>CM060686.1:49379725-50579725 GCA_030686995.1 Artemisia argyi
AACTAATCCTATCCACTCATTTTATCCTCCTAAAACTTTGATCTAATGGCTATTATTAGCTAACTATTTTTTTTTTTTTTTGAAAAATTTCAAAAAAATTTCAAAAAAGTTTCGAAAAAATTTCAAAAAAATTTCCAAAAATTTTCGAAAATTTTTCTGAAAAAATTTCAAAAAAATTTAGAAATTTTTTTGAAAAAATTTCAAAAAAATTTGAAAAAATTTTAAAAAAATCTTTGAAAATTTATTTGAAAAATTTTCAAAAATTATTTTTTTTTTATTTTTTTTTTTTTATTTTTTATTTTTTTTTAAAATTTATAAAAATTTATTTTAAATAAAAATTTTAAAATTTTTTATAATTTTAATAAAGATAAAAAATTAAATAAAATAATAATTTTAACATGTGACGAATTTTTTTTTCACATGTGACGAATTTTTTTCACATGTGACGAAAAAAAAATTTACATGCGACGAAATTTTTTTTTCACATGTGACGAACTTTTTTTTTCACGCGTGACAAAAGAATTTTCGTGAAAATTTCAAAATTTTTTTCACATGTGACGAATTTTTTTTTCACACGTGACAACAAAAATTTCATGAAAATTTCAAAAAAAAATTTCACATGTGCCGAAATTTTTTTTCACATGTTACGGAATTTTTTTTTCACTTGTGACGAAAAAAAAATTTACATGCGACGAAATTTTTTTTTCACATGTGATGAATTTTTTTTCTTCACACGTGACAAAAAAAATTTCGTAAAAATTTCCAAATTTTTTTTCACATATGACGAAAAAAATTTTGAGAAAAAAAATTTCGGAAAAATAAAATTCGAAAAAAAAATTTCGGAAAAAAAATTCGGAAATTTTTTTTTCGAAAAATTTTTTTCGAAAAATAATTAAAAAAAAATCGAAAAAAATTATTTCGAAAAAAAAATTTTGGGAAAAAAAATTTCGAAAATTTTTTTTTTCAAAAAAAAATTTTCGAATTTTTTTTTTTCAAAAAAAAAAATTTCTAAAAAAGAATTCGAAAAAAAAAAATTCGAAATTTTTTTTTTCGAAAAATAAATTTTTGAAAAAAAAATTCGAAAAAATTTTTTCGAAAAAAAAAATTTTCGAAAAAATCTTTTCGAAAAAAAAAAATTTTGAAAAATTTTTTTGAAATTTTTTTTAAAATTTTTTAAGAAATTTTCAAAAATTTGATTAACTAATATTAGCCATTAGATTAGAAGTTAAAGGAGGATGAAATGAGTGGCTAGGATTGCTTCTCGCGTTCTCACAAAATTTAAGCTTCTTATTTGATCGCTTGTCTATATGTGTGTGTGTATATATATATAATATATATATATATATATATATATACAAATATTATTAATACACATGAATATACAAATAGAAATATACACTTTTGTTCCATTATATTTTTGAGCCACACTATGACGAAACTGCAAAAATATCTCACTCCATCACTTGACACAATTAATTATAGACAAGACCATTCTTCCCAAAATTTAGCCGGATTCGTAACATGTAAATGACGCCAAATGATTAAAATTCATCTGTTGCAGATCACACTTCTATTAATACATGCCACATTCAAAGTAAAAGTAGTATGATTGTGAATAGTCTTTTCACTTGTTAAATATTCATTTCGTCCTTTTCTCAATCACTATCCGAAAGTTGTGTTGCACCTTGCCATCACCCTCTACATGACACTACTATACCAACAAGTTTTACTGCACCTTGCCATCAGCTTCTACATGACAATACTATACATGTCTCAACCATTGGTCATAAAATAAAAGCAAAACAAATAAACATTTATGTGATACTATTACATAACGAGAGAGACTAAGGGACCAGATTTCGGTTGGGTCTTCGAGTCCTAAGGCCTTGCTTGTTCTAGTACGTGACGGGTTGGAAGCTTGGAAGCTTGGGAGGCTTGACTTATATCTCGTTCGCCTCTCGCTCACATTTTCACTTTGTTCACTCACCACCCTTTTAGTGAAGTAAGTTTTTCCAATCTCATTTCAATACGTATGCACAATCTTGATCGTGATACATGACATATTTAAACTCTAAACGCACCTCATACTACTAACGTACTACTCTAGAGCTCACTTAAAATAAACTTAACGTATCACGATCTTGTGTGGCTACCTTAACAAACTAGCAAATGACCAAGCATTCCCACTCGACAATCTCTTGAAACTTTGACAAAAACAGTAGGCATGCATGCAACTCGAAACTCATTGCATACTACTTATTTGCTTTTGTGTCATGCACCAGAAATACACCAAGTTCTATATATATATATATATATATATATATATATATATACACACACACACACACACACACACGTACACATTCACGCATGCAGGAGAGTATTCTCTTGGAAGGGATAATCAGCTGTGTTATAAATGTATTTAAAAACCTCACGTTACTGATTTTTCTTTTCATATGCAACTAGCAAGTTAAAGTAACTAACTAAACAAGTTTTGTTTTCTGAAGCATGCTCATAATTTGTTCACTTCAAGATAGTTTCATTGAAAAGGGTTTTGTTATAAAACTTGCGTGGTGACTGTACCAAAACCTTAAAAAGATTTCAAACACGAATTCATGTTCAACCTTCATGCAAACTATGTGTCGTTGGAGCTTGAGTGGTACCTTGCCACGATAACGAGCTCGAAAAAATAAACGAACACCATGGTCCATACGTCGACTTTTTTTTTTGCCACGCATGCTGCACTTCCAAACCTAAACAACTAATAGAAACGAAAACTAAAAAGAAACTAAGTTTTGTTCTCAGGTGAAACTTTGAGTCGGTAAACAAACGAAGCCGAGACTAACCTTGTATCCACTTCGACACCCTCCTGACAACTTAGGACTCATTGTAGGTTTACATGAAAAGTTAACAACCTCATTTGAGAAAGCAGAAAACAAATGAAACGTAAATCTTGCATGACTAGTTACTGAATAAGATTTGTAACAAATAATAAACAGTAGAAATTCACCTTAAATTCAAACATTTGTGATAGAAAACACAATAAGTAGCGTAGCTCAGATGGATGGAACGTTGGACTTTTAAACGAGAGGTCGGAGGTTCGAGCCCTGTCATTGTTCTTTTATATTTTTTTTACAAGAGTATCACTTTCAAAAAGTAACACATTAGACCCTGGAGTTGTAAAGACCTGCCAATATTTATTTGAAAAGTAAAAATTATCATTCTAAAATGTATTAATAAAAATTATAATTTTAGACTAAATGTAAAACTTATTTAATTACAAAATTTTTTATAAAAACTTACATATAAGATATAAAAACGACATTGTCTAAAATAACAATGTAAATTTTGTTTAACGAATAATAAATAGAATAACTTTAAGAATAAATAATACAAACATTCTAATCACCTATCATTTACCGGCTTAAATATTTAAAGTAAATATTTGAATTTTGCTTAACGACTTCATTATAAACTTCGTTGTATCGAGGAACAATTACATACGCACAAATTATATAAATATATAACGTCATTTTTGAAATTTTAGCAATTGCCACACAAGTAACGACGATACGAATGTTTTTCAAAACAATGCCTTTTGAACATTCAAGACCTAAATCATGAACCGTCTAAATTTAAGGTTGCCATATTAATTCAGGTCGCGTGTTCTGAGCCGTTCCTTTCCACACTTGCTATTTCTATATCTGGATCACTGTACTACGGAGGTGAGTTCATAGTCCCACCTTTTTATATGATTTTCAAATCCCGTGGGGAGATACATGCTCTAAACAAATCTCAAGAGTAAGGGTATTTGATAAGGCGAAAAATATACCGCTTTTAGGGGTCATTTAAACCCGAATTCGTGATTATTTGATCAATTATTGCCCTAAATCGTTCCTTTTGTCATTTTAGGTACTTTTGAGAAGAAATATGGAAAAGGAAGCATTTTGGACATTTTTTAAGCGATTAAGTGAAGAAAACGACAAAGTCTCAAAATCCTTGCTGGGAACAGTACCTGACGACGTCAAAGCCATACAAGTGACGACGTCAAGCTTGGCAAAAGAGGTGGATATGGAAAATTCACATGACGGCCCAAAACAATTTCAAGGCAATTTGTCCTGACGGCGTCACCAAGGCCGTCAGGGTTAGATTACATGTGACGGCCCAGAGTAAAATTACACATGACGGCGTTAGAAGTAGATCTAGGCAATACGAATTTTATCTTGGCGGCGAGTTGACGGCGTCACAAGCTATAACGTGACGCCGTCAAGGTGTAAAATCTATATATAGTTTGCTAATTTTCATTCATTAAGTGTGGAACTTTTGGAGAACTTCTTTGTGCAAACCCTAGACGATTTTTCTGTAAAAACAAGAGTTTCAACCCTTGTTCCATCCATGTTCAGTTGAAGATAAGTTTTCCAATAATCATTCAATATGTCTATGTGTTGTTTGATTCTATCTTATGCTTGTCTTCTTTTTAACATGCTAGGCTAGGTTTTTCTTGTGTTTGCTTAGATGTAATTGTTAGTGCAAATATTACGATATTTAATCTATATAGTCTCGTTTGTTTTGATTGATGACAAACGTATAACTTGATACATAACGTAAAATGTACAAGTTACTTGTAATCATACTTTGTCTCAACAAACATTCAACATCTCTCAACGTCTCGAGTCATCGTATGCTACAACACAGGTTCGTACATGTTTGTTATGTAGCATTATGATCAAACCCCTTGACCAACCATTTAGAATGACTAAAATACTTTTAGGATCTTTAAGTATTTTAGGTGTCAAAGTGCACTTTAGGTGTCAAATGGAATAAGTGCCACTTTAGGTGTTAAAGTAATATTAGCAAGTTTTACAAATGATAAAAATGTGATGACATTAGGAATCAAACATTTTTAGTAACTCATTAACTTACTATAACAACATCACTTAGGTAATATATACATTTTACAAGTTTACTTTCATATATATTTCTTAATCTTAAAATAGAAATATATATATACATCACATCATATGTATTTATGGAAAGGTTGAGTGTTTGACTTTCCATAAGACCTCTTACATATCTTTGGAAGCATTCTACTTTGATTCAATGTGTGTTTGACTAGAATTTAGTTGATGTGACTTTGGTTGGTTTGGAAAGATTTATTGTAAAACCTACTGTCAGCCTGGCGGAACCCTGGAGGTACACGGGCGAAACCCATCTGAGGGTTCCGCCTTATCCGCCAGACCTGCTGTTTGGTTTTGCTATAAATATCAAACCACTTGCTAGTTTTTCTCTTGATGACTTTGAACATACTTTCTCTCCATCATAAAACACATATCTAGATCAGTAGCAAATAATGTAGAAACACACATGAGTCACCCTTTCAATAATGATCATAATGCTTATAACATTCATCTTTGTTGTAAGCATATCATACTTCATGATCCACTAAGAAGGTTACAAGATCTTGAAGTCATCATTCATTAAAGCATTCCAACATATGAAGATTCAAGGGCACTTGACATCCTCAATGATTGAAGACTTCTTAGTCAAGAAGTTCATGTAGATTAGTCATTCATATCCATTAGACTTTTATGTCTTGGATCATCATTGTATCATCACAATATAGTTTAGATGGTTTATGTGTTTGTGGCATAAAACACAAGGTTTTTATGTTGGGCCACAAAACATAGCGGGAGTGGTTGTACCCTTGGTAAAGAACTCTACATCTAGCTTAGTGTCAGAAATATTGTATAAGTGATGAGTGCTCAAACACTCATCATTTTTGGTCAAATCTGAACTGCAAAACATTTAAAAACACTAAAAAAATGCATCAAATTACTGAAAATTTTCCAAAATTGTGTTTTATATGTTTCAGATGCAAAATGAGTAAAAACAGACGAAAAATGAACAAAGTTTCCATAATTGGCAGTTTCAGTCCCCCAACTTTAAAAAATTGGCAAAAATAGTCCCTGAGCACTTATTTTAAAAGGAAAGTCACCAAAGGTCCTTTGAAATCATAAATTTTCATATTTAGTCCTTGGGTGAAAATTTTCAAAAGTTTTGGAAATTTACAAGTTTGGTCCCTAGAGTTTTAATTTTGGCAGATTTGGTCCCTGGTGGGAAATTTTTGGTAGAAAAATCATTATTGGTCCCTGGAAAGTCACAAGTGTCAAATTTAGTCCTTAAAATGAAAGTTTGAAAAAGTTTGCATTTTAGTCCCTGAAGTTTCACCTATTGGCAGTTTTAGTCCCTGAAGGACCAAAAATGGAAAATTGCAAATTATATCCTTAGACTATGAAGACTTGGCATGTGTCATCCTTACTTGTACTTTGGAAAAATGCCAAATCGGCCCCTCCTATTTTCAAAATATTACATATATGGTCCTTGTGGTTTTTAAGCATAAATAAACAAACAAACCCAACCATAAACCAAATCCAAAACCCCAAGCCCACCAAACCAGGCCTAATGTCCATTTTATTAATAAAAACCACCCCACCAAGGTCAACCTGGTCAAACCCAACCATCTCCCTCACCCCACTTCCCTGGTTTCCCTCCTCCATGTCCCCTCCTTACTACTAATCTCCCACAAATCCCTCACCTTTTCACCAACCTTCATCAATACTCTTACCTGCCAAACCAACCCCCCCCCCCCCTTCCTCATTTATTACCACACCAAACCCACTCAAACTGCCACTTCTCCTTTTTCCCGCCAAAACCAAAACAGACGAATAGGATCAAATTACTTCATCCTATGGTTCAAAAAGATGGTGGGATAGAAAGAAGAACTCCTTAGGGCCTATATAAGTCTAGAAGAAAGAAGAAAAAGTAGTTAGTTAGTTAGTTAGTTTTATTTTCTTAGTATAATTTAGGTCGAATGTAGTTTTAATTCATGTAATATTTCTAATTCAGTATTGTAATCTCTTTTCCAGCAGTTAATTTAACTTTTTAATAAAAGAAATTCAAGTTCTCTTAAGTTTTCAACAATTTCAAGTAAAATTCCAAATTGCTTGTCAAGTATTTAAAGCTGTTGTGTAGTGTTTGTTTAAGTTCAATTCAGTCTAATTATAAGCTTCCTCAAGTTTTCTAAGCATCTTAAACAGTTGTAGTTCATTAAATCAGAAATACTCAAATTCAAGAAAAATAAATAAAAAATAAAAAGACAGTTTTAAGGAAGAATAAAGCCAGGGAAGCTATGGATTGTGGATTTCTTATTGTTTAGAACTCCTAGGGGAGTAATAGGCTTGTGGTTTGGTGCCCTGGTTCACTATTTCAATTGACTGCCATTGTAAGCAATTTCCAATTTTGGCATTTAATGTTCATGCATCTCATTTGTTGCTAATTTCAGTTCATTTGTGCTTATTTAATGTTAATATAAGTTAAGAATTAGTTTCATGGTGTACGTTTATCATTTGCTTCCAAAAATCATCAATACATCCAACTTAAGGGGTGTTTGGATCAGTGGTTAACACCACTGGGGAGGTTGTTTTTGTTGTTATTCACTGCTTAGACAGGTTACATTAGGCTATGATAGGTTAGCTAAGTTACGAAATCAAGTAGTCTTTTATAAGAAAGTCAAAATCCCATTGTCATCTCAATTTTTGTTCACTGTTATGTTTTTTTAGATCCATGATCACTCAAATCATTACATAAGATGTTGTAGCTGCTTGTTTCAGTCTCATACAAGCTTATTATTACATATTCAGTAATCTAGAAGCATTCAAAATCCAATTTAGTCAACATACTTCATAATCCAAAAAAGTCAAAAGTTGTTTTAGGCAAAAATTCCAAAAATTGTAGGAATTGTTCTGAATTTTGTGTTTTTGTGCTTTTTACAGGTTGTTGCGTCCCACTTAACCTTTAGATTCCCATATTCAGCTTAATTTTGTGATTTTTTCTTAGGGGTCAAATTGGTGCTCAAACAAGCCTGCAGGGCAAGGTGTTGCCCTGCACCACAGACCTGACCAAACCACCCACTTTTCATGTGCTTGGCCTTGGTTCCCTATTGGGCCCCACACCCTGATTTTTGGCTTATTAGCAAGCCAATAAGCCAAGCCTTAAGTACTGTAGCTTATTTTGTAGTTTTCACCTCATTTACTAGGGCTGTTATCAGCTTTCAGTTTATCCAAATCCATGGTATGCACTGGGTACTCAGTGTGATTGCCCAATTTCCATGTCCTCTCATGAGCTTATTAGTGGGCCCCAGTGAGTGTTTCTTGGCTTATTGGAGAGCCTGCTAGTCCAGCTTATTAGGTCAGCTTTTAGTTTAGGGTTCCAATTATCCCTATGGGCCCCACATTAGCCTGCACATTGGACCTTTGGCCTGTTTGGTTGCTCAGATTTTGGAATTGCTTATTCTTGATTTTAAGCTTATTTAGTGTTCTCTTTTTTATTGTTTTTGCTTAATCTAGTCTCAACTCACTAGTTGTAGCTTATTTTGATTTTGGTTCACAGTAGTTAGCTTGTTATAAGCTTTTTCAAATATCTTAAATCCTAATAAGCTATAAATGTAATATGTCAAGCAATTAGGATCCTCAAGTGCTTATTTTTAAGTTCCATAACAAGTTCCTTTATTAAAGTTCATTATTTTCAGTATTTAGACAGTTTTGTAAAAGAAAATTTCAGAAAAGTCAAAAATTCCAAAAGTGATAGCTTCTATTTAAGCTTTTTAGCTTATTTTCAGCTTATTTAAAAAGCTAATCTCATTTTTATAATTTTCTTATGCTTTAGTAGTTATAAAATAATTTTAGAAAAAGTTTTATATTTTTCACTGTTCATTTGCTATTTTTCTTAATTTAATTTAGTTTTAATTAATTAATAATTAGTTTTTAATTAGTAATAATTATTTAAAAAGTCTTAAAAATATATTTTCTGTTTTAAAATTAGTTTTATATTATTTTAGATTTTTCTAAGTTCAAATTTTATTTTTCTAAGTTAATTTCATAATTATTTGTATTTTAGTATAATTTAAATTAGTTTAAATATTTAGGAAATTAGTAATTAATTAATAATAAACAATTAAATAGTGTAAAAATTAATTTTAATTTTCTAAAAATTTTCTTTTATCATTAGGATTGTAAAAATGTAATTTTCATATCCGTAAGTATTTTATTTCACAAAAACTCGCGTTTTATTTTGTACGTTCACGTAACTTTAAACTAAACGTACGCGTTTCTAGGTTTTAAAAGTTTATGGGTTTTCTAACTTTAGAGTCTTGTTAATATAGCTTATTTAAGTTATTTCCTTATATAAATCAGTAGTATAATCATTCACAACCTCTTTCTGTCCAAATTCATCCGATCACAAACCCGTTTTAATACCATCCACACCTCGTCGGGACATAACGACCCGGGGAAACCCTATACTTCCACGGAGATTGACTCTAAGGAGTTTGACTTTGTTGACCATTCCTTTGGTCAATTTAAGTTGACTGTTTAGCACCAATCAATAAGCGACGATAGGAGTGGTTGTACCTTGTAAAAGAACTCGGTATCTAGCTTTGTACCGGATAAAGTGTAAGCGACGATTGTAAGGTTTTCTCCACCAAGAAGGGAGGTTGTTGATCTAGTGAAGTAACTCTCGAGTTGGGTACTCGAGGAGTGGAGTAGGGCGGAGAGGAGATCCGTGACCGAACGACTATAAATCCTCGTGTTCGGTTTGCACTTTCCTTTTAATTATTGCTTTACTTTAATGTTTGTGTTGATATAAATAATTGACTAAAAAAATTATTCATATCTTTCAAGTTCTCTATGTTTTGATAATCATAAAACGAAAACTCATCAAACCAAAAATTATGATGTAAACAAGTATTTAGTAGTAAATAATCACTTTCAAGGTATGAATAAACATTGTGTTTAATGCATTATAAGATCAAAGGGGTGTTTAATTAATTACTACAAAGTTTATTTTAATATATAAACTTATTATATATTTTTGAAAAACACTTTTGGTAATAAAGAAAAATATTTTAATCATACTTAATATATGAATTCAAATTTTTAACCAAAATCAGTTAGTTTTTCACCAAATAAATTTTCCCCTCTAAAAGACAAAAATTTTGGCCGTTACAGCTGGGCGGCCCCCTAAATTATAAGGGGCGGTCCCCTTAATTTTAAGGGGGCCGGCCAATATTTAAGGGGACCGGCACGCTCCAGTTGTCATAATTTGTTGCCTATAAATACCACTTTAAATCTGTAATTTTCCTCACCTTTTTGCACTAAAAACTTTCTGATTCAAACCTCTATCTCAATCTTAAAAATCCATTGATCATATAATTCATAAGCCTTTGTTTTCAAGTGATCCAAAGCCTCATTCATTCAAGTGCAAAGAGAAGAATACTTCTATTTATCAAGACTAGGAGTATTACAACTTAGTATCATCTTGCTATCTAAGTTGTTTGATCATTTCATCTTGTATATCATTCATTCTTTGGTGAATATAGTGTATACATTGGTTAGCTAGATTTAGATATAGGATCTAGATTTATTGAAGGTGTGAAGTAGTACTAGAAGTGAAGAAGTAAAGGTGGATAGGATTAGTGATAGAAGAAATAAGAAGTGGTAGTATATTGAAGTAGAGATAGTTGTGAAAACAAAAAAGTTGAAGCCTTGAAATTGAGAAAACCTTGAATCCTAGAAGTTGTGAAGTAGTATATATCTTGGAGTAGTGGATAGAACTAAATAGTGAAGGTGTGAAGAAATAAGTGTCGTGAAGAAGAAGAGTTAGGAAGTAGAAAGGTGTGAAAAAGATAGGTGTGAAGTAGAAAGGTGTAACACCCCAACTCGACATGGGTCTGGAGAGCTACAGTATGGTGCCATATCAAAGCATACAACGCAAGCGGAAGGCTTAAAACAAAAGATTACAAGAGAAAAAATCTGAAAGTACAAAGGAATACTAAAACTATAAAAGAAAGGAAAGTACAAACTAAACAAAGTCTAATCTAATCCAAGTCCAAAACTAGTCCAGATGTAATGGGCTTTTAGTCCATGGGGTAGTCCACTAAAACTCCTATGCTCTCTCTTCACCCAAACCCAGCTTCCAACCTAAAACCTGCCGCAGGAAAGGAAATGCGGCTGAGCTTAAAAAGCTCAGTGAACAGATATATAACAAAGCAAACGAATAAACGAAACGTATATAATGAGAAACAGGACATCATAAGCTTCTGATGAAAGGAATATCCTCTGTCAAATGCATAAGAGATCAACGAATAACTAAACGAATATCATAAGTCAAATGAAATGAAGCATCATAGATATATCAAGCATAAACAAATCAAAAGAGAATCAAGAGCACGTATCAACAAAGGCGCGTCTAACGAGATACTCGAATAGACACAAGAAACATAGGAAAGCCACGAGCCGACCTAACGAGATACTCGAATAGGTATCAAATCACATAATCACATATCCGTCAATTCATAAGTTGTACAAGGAGCTGCAGACTCCATTGTACCAGAAGTGAAAGGGGTACAAGGCACGTACAACCAGTCACTGTCTTCTCAAAACAAAACAGAACCTAGGATGCATCCATACACTCCCTGAATCAAACAAAATACACATGCCAGCTCATGACTGGACACATATATAACTAATTGGCCATAGTGCACATATATCAAACAGAAGGGAATGCCAGGGATCAATCACACCTCCCCAGAAAGTGTCATGCCAGTGGTGCCATCACAGACACGCCCATGGTACCTCCATGAGTAGAATAAAAACTCGGGCATAAGAACGAAATGAATCATATCAAACAAAGCATATCCATAACAAACGAATTATATCATAATCAAACAGAATCTCAACCAGGAGATAGTAATCAGGTAATCAACAAAATGGATAGCAACGAATCATATCAAAGGGATCATAGCAAAGGCTTATATCAATGAATCATATCATAGCAAACGAATCAAAGTCAAGGATCGAAAAGTCATGAGATCAGAACCCTTAATGAGATATGGTAGAATATCTGTACCTTAATCGCCAATGAAATCATAACATACGTAAGCATAGGGAGACACTTCTTCTTCAACGAATCTACACGAATAATGATCGGTTTATTATTAACTTGTTTTAAACCAAATTACTAGTCGGCTTTCTATTTTTAGTAACTTTCTATTTCTAGCAACTTTTAAAAATAGTAACTTTCCAAAAATAGTAAACTTCCCATTATAGTAAGTTCCCACTTTAAGTAATTTAGTCATTTTAAGTAACTTTTTATTTTTAGCAGATTTCCTGAATTAGTAATTTAATACTTTAAGGTTATAATTGACGATTATATAATAATTAAGGTTTAAAATGACCAACAAAACAAGCTAGCGTTAATTACGACAATTTAATAAAGTTTAGGGTCAAAAATATAAATTATCAAAATTAAATATTAATATGTCAAATAAAATTATTCTAAGGTTTATACTATAATTTTATATCAAAATGATAATTTTAGGGCCCGTTGTTTCATAATAAATATAAACGTATTCCCATCTTTAATTTGGACCGCGATGACCAAAATTGTGATTATTCACATATATATACACGTTTCACTAACGTATTAGACATGTTACACATGCATGCACATTCACCACACCATACACATGCCAAACAGCCCGTCTATAATTCGAATTCGAAATATACATGGTGCCTGATCACTATTTTTTTTATACACGTGACATATACAAGTCCCTTCTTCATATCAATAATCATGCATATATGAATTATAGTTTTCATGCAACCATTATGTTAGAGTATTTAGTGTAACTTTCCCTTTAATCTAGTTAAATCATGTGACACATCTTTTACAAAATTTTCAACCATAGTTATGTGGCGTTAAACTTATATATGTGTATTCAAATGATTGCATGATCCTTATATTAACGAGGCTATGATTTAGATTAAGGTTCCTTTTACGTATTATACTAATCGTATACAAGTTTTCATACAAGGTTTCATGAGTTTATGCAAGATGAAGGACAAGAATACCTTTAGTCGTGATCAGTCGAGACATGAAAAAAAGGACACGAGTGCAAGACTCAATGAGCAGAGCCGAACCCATACCCGAAGGTACACGAACCGTCATACAAATCACGTACAAAGAGTCATAACCCACGCACAACGAAAACTCAGTCCCGCGACCTCTCTAGGGTCGTTAAGAAAGATTGAAGCCGAACTCGAACCCACCTTGGCGTGAACCGCACCCGAACGGACCTGAGCAACGTGAATCAAGCCTTAACCACCAATCAGAAACAATTCACCCTAGCCTCGTACAAGTTTTAAATGATCGAAAAGGTGAAGAGTAAAATATAGTTTCCACTTTGAGTTTGCAAGGAAAAGTTTTCTGTGTTTAGTTTTAGATGAAAAGATATTCAGTATATTTAACTGATATGGGGATATATTTGATTATGTGAAAGGTTTATAACCGAATCAAAATTCTGTGGGATATGGGTGCGAATTGCCGAATCTTGGGGGAGTCAAATTTGACCATATCCTTTCCTTTATATACAATATTCTAATTTGTTAAGTCTTAGCAAGAAATCGGATCTTCATAAAAGGAAAGGCGTGTGATTTGGTGATGACTGAAACGAAATCTTAGGGTGATGGAGAAAAAGTTAGCCGAATATAATGGTGATTAGTGAGTGATTATCTTGATGATTACATTTTCCATATTGCAATTTGTCCCGGTGATAACATTATACAATCCGTCCTTGTGTTTGTGACCCAACGAGCCAAGAGCCAAGAAAAGTAATTAATTAGCCTAATCTTATGTTGTCTTTATTTAACTACTACTTGGGCCCAAATGAATTTTTAGACGTGCGATGTGCGAGTCCAGACGAAATAAAGCCGGCTCAAGACATGATCGAAACGATTTACAAACTCCTGCAAATGTTATGACGAATATTTAAAATATTAAGTGGCGTCGCTTATATTTTTGTATTTTAAAGTTTTTAATTATATCGTATAATCCAACTTAGGGTATATTCGTACCAGAAGTTCAAATTATAACAGATTTTAGGAAACGGAGTTTCGGGTTTTACAATTCTTCCCCTCTAAAAAGAAAATTTCGTCCGCGAAATTGAAGTCGCAAAGGTTAGACAGAAACGCAGCAAGTTACAAAAGAACGTCACAATTACCGTCACTCTCGGGGCGGTTCTTTCAAAAGAATCTTCACAAACCGAATACTTTCTCATAGACTCGATCCCGACAAATTTGGATAGCCCCAGGCTCTCCACAGAACACATATCTGATTCAACGAATGTAACAAATGCGTAGCAGATGACACATGACAGATGATAGATGAAATCCTACAAGGAGATAACTTAAACATATATACCTACGAAGCAAATATGGAGATAGCACTAAATGATAAATCTTCATCAATTCCTACCAAATTTTGAACGAACAAAGGAACTTGCCAAAGTCAAAGGAGCACAAATCAAATCATCAAACGTATCCAAAATCTCATCAAGAGATAGGTAACATATTCATATTGACGTTCCAAATCACGAATCAGAGTATCAAAACATATCGAAGGTATAACCGAAGAGATAGAATAATCGTACGAATAGGAATGAAATCAAGATCTGATGCGTCACAACCCAAAAGCTTCCTCAAATGCCAGAACATCGACTCTTCTGTACCTCTTCTGAAAGTGTGAACCAAAACACGATTATCTATCACGATCACCGTAGGTGCGTTGTGTAACTTGAATAATCTCCTTTCGATCTTCCAAGCAAGCCGTCCTAGTCAATGCTCCACTGCAACTCTACTTGTTTTGTCCTTCCTTCTATGCGTGGAATCACCGATGTAGTCACCACTGTCTTCATACCATCTCGTCCGGCTCTTGCTTCAAGACTCTATACATATTAGTACAACTAAGATGAATAGAGTTGATAGAACTGCGTGCTTCACTTCAAACAGCTTCCAACAACCAATCTACAACTTCATGCTATCATCATTCTTCTTTCCGGATAAAACAAAAACACACAAAGATACAATGCGAACATTCAAAAAAAAATCAAATAACTCTCGAGGCGAGTCTCATCAATGAAGTATCTACACAACCATGAGGGATTAATGCACGAGTTTTCAAAACAAAGATGATCATAAACGATTATCTGGTTAAGAATCATGAACTTCACAAAACGTCAAAGGTGACAAACATAAAATGACAGTCGTCATCATCAAAATACTCAGGCAACAAATCTAAATCCAAAATAACATCGAATTGAACATCTCCAACGTAAACAAATTAGCACCACGAAATCGTCTCCAGATATCTCCAGAACGGATCGGACAAATCGAATATACACGATGAAAAGTCACAAAATGATCATAGGGGTAGAATAGGTAAGGTCAAAATCAACAATGAAGAGAGAATCAAAAGCAAGAAGAAGTCATTAAATGTGTCGAACACGTATGATTCATAAGCACACGAATTCTTTGAACGGATGAAAAGGCATCTAAACGAATGGCAAGCGAATCAAGAATCGAAGTTCAAAAGAAAGTGATAACTTCAGGAAATGAAACCTACAAGGCATTACTACAGAATCTCAAGGCATTCTAAACTTATGTCGTGAATACAGATAAGTCTTCTAAGTCTCCAAAATGATTGATCTTGTAAGAGCTTAACGAAAAGCAAAGGCATAAATCAAAGTAAAACGGAAGCAAGAAAACCAAAGTTTGATCATATATCTACCCAATCCTCACCGGTCATAATAAAGCTCTTAAGGGGAGAAACTTAAGGCAGAATCTTCCAAAGTTATTCCTAAAGCTTCTAAGGTGTAAACCTAAGGGTCCAAAACTCACAGGCCATAACTTAGGTACTACAAGTCGCAACCTTATCTCTGATACCATAATTGTAACACCCCAACCCGACATGGGTCCGGAGCGCTACAGTATGGTGACATATCAAAGCATACAAAGCAAGCGAAAGGCTTAAAACAAAAGATTACAAGAGAAAAATCTGAAAGTACAAAGGAATACTAAAACTATAAAAGAAAGGAAAGTACAATCTAAACAAAGTCTAATCTAATCCAAGTCCAAAACTAGTCCAGATGTAATGGGCTTCTAGTCCATGGGGTAGTCCACTAAAGCTCCTATGCTCTCTCTTCACCCAAACCCAGCTTCCAACCTAAAATCTGCCGCAGGAAAGGAAATGCGGCTGAGCTTAAAAAGCTCAGTGAACAGATATATAACAAAGCAAACGAATAAACGAAACATATATAATGAGAAACAGGACATCATAAGCTTCTGATGAAAGGAATATCCTCTGTCAAATGCATAAGAGATCAACGAATAACTAAACGAATATCATAAGTCAAATGAAATGAAGCATCATAGATATATCAAGCATAAACAAATCAAAAGAGAATCAAGAGCACGTATCAACAAAGGCGAGTCTAACGAGATACTCGAATAGACACAAGAAACATAGGAAAGCCACGAGCCGACCTAACGAGATACTCGAATAGGTCTCAAATCACATAATCACATATCCGTCAATTCATAAGTTGTACAAGGAGCTGCAAACTCCATTGTACCAGAAGTGAAAGGGGTACAAGGCACGTACAACCAGTCACTGTCTTCTCAAAACAAAACAGAACCTAGGATGCATCCATACACTCCCTGAATCAAACAAAATACACATGCCAGCTCATGACTGGACACATATATAACTAATTGGCCATAGTGCACATATATCAAACAGAAGGGAATGCCATGGATCAATCACACCTCCCCAGAAAGTGTCATGCCAGTGGTGCCATCACTGACACGCCCATGGTACCTCCATGAGTAGAATAAAAACTCGGGCATAAGAACGAAATGAATCATATCAAACAAAGCATATCCATAACAAACGAATTATATCATAATCAAACAGAATCTCAACCAGGAGATAGTAATCAGGTAATCAACAAAATGGATAGCAACGAATCATATCAAAGGGATCATAGCAAAGGCTTATATCAATGAATCATATCATAGCAAACGAATCAAAGTCAAGGATCGAAAAGTCATGAGATCAGAACCCTTAATGAGATATGGTAGAATATCTGTACCTTAATCGCCAATGAAATCATAACATACGTAAGCACAGGGAGACACTTCTTCTTCAACGAATCTACACGAATAATGATCGGTTTATTATTAACTTGTTTTAAACCAAATTACTAGTCGGCTTTCTATTTTTAGTAACTTTCTATTTCTAGCAACTTTTAAAAATAGTAACTTTCCAAAAATAGTAAACTTCCCATTATAGTAAGTTCCCACTTTAAGTAATTTAGTCATTTTAAGTAACTTTTTATTTTTAGCAGATTTCCTGAATTAGTAATTTAATACTTTAAGGTTATAATTGACGATTATATAATAATTAAGGTTTAAAATGACCAACAAAACAAGCTAGCGTTAATTACGACAATTTAATAAAGTTTAGGGTCAAAAATATAAATTATCAAAATTAAATATTAATATGTCAAATAAAATTATTCTAAGGTTTATACTATAATTTTATATCAAAATGATAATTTTAGGGCCCGTTGTTTCATAATAAATATAAACGTATTCCCATCTTTAATTTGGACCGCGATGACCAAAATTGTGATTATTCACATATATATACACGTTTCACTAACGTATTAGACATGTTACACATGCATGCACATTCACCACACCATACACATGCCAAACAGCCCGTCTATAATTCGAATTCGAAATATACATGGTGCCTGATCACTATTTTTTTTATACACGTGACATATACAAGTCCCTTCTTCATATCAATAATCATGCATATATGAATTATAGTTTTCATGCAACCATTATGTTAGAGTATTTAGTGTAACTTTCCCTTTAATCCAGTTAAATCATGTGACACATCTTTTACAAAATTTTCAACCATAGTTATGTGGCGTTAAACTTATATATGTGTATTCAAATGATTGCATGATCCTTATATTAACGAGGCTATGATTTAGATTAAGGTTCCTTTTACGTATTATACTAATCGTATACAAGTTTTCATACAAGGTTTCATGAGTTTATGCAAGATGAAGGACAAGAATACCTTTAGTCGTGATCAGTCGAGACATGAAAAAAAGGACACGAGTGCAAGACTCAATGAGCAGAGCCGAACCCATACCCGAAGGTACACGAACCGTCATACAAATCACGTACAAAGAGTCATAACCCACGCACAACGAAAACTCAGTCCCGCGACCTCTCTAGGGTCGTTAAGAAAGATTGAAGCCGAACTCGAACCCACCTTGGCGTGAACCGCACCCGAACGGACCTGAGCAACGTGAATCAAGCCTTAACCACCAATCAGAAACAATTCGCCCTAGCCTCGTACAAGTTTTAAATGATCGAAAAGGTGAAGAGTAAAATATAGTTTCCACTTTGAGTTTGCAAGGAAAAGTTTTCTGTGTTTAGTTTTAGATGAAAAGATATTCAATATATTTAACTGATATGGGGAGATATTTGATTATGTGAAAGGTTTATAACCGAATCAAAATTCTGTGGGATATGGGTGCGAATTGCCGAATCTTGGGGGAGTCAAATTTGACCATATCCTTTCCTTTATATACAATATTCTAATTTGTTAAGTCTTAGCAAGAAATCGGATCTTCATAAAAGGAAAGGCGTGTGATTTGGTGATGACTGAAACGAAATCTTAGGGTGATGGAGAAAAAGTTAGCCGAATATAATGGTGATTAGTGAGTGATTATCTTGATGATTACATTTTCCATATTGCAATTTGTCCCGGTGATAACATTATACAATCCGTCCTTGTGTTTGTGACCCAACGAGCCAAGAGCCAAGAAAAGTAATTAATTAGCCTAATCTTATGTTGTCTTTATTTAACTACTACTTGGGCCCAAATGAATTTTTAGACGTGCGATGTGCGAGTCCAGACGAAATAAAGCCAGCTCAAGACATGACCGAAACGATTTACAAACTCCTGCAAATGTTATGACGAATATTTAAAATATTAAGTGGCGTCGCTTATATTTTTGTATTTTAAAGTTTTTAATTATATCGTATAATCCAACTTAGGGTATATTCGTACCAGAGGTTCAAATTATAACAGATTTTAGGAAACGGAGTTTCGGGTTTTACAATTCTTCCCCTCTAAAAAGAAAATTTCGTCCGCGAAATTGAAGTCGCAAAGGTTAGACAGAAACGCAGCAAGTTACAAAAGAACGTCACAATTACCGTCACTCTCGGGGCGGTTCTTCCAAAAGAATCTTCACAAACCGAATACTTTCTCATAGACTCGATCCCGACAAATTTGGATAGCCCCAGGCTCTCCACAGAACACATATCTGATTCAACGAATGTAACAAATGCGTAGCAGATGACACATGACAGATGATAGATGAAATCCTACAAGGAGATAACTTAAACATATATACCTACGAAGCAAATATGGAGATAGCACTAAATGATAAATCTTCATCAATTCCTACCAAATTTTGAACGAACAAAGGAACTTGCCAAAGTCAAAGGAGCACAAATCAAGTCATCAAACGTATCCAAAATCTCATCAAGAGATAGGTAACATATTCATATTGACGTTCCAAATCACGAATCAGAGTATCAAAACATATCGAAGGTATAACCGAAGAGATAGAATAATCGTACGAATAGGAATGAAATCAAGATCTGATGCGTCACAACCCAAAAGCTTCCTCAAATGCCAGAACATCGACTCTTCTGTACCTCTTCTGAAAGTGTGAACCAAAACGCGATTATCTATCACGATCACCGTAGGTGCGTTGTGTAACTTGAATAATCTCCTTTCGATCTTCCAAGCAAGCCGTCCTAGTCAATGCTCCACTGCAACTCTACTTGTTTTGTCCTTCCTTCTATGCGTGGAATCACCGATGTAGTCACCACTGTCTTCATACCATCTCGTCCGGCTCTTGCTTCAAGACTCTATACATATTAGTACAACTAAGATGAATAGAGTTGATAGAACTGTGTGCTTCACTTCAAACAGCTTCCAACAACCAATCTACAACTTCATGCTATCATCATTCTTCTTTCCGGATAAAACAAAAACACACAAAGATACAATGCGAACGTTCAAAAAAAAAATCAAATAACTCTCGAGGCGAGTCTCATCAATGAAGTATCTACACAACCATGAGGGATTAATGCACGAGTTTTCAAAACAAAGATGATCATAAACGATTATCTGGTTAAGAATCATGAACTTCACAAAACGTCAAAGGTGACAAACATAAAATGACAGTCGTCATCATCAAAATACTCAGGCAACAAATCTAAATCCAGAATAACATCGAATTGAACATCTCCAACGTAAACAAATTAGCACCACGAAATCGTCTCCAGATATCTCCAGAACGGATCGGACAAATCGAATATACACGATGAAAAGTCACAAAATGATCATAGGGGTAGAATAGGTAAGGTCAAAATCAACAATGAAGAGAGAATCAAAAGCAAGAAGAAGTCATTAAATGTGTCGAACACGTATGATTCATAAGCATACGAATTCTTTGAACGGATGAAAAGGCATCTAAACGAATGGCAAGCGAATCAAGAATCGAAGTTCAAAAGAAAGTGATAACTTCAGGAAATGAAACCTACAAGGCATTACTACAGAATCTCAAGGCATTCTAAACTTATGTCGTGAATACAGATAAGTCTTCTAAGTCTCCAAAATGATTGATCTTGTAAGAGCTTAACGAAAAGCAAAGGCATAAATCAAAGTAAAACGGAAGCAAGAAAACCAAAGTTTGATCATATATCTACCCAATCCTCACCGGTCATAATAAAGCTCTTAAGGGGAGAAACTTAAGGCAGAATCTTCCAAAGTTATTCCTAAAGCTTCTAAGGTGTAAACCTAAGGGTCCAAAACTCACAGGCCATAACTTAGGTACTACAAGTCGCAACCTTATCTCTGATACCATAATTGTAACACCCCAACCCGACATGGGTCCGGAGCGCTACAGTATGGTGACATATCAAAGCATACAAAGCATACAACGCAAGCGAAAGGCTTAAAACAAAAGATTACAAGAGAAAAATCTGAAAGTACAAAGGAATACTAAAACTATAAAAGAAAGGAAAGTACAAACTAAACAAAGTCTAATCTAATCCAAGTCCAAAACTAGTCCAGATGTAATGGGCTTCTAGTCCATGGGGTAGTCCACTAAAGCTCCTATGCTCTCTCTTCACCCAAACCCAGCTTCCAACCTAAAATCTGCCGCAAGAAAGGAAATGCGGCTGAGCTTAAAAAGCTCAGTGAACAGATATATAACAAAGCAAACGAATAAACGAAACATATATAATGAGAAACAGGACATCATAAGCTTCTGATGAAAGGAATATCCTCTGTCAAATGCATAAGAGATCAACGAATAACTAAACGAATATCATAAGTCAAATGAAATGAAGCATCATAGATATATCAAGCATAAACAAATCAAAAGAGAATCAAGAGCACGTATCAACAAAGGCGAGTCTAACGAGATACTCGAATAGACACAAGAAACATAGGAAAGCCACGAGCCGACCTAACGAGATACTCGAATAGGTCTCAAATCACATAATCACATATCCGTCAATTCATAAGTTGTACAAGGAGCTGCAAACTCCATTGTACCAGAAGTGAAAGGAGTACAAGGCACGTACAACCAGTCACTGTCTTCTCAAAACAAAACAGAACCTAGGATGCATCCATACACTCCCTGAATCAAACAAAATACACATGCCAGCTCATGACTGGACACATATATAACTAATTGGCCATAGTGCACATATATCAAACAGAAGGGAATGCCATGGATCAATCACACCTCCCCAGAAAGTGTCATGCCAGTGGTGCCATCACTGACACGCCCATGGTACCTCCATGAGTAGAATAAAAACTCGGGCATAAGAACGAAATGAATCATATCAAACAAAGCATATCCATAACAAACGAATTATATCATAATCAAACAGAATCTCAACCAGGAGATAGTAATCAGGTAATCAACAAAATGGATAGCAACGAATCATATCAAAGGGATCATAGCAAAGGCTTATATCAATGAATCATATCATAGCAAACGAATCAAAGTCAAGGATCGAAAAGTCATGAGATCAGAACCCTTAATGAGATATGGTAGAATATCTGTACCTTAATCGCCAATGAAATCATAACATACGTAAGCACAGGGAGACACTTCTTCTTCAACGAATCTACACGAATAATGATCGGTTTATTATTAACTTGTTTTAAACCAAATTACTAGTCGGCTTTCTATTTTTAGTAACTTTCTATTTCTAGCAACTTTTAAAAATAGTAACTTTCCAAAAATAGTAAACTTCCCATTATAGTAAGTTCCCACTTTAAGTAATTTAGTCATTTTAAGTAACTTTTTATTTTTAGCAGATTTCCTGAATTAGTAATTTAATACTTTAAGGTTATAATTGACGATTATATAATAATTAAGGTTTAAAATGACCAACAAAACAAGCTAGCGTTAATTACGACAATTTAATAAAGTTTAGGGTCAAAAATATAAATTATCAAAATTAAATATTAATATGTCAAATAAAATTATTCTAAGGTTTATACTATAATTTTATATCAAAATGATAATTTTAGGGCCCGTTGTTTCATAATAAATATAAACGTATTCCCATCTTTAATTTGGACCGCGATGACCAAAATTGTGATTATTCACATATATATACACGTTTCACTAACGTATTAGACATGTTACACATGCATGCACATTCACCACACCATACACATGCCAAACAGCCCGTCTATAATTCGAATTCGAAATATACATGGTGCCTGATCACTATTTTTTTTATACACGTGACATATACAAGTCCCTTCTTCATATCAATAATCATGCATATATGAATTATAGTTTTCATGCAACCATTATGTTAGAGTATTTAGTGTAACTTTCCCTTTAATCCAGTTAAATCATGTGACACATCTTTTACAAAATTTTCAACCATAGTTATGTGGCGTTAAACTTATATATGTGTATTCAAATGATTGCATGATCCTTATATTAACGAGGCTATGATTTAGATTAAGGTTCCTTTTACGTATTATACTAATCGTATACAAGTTTTCATACAAGGTTTCATGAGTTTATGCAAGATGAAGGACAAGAATACCTTTAGTCGTGATCAGTCGAGACATGAAAAAAAGGACACGAGTGCAAGACTCAATGAGCAGAGCCGAACCCATACCCGAAGGTACACGAACCGTCATACAAATCACGTACAAAGAGTCATAACCCACGCACAACGAAAACTCAGTCCCGCGACCTCTCTAGGGTCGTTAAGAAAGATTGAAGCCGAACTCGAACCCACCTTGGCGTGAACCGCACCCAAACGGACCTGAGCAACGTGAATCAAGCCTTAACCACCAATCAGAAACAATTCGCCCTAGCCTCGTACAAGTTTTAAATGATCGAAAAGGTGAAGAGTAAAATATAGTTTCCACTTTGAGTTTGCAAGGAAAAGTTTTCTGTGTTTAGTTTTAGATGAAAAGATATTCAATATATTTAACTGATATGGGGAGATATTTGATTATGTGAAAGGTTTATAACCGAATCAAAATTCTGTGGGATATGGGTGCGAATTGCCGAATCTTGGGGGAGTCAAATTTGACCATATCCTTTCCTTTATATACAATATTCTAATTTGTTAAGTCTTAGCAAGAAATCGGATCTTCATAAAAGGAAAGGCGTGTGATTTGGTGATGACTGAAACGAAATCTTAGGGTGATGGAGAAAAAGTTAGCCGAATATAATGGTGATTAGTGAGTGATTATCTTGATGATTACATTTTCCATATTGCAATTTGTCCCGGTGATAACATTATACAATCCGTCCTTGTGTTTGTGACCCAACGAGCCAAGAGCCAAGAAAAGTAATTAATTAGCCTAATCTTATGTTGTCTTTATTTAACTACTACTTGGGCCCAAATGAATTTTTAGACGTGCGATGTGCGAGTCCAGACGAAATAAAGCCAGCTCAAGACATGACCGAAACGATTTACAAACTCCTGCAAATGTTATGACGAATATTTAAAATATTAAGTGGCGTCGCTTATATTTTTGTATTTTAAAGTTTTTAATTATATCGTATAATCCAACTTAGGGTATATTCGTACCAGAGGTTCAAATTATAACAGATTTTAGGAAACGGAGTTTCGGGTTTTACAATTCTTCCCCTCTAAAAAGAAAATTTCGTCCGCGAAATTGAAGTCGCAAAGGTTAGACAGAAACGCAGCAAGTTACAAAAGAACGTCACAATTACCGTCACTCTCGGGGCGGTTCTTCCAAAAGAATCTTCACAAACCGAATACTTTCTCATAGACTCGATCCCGACAAATTTGGATAGCCCCAGGCTCTCCACAGAACACATATCTGATTCAACGAATGTAACAAATGCGTAGCAGATGACACATGACAGATGATAGATGAAATCCTACAAGGAGATAACTTAAACATATATACCTACGAAGCAAATATGGAGATAGCACTAAATGATAAATCTTCATCAATTCCTACCAAATTTTGAACGAACAAAGGAACTTGCCAAAGTCAAAGGAGCACAAATCAAGTCATCAAACGTATCCAAAATCTCATCAAGAGATAGGTAACATATTCATATTGACGTTCCAAATCACGAATCAGAGTATCAAAACATATCGAAGGTATAACCGAAGAGATAGAATAATCGTACGAATAGGAATGAAATCAAGATCTGATGCGTCACAACCCAAAAGCTTCCTCAAATGCCAGAACATCGACTCTTCTGTACCTCTTCTGAAAGTGTGAACCAAAACGCGATTATCTATCACGATCACCGTAGGTGCGTTGTGTAACTTGAATAATCTCCTTTCGATCTTCCAAGCAAGCCGTCCTAGTCAATGCTCCACTGCAACTCTACTTGTTTTGTCCTTCCTTCTATGCGTGGAATCACCGATGTAGTCACCACTGTCTTCATACCATCTCGTCCGGCTCTTGCTTCAAGACTCTATACATATTAGTACAACTAAGATGAATAGAGTTGATAGAACTGTGTGCTTCACTTCAAACAGCTTCCAACAACCAATCTACAACTTCATGCTATCATCATTCTTCTTTCCGGATAAAACAAAAACACACAAAGATACAATGCGAACGTTCAAAAAAAATCAAATAACTCTCGAGGCGAGTCTCATCAATGAAGTATCTACACAACCATGAGGGATTAATGCACGAGTTTTCAAAACAAAGATGATCATAAACGATTATCTGGTTAAGAATCATGAACTTCACAAAACGTCAAAGGTGACAAACATAAAATGACAGTCGTCATCATCAAAATACTCAGGCAACAAATCTAAATCCAGAATAACATCGAATTGAACATCTCCAACGTAAACAAATTAGCACCACGAAATCGTCTCCAGATATCTCCAGAACGGATCGGACAAATCGAATATACACGATGAAAAGTCACAAAATGATCATAGGGGTAGAATAGGTAAGGTCAAAATCAACAATGAAGAGAGAATCAAAAGCAAGAAGAAGTCATTAAATGTGTCGAACACGTATGATTCATAAGCACACGAATTCAGAACCCGAGATTTTCATTTGCTTTTATAAAAATATAAAAATACAAAAAGAATCATTCCTCACCTTTAGACCTAGTTTAGTAGATTTTTTAATCCTAGCGAACACTATTCCTGAGTTGAACGATCAATCCCCCGGTACTTGTCAATATACTATACTACATCGATTAGGTACACTGCCTGGCGGGGATTGCAAGCTTCTCAAGATCCCTTGAGAGGTAAAACCTTTTGTGAGGGCGCAATCCCGTACATCAAAATTTTACAAAAACATTGTCTGTAACATTTTTTACATCATTTTTTGCTTCAATTTTTAGGGGCTGTTTGGTTCAGTTTGTGCTACAAAGACAATTTTTGTTACATCCTACTTTTAGTCCTCAATAGGTACATTGGATCTCTTGTATAGGATCCAGTAAATTTTTTTTACACTTAAAATCCTGGTTCAAATCTTCTGACAAACTCTCTTGTAGTCTTGTATAGTATTGCTTTTCCCAAAAAGCCTTAAAAAAACCGTATATAAAGTGCTTTAGCCAAATACCATAAAATTGTACTTGCATCTAGTTTACTATAAAAGTGATATTCTTTCTTCACCTCAAAATTGTACTTCTGCTCCTTATGTATGTTCTCTCTCTCTCTCTCTCTCTCTCTCTCTCTCTCTCTCTCTCTCTCTCTCTCTCTCTCTCTTTGTTGTTTTGTTGGTTTATAGTTGAAGTTATGTAGACCTTTGTATGCTAATGGATGAAAAAATTAATTTTGTATATTTTATACGTTGTTTAAGTTTACACTTTACGATTATTTGTATGTCATTGTATTTCTCTTGCTATCAAATGCAAAAATATTAAATTAATTTTATTATTTCACTTTATCATTATGTCTCTACCTTTTACATTGATGCTTAAAAATATGTAGAAAACTAGAAGGGGGGGGGGGGGTGAATAGTTTTACCGATTTAAATTTAGTTTCAAAAACTTTTAGATCGAGTATATGTGAAACCTTTGAATGATGAGGTATAGATAATGCAAGACTATAAGTAAAGAAATAAATATGATAAAGTAAAAGAGAGGAAGATATAGAACCGTGACACAATGATTTATAGTGGTTCGGCTACAAGGACACGTTCCTTGCCCTACTCCACTCCCCGAGTATCCAACTCGAGAGTTCTTAAGCACTATGTCAACAAACTCCTTAATCGGCGGAGAAGCCTAACAACGTCACTTGCACTTTATCCGGTACAAAACTAAATATTGAGTTCTTTACAATGGAAGAACCAATCCAACAACACAACTAACACAACAAGTTTATGACTACAATATGATGAATCAAATATAAGAATCAATTCAGTGATCTTGAAATGATGATGAAGCCTAGCAACACTTCTCTTGAAGCTTGCAAGTCTTATATGCAAAAATCGTGATCTTGCCTTTCAAGAAGAACCTTGAGAAACACTAAAAGATAACTACAAGAATTATCCTTAGATCTGAGGTCAGAGAGATATAAGAATGTAAGAAGATATATAAGAGAATGGGTGAGAAATAATGAAGAAATGACTCACTACTTATGGGCAAGAAATTCACTGTTCACCCGGATCCCGACCAGTGTAATGGGTAATAGGTAATGGACTATGGGTCATGGGTATCCAATGTGATGTCATGCATGATGCAATGGACATATTGGGTCATGGGTACCCAACATGATGTCATGCATGACGCAATGCACATGGGCCATGGGTTTTTGGGTCATGGGTACCCAATATCTATTTTAACTTAAATTTTAATTTTATAAACAAATGTGTAATTAATATATGTAAACTAAATAAATATGATGACTAAAAAATAATATGATCTTAGATTTATACTTGAGATAACTTTACGATTGTTATCAATAAAACATATAGAGATCGAGAAATATAAATAAACGTTTTTACAGCTTATTTAGAACTATTCACATATCGGCAGGGCAACTTACTATGGTTAAAACCATGGCACATTGATACTGCTTTTTCATTCTTTGCGGACCTCAACCTAATCAAATAAAACATTATTTAATGACTACGATTTTGTCGGTATACATGAGATGTTATACCTACAGGTTTATTGTTTGTGGTTTTTTATATTTTGTATATGCGATTCTGCTTAGGTTTCTCAGATTGTTTGTCAACTCACACTGCTGAAGAAAGATTGGTTACCTCAACTATGTGGGTACACTGATACCGCTATGTTTCTTGGTATTTTTTCACTAAGCTTCCACCTAATTTTAGATGTTAATTACGTGCTTAACACATGTTTTCCATAATCAATAGGTGATGAAAATAATTCTGAAGCTTCGTTTGAAGCATTTGAAGGGTTTGTGTGCAAACAACACAACTTTTTTCATATTTGCCTTCACAAAAATGCGAAAAGGTCACACCGGTACACCTAAAACGGGACAATACAAGTGAAAAACAAGAAACGAGTTACGAAATGAAATGAACGAGTTGAGGAAATGAAAATACGACTGTATTTTCATTAAAGGACTAAATGGTAATTAAACAAAGTCTAATATTTATCCTAAATAAATAATATAGGGGAGCAAAAAGACAAAAGGCAAAACAAACAACCCCTTAGGGTTGTTTATCGATCAAACGAAACCCTCCATTAAGGGGTGTTTGATTTCGTGTCTAACTTGAGTAACTTGGTCTCCAAGTTATTCTAGAACTCTCCTTTGAGCCTTATAAAAACAATGGCCTCAAAGGGATTTCAAACATAACACATAACTCCTCAAAGATCCCGAAATCTCTCCTTCCATCTCTTTGCGATCGGAGGAAAATCAAAAAGGGGTTGTCCCTTTTTGGTCGAACACCCAAGTCGACCCGAAGTTGACTTAGTCGACTTATTAGTTGACTCAAAAAACCGAATCCCAAAAGGTTAAAACCCTTTGGGTCGATCGCAAACACACAAGGATGATTAGGGTTTCCTAAACCCTAATCGACACCCTCTTTGATCCCGAAGATCAACTAGGGTTTTTACCCAAGTTCGTACTCGTCTAGCTTGTCATAGATTCGTATCCCTAGTCCCATGTATACAATACCGGTGGATACCTGACGCGGCCCTGGTCGTGTTATTCTCGAGAAACCTTAATCAAGGACATGAAGTATAAAGAAGGTGGAGAAGGTGTTCCGTGCAGCTGAAGAAGCTTACTGATAGCAGGATTAACAAGTAAGTTTTCTTAAGACCCTTTTTATGTGTTAACTGTGGGTTAATCACTGTTTAGAGATCCTGTGCACAAGGGTTTTGGTCTATACAGTTTTTTGTGTTTATTTCCCGTTGATACCCTACAACGTTTTACCATTTTTTTTTATAAATCGGTTGGATGGTGGTTGTCAGGATATGATGATTCTGTCGACCATTGAGTCTTAATTTTGGCATGGAAATATATGGAAAGCATAAAAAGCAACCAGGTTTTGCAACCAATACAATATCTGAGCCAAGGCATAAATATTTTTCATTTTTTGTATTTAGGCTTTTCAAGGAATGTCAATTGGACATGTTAATTTTGGCGTGCGGAGGATAAGAATAATTGATATGGAGGCTTTTTGCGATGCGCGCAACGAGAAGTTATGTTAAAAAAAAGGTATTTGGTTAACATTCTTTTTACAAAAAATGCTGCTTGCACGTATCATAGAAAGCCTTCATATCAATTTCTCCCATCTTCCTCAACTTAATATTATTTTGTCCACTTGATATATTGTGAATCGTCTAAATAGAAAATGATCAAATTCACATATAAATGTTTCTTGATTGGGAGGAGATCTTGACTTAGATTCTACTCTGAAAGAAGGACATGATCCTTATATGGTTAGAGCATTTTAGTTGACCTGCTATAACAACTCTGGTATTCCAAAATCAATTCATTTGTTACTCTTTTGTTCATTATGTTGTTGTGTTTCGTCTACATTTCCAATACTTTACACTTATTGCGTAGACAAATACTTTATAGTTCTTAAGATGTGGCTAATAACTTTCTTAAATGTGGGTTTTGGATTGTTCATATATTTAATCTGTTTTGTCCTGTTGCTTTAGATATGGCCGTTTGAATTAACATTGTATTAAATTTTTATTTGTAACAGAAAGCTCTAGACCTCTTCCACCTCAACGAGTCGAGGCATATCGGTGTCAGAAAGCATCAATAGTATATGGCCACGGTTAAACCGGGTTTCACAAGAGATTAAAAGAGGGATATTGGTGTCACAACCCACTAACTTCCCCTTAGGTTAGGAATGCCTTATTAACTTAACTTAGGCCCTCACTAGCACACTACGATTAGAAATGCCTATAGGATTTTCCCGAACTAAATTTTTGCTTTAATAAATTATTATAACCTAATTAACCTTCAAACAAGCTCACGTATCCATCTATGCCAGCCACTACTATGTTTACTTAAGGTAACATCCCGGTATGTCAATTCAAGGTAATAAAAATATTTTCACTAGGAAAACTAGTACTATAATACCCCATACTTGGTAGAAAACCCTAAATACACCTATGTGTTCCCGGTTAGTTTTAAAACCCTAACTGCTTATCTGAACTTACATGAAAAGTGCCTAGGACTTAGATATAAGTTATAATAGTTACCTTAGGATATATTAGAACCCTTAGGATATAGTGCAACCCATAGAAACCTAGGTACAAGTCATATAAGCCCAAAACCTTAATTAAGTTATAACTTCCAGAAACTTGGTCTAAACTTGGTTAAATCTTTACCATAAGCTACCATCACTTAGTATAAGCTACTAATAGTTACTAAACATCATTAGGACCTTAAATAAGACACTAAAACATAGATAAAACCTTAAACACTTATTAAACAAAACTAGATTAAAATTAGACTTAAACACCTAAACCATGTTACTTGAGTACCTTAAAATGAACAAACAGCCATCCTAGCACCTCTATATGACTAAGCTAACACCCTAGCACCTCCAAGCACCCAAGCTAGGAGGTGCATCACCTCCTTGTCACCCATTTCTTCCTAACCGCCTTTCTCGACTTCTATCCACCACAACCGGCCCTAGCTTCGCCCCCTAGCTACTATAGCCCGTCCTCATCACCCTCTAGACCTGCCACACCATCACCTAGCCTTGCTTACTCCCCCTCCTCCTCCATGACACCTACACCCCATTTTCACCCAAACCGCCTCTACGCGGGCTATAAATACCCACTCCCTCCCTCATTTCTTTTTCACACCTCTCCCTCTCCTCTCTATCTCACATTTTTATAATAACAAGTCCTTAGAAGCCATAGGAAATGGGTAACAAAGCTTTGGTTAAGTTTTGTTGTGGCTTGAAGTCGAGCGAGCCCTAGAAACCCTAGAAACCTTCGTTCAGCCCTCCCCCGACCTAGGTAACCCTTAATTTATGTATAAATAGTTTTAGAATAGACCTAGATACTTAGTATAATACTTAGAGACCCTAGGATAGCCATTAGATTGCCTTGCATGTGTTTTCTTTCGTAGCCATAGTTATAAGTCGAATTGCATGCTTATGTGTTACATAGCTTATTTACTTGATATAATCTAAATTATGTGGCTTATTTGAACTTATATGAGTTAGTTATAAGCTTAGAAACTAGATTGCTATGCTAGAATTAGAATTATACACATTTAGGACTAGTTTTGCAAAATATTACATGCATAGGGGTATATATTGTAAATTCCTGAAACTATAAAGTCTAGGGACTGTTTTTGACATTTCCTAGAAGATAATAGTGTAAGGACTAGATTTGCAATATATTAAACCTTAAAATAAACTATTAAAACAAATATAAAACTAAAAGGACTAAAATTGCAAATATTATAAATATAAGGGTAAATAGAGTAAATACTAAAAATTAGTATAATTTAGGAACTATATATATCATTTTTTAAAAATATATTAGTATAGGGACTAAATATGCAATAGTTAGAAAGTTATATGCTTATTTGTTACAAGTTTACAAGTTTCGGGTAGAAAACGTAAATATATATATAAGGGGTAAAAATGAACTATTTTCATAAAAATATAAAAACCTGTTTAAGTTAGAAGCATAACACAATACTAGGGAGCTTCATGCGAGTAGTACTATGTGGATATTTCATTTTGACGAGTTTGTTGGGTTTACGAATTAAAGTGCTCTGACTCCTCGAACGATTATTGCATATACTTCTGAGATATGATGGCCTGAACGGTGTTATGTTATAACTAAACCCTAATAACAACATAACTCAATAATAGGGAGCTTTGTGTGAGGAGTATTAACTTCTGAATTATGATGGCCCGAACGGTATTATGCTGATCACATAATACAATAGTAGGGAGCTTCATGTGAGGAGTCATATACTTCTGAATTACAATGGCCCGAACGGTGTTATGTTATATATAAAAACCTAATAGTAATTAGTTAAGAAAACCTATATTAAGACTTGACATACGCACACCCGCACTACCTCAGGATACGTGAATAAATTGTCTAAACCCCTACTTTAATTATCTAGAGACTCAGGTGAGTTTTCATAGCCTCACACCTTTTAAATGCTTTCTAAATGTATTACAAACCCTGTGAGGGGGATATATGCTTTAAAACCAAATACAAGTCTTTTCTCTGGTTATTGCACGAGTAAACTAACTGCCATCATTACATAACCAAAATTCATGAATCTAATCATTTGGGATATTTTACCCACGCGAACGCGAATATAGTTGATAGATCTATTGGAGTTTGACAACTCCCGTTGGTATTAACACCCCACTAGGTGGTACCAATAAGTACTATATTTGAACCCACTGAAGGTTTAACTTTGGCAAGTTATCCTTCCCATCGCCTCATGGTTTGGTCTGCAGACCCCATGAGCCAGATCGTTAACGTGTGGTTCATGAGCTTAGTGCAATATACCTTCTAACACTAACACTTTTTCACACATAGGGTTTAAGCTGAACCCTGTGGAACTTGTATTTATACTTTAACTTTTTAAACCTATGACTTTCACTCAACATACGTGTTGACTTTTAAGCATGTTATCCTAGGTAATTAGACACTATAGGAACCCTGGCACGGAGAACCACTAGACATGAGGACGTCAAGAATAGTTATCATTCATCAATTTTGTGTCATAAAACGTATCTTAGGGACATTTCTTTTGGTAAAAGTACATCTTTTACTGTAAAAACTCTGATGAATAAATGAATGATAACACCTTTTTCAAAAACGTCTCTTTCCGAGTCGTTTTCTATTATATTGTCTTTGTTTCCATGAGTAATGCCCCAAACACTTTATCCGCTGCGATCAGTGAAAAATGGGGGTGTTATAATTGGTGAAGGCGATCCTAGATGTATTTCCATATTGAGAATAAAAGAACACTTATCATAAAGAATGGTTGGTGTTCTTTTATTCTCAAGATTTGAAATACATATAGGATCGCCATCATCACTGTCGAATTTTTTAATTTCATCTCAAAGACGTTTTTCATTTTGACAGAGATAATTTCATTCACTGTGCTCATCATATCTTTTGAATTATGGATTTTTAATGATGTATTTAATAACTTTCTTCAATGTTACTTTGTGATTGAGTTTACATTTTTATGCTATGTGTTTATGTTACTAAGGGGCTGTTTTTTTTTTTTTTTTTTTTTTTTTCCATCTGTTTACAAAATGTATCTTTTTACATAATAGTATCTGTTTACAGTTGGTCCTATGTGTAGAAATTGTGTTTCTTTTTCTTTCTCAATGCCAAATATTAATGAAGTAATTGACCATTTTACCTTTTACATGAACTTGTGATAAAATCAAGTGATAACCTTTGATGTATATACATTTCCATCACCAGTAATCAACTTTCTTGAATTCTTATATCCAATTTTCACTAAATTAATTTCTTTATTTGAATCTCTATAAACCCCCAATTTGTATACAAAACATACCTTCATGAAAACCCCAATTGAATCTAGTTATCTTATACAAAGTTAACCCATTAAAAAAACGAGCAATTAACAAAATGTTAAACCCATATATACGAGATTATATATATATATTCAACTGAAAACAAAAATGTAAATAAATCATAGATCTGACCTATTTTTTTAATCAAAACATTTTTCTTAAAAAAAATTAGTTGGTAACCATCTTCTTGATATTCATGATTCCATCATAAAAGAGAGTTGAAGCTTTAATTTAGATGAATATAAAATCGATGAGAAAAATATGAAGGGGGTCAGCAGGAAGGATGTCGGTGGTGGATAAGGGTTCGGTGGGAAGGAGGTTGGCTGTGGGTAAGGAGGCCGGCGAGAAGGAATGGTGGTTGTGATGTAGGATTGAAGTGGTGATTGTTGAATGTTGATGATGAGTGAAATAGAAGAGAAAATGATGAAGGGTATAACTTGTCTTTTATATGTCCTCGATAGGAAGGAAGTGGGTTTTTACAACCATATACATCCCAGATATTTGTTTGGAAAAAGCAAAAAAGAAACATCATTATTTTCTTTGTTTGAAAGCAAATGTTATCAAAAGGGTCAACAAGCAAAAAGTAAACATCCCCTAAGACTGTTCGACAATTAACTTATATTGGTTGTCTTAAAAGATTTTAGTTAAATTGGTTATGGCTGTGATGTCAATTTAGTTAATACAACATGGCTTATCTTAAATGATAAACCTAACATAACATACCTTATCTTAATTTTTGCGGAGTTACGCTTCTAGCACGTACAATAATACCGTATCACTATATTTTCCCATCTCTCTTACAAAATTGGCTATACATCACAAGAAAAAAAAGACAAATAATAAAACATTTAACGCAAATAACACTCTAACGCTTATAATACAACATTTGTTTGACAACAAACATTTACTATAAATCACAAGAAAAAAAAAGACAAATAATAAAACATTTAACGCAAATAACACTCTAACGCTTATAATACAACATTTGTTTGACAACAAACATTTATCTTTGGATCTTGTTCGAAACATTCTTCTTTGAGACGTTAATAAAATAAGCTGTTAACTTTTATGTCATTTTACACTTTATAATTACCGATCCAACTACATTACCAAACACTTTATTGAAACAAATAGTTTACTGACGACAAATACCGCTACCGTTAGTTTCGACAAACACAACCAAGGCCCTTCTTTGTTTTCTTTAACCTATAAGTTATGTCTAGATACGACTTTGTAGATATATGATGTCTATTTGTAGATAAACAATTGTTTTATGTGTTGTATCCTGAATACGGGTTTGAACACTATAATTATGTAAATATCATTGACTTAATTAGAAAAGGAATACCTTTTATATTACGTAATATTTGTGTAATAAGTCAGTAACAAACCAACCCACACTGAGTCAATAAATTAAGAAATTTTCTCAATTAACCAAATGAAATCAAAATCAAAAGTAAATTGCAAAATTTGTCCTTGCGATTTGGCTAAATTGCAGGTTCAGTCACTGTCTTTTCGAAAGTGCATTCATCGTCCATGTGAGAAACTTAGAAGTGCACATTTGGTCCCTAGCTAAATTCAAATTACTAAACTACCCTCTTTGTCTTCCATTCCACTTTGGTCTCTGTGAGGATAATTTAGTCATTTAATATTAGTCAGGGACCAAGAGTGCACTAATAAGTTCTCCAAAAAAACACAAATGCACTTTCGAAAAGATATGAACCGAACATGCAATTTGGCCAAACCACACGGACGATTTTACATTTTTACTCTCAAAATAAAACTACACCTAAATCCAAACGAACTACACTTCTGAAGGGCAATTAAGTCATTTAGCATCATGTTTTTGGTAAATGGATTATTCCACACTTTTTCCATTAAAAAAAGCACAAAAACAAGAGCCGTCAAGATTTTACCCTAAACTTACCAACAAAACAAATCATCCTTCCTCTCATCAAACCACACACAAACAAACACACTCTTCTTCACTTTTTATTTTTTTTTTTTTATAAAAATTTTAACCAAAATTATCTTTTTATAAAAACAAATCATAAAATTTACCGGATCTGAACCACTTCTTAAACCCGTTCATCGCCGAAACCCTAAAACTTGCCGGAAAATCCAACAGCTTCCGTTATCTCTCGCTAAAAGATTAAACAGCTGGTGGGTTTCTATTTTTGTTCATCTTTATGCATGCAATTGTTGTGTTTTGTTATTTTTAGCAAGATTTGTTCTTATTCCTTCTTGGGTTTTTCTGGGTTTTCTTTAAAGATTAAGAAACTGTAAAAAAGTTTTGATTTTTATAAAGTTTGCTGCATTTTATTAATGGGTTTTATTAAAAAGTTTTGATTTTTATGAAGTTTGATGCATTTTGTTAATGGGTTTTTCTGGGAATTTAAAGATGATAAAGAAAGTATAAAAAAGTTTTGATTTTTATTTAGTTTAGTACTTTTCTTGAAGATATTTTGCTACATTTTTGTTGGAATTATTTGTTCTTTATATGGTAATTGATTGTGGGTAGGGAAAAAAAGTTGTTGAATATTGTTTTTTGTTTGTTGTCGATGTAGAGTTGTTGAAGTAATGTCCTGAATTTGAAGCAAGCAATGGCCTCTAAAGGTCCAAGGTCTAAACTTGACCATGAGTCGAGGGCGAAGCGGCAAAAGGTGAGTTTTTGTTAACATGTATTGCGTGAATATGGTGGTCATTTTGTGTTTCGATATTGTTACATGAATAATTGGTTTTTAATGTTTCTGCAACCTATATTTGTGTATGACTACGTTCTTATTTAGGGTCTAAACGAGTACAACAATTTTTGTGTTGGCTTATTTGATGGGATTAAAAGCTTATTCAATTGAGTTTATGGACTTATATAAGGTATCAGTGCAAGTGGACAAGCTCATAAGCCAGTAAAATAATAAGCTTATGAGCTTATTAAATTTTTAATAAGCTCATAAGCCCATCAAATAAGCTAACACAAGCACCCCCTTAGTGTTCTATCAACTATTTAAATAGGGTTCTGGCCTTTTGGGTTATTAGTTCATGCTAGTGCCGGTGTGCCACAATATTATCAAGTATTATACTCGTTACTGAAGTTGCTCATATACCCATAGTACTCCTTAGTTTATCTCTTACTTCCTTAAGTGATAAGTACTTACCAAACGCTTAATGATTGCAAAAGTGATTGATACAACTTGAAACAATAGAAGCACACTTAAAACATTATATTCTGCATTTATTCTAATACAACTATATATCTAAGTTTTATATCACAATACCATTTTCAAAAAACACATCCAAACACTCTTGAAGAAAAATGAGCCAGTAGGCTAGTAGCGTTTTCTATGAGTTATTGCACACTTTAATCCCTAGTCGTGTCCTTGAAAATTCAGTAGACAATTCAGACGTAGTTTATCTAATTGACTATCATTTGGAAGTGATAGTTTTATTTGTTATTCATATGATTGATTGAGCTATTGAGGGACTGTATTGCATCTTGCAATCAAGTATGTGGCCAAATTAAGATCCCAGAGCTTTATACAATTTTATGTATGCCTTTTACTCGGTTTTTTCCCTCTAAACAAAAGAATTTTGCTACTGCTAATAGATGAGGTTGCTTGTACATGAAAGATAAGAAACAATTAAATTAAGAAAATGGGCATTGATTAATCATGTATCCAGTATCCTTATATTTTATTAGAATTAAGTGGGTGTTTGGATTGGCTTATTTGGGGTGGCTTATGGGCTTATTGTGGTTTGAAATAGCTTAAGCTTAATTTAGTGTTTTGGATATATCCACTTGGCTTAAGCTTATGGGGTTATTTGCAGGAAATTAAACTAGGTTTCATAAGCCATAAATATGGGGCTTTTTCAAGTGGCTCCATCAAGATGGACTCTTTAGTCTTAATTACCATTGTGCCCTTATTTTCCACTCATAATATACGTAACTCTGTTTAGAGTTTAGATACAAATTTCACTAATATTTAAGAATGTCCTTTTTGGTCATTTTGCTAGTATAAGCTGATATTGCGAAACACATAAAACAGTCTGTGAGCTTATTATGCTTTGAAACAGCATAAGCTAACCCTAACACTAATCCAAACACCTCCTAAACCATGCTTTTATTACCCCTTTGTTCGACTCCTGTTTTTGTTTTAGTAGTTTTAGGTGTCCAGTTCAGTTGAGACTCCACATGAGGAACTTCTGGTGTCTTTAAGAAACATGTATTATTCATTTTTGCACATATATAATGTTCACTATTACCAATGAACACCATGCTCATTAACATAGATGTTATTGACCATCACTTTTTATTGTAGGCACTTGAATCACCTAAAGAACCGCAAAGGCCCAAAACACATTGGGACCATCTTCTTGAGGAGATGGTGTGGTTATCAAAGGTATGATCTTGTTTGATACGAAATGTCATATTTTATTTAAAGCTTTAGATATTATCAAGTATAAGTATCAATGCCATATATTATATACTTCCAGGATTTTGAGTCCGAGAGAAAGTTTAAATTGGGACTGGCAAAAAGAGTTGCCTTAAAGGCCAGCAAAGGCATGATGGATCATGCCACACGAGGCGAACGAAAACAGAAGGTTGGATCCTTACTTAAGTTTTTGCAAACTGTTACAATAGTTAGTTATATGCAAGTTTTAATAAATTACTTATAAAATTTGACATTTTGACTGGTCAATAATCAGGAGGAAGAGCTCCGGATGAGGAAAGTTGCACTCAATATTTCTAAAGACGTGAAGAAATTTTGGACAAAAATTGAGAAGCTGGCAAGCCCATTTTCATGATGTATTTTATAATATTTGTTCGCAAAATTGTTATGGTTTATGACATATATGTGATTCCAGGTGCAATACAAGAATCGGTTAGAGCTTGATCAGAAGAAGAAAAAAGCACTTGATAAACAGCTTGAGTTTCTTCTAGGGCAAACAGAAAGGTTAGATTCTGCTTCCAGTGACGCTGTACCCTGTGTTGATCAAGTTGTGACATGTAAAAAAATATACCTTTTATGCCAGTTTCATTAAACAATGATCATCACAGGTATTCAACAATGTTGGCAGAAAATCTTGGTGATTCGTCCCCTCGGCATCAGGCGCCCTCGTCCTCAGTGCAGGAACTACCGGCCATAGAATGTAAAGATCAGATCGATGCCAATGGGTGCGCAGAACAAAATGGTGGTATGAGAATTTTAAGATTTCAGTTAAAAGTTGCTTCATTTTTTTTGTTTGACGACCATTTATATGATAAGTTTTCCTTCTTTTGGCAGAGCCCCAGTCAAATATTTTGGATACCGACGAAGACTACATGTCTGAAAATGAACCCGTAAGTATTTGTTTATATTTATTTGCTAAAAGTTTGTATTTATGACTCTTTGTCAATCACACTCATACATTTGTGATCTTGAGATTAAAAGTATAATTAACACAAGGAAGCTGTAGCGCTAAAGTTTATGTCTAGTAATGTCACTAATGTATCAAATGATATAAAAGGTGACCCGAATTAATAGAAATATGTTATTGACAAATAGTATTCACCCACCCTATGGTCAAAAGCCTACAATTTTCCTTATGAGTTTTGTTTCATACTTTCATTGTCTAAAGATGGGGTGAAATACTGAAATTATTAGACAATGTATAGACAAACCACGATTTTTGTAACTGGAGGTGGCAACATTGACCTATATGCTTAGGAAAAGTTCTATTTGGGTAGTTTTGTAGCTCAGACGGGCCAAATGTAAAAACAGGTAGCTAAAAGCCTAGAAGCAAAATGGGTCAAATGGGTTGAAAATCCACCATTTTTTTATTTTAGTGCATCAACCTCGTGCATCATTTTATTATTGTAATAACATTTCTTGCGTAATCATAATTAGCAAATGAATTATAATAATCCAATAAATGTACAAAAAGTTATTGTGTGTCAACCTGGCCTACCCCTTACCCGCTTGCCCTGCCCATATCGCCATCTTGACTAGCAGTATTTTCTTGCTTATTGGATGTTGATCTCAAGCCCGTTTTTGTTGCTGCTTTAGGAAGATGATGAGCATACCATTGAGGAAGATGAAGCCCTTATAACTGAAGAAGAAAGGCAAGAAGAATTAGCAGCTTTGCAAAACGAAGTTGATTTACCCCTTGAAGAGCTACTCAAACGTTATACTGCTGGAGAAGGTTAGTGATCTTCTATTTATGGTGAACACAGTCATTTGCAAACTAGTAGCTTTATGAATGGAACCATCACCGATTAATTTATACTTAATACTAATTGTACCTATAAAATATCTTCAGCTAATACAGAAAGTACCGAAGGAAAGACTGATGATTTAGCTGAACCAAAGCAGGCAACAAAAGATGACCCTCGAAGTGAGTTAATAGCTGAACCAAAGCAGGCATCAAAAGATGACACTCGAAGTGAGTTAATAGCTGAACCAAAGCAGGCATCTAAAAGTGACTCTCGAAGCGAGTTAATAGCTGAACCAAAGCAGGCATCAAAAGATGACTCTCGAAGTGAGTTAATAGCTGAACCGAAGCAGGCATCTAAAGACGACTCTCGATGTAAGTTTATACGTTGTCTTTTTTGCTCTCGATGTAAGTTAATACGTCTTCGTCTTTTTTGTTTGGCAAATTGGGTGGTTAGATGGGTTGGGGTCAAAATGTGTAAATTTTGTTTCAACTAAACTCTTTATGTCCCCATTTCCCCATAAATGATTAGTGTGTCTAGTATGATTTATAACAGTTCGTTCTATCGACCAAAACATTTTATTAATACAATTATTTAAGAGGTTAGATTGGTGATGCTTAACCAGCTTGACTTGTTTGACCCATTTTACATCTTTCCTTTTAGCTATATTTTGTAACGTCTAATATTTAATACCTGTTTAATGTAAGACTGGGTTCACTGCTGACTACCTTTCACAGGTAATGGAAATGATATTTCTGACAACGGGTTAAAGAAAGATGGTTTTCATCCTGATATAAGTCGTCATGTAAGTCGTAGGTTTACATTATTGTTTACTTAAATTTTAAAGTAAGTTCACTGCCAATCATGATACGTTTTCTCACTCACTACAGATTGAAATTAATGGCGGTTTATCAGTTTTGCCAACCCGTCGTTTAGAAATCAAGGAACATTATGTTAGAAAAAGGAAACGTATTAAAGAGGAGAAGCCAGTATATATGGAATTAGACTTTAATGATGAAAAAGTAAGACAGTTTCTTATACAAACTTCATAACTCATGCAATACGCATATAGTAAATTACTAATATCCATTTGATTCCCTGATTTTGTTTATGTAGGAGGATGCCGACTTTGTAGTTGCAAATGGGGATGATAAGGTATGTGACATGTATTTTTTACCGTTTCGAAACTAGGATGCATTAGTTTACTGTCGTCTGTCTTATATTGATGTTCAATACTATCTAATTGTGTAGATTTCAGGCTCACAATGGCCAAATATCTCACTTGTGTTTTTTTGGATGCACAGGACGACGAAACGACCTTGATGGAGGAAGAAGAACTTGCAAAGGCCGAATCTGATGACACAATCGATGAGGTGAATAAATTGGAGAACCTTAGTTTTAGATGTTTTTACTGCTCATGTAACTTTCTAGGGAAAATTACCAAGAAAGGCAACTAAAAATCCCAAGTTTGCCAATTTGACATATGAGTAATTTTTTTGATCATCAAAAGGAATGCGGGCTCAATTCAAGCTTTAAGGGAAATTTTAGGTAAAATTGAAATAACTGAAATTTTATTCGGGTCCTTAATAAATTGAAGTTCCACTTCTGTATGTGTAAAAAAAAAAAAAACCTACTTGTAGATAACTTAGACTAATTGAGAAAACATTTACTTATGCTCCGCATTGGCAAATTTGGGATTTTTAGTTGCCTATTTTATGGAAATCTTGTCATTGGTTTATTTTAGTTATTTATGTTTTTGATTAATTAGGAAATAATCAGAGTTCTATAACAAAGTTAGAAATAGCCGTAAGAATCTGACTATTGAGATTAACATAAAATTGCCTAACTATCCCGTGTTCTGACCATCTGATTCCTCAGGTGGTTTGGATTGTTTGTTCTTGATAATCTGTTAAAAGTTTTAGGTGAAATCTTACGAACGATTGTTTTGCAGCTTGCATTGTTGCAAAGAGAGAGTGAAATTCCGATTGAGGATTTGCTTGCAAGGTATAGACAGGTATGTTGATAACTAAGCATGACAACATGTTACTTAAAAGCTCTTCTCATATTCTAATGTTCTTTTGTTTTTGTCTCATATTTCAACAGGATCTTGAAACTAATAGAACATCACAAGATGATTCAGATTCTGAATCCAAAAATTTGCCTGAAGCTGATTCACCAACCGCAATCCAACCCGAAAAAGAAAGCAATCAAGAGGAAATGGTTGATGCTGATGGTGGGGATAACGAGGAAAGAATTGATGAGGTGGCAGATGCTGAGGGTGGGGATAACGATGACATAATTGCCGATGCAGCAGCTGCTGCCAGGTCCGCACAACCAACGGGAAACACCTTTTTAACAACAAAAGTCCGAACAAAATACCCGTTTCTTTTAAAGTTCTCTCTTCGTGAATACCAACACATTGGTTTGGATTGGTTAGTAACAATGTACGAAAAAAGATTGAACGGGATTTTAGCAGATGAAATGGGTCTCGGGAAAACAATCATGACAATTGCGTTACTTGCACACCTGGCATGCGAAAAGGGTATATGGGGCCCACATCTAATCGTAGTCCCCACAAGTGTCATGCTCAACTGGGAAACTGAGTTTCTTAAATGGTGTCCAGCCTTCAAAATCTTGACATACTTTGGAAGTGCAAAAGAAAGGAAACATAAAAGACAAGGATGGATGAAACCACATTCATTTCATGTATGCATCACAACTTACAGACTTGTCATACAAGATTCAAAGATTTTCAAGAGAAAAAAATGGAAATATTTGATATTGGACGAAGCCCACTTAATAAAGAACTGGAAATCGCAAAGATGGCAGACGCTTCTAAACTTCAACACAAAAAGACGAATCTTGCTGACCGGTACACCTCTGCAAAACGACCTCATGGAATTATGGTCGTTAATGCATTTCTTGATGCCACATATTTTTCAGTCGCATCAAGAATTTAAAGATTGGTTTAGTAACCCGATATCGGGCATGGTTGAAGGTCAAGAAAAAGTCAACAAAGAAGTAGTTGATCGGTTGCATAACGTTCTCCGTCCTTTTTTACTCAGAAGACTTAAACGAGATGTTGAAAAACAGTTGCCTAGTAAAACAGAACATGTCATTTACTGTCGGCTTTCAAGGAGACAAAGAAATCTTTATGAAGATTTTATTGCCAGCTCAGAAACACAAGCGACTCTTGCAAGCTCTAGTTTTTTCGGGATGATTAGTGTTATAATGCAGTTAAGAAAAGTTTGTAATCATCCGGATCTATTCGAAGGTCGCCCCATTATTAGTTCTTATGATATGAACGGGATTGAAATACAGTTTTGTTCCGATATTTGCTCAGTGCTTAACAAGGGTCCGTTTTCGACTGTTGACCTTACGGGATTAGGGTTTGTTTTCACTCATCTTGACTTTGACATGGCGTCATGGGAGAGTGAGGATGTTCAGGCTATCCAAACACCGTCCAGATTGATTGAGGGGCGTGTTAAAGAAACCGAAAACGAAGTTGGGTTTAGGAGAAAGTCGAAGGGTTTTAATATTTTTGAAAAGATTCAAATGGCGCTCCGTGAGGAGAGACTTAAAGAAATGAAGGAACGGGCGAAATCGGTCGCGTGGTGGAATTCTTTACGGTGTAAAAGGAAACCCATTTATTCAACAGGTTTACGGGAAATCGTTTCCTTCCAAAGTCGAAATCAAAATCTGGTTTCTTCAAAGCTTTCGGAGATAGTTTTGTCTCCAGTTGACCGGTTCAATCAGATGGTTGATCAAGTCGAGAGTTTCATGTTCGCGATCCCCGCAGCACGAGCCCCAACACCCGTTGGCTGGTGTAGCCGATCAGGAACATCAGTGTTTATCGATCCAGCGTATAAAGCTAAATGTTCGACACTGATATCACCCTTATTAACCCCGATTCGTCCCGCTATTGTTCGAAGACAGGTTTATTTTCCTGACAGAAGGCTAATTCAGTTTGATTGCGGTAAACTTCAAGAGCTTGCGGGTCTTCTTAGACGGTTAAAATCAGGTGGTCATCGAGCACTAATTTTCACTCAAATGACGAAGATGCTTGATGTTCTAGAAGCTTTCATAAACTTATACGGGTACACTTACATGCGGTTAGACGGGTCGACCCAGCCGGAAGAAAGACAAACATTAATGCAGCGGTTCAACACAAACCCGAAATATTTCCTTTTTATTCTATCGACTCGAAGTGGGGGTGTAGGGATCAATCTTGTAGGTGCAGATACTGTTATATTTTATGATAGTGATTGGAATCCTGCTATGGATCAACAAGCGCAAGATCGGTGTCATCGAATCGGGCAGACCCGTGAAGTTCATATTTACCGGTTAATTAGCGAACACACGATCGAAGAGAATATTTTGAAAAAGGCGAAACAGAAACGTGCTCTTGATGATTTGGTCATTCAAAGCGGGGAGTATAATACCGAGTTTTTCAAAAAGCTCGACCCTATGGAACTTTTTGCGGGACATGGTAAAGCTCGGGAAGTTGCGGTATCGAACGCTGATGTTGAGGCTGCGTTGAAACACGCGGAAGATGAAGCAGATTACATGGCATTGAAAAGAGTCGAACAGGAAGAAGCCGTTGATAACCAAGAGTTTACTGAAGAAGCAAAACCGGAAGATGACGAGCTTTTGAACGACGAGGACGGTGATCATGGTGTGTTAGTTACAGCACCAGCAGAAGACAACCTGCAAACAGTAAATCTGAGTGACCCGCATGAAGAAAAGGCTATGGATATAGTTAGGGTCGAGGATGATGATGTCGACATGATCGATGACGTGAAACAGATGGCTGCAGCAGCTGCAGCCTCGGGAAAAGAGATTTCATCGTTTGAGTCTCAGCTTCGGCCGATTGACCGGTATGCAGTTCGGTTTCTCGAACTGTGGGACCCAATTGTTGACAATGCGGTGATAGAGACACCAGATCATATTGAGGAAACAGAATGGGAGTTGGATCATATCGAGAAGCTAAAGGAGGACATGGAAGCAGACATTGATGATGATGATGAACCGTTAGTCTATGAAAGTGAGTTCTCTCTATCTAACTTTTCAGTGGTAAAAATTTCGGGTTTGGTAAATGGTAACAAGTCAAAACTGTCCAAGTTCTTATATTGGTTTAAAAGAGTTTTTAGTCAATTTTTTAATTTAAGAAAATTATATATAAGTTTATAGTAGTTAACTTTTCAGGTTGGGTAAGGTGTCAAAACGGGCTGACCCTTCAAAAACATTTTCTTATCCATTTTTCAAATTTCAAAATTCTGTATAGATTTTCAGTGGCAACTCTTTTAGGTATGGTAGCATGTCAAGCGGTTTGGGTCAGGGTGGCTGACCCATCAAAACTCTTCTTCTGTTTCTTTTATCATAAATTTTATCAATACTTGATGTATTACGTAACGTTATATATACAAAAGATATTGCTAGAAGTATATGTGTATATTCACGTTTGGTTTAATTGTATCTTAGGTTGGGATACTGAGTTTGCAACTAAGGTATACCAAGAACAAGTCAAAGAGTTGGCTGAACGTCAGGTGGGAATGGTTTATCTTTGTAAATACTCGTTTATATCTTATCTTTGCTCAACATGGTGTTAATAACACCTATCATTATTTTTTTAGTTGATTGAAGATCGTGAAATGGAAGCTAGAGAGAAGGAACTTGCAGAACTTGCAGAGGCTGAGGCGTTGAGGTAAGATTATGTTTTAAAAGTACTGAACGAGCTGGGCGACTATTGAAAGGAAATGGGTCAAAACGTGTATTATTTGGTGAGGGTAGAAATGGGTCAGGCTGGGCTAGACCTGGGACCAAGTTTTTTCATAAATAAAGTAGGCGGTGTCAGATATGATTACAAAAACTATGTGATTTCAAATTAATATTATATATTTTAGATGGAAATGCTTTTGTAGGCTTTTTGCATACACTTTGACGACTTTCTTCCCGTTTGACTTCGTCAATCAATTTGACTCGTTTCCTATATAGCTAATCGTTTAAAATCTAACATGTTTGTATGGTTCATTTGTGAAATTTATTTTGGTAGCCATGAGATAATAAAAGATATATCTGATTTGGGTACTTGTTATATATTCTAATCTCACCAGGCTTGCATCGATCGTCAAGAAACCGAAGTCAAAGAAAAAGGCAAAGAAAACGAAGTTCAAATCTTTAAAGAAAGGAGCTTTTTCTTCCCACACAAAGACTCCTCAGGTTGAGTCACCAATAGAAGTTGATGACGATTTTGATTTTGATGATGATAGTGATGACGAAGTGATCCTAATGAAAAAACGCAAAAGACCAGTTTACGACACTGAAGTAAAGATATCTAAGAAACCAAAAAAATTCAAAAAGTATCCTGAACCGAGCCCATTAGAACCGGATTCTAGTTCTCTACCTGATGATGAACCAAAAGATTTGAAGTTAACTGAAATTAGTAATCTTGAAATTGATCACAGGCCAATTAGTAGAAGCAAAACGGGCTTAAAGATATTTATCAATTCAATGCCTTTAAAACGAGTGATGACTATAAGGCTCGAGAAGCAAAAGAAAGGAAACATATGGTTTAGTGGCTGTATCCAGTCACCAGATTCTTGGTTATCATCTGAAGATGCGGTTCTTTGTGCCTCCGTACATGAATATGGTGTCAATTGGAGTTTAGTTAGTGACATTCTATATGGAATGACTGCTGGCGGGGTCTATAGGGGCGTTGTTCGTCATCCTGTTCATTGTTGTGAGAGGTATCGGGAGCTTGTTCAGAGATACGTGCTTTCTGCTGATAATCTCAATGAAAAAGCAAGTAACGTTGTTGGTGGTAAAGCTCTTCTTAGAGTATCCGAGGTAACCTATCTTATGCTATTGTATTCATGGATCGATAAAATACGAATATGAAAGAATGGGCGGGTGGGATAAGGGTTACAACGGGTAAAAACATACTGGGTTGGGTACTTGGGGTGACGGAAAATATATTTTGTTCGAATTTTGAAACATTTTATTATGGTAGTTTGTGGCTTTGTGCTAAATATGGTTCAATGGGTTTACATTATTTTTGAGAAAAACGATTTAGAAGATTATATGCATTAGCAGTACACTTCCGGCGCCTTCAGAACCAATTCTGAAGGTTCGTCTACAGATAATCAAACCCGAGTTGATACATTCATAAAAGCATAAGTGAATAGGTGCATAAGTGAATAGGTCGATCAAACCATTTGTATGGGAACATGTTACTGTATTTAGGTTGTATGTTTTTGATAACGAGTAAAAAAAAGGTAAATAAGAAATGGGTCAATGGGTTAAACGAGTCAAAAGTTGCCTGACGTGTATTCGAATGCCTACAGTGTCCTGTATTGTTCTTTTTGGTAAATATACATTATTAATTTCAGTAATATAGTTTCTGTAATCATATTCCATGCTTAATTTATATACAAAAAAATTGTACTGTATTAAATAGCTTGCCTCATCCATCTAAAACAAACCCAGTTTGACCTGTTACCTGATCTCATCTTTCCATATCCAGTTTCTGTGTGCATAAGTATTTTGATTATACTCGTTGCTTTGTTCCCGTTTTATTCTCCCTTGCTCACTGTATAACATGAGGTGTTTCTTTGTTGTAGGAGCATGCGAAAATGCTGTTGGACATTGTGTCGGAACAGCCCGATCAAGCATATACTCTTCAGAAACATTTCTTTCACCTATTAACATCAGTGTGGAGATCAAGTAATCGTAATGCCTCCCGAAAAAACCCATTCAGCACCGGAAGACCTCATATAACTGGTGTAAACCATACTTCTCGTGACCCCATTAGACCGCAATCCCAAAGCATGAACTTCACTAACATACGCCCAATGAGCAGATTAGTAGCTGAGGCGCTCAATAATTCTCAAATAATTCCAACAGAGGAAAGAGTTTCTAGTTTTAGTCAAAGACATGATTCTCGAGGTGTAGGACAGCTGGGAGTTACGTTAGAGTTTCCTTCGAGGAGTGATGATGATTCGAGTGTTCCATTACCTGATGTTGTATCTGTGTTGATAAATGATTCTGAATCGATGCCGCCTGAACAAGTGCAAGTGACTGGGAATCATCATTTTAGATCGTCTAAGGATATTGTGGAATACCGTTTCAGGTATGTTCTTGCTAATTTTATTCTGGTATACTATACTACTATATAATATCGATATTCTAATTTTTGTATAAACAAATTAGTTGCAATGACCTTGTTATTATTAGCAACCTTTAATCCGTTCTAATTTTAGCTAGAATTCACATGATCACATATCAATATAAGTCGACTCTGGTTGACCCATTTTACAAAAAATCTTGTACAGGGATGCTTCAAGAGCTGCTATTGAGGGTGGTGTAGCCTCCTCATCATCCACAACCCCGATAAGCGAGGTGAAGTCCCGGCCACCAACTAAATCTCAACTTTCGGGAAAACACAGATCCTCAAATCCCGAAGCACCATCAAAGTTTTCCAAATCCAAATCGAGGAAAACTGTTATGGAGTCCAACGAAGTTCTTTCTCTACTACGCAACCCCAATTTACAACCACCGCCAATGTTGGTGCCCAGTGATTTGTCTTTGAGGTTCGATATGGAAGCATCTGTTCCCGACATCGCGATGAATGATTTTCTAAGAAACGAGTTTCCGATAGTTCACCATGTTTATGACCCGGGATTTACAACGGGTCTTGAAGATTGTTCGTTATCAATGGATTTTACTGACTTTCGATAGGGTTTAAAATTATTCAATGAACGGGAATTTTTGGATTCGAGAAACACAAAGTGACTAACTTGGTGTGTTTCTGGACGGGGCCCAATGAGGAGCCGAGACGTGGGTTCGGTGTGGTTAGTGTCACGTACTAGATTCTCGGAAGATAGAACTTTTTGCACATAAAAATGTAACATTGTATAGCATGTGGCCCTTTTAACTATTTGTAACTTTTTTTTTCTTCTGGTTCTTTGGCGGGTGGGATGTCGTGCTGTTAGTTGTCTGATATTCAGTTGGAATTTTAATTATTTAGGCACGTTCCCGCTTTCATAGTGTAGAATTAGGAAACAGGAAATTATTAGTCTTTGATGAATGAAAAAGCAGTTTACCTTCTTTCTGTTGTTCACGATACCGTTTTATATCTTCTATATGTGAATGTTATCACATGGATCAGATCACTCCAACTCTTTGCAGCTTCAGGTTTATGCTATTCGACTGGCAAGACACGTAACATGCATGACTGAATTCTGGTTACTTCATCACTGAAATAATGTCTAATTATTTAAATAGTGACTCGTATAGTTGTAGTTTTCTGTATTTTAAGCTGCTCGTTGAGAAATAAAATGAGCACCCATCTTATCGAATCCTTGCTTACGTATAAATGTAACAAGTAACGACTCGAAGATCTATGACCGATTCAGGAAAGAATTTTATAGGGTGACCAACTACCATTAGCAACTATTACAGAATCTGTTAAGGTGATTTATTTTCATTTTCAAACACATTTTGTTCCGAATCAACACTAATAAAAAGAAGTTTAGACTAACAAAAGTTTGTACAGATGAAAAGAGAAAATGGTCCAATACTCAAATGCAGATGCCGAGCTAGACATTTTATCGTGTGAGTTTAAAATTACGATCAGTAACTTTTACAAACATTGTAATTGCGATTTAAATGAATATTACTGCTAAATCGTACCACATTTTCACCGAGACTACAAAAGAATTTCTTGTTAAGTTGGTTCTGCTAGGCTATATGTTGCTTTGCTCCGTTCAAATGCTAGTATATAGTTATGTATTTTATTTATATAAGTAACATTTACCATGTTGCGACTGTTCATGAACAGTAACTCAACTTTGATAATTTTCATTATTGCCCTTTAACTTTAACTAAACATTAAACTAGCCCCTTAGTTCAGTCTAAGTTTACATTTTTAACTCTTGACATCAATTAAAAATACACTTTGAAATTTAGTAAAATAACAAATTAGTGAAAGCAATTATTCCCTCCGTCCCAAAATTATTGTCCCCCGACAAAAAACACACATTTTAAGAAAAACATAATTAATACAGCTTTCTCTCTCTTACTTTTTTGCTAAATGACAGATTTACCCTTAACCAATTAATTAACACTTCTTTAAAGTTTGTAATATTAATTTCAACTACGGGTAATATAGTAAATTTGACCAAACTCCCATATCTATTTTTAGTATTGAACAATTAATTTGGGACATACTAAAAAGGAAAGATGGACGATTAAATTGGGACGGAGGGAGTATATGTGTAGACATTAACAACAAATATAGATGAATATATGTTTTTATTACTAAGGGTTGTGAGTATATATGCGTTGTCTGCTAGATGAGAGGATGCTTCCGTGTCCATATTCCAACTTGAAACCTGAGGAGTCATGGTGTGAAATGCCTATGGTGTGAAAGAGCATTACCATAAGAATCGGAGCGGGATACATAGCAGGTGCTCCATAGTCCATAGTAGTGCATAGCTGATTGTTGGGCTGACATGTATACATAGGGGACTAGCGGCTGGGCCATCCGCCATAGGAATTGGGCCGGTCCAATAGGTAGGAGTTGGACCATCTGGAGTAAATGAATACACTTGTATCTGAATTCTGAGCTGAAGCATTTGTGCCACCATACGTCATTATGGCTAATGTAAGTCGAGGTGCAAAAAAAAAACCGGTTCATGAACCGAACCGAAAAAAGCCAAAACCGGTTTAGGGAAAACCGAACCGCTGGTTTAGAAACCGGTTTGCATTATTTGTTGCCAACTGGTTTAAGAACCGGTTTAAACCGATCCGGTTTTGGGTAAAACCGGTTTAAACCGAACCGGTTATGGGCAAAACCGGTTTAAACCGGACATTTTCTCTCCTAAAACCGGTTTCAAATCGACCAGGTTTTACGTAAAACCGGTTTGTGACTATTTGATTAAAACCGAAACCGTTTTTTAAACTGGTTCGGTTTAAGAGAAAAACCGAAATGTGCACCTCAAATGTAAGGTGCCGTTTGGTATAGGGGGACTATCCCAAAGACTTGGATTTGGCTTTATTATAAACATTTGGTTCCAAGTTTAGATTAGTTTGGGCCCATATAAAACCAAAAACAAAAGATTGTACAAAAGTAAGGAGTGAGGGTGGGATTTAAAAAAAAGAACATATGTATCACTCTGACACGCAAACGTGGAGCAACCATGTCCGATTGTACAAATTTCATTTTGTCTTTTTATGTTTTAAACTAATATTTTATTTATTAAATAATTATTAATATCTTAAATAAATATTTTTCTCTCTCCTACATAAAATCCAAATCTAAATCATAATTCAAATCAAAATCCAAATTCTAATCTTAAACCTATCTACAAATAAAGCGGGCCCTAAGATGACTAACGATGCAATAAGAGTATTAAATAAGTGGCACTAAAGGTTAATATTAAATAACCAAGAATTTAATAAGAGGCGGGAAGCAATACAACCACTAAAGGAGCAAGCAATGGATGGGAATTAAAGAAATTGGCAAATGCGAAAAGCAAAATCACTAATTATGAGATAAGCTATGCAAGAGTTATTTAGTGGCAGCAGAAATGCGAAAAGCAAACCCAATACTTATTAGATAAGCCATGCAAGAGTTATGAGTTATTTAGTGGCAGCAGAAATGCGAAAAGCAAACCCAATACTTATTAGATAAGCTATGCAAGAGTTATTTAATGGCAGCAGGTACGCATGCAAGGCATACACGAAAATAAAATAAAATTGTTATGGTTGTTTAGGATTTTTGATGGTGGGTGTTTAGGGCTCTAATTACCATAATAAGTTTGATAATTTCTCATAAGTCTAATTGTCATTAATCTAAAAGTATAAATCTATACTATAATACATATTTGACCTTCTTTCATATTATTTTTTTAAGATTACTAAAAATAGATTTTTAAGTAAATACAAGTAAATAAACATAATTTACAAGTATTTAAAGCACAAATAAAACTAAAAAAACACTATTTAACCATACAATTAATACACTATTAAAAACACCCATTCATCAAAATATACAAATATTTAACCACAATATACAATCTAATCATGCTTCCGAAACATTATGCTTCCAAAAAATTTGATTAAGATGGTATGTACATGTCAAACGTTGTGTATCGAGAAGTTATTCGTGTAGAGTAAAATATAAATGTGTGTATGATTTTCAATATGGTGTATATACATATATTTTAAAAGACTTTATCATATGAATTTGTAGTCTCATCAATAAATGTGTGTTATTTAATTATTGCACTTTATAAAATATCGTTAAACATTTGATATACTGATTATTTGTCCGTGACGGACATGCAGACACGCCAAGCAGACACGCCACTAGATATTTGGTGTCGCTAATATTTATTTTATGGTACCCGCCGCTGCAACGCGCGGGGTACCCTACCATATAATATAATGGTTTTTGCAACCGCTGCAAAACGCAAGCAAACATACCTCGTTTTTATATAATTGTTAAATGTATATAACTGGGTCTACAAGAAAAATAGAAAAGTGTTGTGCACAAAGATAAAGAAATATTATTAGGATAATAATTTGCACACTTTATATTTTGATTGACATACTTCAATGTATAAATATGATAAGCATGTTGTGATATATATGCTACTATTTATTGCAAAAAATGAAATGTGCAAATCACTTCGCGATAACAGTAAGGAACATGGACGTAGGATTGCTAGGGCAGGGGTGGGCCCTGACCCCTCCAAAAATATTTGTATTTAATGTATTTTGTTCATAAATCAAGTGAAAAAATAAATTATTTTATCATTTAGCTCCCTCTAAAATTACTCATTGATACTTCGGCCCCTCTGAAGATACGGTTCAAGCTCCGTCCCTGGCAGGGGCGGACCTATGTATTAGGTATGGGGTGGCGGCACCCTCATGGCTAGCAAAAAAAGTTGCGATTTTTTTTTTTTTTTTTTTTTTTTTGATCTTTTTATGAAAGTGCACACTACTCAAAACTCAAATTGCCCCTCACCAACTTACTAAACACAACACTTTAAAACTTTATAAATCCTGAATCTCTAAGCAATAATACTCAATTTATCATTTTAAATCTAATTTTTTCATCCGCATTTTGCTGCTATCGTCAAAAAAAAAAAAAAAAAAAAAAAAATTTGCCCTCACATCAGATTTTTCTCGATCCGCCACTAGTCCCTGGTAAGGAATGTGATATTGGTGGTTGTGTGAAAGTTGGTAAGATGGTGACTCACCCAAAAAGACAAACACTTCACCTAGTCTTGTTTGCACTCAAATATTGGTATTAAGCTTGGAAATATATAACATATGTTAGCGGGACCAATTCCAAAATGACCGAGTGTTGTGCACCACAAATTTTGACATGGCGTTTGATTCGTGTGCGGCTCGATGGTGTTTTAGTTGCAATCATGGACCATCATTGCAGAAACTTTGGTTGGTAGGTTCAAATATATCAACCGAAATTTAATCTATTTAGTTACTTGTAACAAGAAGTTCAATTCTAACTTGAATACGTTTATTAAACGGATTAGTCGTGTCGGCCCGTTATGATCTGAATATAAATACAATGAGGCATATTAAATATAGATCATTGCTACAATCACAAAACATACACACAAAAAAAATCCTCTAAAAAAGTTGTCCATGTGTGATTGACTTAAACAATGAGAAGAGAGGAAAAAAAAAAAAAAAAAAAAAAAAAATCAAAATACACTATTCAAAACATGACAACTCCTTTTTGTGGATTTTATTTTGTGTGCGGATGTACAATGTTCTTAAATATAATAGATGTATTTTAGAAACCGTTTAAGCAACACGATAAATGTTTTGACATAAGTATGTATCATTATAAAATATGTCAAAAATCAATGATATATCATAAGATACATACACAAAATAGTTAAGTCTTATTATAATGAAACTAAACATATAACTTCCAATGTTTAATATTTTTAATCGTATTTTTAAACAGGTTAACAGGTTGAAATCGGGTTGAGAATCTCAACCTGAACCTATCTGTTTACGTATGGTACGCAAAGCATGCATATAAGGCGGAAAACGGTGGTTGGATGTTCGGTTTCCCGCGTTCAGTAAGGACCCCGTGATAAGATCAAGGATCTTGAGCTGGGGTAACGCTAACATCGACCGTGTACCTTCGTCTCATTTCCGTGGATAGGATGATGAGAAGGTTTTGGTGTGATGGATGAGATCCATTATTGATAAGTAAGCCAATGGTGGTTGTGAAAGTGGCAAAAGATGCTTGGGAAAATACTTGCCCTAAATCTTCTTATCCTCTAGTATTTACAGGGAGGATATTATGGTATATTATGAGGAGATGGGGCCTGTGCGCCTTTTCCAAAACTAAGTTTTTACTCAAAATCTCCAACTTACAATAATTAAAAGCTACTTAATTGTATAGAAGCATGCCTAGGGTTTAACTTAGACTATTAAGTTTGACTTCCAACTTACAAGTTACAACTTGTTGGCTAAGTGGCTAACCAATCAGAGTAACCCTTCAAACATATACAGTAAATGTTTTAATCAAATTATTGCAAGCACTTTAATTTTTTTTTTGAATGGCATTACAAGCACTTTAAATAATAAAATACTTTAACCCGATTTTGGAATGTTAGAATTTAAGGTGCATAAAGGTAACGTTAATGAAGATGAAAACTAAATTTTATAAAAGGAAAAAGAATATTTGTGTGTGAATGCAATATATATATATATATATATATATATGAAACGGCATATGTTATGTTTAATGTTGCACTTAAGTGGGAAATAATATCGCATTATTCCCTTTTTATATTTTACATCTTAATGTTAGAAAGAAATCCCTTTTATCATTTTGTCTAATACTTTGGTATCTTAATCATGTAACTTTTGACTGCACTTAGTTTTTAAATGCAAGTTAGATTTTGCTTAATGGGGAACTAGAATTATTATGACAAACGACAAATAAAATGAAAATTTCTGAATGGATATAGTATATATACTACATGAAATATAAAAGAAAAAGAGTAAATTTCATAAATGGTCCATGTGGTTTGCTCAGATTGCATGTTTAGTCCCTGATCTTTCGAAATTGTAGGCAGCCTCTTTGGGGGGAGTTTTTGGTTCTGTTTTGGTCCCTGGCCATTGCAGAAATGGTCCCTGTGGTTTGCTCAGAATTGCACGTATAGTCCCTGGCCAGGGACCAAAACGGAACCAAAAATTCCTCACAGGGAGGCCGCCTGCAATTTCAAAAGACCAAGCACTTAACATGCAATTTGAGTAAATCACAGGGACCATTTATGCAATTTACTCAAAGAAAAAAAATCAATTAGTGCGAGGGTGGGTTTAAACCATCAAATTATTTATATGGGTATAAGCTAAACTGGATACGATGTGGTCTAGCACACGGGGATCGGCCCTACGCACCGGGGACGAAGCGTAGAGGTCACTTCAGCTTGTTGTACCGGAGTGGTTCATCGTCAAAAGAACAACAACGGCTTGTAGCATTTCCTATTGATTTGTCTAGGGGATGGGATGTAAAAGAATGCTTTATCGTCTAAAGGCAGGGGTGAGCTTTCTTACTATACATCGCTCTTCTTTTATCCCTCCTGGTTTCTTATTCTTGTTCCGTAAATTTCGTACGTAGACAGTTAGTTGCTATGATTATGTGTTTCATTTGATTTTCATATAGGATATTGTACATTTTTATAACCCAACCAAGAAATATTTGTCCATAAAAAATGTAAGTGATTATCAAGTTTTTAAACCTAGTTTAATCCCGAAAATTATCCCTGAATTAAGAAATGTGACTTGGTAATAATCTAGAAATGTGACTTGGTAATAATCTAGTTTCATTATTATTTCAATCAAGTAAGATTTAAGGTGCTTGAAGGTGAAAAGTGTTCTAAAATGCTTAAATTATCCAGAGGTATAAACTACCAAAATGCATAAGTTATGGTACTTTTGCCCCAAACACACCTTAGGATAGGCTACTAAAGTTTCAGTATTATTTCAGGAGATAATAACTATTCTATATTATATCATAATGCATTTTGAACTATTATATAATTAAAAAGACTTAAAATTCAGACTTTTTTCTTCCTTATTATGGAGAGATTTTAAAATTAATCTGTTAGGAAGCAAGTTGGTTAGGAAGTTTGTTAGGAAGCGGTTGGTTGTTCAAACTAAAATTATTTGGCTTAGCCATCTCTAATATCTCTACTTATAAAACATGAAGACAACTAAACATGTAACCAAAAATGTAATCACACGGTACTCGCCGCCGCATTGCGCGTGTACCGTTCTAGTAACTAATAACGACACGTTGAGATCAGATTTTCATACTCAAATTCAGTTCTCGAGACTAAACAATTGGCAAGCTTAACCACTTTTGCTGGAATTTAGGTCCACCCGAACGACTTACGTACTGTTACAGGTCCAACATAAAACGCTTAAAATCTTGGCAAGAATCTACGCGATCACTACTTCTTATTCCTTTAGCCAAAACATTATGATTATAAAATCATGAAAGAAAGGAATATGAACCATATTACACGAGTATTCTAAACGAAGAAAAAATAGAATAAACCAGAAGCATCATTACCTTCAAACAGGAGCAGAGCCAGGATCTAAAGTTGAGGAGGGCTCAAACTTTATTTTATTTTATTTTTAGAATATCAACAATAAATGGATAAATCATGAGATGAACGCACAATAATAAACTCAAATCGGTCCTAGGTCTAATGTTAATTAATACATGTTAATCAATTGAGTCATAAATTAACTTTGCTAGTATTAAAAATCAGTTTAACATATATATCTATCTATCTTATATCTTATATTATATAAAGTTTAAGTAGCCTTATAAATGTAAAGGGGTCATAATAAATGTCTCAAGAATTAAAAGTGGAATGTGGAAGCTTCATGTGTTAGTACATTGATTTAATAGTCATGCATAAAGGTAAGTACATAAGATTAGTGATTCAAGTAATTGAAAAAATTTGTATGGTACAAGGTAGTATAAGCAACATCAAAAGTATATCAATTACACAATATTGGGTGACTTAATTTAATGTGCAAGAGGATTTGTGCACAAATTGTAGTACGGTACAAAGTAGTTTAAGCAACATGAAAAGTATATCTTCTATACTATCTAAAGATTGGAGTGCTTAATTTAATGCGCAAGAAGCATTGTGCACAAAAGTTTGTACGGTACAATATATTTTGCATGAGGAATCGTGCACAAAAGTTTGTACGGTACAACATGTTTCAAGCCATCTTTAAACCTCAAAGAATACAAACCAAAAATGCCATGAATGCATAAATTAAACACACCAATTAGTGGTTAGTCTTTTTATCTTCCCGTATATGAGTTACAAATATTTTATCAACTATATAATGTGTCAAAAATCACACACAACAAACCACAAATTCCTCCACACCGCGTGCACATTGGGCTACAACTTATTATGGTGGTAAAGTAAGCATCATATCGTCTTACTTATTTAGCATATTGATTTATGTTATTTTATGTAAATTTCATGTGTGTTTTGTGTATGTAAAAATGTAGGACATAAAGATGGTGCTTAGGAGGTTTGGTAGTAACATCATCTTCTCTAATGGTTTAAGAGATCCTACACATTGTTGTCTTATCAGTTAAGTGGAACATGCAGGAATATTTTTACTTTGATCGAAAATGCAATATATTGATTAACTGTATTTAAGTTACTAATGATCAACTATATCTAATTGTTTTTGGTAGCGCGCCAAGAAGCATTAAAAAAAGAGATCGAAAAGTCACAAAATTGTATCAAGAACAAAACATGCAAAAGACCATGAACAACAACAACAACAACAACAACAACAACAACAACAACAACAACAACAACAACAATGCCACGGCCACCGGTGGCATGAATACTTAGCATTAATATTAATAGTACGTTACAAATTAAACATGCAATATTTTACTTCATATAATACTGCTAAATGGGCTAATACTATTGATTCGTTAGCAAGTAAGTTTATTTGACGAGCATTCAATTTTTAGTCAAAAATTATTACTACACTTTGTTGGTGCATTTCAATATTTTTGCTCTTAATGTAGTTTTTTGTCTTGCGGTGTGTTAATGTCACTTAATTAAATGTCTTGAAATATTGCATGACTTTGATATTTGGTATGACTATGTAAATTATGTCGATGTTACAAATTGAAAATGGTAGTATATAATAAAAATATCTTCACACGATCATCTTAACAATAAGTATCTTCTAAATCGAAAAAGTATATAAAGGAGAAGAAAATTGTATTTCAAATGTTATCCTACACCTATCACGAGGTAAGAATTATTCATTTGAGTTTGATATCATGTGATTCATGTCGTCATACAGTAAATACTTAGAGTGAGTTACTAATGAATGCTCCAAATTTGATATTATAGTTTATGGAAAAAATGTTGTAATAATGCATTAATTAAAAAATTATTTATGTAACTTACTCATATTAAAAGATTACATATGAAAAGCCTCATTTAAATATAACATTTTACAAAAAACCTCTTCACATTAAAGAAAGAGATCGAGAAGTCACGAAAATTGTATCAAGAACAAAACATGCAAAATGCTAATGAACAACAACAAGAACAGCAACAACAAGAACAATGCCATGGCTATCGATGTCAATATAGATAAACACTTAGCATTCATATTAATAGTACGCTACTGGTGAGTGCTTATTCACTCACCTTTTCTTAGCCTAAATTGGACCAAATAAACCAAAAACTAACCAATAATGCCAAAGAAAGTGTGTTTTTGTGTTTGTGATTGTGCAGGAACGGATATTTAAGAAAAGACGAAAAATCACGAGAAAATGACAAAACGAGCACGAGATTTGGAAAAGTTTGAATAAAGCCGGAGCCGGGGAAGCTAGTGGTCAAAGTGAAGCTCATATGGTCAATTGGAATCCTCAAAGTCTCAGAAATTGCATAAGTGACCCGGGAATGAAGTTTGAAGAAAGTTCACATTTGGTCCCTCAACTTTCAAAGTTGACAACATTGGTCCTTATGAAGATATTTTGAAGAATTGACAACTCAGGCCCTCCAACATTCAAGAAATGCCACAATCAACCCTTGGGAGTATATTTATGAAGTTTGGCAGATTGGGTCCTTGAAGTTTCAGAATTACACATTTGGTCCCTTGGTTTGCTATACTACTACAACCGGATCCACAAACCTTAGTCCAAAATAATATAACAAAAACAGCCCATAGCCTACTACACAACACAAGCCCAAAAGCCCCTTATTATTACCAAAACCCGATCCAACCCGGCCCACCAAATCAAATTATAATAAAAAAATACTAAGCGCGTGTTACTGTGCTTCTCCCCCATTCTTTACCTCGTACACCATTAAATTACCTCGTACCAATTCCATATTACCCACCTCGTACTAGAATCATTCTAGAACCATCTGACACGTTGTCAGATGGTGTCTTATCCCTCCAACGTGGCTACTCTTTGCCCCCTGATTGGCTTATTAGACGTGGAATCAAGATAAGGATGCTCAAACGGATTGAATGAATATGGGATGACTAGGAAATGGATTGAATCAAAGATGATGTGGCCTCAATTGGTCTTCTGGATCCTTCTCAAACCCTAGCACCACTCATCCCCTGCTCCCCTATAACCCCCCCCCCCCCCCCCCCCCCATTTTCATACGTTTTAGGTGGAGTTTTGAGTAGCAAAACTCTGCCATTTTCTTTCCAGAGTTGTAATATTGTTTTATTTCAAGTTGTAATCTCATTTTCAGTAATACAAAGCTTTCTTAATCATTTCATAGATCGCTTATTACTTTGTCTTAAGTTACTTAATCACTTAATTTCCTGTCTCAAAATAGTTTCAAATCAATATTTACATCTCAGTTTTACATTACTTCTGTTTCAGTCATTTAATTTCAGAAAAACAAAGAAAATATAAAAAAAAAAAAAAAAAAGAAAAATATAAAAACACAAAAAGATTTTCACTTTCTTTGATTTCAGCTTAAGTATAAGTTTATTTTAGTTGTTTAAAGGTAGTTTGTGGTTTAAACTTTCAAAATCTTAAAATTTGCAAAAAGTCAACGGAAGTCAACTGCTCAGCTTATTTGAATAAGCTGAGCTTATTGGTGGTAAAAAGGCAGCCATAAAGGTGTCCACTTGGCCTGTCAAGAGACAGGCAAGCTTAGTGAACCCCCTCTTTTCAAGCTGAGGGGGAAAGCTTTGTAAGTTTCTAATTTTACTTTTAAGCACTTATTTGCATTTCAAAAATTATAGTATAGTGTTCGTTGTTTCAGCTTAATATTATCTGCTTATTGTTGTTTATGCTTGAAGTTTATAACTTGTTATGTGCTCATTAGATGTTTAGTCATGCTCTAGTATAATTTTATGTCTTAACTGCCAAGATTTAGTGTTAATTGCATGTACCTGTTCTGGTTGTTGTTCTTGTGTTCCTTCTGTTCATTTAGCTTCTATGTAGTAAGCCAAATCTGTTTAAAGCTTAAAATTCAGTAGGTATAAGCTATTACTAAAAGTTGTAGTGTAAATTTAGGTTTAAGGGGGTGTTTGGGAAATCAGTACATTGCTTGCCTGAGGTGTTCACTTGCTTGTTTTTTCTGCATCATTAGTTTCCTTAGGTCATTATAGAACTAGAATAACCATTAAACTTGCACATTATTGACAAAAAGTCAAATTTTCATGTTTGCTAAAACTCCTTTTTGCATTTTTATGATCTGCTACTGCAACTTCTTAAAAACTGTTAGTTTGATGTTTGTGATTGTGATTTAAGTGGTTAAACAAGTTAATATAACACCTAGGAGTAGATTTAAGCTGATAAAATTAGATTAAGTCAAAGTTCTTAAGTGATAAAAAAGTCAACTGTTTGCATTACTTGTTCTTGAACCAGTTTTTCTCAGCTGAACTTGGGTCAAATTAAGTTTCAATTGGCCCTTAAAAATTAGGGCTTTTGTGTTTTTTGTGTTCTCTGCTGGGTGGTCTATAAGTTGCAACCTTAACTTTTCAAAAATCAGCTTATTAGAGTGCTTATATCACTGCTTAAAGTGGGGCCTGTCAACTGCATTTTCTGCCTTATATATGCAAACAGCCTATGTGCTTATTTGAGTTCCTGTGCATCTATTGGATTAAATCTTGTTCTTATAAGCTCATTTAAGTCTAAAAATCATTTTGTGAAAGTTTGGTCAACATTTGGTCAACTGTGCTTATTAATAAGTACTTTTCAATAAGCTGTTTGGGTCATTAAGCACTTACACTGCTTATTTTCAAAATTTTATATTTTTCCTAGCTTTAAGATAATATTTTAGATTTTTCCTAAAATTTTCATAATTTTCTGAGTTTATTTGCTACTTTTCTTAATTAATTTCCATTTTTAATCATTATTTAATACTTTTTAATTAATAGAAAATCCAAAAAAATTAGAAAAACCCCAGAAAAATCCAAAAATATTTTAGAAAATAGTTTTCAATTATTTTAGAATTTTAGAAATTAAATTTGCATTTTTCTCACCTTATTTACATTTTCTTTTAATTATTAAATAGTTTAATTAGTTTTTAATTCATAAAAGATTATTAAAAAGTCTAAAAAATATTTTTATAATTCTTAAAATTTTCTTTTATCATTTTTAACTTTTTAAAATTATTTTGAAGTCCGTAGGATTAGCGTAGCTTAAAACTCGCGTTTTATTTCACGCGTTACATTTAAATAATTGCGCGTGCATTCCCGTTTTTGCGTTTTAGATCTTGGTGCATTACTAGCTTGTACTCTTTGCATGTTTAATAATTGTTAGTTGATAATTGAATTATTTGATCACTATTTGCCTTTTTCACCACTTTTCAAATCACGATTTCACGAATCAATATTCTTGATTCCATTCACACCTTCACTGGGAAACGACTCGGGTGATCCGTATTTCTTGCGGATCACTTCGATACTATACTACTATATATATAATTGAGTTGCATCAGCTACAAATTAAACATGCAATATTTTACTATACGAACTATAATTTATTATACGAATTATAATTTATACTCTTGAATATGCTAATTACTTTAACGTTTTATGTTTTTATAGTTTTGTTAAAAAGAAAATTGGTTTTATAGTACGCTTTTAATAATGTGATTTATTTGAACAACGAAGTTCGTCTTTCACAAAAAATGAGAGTTTCAAACATGAACCGAAAATTAGTCCCGAACATTACGAAAAAACAATTAGATCCAACCTGTGTGCATCGCATGGGTCCTGAGGCAGTCCAAACATGTGTGCATCGCATGTGGATGAATATAAAAGGTCTCCAACATTAATGTCATCGCTTCATATTTAAAATAATTTATGTAACTTATACATATTAAAATATTATATGTGAAGAGACTCTTTTTAATGTAATATCTTGAAAAAAATCTCTTCACATATACTCTTTTAATGTCAATAAACTATTTTAAATGTGTGACATGCTTGGAAATGTGATACCATCACAACTTAGATATATAACGAGCAGGGGTACCCGCGTTGCTGCTGGAAAGTTATGTTTAATCTAAACTCGAAAAAAAATTTCACGGCGGGATGTTTTATTTACATAAGTATTTTATACATTGTACTTATAGTAAGGTTTTGTAAATTGCAGAGTACATCTATCAAACACTTATAAAAACGAAACCCAATTAAAAAGATGAGGTATAATAACACATAATTGACAGGTTTAATGATGTTACGCGATCATCAGAATTCCAAGACCACCTAATCTCGTCTTTGGTTTACAGTTTTAAGTGCTCCTTCATTAAACGTTTGAGATTCGTTCAGCTCATCTGACTGTTTATTTGATGTTAGTTCTCCGATTACCTTCTTGCCTTTTAGAGTCTTGGTTAGTGGTGAACAGAACCTTGCATTTCAAAAGGATTAAGAAGATGAATGTTAATGAATCATTAGATAATGTTTAAAATGATAGTTTATGTTGTTACATTTGTCAAACTTCCAAATATCTAAAAACCAAATCATGAGAGCAAATTTTTTTGACCAGTACTTACAAACTACCAGTTTGACATGTTACACCAACCAGCAGCTCGTAATAAGGAAATAGTTACCTTTTCTATTGCTGAAGCAGTGGCAAGCTTAAAAAAGAAATGATGTTTGGTAACAGACTCCCCAACACTGTGATGGCGCAACAGACTCCCCAAGACGTCCCGTGGATCTGCTTGTACCGCATGCGAGTTTATATGTTGTCAAATGTACAAATAATATACCGACTTATAAACTGATCATAAAGACTTACGTAAAAGGTCGGCTAAGCTAATGTACACATGGTATCTGCATTGTTCTTGGGAATTCGGTAGAATATTCTCACACATACCTTCTAGTACTGGGAATAAGGCAATCGACTTCCTTGTCACCTACGGAAAAGGCTCTCAAAGTATTTCCTCCCACGAGAGGAGCTGTTACGTTGCTGAGAGAATTGGGCTCATGTGATGGTGTAAAAATAGTGAACCAATATCGGTGGATTTTCTGTTAATGTCCTGCACTCCTGCATAATTACCAGTCCATTACATTTTCATAAATCATGTACAAAGCTAACACAATATTAGAAACTAAAAAATGTGATCAATCGAAAAAGTTGTAGTGACTGCGATACCATTAATAAGAACAGTATATAACCATAAAACAACGTTTGGAAGCAACCTGAGATATGTATTCTAAAAACGTAGTTTTGCAAGCATAACCCCAAATGGCCGACAAAATCAACTTTATTTCTCTGTACAGGTTTACTTGTTATAGTATTCAACTAAAAGTACGACAATTTAAAAAACGTGGACCAAACATTTGTAAAGCAACTTCTTTAGACTAATAGTAATGGAACCATGGCTGGTCGATAATCCCATATAATAAGCTAACCCAAAACACCTATATAACTGACCATCTGCATATAAGGAAATCCAAACACCCCTAAGTATCACAGATAAACCATTACCTTGTAAAACAAAGTCGTTTTTTCCGCTTCTCTTTTCTCCAATCCCCCTTGTATGCGTGTTTGACAATCTCCCCTTTTAGACTGTGCTGTGAGTTTCCTTCTCGCTTCACAACACCATCTTTAAAGAGAATATTTAGAGCTGATCAAATATGTAAAAGCATAGAGTCGCAATTGAGTTATGCTTCAATCTGATATCGACATAAAAGAATCTAGAAAAAAAAATTACATGTAACGTCTTCATCTTTAACGATACCCTATCTCCATTTCTCATTCTACACACTCATACAAACTGATTCAAAACGGGCCTGCATATTGCAACGTTAAAGTGAGTTTTGGATCCCAAAACTGAAAATGAACGAACTTTAGACCGAAACATGCCTTACAACCTATTGTGAACTTCTTTATCAGTAATTTGTATCAGTGACACCTTTTTTTATCCGTGTAAAACTTGCCAAACCAAAACAACAATAAAAGTGGATATCAACTCGTTGACAGATGAACACTGATAGCATAAACTGGACATAGGTAAGTGTCACAACCATGATATATCATTGAAAATGAACCATTAAATCTGCCATTATTTAAATTAATCTTCCAAAACCATATCTACATTAAGCCAACTTAACACGTAACTGAAGCAAAAACCTTTTTGCGTTTTGTGAATGGTGAAAACAAACTATCGTAAACGATAATACCTAAATCTGTTAGCATGTAATACCCAAAAATTGAGCACGGTTTTCCATAAAATCAGTAAGTTAACATTTTAATGTTGAATTACCTAAGTGAGGAGAAGAGAGCATGAAGGGCTAGATCAAATAGACACTAAACACGTAATTACCACCTCAATAATCAACTAATTTTAGTTAAGTCAATCAATAAACAAATAATATTCTCGTTTATTTCATTTTCTCCCAAGTTTCAATAGTAATATGCAAATTTTACCTAGACGGCGTTGACATCCAACAGAGGACCCAAGAAAGTGAAATGAAGAGGCGGAGATGGGTTTTCCTCCACCAAGGAGCAAGCAGAAGATGACTATATGTTTGGGCCCCTGAGACGGCAGCTAGAACTCTAGAAATTGATTAAGTTCCTCAATCAGTAGCCTATCTGCAAATGTTGAACCAAATGACAACATAAAAAGATGTAACTAAACATTGTATATAAATATATTGTTTAGCAAGTGCCTTCAATTACTGAAATACCTAAAACCCATCAATTCCGATCAGCATGATGTATTGAAAGTATTGCAAATAAACCACTGTTTCACATCACTACACTCTCATTCAAATATTCAGATTCATAATCCTAAAACCCATCAATTAATCAACACAAATTTCTCAATTTACACTACAATTTCAAGAACCCCCAAATATATATATTTTTTTTTTATAAAAAAGTAAAAAAAAAGAAACTTCATAAATTCTACTTGAACACCATTGTTTAGGGTTTATAAACTTAAAATTTGAATTAAGGATATCACTATCCTTCTCAAGAACCATAGCCTCTTTATTCGATTTTTTTACAATTTGTGTGTTTAATGAATCAGGGAGAAAGTGTGTTCAATTATTAGATTTCGTGTGTGTGTGTGTGTGTTTTTCTGAGGATGAAGTTGGAGAAGGAGAAGGAGAAGTGTGAAGAAAGGTGTAGAAAGTTGGAGAAGGAGAAGAGAAATATGTGGGAAAATAACGGAACGGGAAACGTAGTGAAAACCGTAAGAGCACTGTTTAGACCACTGTAGCATCCCGTTTTGGAGGGGAGCGCTCCCTGCCTTATAGTTATATTTATAATGACGAAAATAAGTGTCGAAGGTTACATTATAAAAACTTATATACAACAATGTGCAACTCAATAAAGTATTTTAAATACGTATAAAGCTTAGCAAATGTGTGACACCATGATAACTTAAATATAAAATGACAAAAATAAATACCGAATATTACGCTATGAAAACTTCTATACAGCCCATGTGCATCGCACGTCTTTTAAATCTATGAAAACTTCTATACAGCCCATGTGCATCGCACGGGCATTGTTGACTATCATAAGAAATAGTTATAACTTAGCCGGATGTATTACTATTAGTTAGTTCCAATAAAAAACGATAGAGTCAATACCAAAATAAATAGACAAAAAATATTACGTAAAAAATACATCTTAAAAGATTACATGTCAATAAACTATTTTAAATACGTATCATGCTTACAAAATATATGCTACCACGACAACTTATATATATAATGACAAAAATACGTCTCGAATATAAAATGACGAAAATAAAAGACGGGTATTAAACTTTGAAAACTTCTATACAACCCATGTGCATCGCACGGGCTTTCATGACTATGAACATTTAGATCGAGCCCGTGTGCATCGCACGGGTCTGAATGCCTAGTAATACTACAAGATTCAGTCTTATAATTTATTGTGTAGGCATCAAGATTGCATAGATTACAAGATAGCTAATGCTCGGATTTCAATGTAGCCTCATAATAACTATACAATGGTGAAAGGAGATGAAGTGCAATGGTTGCCCGAATTGATCACATGACATTTAGTATAGAATTAAAAGTCGGTTAGATGAAGTGCAAGGGTTGTGAAAGGTTACTAGAATAATTAATGATTTAACCTAATTCATGCCTATATAAACCAGCCAAAATCACATTTAGTATGTACATTTGAAGATGATTCACACGTCTTTTAGATGTTTGATTGTTGGTAGCGGTATGTAAATTCTCTTTTGCAACATTTTGGAGATGATTCACACATCTTTTAGATGTTTGTAATTAACTTGGTCTTCTTTTTTCCTTAATTTAGTTATCGTACACAGGTACTATGAAAATCACACAAGATCATGCATGCTCAGTTAAATAGAACCAAAGATTAGGATACCAACTATTTTCTTTGTTTCTTACATATTTAGGTGATTGTTATAGATAAGCATATATATAGATATATGTATTATGTTAATGCATTTTCATATACAAGTAATTTATGTGCGTTTTCTATTGATGTAGCTTACATGTGCGAATTGATTCAAGAAAATGTGCATGAGCATGTATGTAAAGCAACATTTAAATGGTTAAATGATACTTTTTAACGTGATTAGTTTATGTAAGTAGTTGCTTTCGAATGCTCTTTGAGAAATATTAGAATGAATTTATCGTGTGCAATTGAATTATTATTAAAAAGAAGAAGGTTCGCTCATCGTAAAGTGTTTTCTTTTTCTATATGTAGAATCATTAGTGAGAAACCAATATTTACGCCCATTAAATGAGTTTTCCATAATAGCAAAATATGACATATTAAAAATATCACATTGAGCAATGAATAGAAAAGAAAAAAATACATAATTTTCACTTAAAGCCGTTTATAAATTATAATATCAAATAAAAAAAGTTGAGTTTTAAACATAAGCAAAAGTTCAAACTTTTATCGAAAAATAAAACCGGTGCATTTAATGTGAAGTATATACAACATCGAGATGGAAGTGCTAGGTTTGCCAGAATTGATCACATGATATTTAGTAATTAGTATAGAATTAAAAGTCATATACAAGTAATTTATGTGTGTTTTCTATTGATGTAGCTCACATGTGTGAATTGATTCAAGAAAATGTGCACGAACATGTATGTAAAGCAACATTTAAATGGTTAAATGATACTTTTTAGCGTGATTAATTTATGTAAGCACGCAACTTGAATAGTGAACATAAAAGAAAAAGTACATAATTTTTGCTCGAACCCATTTGTAAATTAAAAAAATTAAGTTTAAGACATAATAGTGGAGTCCAGAAGCTTTAAGAATTATTAATATCGTGTTAATTACCATTCATTTGCTTAGCTATTTAGAATTAAGTTTATTAATATTAATTAGACTTCAATGTTAATTTTCAATGAAATTAATTGTACAATAAAATGAGATGAAGTTAAAAAAGTTTGTAACGCTTTTTATACAGTTTATGTGGCATTATTATATACGTAGTATACATTATTACACAAACTTTAACTTATAAACTTAATAAAGAAAATATTTAACGCACATTAAACTATGACCAACTAGATAGACCTCGTGTGCTTCATATTACCATGCAAAAACCATCTAATGGACAAGTACTGTAGGGCTAAGTAATAGACTAAAAGAAACAAAGCCATTTTTTTAATCATGCAAATAAGTAATAGGCCAAAAGAAACAAAACCATCACAACTTAATAACCAAAAACGCATTTATAAAATACAACACGACAAAACCAAAACAACATCAAACATTTTTAAATTTTTATACATGAAAGTCAAAACGTTTCATACAACATACTAAACAATAATTAAGAATACACTCGTCAATACACAGAAAGAATACGCGATTAACAATTAGATTCGAAGCCTGTGCGTAGCACGGGTTTTGCATGCCTCATCAAACTCCACAAGCATGTTCTACACCAAACAAGATTGCATATAAATATGTAAGAAGTTCACAGTAAAGCTTTCAATTAAAATTTGAAGTACAAATTAATGAAGCTATTCTAAAACTATTTTTTTTGAACGGCAATTATATTAAAAGGCTAGCAAGCTAGAAAAAATTACAAGGAAAGGAAATTAGGATTCTGCATCCAAGTGACCCAATAAGCTTGGAATTACAACGATTGAAAATTCATAAAAAAGACATTTGGACAATAGTATCGAAAATAAGATCTTTTCTAGGCTGAGAAGAACCGAACACGCATTCATTTCTGAACCTCCAAATAAGCCACCACGTCACATAGCAAATGCCTTCAAGAATCTCCGGATTTAGATAAACGAATGTTAGAAACCCAACTAAGCCAATCTGATTAAGAGCTCCGGGGAGAGAACTCAAGCTCTCACCAACGACAGACTCTGGATATAACTTGACAAGCTAAGAAACACGAGAAAAAAATGTGGGAAGAGGATTCCACTGCCTCATTACAAACAGGACAAAGGATCGAAGGGCCCGGATCTCCAAACCAAGGGAAGAGAGATTTGACCTCGTTCGAAGACCATCCAATTTAATTTTCCAACCAAGAATATTAATCTTAATAGGAGCCATCTTGACCCACCTAGTGGGAACATCCAACTTAGGCAAAAACGCATCATCTATAAAAGAACGAGCTGAGCTAACCGAAAAATCTCCTGAAGCATTAAGAGTACATGCCCATCGATCAGACATATTGGGGAGAAGAACTTCAGAAGTGTGAGGACATAAATCCCTATATTATGTATGTTTAAAACTATTATGTATGTTTAAACTAAATTTGCCCAACTATGTCTGAAAATGAATGCTAAAATATGAAAACAGATAAAACATAAGTATAGAAGAATCACCATTAATATTAAATAGATTTACATGGAAAAACACAATCAACAAATAATTGTATAATAAATGGAAGTAGATAGCCAAAGGAGACAATAGTCTGTCGTAACTCGTAAGTGATCATAACCATATTCACTATCAAGAATTATGAGGGCTAATTTTACTATCATAGATTTGGGATTAATGGGCTAATTGGGCTGAGCACCTGCCAGCTCCCCATTGGCTTCCTTCAAAGCACAACCAACACAGTTTGTTCTATATATACCACTTCCAACCAAGTGTGCTTGAACCATAGAAACATACACAAACACTCATGGTGTTCAACATAACCTCCATAAAAACATCGTCCGATGGAGTGTGGCAAGGTGATAACCCTCTCAGCTATGCCTTTCCATTGCTGATAGTTCAAACCACACTCGTTATCTTCATTAGTAGACTGCTTTCGTTCTTCCTTAAACCTCTCCGACAACCTAAAGTCATCGCAGAGATACTTGTAAGTTCCTTTCCCCGAGTTCTAATCTACGACAAACCCAAGTTCCTTGGTGCAGCATGACATATAGACTCATGTATACGTATATTAATAAAAGTACATACAATTGTTTGTAACTGTAGTGTCCAACCTTTGTGTATCTACATATTGTTGTAACTGTAGTACGTGCAGGACAATTTATCTAAAAAAGGCTATAAATAACTACGTACAAATAACAAATATAATGCAATGAACAATAACCGTTCTTGATGAGTGCATTGTTGGGGTTTTCAGGGTGGAATTCTATTAGGACCATCGGCGTTAGGCCATTACAAGGAACTTACACAGTGGGTTTTTCCTTCGTGGAGCACTCCGATTCTTGAGTCAGTGGCAAGCGTCGGTCTCTTGTTTTTCCTTTTTCTTGTAGGCCTGGAGCTTGATCTCACCTCCATTCGCCGGAGTGGGAGGAGAGCATTATGGATTGCTTCATCTGGGATATTGTTACCGTTCTTGTTCGGGATTGGAATCACATTTCTACTTAGGAAAACCGTGGTAGGAGCAGACAGAGTCGGTTTTGCTCAATGCTTTTTGTTTATGGGAGTTTCCCTCTCAATAACGGCATTTCCAGTACTAGCTCGAATACTAGCAGAGCTTAAACTGTTGACAACTCAAGTAGGAGAGACAGCCATGGCAGCAGCAGCATTTAATGATATTGCTGCTTGGGTTTTGCTGGCTCTAGCGGTGGCTCTGGCTGGTGGGAGTCACAAGAGCCCGTTGGTGTCATTGTGGGTCTTGATGTCAGGTGCAGGATTTGTAATTTTTATGGTGGTTGCAGTCCGCCCTGCAATGGAATGGGTAGCTAGTCGGTGCTCAAAACCGGGCCACCATGATCATGTAGAAGAAGGTTTTATATGTTTGACGCTTGCAGGAGTTATGATATCGGGCTTCATGACAGACCTTATCGGGATTCACTCGATATTCGGTGCATTTGTTTTTGGACTAATGATCCCGAAACATGGGGAATTTGCAGGGAAGTTAATATGGAGGATTGAAGATTTTGTTTGTGGCCTTCTGTTGCCATTGTACTTTGCTTCGAGTGGGCTAAAAACCAATGTAAATAAGATAAAAGGTGCAGAGGCTTGGGGGCTGCTGGCGGTGGTGATTTCAACCGCTTGTACTGGAAAGATTCTTGGGACATTTCTGATGGGAATGTTATGCATGATTCCAGCACGGGAATCGTTAGCTTTGGGATTACTGATGAATACCAAAGGGTTGGTTGAGCTTATTGTTCTCAATATTGGCAAGGAGAAAAAGGTTCGTTTCCCAGTTTACACAATGTTTGTCTAAGCCCTATAAGTGTAGAGACTCAGTTGACGAGTTAAAGATATATTGACCTACTTTTTAAGTAAATGGGTCAAAATGTCTGCAATAAAGTGAAATTAATGTTTCTGATATGGATTGTTAAAACAGGTACTTAATGATGAAATGTTTGCAATACTAGTGATGATGGCGCTGGTTACTACATTCATGACTACACCAATGGTGATGGCTGTATACAAACCGGCTAGAAAAATCTCATCCATTGTCCATCATCGTTCACTTTTGGAGTCATCATCCCACTATTTAAGAACTCTGCAAGTTGAGCTACGAGTCCTTGCTTGTGTACACGGGTCAAAGAACTCGCCATCAATGATCAACCGAATTGACTCTATCCAGTCTCCCAACACCTACTCCTACATGAAGCTATATATCTTACACCTACTTGAGCTGACCGAAAGGTCCTCATCCATTATGATGGTGCACAAGGTCCGCAAGAATGGAGTCCCACGCATCAACAACTTCCGGGAAGGTAAGTCAGCTTACAAACTCGAGTCAGCTGTGCTGAAAGAAAGCAAAGTCAAGGTTCGATCGTTGACCACCATCTCGGCACTGCCAACTATGCATGATGATATATGCCATGTGGCAGACAAGAAGAGGGCTGCAATCATCATTCTACCCTTCCATAGACAACCTCAACGAGGATACAACGAAGAGGAGCAGGCACATATTGGACATGGTTGGGAAGTGGTGAACCAAAGAGTAGTTTCGCACGCACCATGCACAGTGGCATTGCTGGTGGATCGTGGCTTAAGTAAGTCTAACCCAAAAGGGGTTTGTGTAGTTTTCATAGGTGGTCCTGACAATCGTGAAGCCCTTGAGTTGGGGGGCAGAATGGCAGCACAACCTGATACTAAGCTCACCATAATAAGGTTTCAAATGAAATCTGGGGAGAATGAAAACCGCACTCCCATAAAGCCTGAGGATGCAGATATAGACAAGGTAAATTTTAAAAAGAAATTTAAGACTGATCTATCATCTAACTAATTCCTTACTAAGCTAGTTAACTTATTATCAATCAGGAACTAGATGAGATATCTATAGAAGATTTCAAAAAGAGATGGGAAGGAGGGGCGGAGTATGTGGAAAAATCAACTCTTAGCATAAAAAATGAACTGCTCGGGATAGGGCAGAGCAAAGAGTTTGAGCTTGTGATCGTAGGAAGGGGTAGGTTCCCGGAGGCATTGGTTGCAGGAATTCATGAATGTGGAGGTCAATATTCGACAGAACTGGGACTTATAGGAGGCTTATTAGCATCAGATGATCATGGGATTACATCATCCGTTCTAGTAGTTCAGAAACACGATCTACCTAAAGAGGACAAGGCCAAACCATGCCCGACCAGCAGTCAGTCTAATAACATGATGGCATAGCTCTGGCTTTCCACCCCCGCCAAGTCTGACGTGCATTGGTTTTGGTGCCGCCAGCCTCCCGCCACCATACCCACCCACCTACGCCAAATGCAACGTCAAGTAATAGGTTATTTGGTTTGTGTGAGTAGTGTGTGCATAGAGAAGATTTTTTTTTTTTTTTTTTTTTTTTTTTTTTTTTTTAATTTTTAATTTTTTTTTTGTTTTAAACTTTTTATAAAAATATTAGTTGTATTTTAATTTAGTGAATGAAAAACTAGTTTGTTTGTAAAATGAAAAATAAAATAAAATATTGTGTGAGACCTTTTTGGGTATGCGAAATGACATGTTACGAGAGATGAAGTATTTTCGTATGTAAGTGTTAAAAGTGAGATGCTGAACTGCTGAAAAAATAATTTTGGCATGTCATGATCCCTAACACTCTAAGACACCAATCCTGACCGTAATTGTTTGAATAAAACTATATGTTATGACCAAATGAAAACATGTTAATCATTTCAAACAAACTAAACATGAAACAAATTTATTTTAAAATTTTAGTTTAATATACAGACATATAAGAATTTTTCCATGTTTAATGTTTTGTAATTGTGATATAAGTACAACTAATAATTATGTACTGATTTTTACATTAACTTTTTCATTATATATTAATATCGGTTAATATTTTGTAAAGATTTTCGTTAGATGAAAGATTGAACTTTATTTAACTGACATGAGTGTTGAGGTTGATATTATTGTTTAAATTAACTTTTAATATCATGTTGTAAACAATAATAACACATAATGACATTTGATGAAGTTAAATAATAAGGTTTTAAAAAAAACTTTTTTCGGATATCCTTATATAAACTTTAAATAGAAATTAAATGAGTCGTTGTTATAAGTACAATTGTTTATATTAATTTTCATATCATACTAATATATGCTTACGTTTGATATGTATATTCCCACTAATAATAATTTTGACGTCTTTAATTTTCAAACTCGTGTACACTTGAACTGTACTTATAAAAAGGAATGACATGAGTCCTTATTGAGCACATATAGTAAAGAAAAATGTCTTCGAATATCATTATTCAAATTCATAAAAAGGAATAATGTGAGTTGTTTATATATGTACAACCTCGTGTATTTATTTACATACACAATGACTCTTGCTTTCATTTTAATATTTATAATCTCGTGCATATACATGTTGTATTTTAAAAACATAAAGTCTAAGGGGTATAAAGTTTAAGGGGATATTTGTTACTTTTTTTTTAAATTATTAAAAAACATGAAAACTTATTTATTTACAATTAACTCCATATAATTTATTTAAAATTCAACCACTAAAGTTTTATTAATTATCCAATCTTTTTCTAAGTTTTGTTTTCAAAAATTTGACATCTATACTTTTATTTTCTTTTTTCTCCACTAAAATTTTCAACCAAATTTATCAAAGTTTGACCATTTTTTTTTTCAATTTTGATTTTCAATTGTCCAAAAAAAATAATAAGTTTTGCTACATGTCAAAATAGAGCAACCTGATTAGCCATTTTTTTTTCTATTTTGTTTTTCAATTGTCCAATAAAAATGCTAAATTGTTACTTTAAAAATGCAACAAAAACGACAGAATTATGATATTAAACTTTAACTCCCAAAATTCCAAAAATGCATTTTTTTCTCTTGAGAAAAATGTGAAATTGTAATTATTAACTTCCACAAAAGGTATGTAATAAACTAATTACCAAAGACGAAACTTATGTGAAATTGTAATTATTAACTTCCACAAAAGGTACATTATATTTGGGTATATCCTTTGTTTAAAAACTTTGATTTGTTTGATACTTTTAATTACCTTTCGTGCTCATGTGAATCAATAATTTTGACATGATGGCTTTTCAATGTGACCATGGGTGAGTATGATAATACCCGCTTCTACACTCTCTTTCACCAACATAGCATACAGTTTCGGTTTTCATGTCTCGAGACTTCCCAACAGAATGGGAAATCCGAACATATGTTATGTATATCAACCGTACTTTGCTTTTTCAAGCAAACATACCTCCATCGTATTGGGTCGAAGCTCTTAACATGGCAGTTGATCTATTAAATATACTTCCCTCCACCGCCACGCCATTAATAATGAAATGCATTTTGCTAAGCTTTATAATAAAAAACCCATTTAAGATCATTTACGTGTATTTGCGTGTCTTCGCTATCCTCATATATATTTTGATCACAAGCTTCAACCTTGATCAACCACATGTATATTTCTTGGATATCCCGCCTTGCATTGTAGATATCGAGGCTTGTACTTGTCAATCAATAAAATCATTCTTTCCCGACATGTTATTTTGACGAGCAGGCATTTCCATTTGGGTCCATGACACCAAATTCGCCACCTAATTATGATTTTTGTTTACTAATCGCATACCCATCCCACAAGTTACATTCAACAACTCTCCTCGCCAATTACCCGCGCCTATCACTTCGACCCAACACACACCTAGCCCCACCACCACAACCCAATACCCCGACTCACTCCTTTGCATCCCACTCTTCACCCAATTCGGCCCAGTCCACCTAATAGTCACCACAACAGGTCCAATCAAACCGCTAGCCAAACATCCAACACAAGCGCAAATTCTGTCTACACTTGTAACCAATACGCATCCTATGGTCACATGTGCAAAAGATGGCATTTATAAACCTCTTGAACCTATGAATTGTCATGTCACTACCACTTCCCCGATTCCATGTTCTCATAAACATTCCTTAGTGATCCAAATTGGCAAAAAGGCTATGGCAGATGAATATAATGCTTTGATTTCTAATGGAACGTTGGTTCTTGTGCCTCGTCCAGCTAACACTAATATTGTTCATTTCATGTGGCTTTTTAGACATAAGTTCAATGCAGATGGTTCATTGAGCATGTACAAAGCTTAGCTCGTTGCCAATGAACGTAATCAACAACACGGGATTAATTGTGGTGAGACTTTTAGTCCGCTGGTTAAGTCAGCTACCATTCACACTGTCTTGAGTAGAGATGCATAGTTTGGCTAAGGCTCGAGCCAGGGATTAGGCCCGGCTCGGAAAAGCGTGAAATAGCCCGGTCTGAAGCCCGGTCTAGCCCAACAGGCCTAAATGGTCCTTATATTTACCACCAAAGCCCGAAAAAGCCCAGGCTTTTGATAATCCCGCTAAAAAGCCTAAAAATGTCACCAAAAAGCCCGAAAAAGGTCACAAAAGAGCCCGAAAGCCCGGGCTTTTATTGTTAGAGATCCTTTATTGTGCTATTAATGTGCTTCTTTATAATCTGTAACTTTGTTTTGTTACTTTTTAGTAATGTATTTATAAATGTTGATCGAATTTTCCATATATAATAATTATATTATTATTACAAAATATATAAAAAAAGAGCCCGAAAAAGCCTGGGCCTTGGTCGGGCTAAGCCTGGCCCGATCCGAACCATTTAGGCAGAAATAGGCCTAATATTTTGGCTAGGGCCCAGGATTTTTTAACCCTAGGATTTTTGAAACTATAAAAGCCCGGGCTTTTTTAGGCCCAGTCCAAGCAAGGCATGACCTGGGATTTACACACCTCTAGTCTTGAGTATTGCGGTATCGCAGGATTGGCCTATTCGTTAGCTTGACGTGAAGAATGCCTTTCTTCATGGTAATCGTATATATGCATTAGCCACGTGGGTTTGTGTCAGCTCACCCTGATTACGTTTTTCATTTGCAACATTTGTTACATGGGCTTAAACAGGCCCCTCGCGCATGGTTTTAGCGTTTTGCTAGCTTTGTTACGCTGATCTTTTCAGCACAGTAAAACCGACACCTTGATATTTGTTTTTCATTGTGGATCTGACATTGCTTATTTATTATTATATGTGGATGATATCATTCTCACAGCTTCTTCTGTAGCACTTTTGTAGCGTATTATTGCATTGTTTCTTGGTGAGTTTGCTATGATAGATCTTGGCTCTCTCAATTATTTTCTTGGTATTTCTTCTCAGTGGACCGCTTCTGGCGTGTTCTTCTTACAGATAAGGCTCAAATTTTACATATTTTTAGGTGCGTTATCATTTCTTTTGTGCATGTTATTTAGTTAATTTTGTAAACTTTTGGTACTTATTAGCATGAAATTATGTTTCAGGTTCATGGTTGACCAAGTCAAAGAAAATGAAGAAAAAGATAAATAAATGAAAAAAAACGAGAAGTTATGCATGCACAAAGAATTCCCTACATATGCAAGTCTTGTGGAGCCTATTTGAGAAGAAGAAATCATGAAGTTATTGCTCTGAAGACTCAAGAATTAGGCATTGGACATTTTTGAAGTAAAGAAAATAGTCGAGGTCCAAAGAAACAACACCCATGAGACAAGTCGGAAGTTAAATGTGCATGCGCAGGAATTTATCCCTAGCCATTTCTCTAGCCGCCTAAACTGGTCTTCAGCCCACGGCTGATGTCCAACCACCTAAAAGTGTTCCCAGCTGGCTGGATACCAGCCGCCTAAACCTTTCACCAACCGCGCGACTGTAGCATGTTTCCAGTTAATGCAAAATTAAGTGTGCAAACTATTTAGTCCGATCAAATGAACTTCATTACTCAACTTTCAGTCATTTTTATGACACTTAGAGCCAAGTTTTCTATTTAATTGCCTAGGCTCAGTTACAAACATAAATACACACCTTTGGGTTAGAACACATAATTTTATACATAGAGAAAACTCACCCCTTTACCCTAGGGTGGATTTTCTCTCATCCTACCACTCCCCAAAAGACCAAGAGACTTCTTCCATTTCCAAGAGTAGTGCTTAAGTGCTATATAAAGTGTTTGGACATAATATTTCAGTTGCTTAAAAGCTTGTAGTTGACTGGAAGCTTGAAGGCTGCTTTAAACCTTCACCATCACCTATTGTAATTGCTACTTTGGGTAAACCTTTTGTTATTTTCATTATGTTGAACTTTACATTTCATATTGGAACTTGTTTTTTAATCAAATTTGATATGGAGTAGTTCTGTTTACTTGTTTGAAACAATGTAGCTATTGATATGGAGTGTTTGACATTTTTAGCAATATAAAACTATGGTCTTGCTTATGAGTTTGTTTAAATTGAAACGTGTCTAAATATATTGTTGATGAATCATAACCCGATTTATCCGGTTGAAAGGATTTCTTGTCATGATTTGTTTCAAAATTTTGGCGTGCACATATGTTTGGTATTTCATAATTGACAACTATGAATAAACAATTTAGATGGACTCGTAACGGTTTAATCAAGAGTATAGGTTGAAAGGGCTCTTATAAACAAATTGGTAAAATCATATTTCTCACAAATGGCTCGTAATGACATGGTTTATAATAACATTCATAGGTCCAAAGGGTGCGTAGTCTAAACCGTAATATATGCAATCTCATGATATTACCCATTGACTTGGAATTTTATGATTTTGATTTTGTGTGTCATTGCTTGATTTCTACCTAAACTTCCGTACACTCCATTGAAATAGAGACTAGTTCCAAACAAGTAGTTTTAATCATTTGATTGCATTCTTGATGAATTCCGCCTTTTAAATAGCTTTTATGGTATTTTGGCTTGTGACATCTATTTTACCACTTTCGTATTGCTTATTGCTTTTATGCCTTACATTAGTTGATACACTTGATTCTAATCTCGAAAACACTCAAATCTCTTGGAAGACCTTAACTTACCAATCCTTAACTACACACGATAAGGGTATACTTGCCCGAATGTGTTCCTAGTTAAACCGATATTCATTCTCTTTTACTAATGAGCTTACTTCATATACTAATGCTGATTAGGCTGGTTACCTTGTTACTCGCCGCTCTACCATAGGTTATTGTGTATTCCTTGGTGATAATTTATTTTCATGGTCCGCAAAGCGGCATGTTTCTTTGTCTCGATCTAGTGCTAAAGCAGAATATCGTGGTGTTGCTAATGTGGTTGTTGATTCGTAATATGTTGCATGCTCCTCTATTTATAGCTACTCTGGTTTATTGTGATTATGTGAGTGTCGTGTATATGTCTGCGAATCCGGTTCAAGTGTTCAACATCAGCATACTAAACACATCGAGATTGATATACACTTTAATTTGTTCGTGATTTTGTTACTACGGGGCAAGTTCGTGTTCTTCATGTCCCTTCGCATTTTCAATATGCGGATATTTTCATTGAGGGTCTACCTATTGCATTAGTTTTAGTATGGGCCTAGCCTTAGTTTTGTGAGAGTACAATTCGGTTATATTCTTGTATATATACTTTGCATTGGTCATTAATAAATATTACGGGAATTCATCAAATCTAATAAATATGAAGCCGTATTGGGATACATGACAAATCATAAGTCAGCGGTTAGCCAATGAAAAAATGTTAATAAACCAAAAAGGTAAATAAAGAAAAGGAAAGACACAACATTAGTATAGCAGAGATTAATCATGCATATCCGACATTGTAGAGAAAAATGTCTTCGATAATGTTGAGGTATGTGTCCGAAGGTGTAAGACCCGTTTCCCGGGTACTTGGGCCCCACCCTAGATGTATTGGGATAAGGGCCTTACGTGATTGGTTAGTCAATGAATATTGTGTAGTAGTCAGACCCGATAGTCAAAGTGATGGTCAATGAATGTGTATCATAGTTTCAGAAGTTATGGTGCATAACTTAAAGGGCTAATGTTGCCTAGTATTAAAGTGTAACTAGTATGTTTTGTGGCCAAAATAGAATGAATGGAACTTATGGATTAATTATGCCAAAGGACCAAAGATGCTATCTAACTAGTTATATGTAGGGAATTATAGAGAATTCCCTACCATTCTTGTTGGTCCGGTTATTAGAGAGAAAAGGGAGGGAAAGAGAGAGCTCGAGGATGAAGTGGAGATGATGATGATGAGTCCTTGCCAAGGATTAAGAATTAGCTATGAATTCCCACAAGTAAGTATCCCTATATCATGATAATCATGAGGTTAAGAGTTAAGATTAGAAGTGGGAAATCATCATATGATCAATATATGATCATATGATGATTTAGTAAGGATGATGAGTAAGTTATGGTGGGTTGTATATAAACCCTTGTTTATGTTATTGATTGTTATATTATTAGGTTTTGATAGATGATAAAGGATGGTGATGATGATGGCTAGTAATGATGATGATGATGGTATTATGATGGTTAGACTTAGCTTTGGAAGCTAAGGTAAGTAAACCGGTTATGACTTGATATTATAATAATTTCTTACATTTTGTGTTATGTAATTGTTATGATGAGATGTTTGAAGTGTTTAGATGATGATGTGATGAAGAAGTAGATGTAAGGCTAGTTTGTTATAACTAGCAAATGAGATTGTGAACTTAGTGGGATTATTGTAAGTGTGTAGGAAAGGTAGAGATGTTTCGATAAGACTTAATGTGGCTAAGGTATGTGTTATGTTAGTATGTGATGAAGTAAATGTATTATGAAGCTTAATGTGTGACTGAATTATGATGTTATGTTATATCCGTTTTACTTACTAAGCATTCATGCTTACGGTTTAAGTTTTTAATGTTTTGTAGGCTCATGTGTGATGCTATGGCATGGATTAAGGATCAAGGTTTGGATATATGTAATGTTAGAAGGTTCTGGTAAGTTAGTAGAGCTAGGTAGAATACCGAGCTCAAGTCAAAGTTGTACCCCTGAGAGTCTTTCTACGATTTGTTAAGTGTATATCAAAGTTATTGTAACGCTTTGGTGGTCTAATAGTGCACCAAAGTATGTTTCAAGTGTTTATAGTCAAGTTAAGGGGGTGTTTGGCATAAGTGTGAAATTACCCATTTTGGGATGTGAACGGGTCATGTGTTTAAGGAACGAGTTTAATATGTATTAATAAGGATGTTGGTTAAGTTTGGTAGGTAAATGAAGTGTTATATATGGTTTGTTATGTAAATGGGTCGAAACAGGTTTTGGCACAAAACCTGTCACTTTGTAAAGCACGTTTCCGTAGGTCATTATGACCAAGTTTATACATATAATTGATGTTTATAATGTCCTAATGATTTCTGGAAGTTTTGGGTATAATGTCATGTTATAAAAGTCGTTTTTCCGGAAAATGGGTCAAAAGTGCACTAAATGATTATGCAGAAAAAGGGGTGTTTGGGACAAGGTCCATTTAACCCATTTTGGGTCTAACGAGTCAAGAATTTGGGAAACCATGTATAATGTATATTTTTAGTTGAATGTGGATTACATGTGTTTAAATATAGGTCTACTTTTATGTTAAAAAGTGTTACGGGTCATTTTAAGAAAATAGTGCACTTTAGGGGTCATAGTGCACTTTAGGGTGCCATCACTCATTTTAAAAGTATTGGAGTCTAGTTCTTCTAAAAATAGTCTCAATGTTTGTCTTGTAACTGATTTTAGTCAGTTTATAAATGAGTGACAGGAGTCAAAGCATTTCCGCGTAAAGTTTTAAATTTTTTGGTCAAATCGGGCACGAGGTGTTACAAAAGGACCCACACCAAACGGCATACGAAACACGTGTCCGAAGGACATCCACCGGGGAAACATAAAGGCAGGCATTCCTTTTTATCCATGGACATCTCTTTACCTAGCGGTCCATTCCAAGGACCGGATTACGCCTCCTAGCCTGGATATCACGGTATCGTGTCCCACACGTGACCTGATACTTAGCACCTAGGCTAGGTATAGCTTAGCGTGCTCCTTCCCAAGACAGACGGGTATGATGGTTGGGGAAGTATAAATACCCAACCTCATTTATTGCTAAACCAACTAGATTTACACACACTTACTTGGTCATTTATTATCCAGCCTTTCGGCTAGCAGCCATTAAACTTCAAGTGCTCAAAGCAAAAAGAGACAAAAGAAACCTTATGCACGAGTCCTTACTTACGAGCTAGCAGCTATTATACTCCAAGGGAGAACTACTCCCAACGTATGTTTTACTATGAATTAAAACCATATCAATAGGACTAACAACACACACCCATAGAGATTTTGCAAGTACAAAAGCAAAAAATCAGGTACAAAAACATAGAAGCACTTTTTGCATACACAATGCAAGTAGTTTGTGTCTTAAGTGAAAACTACAAATGTTAGGGACATAACCAGAGAAAGTTCCTACACAAAGCGAAAAGAGAATATAAATGCTTGAATTACCAAAAGATGACATGGGGGAGGGTGGAATCCTTCTGAATTGTGTGCTTGTCCAGTGGGATGGGTACAGAATATTTGCATCCAGGGTAAGCTGCTGTTTCCAAACAGCGACGGGCTTCTGTTGGTTGGGTGGGATGGCGTTCTTGTCCTGGACGTTTTCCTTCCTGGCAAACTGCACAATATTCTTGTCCTCGACATTTTCCTTCATGGCAAACTGCATGGTATTCTTTACTCAGATAACACTTACAAAAATATAGAAATGAAAACAGAAACTTGAAATTACATAGATGCTTCATTCGTAGGAAAACTAGTATCCAATTTGACATCTACTAAAAAAATGGACAATCAAATATGAATAATGAAGATACAACATAATATTCAGAGTTTAGAATAATTAAAGACACCGCAACTATTTTAATTGGTGTGTCAAAAGATATCTAACCAAGATTTTGAATGAGATGTAGGGTAGTTCCATTCCAGATACAGTAGTCGGCAAGAGTAGAGTTGTCTTGGAGCTGCTTTTGGGGCGTAAACAATGTCTGCTTATCTGCTGGAATACCTTCCTTGTCCTGAATCTTGGCTTTCACATTTTTTATGGTGTCAATGTTTTCCACTTCTAGATGGATGGTTTTTCTAGTGGCAACAATCTCGACATATATCTTCAACGCCACTAATGTGTAATTCAAAAGACGGATGGTTGACTCGTTCTCGATGTAGTAATAACAAAGGAGACGGTTTTCCTCGAGCTTATTTCCAGCATAGACCAATGTCTGTTGGTCTGGGTGAATACCTTTGGCTTAAATAAGGGCTTTCAGTTCCTTGGCGGTGTTGCCGAACTCGATATCCACAGGGATCCTCTTTCCAGAGATGGTCTCGACATATATCTTCATATTTCCTCTAAAACAAGGCACAAAATAGAGGACGGAATCCTGATTGATGTTGTAGTCGGAAAGGATACGACGATGGTCCTCGAGCCAAATTCTAGCAAAAAAGAGCCCTTGGTAGAACGGGGCAACACCTACATGCTCACTGATGAGGGATTGCACATAATCAATGGAGCGGCGATGTGAAACATTCAAAGGGATGATCTTTTCGGTGTGAGTCTTGTTGAATATCTGCATCGATCCTGGTTTGAGTGAAGATGTACTTGTTGGAATTAATGTCCAAGTTCATAACTAATTGGTGAGACTATCGTCAAAAGTAGAGTCCTTTTTGGGTCGCCCTCGGTGAACTATAAAGGAGAAAATGATTCAAAGAATAAGTTACGGCATAACCACGTTAAGTGTTATGTGGTAACAAGGTCATGGGATGGTTTTTGGGGTTTGTCCCACATCGCCCCAAAGGGTAAACCAACACCTCTTCCTTTCCTTATATATAGAGGGACATGCCAAAGTTTAAGATATTCATTCCAACTATCTAATTCTTACTCCTTATAAGAGTCTTTCGTATTGACGGGACCCTAGGAGTTCGAAGAATAGTTTCTCTTTGGTTCGTGGGTGTGAGCTATTAGAGGTACTCTCGTTTGGGTACTCGCCTCCAAGTTCGACCAAGGTGGTCCATGTGAGAAAGCTATTAGAGGTACTCTCGTTTGGGTACTCGCCTCCAGGTTCGACCAAGGTGGTCCGTGTGAGAAATTCGATTTTCTCAAAGGTTATTAATTTTCTTATTACTTATTTAATTATTTATTTCTTTTAAGTTGCTTTTATTTAATTAGGTTTAGATCCTTTAGGGTTTAGTTCCCTTCTTGCCCTAGATTATTATTATTTCCGCTGCGTATTAATCTAGTTAGGGAATAGAAAACCCATCAGTGGCATCAGAGCTTTAGCCTAATTCTATTAGCACTTAAAAAGTAAATTGTTAACATGTGATAAGTGTAAATAATAATTGTATATTATATTATTGTCTTATGATCATTGAATGTTAATATTAATTTACATTTTGAACCTTATATTTTAAAATGTTTAAAATAGAACCCTAAAGTTTAAAATGTTTCATTTTGAACCTTATATTTTAAAATGTTTAAAATAGAACAAAAGTTTAAAATGTTTAAAAGAAACCTTATATATATTATAATTGTTATATTATTTGAAACTACTAAAACAAAATTCCCGTTTTAGATATATAGAAAATGTGAATAGTATGCTAACCCATGAAAACCGCACATCTATCATATGGGCTATTAATGGAGCGTGTGTGGTTTACCGGCACATTAATAAGAGAACATAAGTGAAAGGTGATGTGGGTCTCGCGATTCTCGGGCTGACTCGAGCCGGGTACCACGCGGGTTTTGCATGGTTAAATTCACTGTCTTATTCATGATCCTCAGCATCCCAGTCATGAATTGTAGATAAGCATATACGAGATTAACATGCCATTGATCAGAATCAATGAATCTCAAAAGAACTAGGAATTTCATAGAGAATGAAATTGACAAAGACATTGTCTACCTAAAATAATTTCGTGATGTGATTATGGCAACCCTCTTCATAAAACGAATCTAAAATATGGATCCTAGCCTTAATATAAAATTGGGTAATTGATTAAGGAATATTCATTCTAAACTAAAAATATTTTATCTTATAGATGTCTACTGAAATTGGTGTCAATCCTCCCGTTCCCAATCCCTCACATAACCCTAACTTCTCATTACTCTTAGTTCTTGGGAGGGAAAGACTCACCGGTCCTAACTATATGGACTGGATGCGAAACCTTAGGTTCACCCTAAGGTACGAGAACAAAGAGTATGTTCTCGATGAGCAAATTCCCAAAATTGATGATGATTCAACCCAAGAAGAGATTGAAGCTCACCGAAAGCACTATGATGATGCAAACAAAGTGTCATGCATCATGGCATCGTCCATGAGCCCTGAACTGCAAAAGACTTTTGAGAACACTTGGGCTTATGAGATTAACCAACAGCTCAAAGAAATGTTTCAGGCAAAGGCAAGCAAAGAACGCCTTGATGTTGTTAAATCCCTCATGGCTTGCAAACCAAAACCTGGAGCCTCTATTTGTGCTTTTGTCTTAGAGATGAAAGGGTACTTTGACAGATTGGGATCTCTGAACATGGTATTCGATACTGAGCTTTCTATCAACATAATCCTATCTGGTCTGCCAGCTGATTACAATCAGTTTGTGCTCTCGTATCAAATAAACGGGAAAGAGACCTCAATAATGGAACTCCATAGCTTGTTGCAAACCGCTGAGCAAGGGATCAAGAAGATTGATATGCCCTCTACTTCAGCGGCTCCTGTGTTGACTGTTGGTCATAATGCAAAGAAAAGAAAGACTTCTCATTCCAACTGGAAAGGAAAGACCACAAAAGGAAAGTCCGATCATGGGTCTAAGAGAAAGGTTGAATCTAATATTGCACGAATAAATGATCCAAAGGAAGCAGTGTGCTTCTACTGCAACACAAAGGGACATTGGAAGCGTAGCTGCCCAAAATATCTGAAGGACCTCAAAGACGGAAAGGTCGAAAAGGGTAGTCACTCAGGTATGTTTATGATCGAACTCCACAATACTATAACTTCTGATTCGTGGGTCTTGGATACAGGGTGTGGTACTCTCATTTACACTGTATTCCAGGGTCTAAAGGAAAGTAAGAAGTTGAAGCATGGAGAGCTCAACTTAGTCATAGGGAACAGGAAAATCACACGTGTGACGAAGATTGGAAAGTACAAGCTCATGCTAAAGTCTGGAGTTAGGATAAATTTAAATAATTGTTGTTATTCGTCAGAAATGACAAGAAACATTATTTCATTTCATGTTTTGTTTAAGGAAGGTTATCAATTTTCATTTGACAATGAGAATGGAGATATTTTGGTTTATTCAAATGGTTGTTTTATATTTAAAGCTTCTCCTTGCAAAGGCATATATGAAACTGTTGAATGTATTAGTGATAATGGCAATGCGATTTTAAATGTTGGTTCGTCTAATGAGCTTGATAAATCAAAATTGTAGCATTCTCGTCTTGGGCACATAAACAAGAAACGCATCGCCCAACTCCAAAAGGATGGAGTGTTGGAATCATTCGACTTCAAATCGGATGATGTATGCGAGTCTTGCTTATTGGGAAAGATGACTAAATCACCATTCACAAGAACATGTGAAAGAGGTGAAGGATTATTGGACTTAGTACGCACGGATGTGTGTGGACCATTCCGATCAACCACAAAAGATGGAAATCACTACTACGTTACATTTACTGATGATTTCAGTAGATATGGATATATGTTTACCTGATTAAACATAATTCGGATACTTTTGAAGTATTCAAAAGGTTTCAAAACGAAGTAGAGAACCAACTGAGCAGAAAGATAAAGGTACTCCGATCCGATAGGGGAGGAGAATACCTTAGTATCGAATTTTTCGATTATCTTAAAAACTGTGGTATAGTTTCACAGTTAACTCCTCCTAGAACACCACAACTAAATGGAGTTGCGGAGAGGAGAAATAGAACCCTGTTAGACATGGTTCGATCTATGATGTGTCGAGCAACACTTCCAATAAGCTTCTGGGGTTACGCATTAGAAACAGCCACCCATATTTTAAATCTTGTACCCACTAAGAAGGTTTTGAAGACACCTTTTGAGATGTGGAAGGGAAAACGTCCTTCCCTTGGGCACATCAAAATCTGGGGTTGTGATGTTTTCGTTAGACAAGAAGCTCAGGACAAACTAGAAGCCAGATCCGAAAAGTGTTTTTTTTCCGGTTATCCTAAAGAGTCATTTGGATATTTGTTTTACAGACCCAAGGCTAATGTGGTGTTTGTAGCTCGAAGAGGAACGCTCCTCGAGAGAGAAATGATATCCAAAGAGGACAGTGGGAGTAAAATAGACCTTGAAGAAATTCAAGATTCTGCCGATGAAGAACCTATAGTAAACACTGACACTCAACAAGAGGTGGTGACACCTGTTGAACCTGATGATATATCCTTACCCATTCGCAGAACAAGTAGTAGAGTAAGCAAGCCTTCTCAGGATCCTCAATTCTATTATGGTTTCCATATTGAAGAGGACAAGATTAGTGATAGTACACTAAGTGAGTTGGATGAGCCTGCCAACTACAAGGAAGCGATGGCAAGCCCTGAGGCTGCTAAATGGAAGGAAGCTATGAAAAGCGAGATTCAGTCTATGTATGACAACCAAGTTTGGAATTTGGTTGACACTACACTTGGTCTTAAGATTGTGGGATGTAAGTGGATCTTCAAGAAGAAGACGTACATGGATGGGAAAGTACACACTTATAAAGCTAGGTTGGTAGCGAAGGGTTATACTCAAACCCACAGGATTGATTATGAGGAAACCTTCTCACCAGTAGCTAAAATAAAGTCAATTAGGATAATGCTTGCCATAGCTGCGTTTCATGATTATGAAATATGGCACATGGATGTCAAGACCGCTTTCCTTAATGGAAAACTAACAGAGGATGTATTTATGGCACAACCAGAAGGTTTTGAAAATGCAAAGTATCCTAAAAGAGTGTGCAAGCTTCAAAAGGCCATTTATGGACTTAAACAGGCATCTCGTAGCTGGAATCTCTACTTCCATGAGAAAGTCACACAGTTTGGATTTTCTAGAAGCGAAGATGAGTCCTGTATATATATCAAAGTCAGTGGGAGTATTGTAGTCTTCCTGGTATTATATGTGGATGATATACTACTCATAGGAAACGATATCCCAACATTACAAAGTGTAAAAGAATGGTTGGGGAAATGTTTCTCTATGAAAGATTTGGGAGATGTAGCATATATTCTCGGTATAAAGATTTACAGAGATAGGTCAAAGCGTCTTATAGGACTTAGCCAAGACACGTACTTAGATAAAATTTTGAAAAGATTCAAAATGGAGAATTCTAAGAAAGGGAATCTACCCTTACATCATGGCATAAAGATTAGTAAGGATCTATGTCCGAAAACTAATGAAGAACTGGACAGAATGAGTCGAGTCCCATATGCCTCGGCTGTAGGATCGATCATGTATGCCATGACGTGTACAAGGCCTGATGTCTCCTTTGCTTTGAGCAAGGTGAGTCGACATCAGCAGAATCCCGGTGAAGGTCATTGGACAGCTGTAAAGAACATTCTTAAGTATTTAAGAAATACTAAAGACAGGTTCTTAGTTTATGGTGGAAAAGAAGAAATCAGAGTGACTGGTTATAGTGATGCAAGTTTCCAAACAGATAAAGATGATAGTCGTTCACAGTCTGGTTGGGTATTTTTGCTAAATGAGGGAGCAGTGATGTGGAAAAGTTTAAAGCAAGATACAGTGGCAGACTCCACATGCGAGTCTGAGTATATTGCAGCTTGTGAGGCTTCAAAGGAAGCTATTTGGATGAAGAATTTCATTGGAGATCTTGGAGTTGTTCCAACTGTACAAGACCCTATTGAAATATTCTGTGATAATGAGAGTGCAGTCGCCTTGACTAAAGAACCCAAGGATCACGGAAAGTCAAAACACATTGAAAGGGAATACCATTTTGTTCGAAGAAAGGTAGAAGAAGGACACGTGATTGTGAAAGACATACGATCAGAGGATAATCTAGCTGATCCATTCACAAAGGCATTGGCTAAGTCCAAACACGATGAACATGCATGGAGCATAGGATTGAAAGATAAAATAAAGTTTTAGTTGTTAGTTTGAGTTTGAAACATTATAAACAATGATTGAAATCGTAATAGATTTGGTGATTAAATAATGGAGATTTGTTTATTTGCAAGTATGCTACCATTTACTATTGTTTATCATTGTGTTTCATTTTGCATGTTTAGAATCCACTTCCTGAGTACTTAGTTTACTCGAACCTCCTCAGTCATTCATACTACAGGAAGTAAGTATTGATTTAAGACTGTCATGGAGTGTTAGTAGATTGCCTATGGAGATTAGACATAGCATAGAGAATGCTGCAACACTCATGAGTACTTAATGGGAATTAAGTATAGGACAAACCCGCACTTAGAAAGATTACTTCATGGATTGAGATCACGAGTAATTCTAAGATGATAATATCCTCTATTCTTAAAATGGAGAAACATCGAGTATCTAGTTTCCAAGTCTGTTATACTTTAGTTTATTCAAACGCTGTGCGTAAATGCCAGTTATAAAGGATATGCTAGGTATGACATGATGAGTTGACTAGTTCTATGTTTTCAAAGTTTATTTGTTCCTTTCGCCTAAAAAGGGAAATCGATATCAATGGGCCCCTCGATGATTAAATGTTGACTTAAATGTGCTAGGCCTAGCCAGGACTAAATTGATGTGTTCAATTCAGTAGTCTCATATAGTCAAATAATCGGAAATCGAGAAACATAATGTTGAACCTGGAGATTGATTAAATCCATGTCTCAGGTTCATACGATATCAGTAGAATAAAGGAATAGTTGATCGCTTATCTAAGGGCTGACTCTAAGATATGATTCAGAGTTCGGCAGTTGCATTGGATGGCACTCTCTGCTTAGTTGATCGGAATAGGCTTAGACCAATTATAGTTGATGAATTGTCCAAGTGGGAGACTGTTGGAATTAAGGTCCAAGTTCATAACTAATTGGTGAGACTATCGTCAAAAGTAGAGTCCTTTTTGGGTCGCCCTCGGTGAACTATAAAAGAGAAAATGATTCAAAGAATAAGTTACGGCATAACCACGTTAAGTGTTACGTGGTAACAAGGTCATGGGATGGTTTTTGGGGTTTGTCCCACATCGCCCCAAAGGGTAAACCAACACCTCTTCCTTTCCTTATATATAGAGGGACATGCCAAAGTTTAAGATATTCATTCCAACTATCTAATTCTTACTCCTTATAAGAGTCTTTCGTATTGACGGGACCCTAGGAGTTCGAAGAATAGTTTCTCTTTGGTTCGTGGGTGTGAGCTATTAGAGGTACTCTCGTTTGGGTACTCGCCTCCAAGTTCGACCAAGGTGGTCCGTGTGAGAAATTCGATTTTCTCAAAGGTTAGCAATTTTCTTATTACTTATTTAATTATTTATTTCTTTTAAGTTGCTTTTAGTTAATTAGGTTTAGATCCTTTAGGGTTTAGTTCCCTTCTTGCCCTAGATTATTATTATTTCCGCTGCGTATTAATCTAGTTAAGGAATAGAAAACCCATCAGTACTGTCAATCGGGTTAAGAATACCAGCTTCTGTTTCTCTCAACCTGGCCTTAAAAGCCTCAAATGTGTTGGAATCCTTAAGGTCCATACCAATGGCCTTACTGAAAGGGGTACTCTTGAAGAAAACCTCCATCTGTAGACCGGAAAAACCGAAGAAAAAAAAAGAAAGTAAAAAACCGGATTGAGCAACAAGGATCCTGGCACGAGATGCCAATCAGGTATGATCTTGTGTGTTTGCAACTCTAGATTAAGTTGAGGACACAACCCCTTGGGATGTCAAAAGAAGAACTGGATATATACATAATTTGGTCCATATAAACTCACGCTGTTTTTCTCAACTAAAAGGATATTGACCACATTAAGAGGTAAAGGTATATATCACGAATCACAAACCAAAAAGCATGAGCATCAAAACGATTCAAACACATGTTTTTATAACCTTATAATTACTAGAAACCAAAAGAAAATAAAATAGAGTAGATAGATATGATTTAGCAGGCAAACAGATCCCAATATGTAGTTAATTTAAGGATTTCTAAAGCAAGCTTGAGATGGTAATAAGCAAATCCTTGATGATATCACTCGTTAACTAAATACAGCGATATATCATACCAGAGCATCAAAACAAGTAGGAAAAGTTTACTAGGCACGGATGTAATATAAAAAGCATAGTGATAAAAAAAAGAGCCCTTGGTAGAACGGGGCAACACCTACATGCTCACTGATGAAGGACTGCACATGATCGATGGAACGAGGGATGATCGTTTCAGTGTGAGGCCTGACGAATATCAGTATCGGTCCCGATTTGAGTGAGGATGTCCTATCAAACGGGCTAAGAATACCAGCTTCTGTATCTCTCAACCTGGCCTTAAAAGCCTCAAATGTGTTGGAATACTTAAGCTCCATAGTGATGGTCTTACCAGCAGAGGTATTGAAGAAAACCTCCATCTGTAAACCAAAGAAACAAAAAAGAAAGGTAAGAAAATGGATTGAGCAACAAGGATCCTAGCACGAGAGGTATGATCCAGAGTGTATGCAACTCCGGAGTAAAACCTTGGGATATAAAAAGGACTTACACGCGTCATAATTTGGTACTTATAACATAAACCCATGTTGTTTTGCTCAACTAAAAAGATATCGACCACATTAGGAGGTAAATGTATATATCACAAACAAAAAAGCTTGACCATCAACAAAACAGTACGTTTTTATAACTAGAAACCAAAGGGTAGATGGATATGATTTAGCATAACAGTAAGTGTACCTAAGATTTCTAAAGCAAGTACACTCTCAGACTTCGGAAGCAAATCCTCGATAAGAGTGAAATACAGCGATATGTCATAGTAGAGCATCAAAACACACGGATGTATTGAATTTACTATAAAAAGCATATAGTGATAAAGCCACACAGACATTGAAATAAACACTCTGATGATAAGTTTAAACAAAGCTCACACATATATCATGCGAAACAGAGTTACGAATCAAATACACCACAAAATTCATAAAATTTGGGATACAATCATTGAAACAAATCAAAAGCATATAATATTAATCCAAAAATCACATAAATAGGAACCATCAAATACACATAAACCACATAATTAGAACTACACAAAAATTAGGATATCAAACGATAAATAGTAATCTTTTACATAATTTCAGAGTTTTTTTTAGCAAAACAATCTTATTGGAAAAAAAATTGGGCCAGAAAGCTCGATTTTGACACATAAGCGAAATCGAGCAATATGATTGGCCAATAAAAAGTCAAAATTGAATTGATTTTAGTCAAACTTTAATAAATTTGGTGGAGAATTTGATGGACTAAAAAAACACATAAAAAATATAGGTGTCAAATTTATGAAAAAAAAAAACTTAAAAAAAAAAGAGGAGGTAATTAATAAAACGTGGTTTAATTTTAAATATATTATATGGATTTAAGTGTAAAATTGTAAATATCCATCTTTTTTTTGATAACTTTAGATAATCTTACACTTTATACCCCCTACACTTTATAATATGAACTTTGTTTACAATTACATGAGTATTAGTATTGATTTGAGACTTACATCTATTAAACTTACAAAATTTTATAAATGTACCAATTAGTTTTAATATGTGTTAAATACTTTTAAAATAAATATTAGTTTTAAATAAAAACTCATGTTATCCTATTTAAAAGTTTAATTTATACGTACACGGGTTTGAATATTAAACACAGTTAAATTATTATTAACGGTAATAAAATATCAAATAGTAAGTACGAGTTACTGTGTTATGAAAATAAATATACGCGATTTTACTTATAACGACCCATGTAATTATTATTTAAAGTTTGTATACAGATATCTGGAAAAACATTTTTAGAAAACTTTACGGAGTATATTTTAACTTCATCAACGTTCATTATGTGCTACTAAACTCGCACATTTTGTACAACATGATATCAATAGTTAAAGTTAAATAACAACATCAACCTTAACATTAACATCTATGTCAGCTAAACAAAGTTAAATTTTTCATCCAATAAAATTTTTACAAAATAGTAATTGATATTAATATATAATGAAAAACTCATGGATACTTATTAGTTGTACTTATATAACAATTTTCACGGTTAAATTCTTATATGTATATATATTAAGCAAAATTTTTAAAATAAATTTGATTTATGTGTAAACCCATGTGATCAAAGAACCTTTGACCCAATAACATTATAAGGAGACACGCTCAATAATCGAATACAAGGTCTATGCCACAGTTATATTTACAATTTCTGCTAACTATTTTTCTTACTTTCGCACATGTTGATGCTCTAACTTTTTGAAATACACACAAGATTTTCTGTTTTTAAACGAAAATATTATATAATTAAATTTTTTTGAAAAAACCCCGTGCGTGCACGGGTATTATAACTAGTAGACAAATAAATAAAAATATACTCCCTATATTATAATATAAAACGAGTATACCTTGAGGGAGAATTTTCTGAGAATTTGAGAGAGATTGATTGCAGGATGATTAAAAAAGAGATGAATAGTTTATTCACGGATGTCTATTCATAATTATATTGGTTACAAGTATGACATTCTTTTTTGCAATATAGAACAAGAAACAAGTTAGAAAACCCTAATGCCAAGTTGCCAACCATGCAATGTTTCAAGCAAAAACATACGCTAACCATGCAACTAACCACACCAAAAAGAATGGATATTAGGTACAACGTAATCACATACAATTAAAACGTACTGATGATGATGATAATCAAAATTAAAATTATAAACATTCTTACTCTGAATATGTGAAGACGATGATGGGTTAGGGCTCATAAACGATCATTCTCCGAAAATTTTTGGATTGTTAGGGTTTGATATTTGTAAATTTAGTTCCCAAACTTCAATACTTATCCATATGTCGATCCTTTTAGTTTGGCCATTTGTACCAAACCAGATCATTAATTAATGTTCATGTGCTTTTCTTGATTGTTAATGTTATATCTTTGATTATTTTTCACGCGAGTCATTCAAACTTGACCCGTGCGATGCATACAGTTTATATAAAACTGTTCCTTACGTAATGTTCAACGTAGATTGTTGAAGTATAAATATGATGGTGCATCTAATTGAAACGTGCGTCGAAATATTTTACCAAATAACTATAAAATACATTGAGTTAATCTCGAATCTAACATATATTATAAACTTAAACAACACAAAACGAAGCTCAAATGCATGCGGCTATAAGTTGGCTTTATTTTTAATTTGATGATGCAATTGCGTATGTTATTTTAACATACTATTTTATAACATTCATTTGGTCAAAAAGAGCATCTGGAAACCTCTTACGTTATAACCTTGTTTGTAAAAATCTTATGTGGAATATGATAGGTCTATCATTTTTTAAGTGAATTGTATAAAATTAGAGATCAAATCATAAATAGCAAGAAACTCAATGTATTGTAATTTTATAGATAAAAATTGAAGTCATTAAGACTCAACATTTAAGTCTTAGGACTCAATCGGTGCGATGCACGGGTACTTTTCTTTTCGATAACATATCAATCTTGCATTCACATTTTTGTTTTTCGAGTGAAATTATTCTAAGCTAGAACGCCGTATTTTTAAATTATGTATTTTATATCAAGTATGGCCTAGGCTGGGTTACTAACGGGGTTAAAATGGCTTGTACTCAAAATGTGTAACATATTTATCCATGATACTAACACCATTTTTATACTTAACAATCCTGAAGACAAAGTAAGGCACCTAGTTGAGCAGGCAAGTAACTTCTTTCGGTAACACCTAGTTGAGTAGAATTATGATTTTTTTTACATATTAATAATGTTAACTTGTGTCATGTACGTGTAATTCAACATCTTCTCAAAATTGCATAACCTCAAATATTTTAAATTTGTAAATTTTCAAAAATAGTTAAAACCATCGTTATTTTCCTTGGATATGTATAGATGCAAATATCTAATTTTGTCATTGAAACTTTGGAAGGCTAATAAAAATTCTTTTTAATGTCTCACGTTTGCATTGCCTAGCCAATTTTTAATCGACAGACGTGAATTTACTATCCTTCAAAATTAATATAAAGTGTGAACAGTTTTTTTAGATAGTCAAACCCGTCATAATTCATAATAGCACTATTGCTTTTTGCATTTTTCTGTCATTTCACTTTCATATGCGTTACACAAAAGCATCACAAAAAATAATTATGTATGTGGTTCGAATAAAAAACGTTATACCAACGTTCAACATCATCTATCCATTACTTGATCACAAACAAACTATGTCATATTCCCATTCATTTCCAACCTCTATTCACATAAAATTCATATCCATCAACAATCACGATAGATGATAATAAATAACAATAACAATTTATTTAAAAAGATTCAGACCTGCCTCGGTGGTGTCTCCTCCCACCATGACGATGGTGCCCACCACCAAACGTAACAGGGTCAAACTTTTTGAGCCTTGCGGCTTCTTTAGGGTTTAGGACATACTCTGATGGAGGTGTTTTGCACCTTAATTTGTCGTAGCAATAAGAGTATTGCATGTGTTGCTTAATAAAGCTATCCACCGGTTTTGTTTTTTGATAAAAATTTGACATTTGATTTCGTTGAGTTGAAGGTGATTCTTGGTATTAAGGCTATATCCCTTATATTTAATATAATTATTAATGTTGAATTAATTATTTTATATATATCAAAAGTAATAACGAAAGAAACTAACTGTTTGGTAAATTTAGTGTACTTGTGGGATCAGATCATACTTGAAAATGGGTTTGGAGGTACGGAGTGTAAACTCATTAAGTCCCTGAATACCCTTACTCTTATAGTGGTTTGACAAAGTTAGTACTGTTAAGCAGTGTTACTACTGCTAGTACTAATGATAATACTACTAGTTGTTAGGAATTATTATGTAAACACTTAAATACTGTTAGTGTTATGATTAAGTCTATTAGTTATAGTTAGTACTACCAGTTCATATTTAAGTCTGATGTTGAGTATTTATAGTTAAGTCTATTTATGAAAAATAGAATAGATATCTTAGGACATATATTAGGGAAAGATATACATACGTATTAGATATCTTAAGAAAATATATGTTTATCCTTCTACACGTTTTTTAATATTAGGGTTTTCTTGTTGTATAAAAGGAACTCTACTGCATTGTGTTAGACACATGATCCAAGCCTATTAGCAAATTAATAGAATACGAAGTTAGTAATTCTTATTGTGTTCTTTATAATTGTTTGTTAAGATTCCGCATTAACATTCAAACATATATTGTTAAGAGTTTCTCATATAGTTCAATTTGTATTTATCCAAGTTATCTATTGTCTTACATAAGTCTACTTAGATCCATAACTTTGGACCTACACTAGTATTAAGTTAGTACTGCGGAGGCATAGTTTCTACTGCTAGTACTAAGTTAGTAGTGCTGGAGCAAGTTACTATTGCTATCATTAGTTAGTACTCCTTGACTGAGTATGTAACTGCTCTGACATACTCAAGTGGAACTTAAAACTGCACTTATGACCACGTTTAATTGGTCATGTAACCACTATTGGCTATAATGGGGATAATTATGAGGCGATTAATGGGCCGATTAATTATCATCATTCCATTTGACTAGCTATGAGTATTTTCCTATTTATACTGAAAATCAATTATGCTTGAAAAAGATATAGAAAACATATAACACATATACGTGCGGGGTTATTGATTTTTGCCTAATTCAATAACAAACATTTGGTCTTATCCCAAGTAGATATTCATGATACCCAGGCAATAGGGTCGAATAGTTTACTTTGGAAAGTGATAACACGATTCCAAGTGATATCCGGTAACCTTAATTGGTACGTAGTTAGGTCATTGATTATCTTCACCTTGTTCTGGACTCGCCACATCCAACACTAACGGGTTAAAGAAGTGCTACTAAAATTGTGCCAGTTTTGAACAATGTTAATTGGTCTAAATGGGTTTGGCCAAGGCCTGGTTGTGTGTACTTGAACCTTGTTATGTTTCGACCTACCCCAGACCAGTTTCCATCTGATTTTCGTTGTAGATTTACCATCAAACTTGTCAAAACCGTCTTCTTTAACATCATCCCAACCCGCCCAGTCATTTGCATTAGGGGGTGCAGCCATTGTGATAGATAAATGCTTCCTGTTACCATCGTTATCCCAATCATCCCACGAGCCAGAATCCACTGAGCTAAAATTTCTGCCTGATGAGTTGACGGAAGTACCATTCACTCCAGATGAAGGGGCGGGACTGGAAGTTCCATTAGAATTCCATCCTTTCTTTTCATCACCGAACTCCTCATAAAACCCATTTCCGGGTGTTTCACTTTTCTGCCAGCTCTCAAGGCTCCAGTTAGGGTTTTCTTTGGCTAACTCTTCTCCCTTTTGCGAGGCAAATGCCATGACACCTTTCATGAGGCCCCATGTCTTCTGTCCAATTTCTATTGTCTTCGCTGTGACAACATTGACGGTTTTGTTTATTTGTAATCATAGCCTCCATCTCTGATCTGTACAGAAAGTTATATACTGTGAACATGGTTAACATTTTTTTTGTTACTCCTCTTACGGTGATTCAAAAAAAAAAAAAAAAAATGATTTAATATACTTGAATACTCAAGTACACAAAATGCTTAAAAACTTAGTTGGTAGAAGATTTCAGTTTCATCGTCATCTAGCTGCACCTAGTAATTGAATTATTATTTATTTATCAAGTTTTATATTGTTAATTACTCGCTTGCTCTTTTTTAATTTCACTGCAGCAGAATAGCTTGGAATTGGAGGGTTGATGGGAAGCAACTATGTGTATATCTCTTGAATAGTATCAGACCAAGACCACCAAAAAAAATGATTAGACCAGATCAAGAGAGTACGTATATGTTGCTAGTGATTTTTGCATCATCAAGCATTCTATGTAACTAAGATTACCCGAGACCAAATGGACTTTAAGTTAAGTTACAATATAAGTTAGGAGGTGTGGCGTGCACACTTGTATAAACTAATTAACTTGAGTTCGGATATGATGAATGGCAAAAGTTTGTGACAGAAAGTTCGTCACTAAAGCGTTGCAACCATTCAATAGATGTGGCTAAAAACAATAGTGACACAACTTTTGCTAATATGGCGTTTGCCGGATTCTATTTGAAAGGTGGTTATTTTCACCAAAATGTGTAACCATTCATGAAGGGTTATGACTTTTCACCAAAAGTCACTTTTTTTAAGTATATAAACTTGATTTTGGTCTTCTATTCACAACATAAAATATACATTAATTTTTTCATGTTTTGCTCTCTTTCTTTTGCCTAAACATTGAGTTTTATGGTTGTCTTATCCCTGTACAAATTTCTTGTAACCCAAAGCAATCAATATGGTAGAAATACTGTATTAGGAAAGTGAACTTTACATGATTCAAGAATTATCCAAGCAATCTTATGATTATCACACCATATCAACAAAGATTTCGCGTATTCTTTATGATGCGTAGTATCTTCGTGTATTACTTTATATACGTATGATTTTTATTGACATAGGCTTTTGCAAGATAGTATGTATATTGCCAGTTCGTATATTTTAAGTTCGTGTCTATTGGTTTACTTTGTGTACTCCAAGTTGTCTTCGATTGCCGACGCAGCCATAGGCGAATGGCATAAGGGTGTGGTATCCGGACCTCTTGGCGGTGTTGTGTGCATTGGTTCGGTTGTTGGAAATTGTCCGGATGCCGTTGTTTAGAGCATACTTCTACGCGTGTTTTCGTTGTCTCTTATTTAAAACTTTTCAGATTAATGTCTATTTCGTTAAAAACAGTTCGGATACCAATTGTTAGGTAATTGCGTCATTGGTTTACTATCAATTTTAAAAACTAAACGTTTCTTGAGCCTAACATCAAGTGCTCTGAGTCCTCTTTCCAGCCATATAAATTTTGTAAAAAGTTTTGGTCGTTTGGTCGTTGAAATAAGTAAAATGGGACCAAGTGTCAAAAATGCCAGATTTGATACTATAAATTCTTAGTGATAATCATGATTGGTGAATTGTGAAAGAGATCGCATGATCTGTTTCAAACATGACACTCAAATATGGTGAAAAGAGAAGTTTAAAGAATATGATATTGGAAGATGACGTACAAAGTTTTAATCAATGTTTTAAGTTTTTCTAATTAACCTGACCGAGTCACTGGGTCACGGTTCAACCGGCTTAGCTGGCAGTCGGGTTTTTCGCTCAAAACCGCCTTCCGGTCACCCGACCGGTTCACGGTTCAACCAGGGTTTTAAAACACTGGTTTTAATTGATATAAGTTGATGCAATCAGTGAACAAGGGGCTTGGACCGATCATACTTACGGGGACACAGTTTCTATTCAATCTTTATATTGGATCATGATACACTATGTCTATGTGACTTATGTGATGCTACTGACATGGAAAATTATGGGTTAAATTTGCATTACTGTGTTTTTATAAGAATAAAAGATTAGACATATTAGAACTCTTGACTTGATAATGAGATCGAACCACATAAACTATAGGGAAATGATTTGCACACTCATACTTTTGATTAGGACACTCCACTCTGTGCATTCCATACTTGTACAGTGCTTACAGTGTGCTTAATTATTTGTACAATTGAGTGTCCCAATCAAAACTGTGAGTATCCCAATCACCTCCCTAAACTATATGTGTTATGTTAATCGACGAATTGTATGGGCACTATTCTTGCATGAAATATGATGATTGTTGATTTAGAATCATGCATATGTTCCATATCAGTGGCGCAGCTTTTAAGGGGCCGGGGGCGCCCGACCCCCCGAAATTTTTTTTGCGATGTAGGGGGTATATAGTTTTCGTGTAGAAAAATTTCGGTATATTCGGTTTCGACCCCCCGAAAATTTTGGTATACCTGAAATATAGCCTTAGGAAAAAAAGAATTTAGATCCCGACCCCCCACTTAAAAATTCCAAGCTTCGCCACTGTTCCATATGGACAATAAAAAAGAGAGATTAATTTATTTGTTTATTGAAGCAATATGATTTGACATGCATGCATGTTTCATTTACTGAGGAATTGAACGAGTTTGCATACCAGCTTGATGGTGAATGTAATGCATGTAACTAGGGATAGAGCCAGGACTAAATATAACTGGGTGCACAAAAATTTTGAACAATAATTCTAGAAACACATTTCGATGGACCGGGTGCATTTAAGATAATTTTATGAAAAATCGGTGTTTTTTTTTTTTTTTTTTTTTTTTTTTCAAAAGTTAACACTATATCGAAAAATTCTATGGGGTGCACGGGCACCCGCGCGAACCCCTGGCTCCTGCATGTAACAATGCGTTGCTTGAGTCATGGTATGTATTTGGCGTTCCCATGCATGCATATGACTTTTACTTAAATCGGTGTATAGCGAGTCTATTAATTTTTCAATGGATTTTTGAAAAATAAAAGGAAATCACTTAAAATTAAGTCCCGTTTCATGGCATTATGAATTGGTTCCATGATGTAAATTGTTTTGTGAATTATTTTTTCACTTAGAATCTACATTTGATTGTACTCACCAGTAAGATGGAATTAATACTTTGCAACATGCGGCAATACGTGGAATCCAATTGCTTTGTTTTAATATGCATCACACTTTCATCAGTTAATAGTTGTTGTGCTTGTGAGTTGTGACTTTGAATTTAATGATCACCACGCAATTCATTTTTTGGGTTTCGTAACTGAATTGTGTGAAATCATAATTTGTCCGACAATAGATGATGGTGCGCATGTAGCTAAATGTCGAATATTCTGGATTTACACAATTCAATGATTAAGTTGTGTTCGAAAGTCGTCTTGTATAAAATCTACATGTGTCTCTTTGATTTCCATATTGAAAGTTTGGCATAATGAGTTGCCAAGGAAGCTACGGATACCACACAAAATGAATGAGGAACCATTAAAGCCATCGATTTGCCTTATTTGCTTCCATTATTAAATAATGATTCATATATTAATGTGTGTCAAATATTTTCAAATGGTGGGTTGAGGCGTAGAGTGAATATGACACATCAAGTAATGGTGGATTGAGGCTTAGAGTGAATATGAGTATATGACACATCAAGTAATTGCAAAATTAGTTTCTTGAGTTTAACAGAAACTTGTAAAATCCATTATAAAATTCTTTGAGAAATTGTTTGTTAATTATGAATGACAGATCTGTCAAAGAATTTTATGATTCGGTTGTCATTGTTATGTGCATAACCGTTTATCAAACATCCATTTAAATGTATATAGCATTTCGATGGGTTATCTTGTGCTTATATATTAATGATGTATGTTGAGATGTTGTAAATCAAGTATTTGATTACTTGTAGGAAACCATAGATTGAGTGGTTTGGAACAAATGTGAATTGTTGAAATTTTGAAGTGATAATTATTGATATAACTAAGTTGGATAATTTAAAGATTATGACGCCACTAGTGAATGGATTTTCACATTTGATGTGTCATCTAATCTTGGGATCATAGAAGCAAAGTTGTACAACGTGTTCAAATAATGGCATAAAAAATTATTGTTTTTAGCTTCTTGTTCTAAAGAAGTATAATGGTTAAAAGGACTTACTAAATTATGGTATTATGTTTGAAAGTCAATGTTATCATTTTCATTGCATTATGATAGTAAAAATTAAACTATCAATAGTTTACCACTTGACGAAGAGGTTCGCTAAGGGCTTAGTGTATAAGTCGATGATAGGGATGAAATAGAAGTCTATTAGATCTTCTAATTGTGAGATACCCAATTCCCTTCTAATGCAATGTTAGAAGCTTGAATTCAATGTGGAAAAGCTCACACTTAGAGACTAAAACACATGTTATTCTATCCTAAGGTATGTGTTCAGACCTACAAGATGAGGAGGTTGAAGTTTATCTTCTTAATAGTTCTTTTGGAAAATTGCAATGCACGAGCGAGATTAAAAGAACTACTTACATGAGTATGAAGTTTTACCGCTTCAATAAGCTTGGACTTGGCTTTGTATATACTCACGAATCGATAGGGACGCATGACTTGTAAAGCGTCAAGTACAAACATTGGAGAAATGTAGAAACTCATGTGTATATTATGTTCAGGTATTCAAATGGGTTGAAGGGTTCAATAGTTACGACACCCCGATTCTTAAATATTTGAAATGTGTAGTATACTAAGATGAAAATTCAATCATAAGACATTTTCAATTATGCATAAATTTGATTTATTTATTTTTTTATTTTATTTTTTTTATTTGGGTGATCAAGGATTACACTAAAATGGGGAGGATTGTTGGTGATTTTAGTGTCATCAAGCGTTTTATGTAATTCAGATTACCTGAGACCAAATGGACTTCAAGTTAAGTTACAATACAAGTTAGGAGGTGCGGAGTGCACACTTGTGTAAACTAATTAACTTGATTCCGGATATGTTGAATGGCAAAAGTTTGTGACATAAAATTCGTCACTAAGGCGTTGCAACCATTCTATAGATGTTGCTCTTAAAAATAGTGACACAAAACTGTCGCTAATATGGCGTCGCTGGATTCTATTTGAAAAGTGGTTATTTTTACCAAAATGTGTGACCATTCATGAAGGGTTATGACTTTTCACCAAAAGTCACTTTGTTTAGTATATAAACTTGGTTTTGGTCTTTCATTCACGACATAACATATACATCAAATTCTTCATGTTTTGCTCTCTTTCTTTTGCCTAGACATTGCATGTTTATTCTTTTATTATCCCTATACAAATTTCTTATAACCCAAGGCAATCAATAGGGTAGAAATATTGTATCAGAAAAGTAAACTTTATCAAATCTTAATACCAACATATGTCAGCAAAATGGTCATATTCTATTGAGAAACGAAGGCTGTAAGAACTAAAGTTGTAACAGAAAAATGACCTTTGTCGTGAGTTCCTTCGTGCCAGCTTGAACTACACGGGCAACAAATGCAACAACTATGTGATAAGTAAACGAGCATGTATTCTCACCCCAAAGTAGTTCAAAAATGAGTAGTAAACCAGTAAAAGTGGGGCTATGAAACTTACCTTTAGTAATCAACTGATGAGTTACCAAGTCCTTGTATGAACATATGATAAATCAGTAACAAATTAAACATAGAACAAAAAAAAAAAAAAAAAAAAAAAAAAAAAAAGTTAACCCTCTAAAAGTGTTTTTTCTAACCTTGCATTATCATAGGAGGAATTTCATTGTTCACTATATGCTTTTCCTATGGGCCTTTCTAAGGTCATTGATGATGCCACAATTTGATTATTCTTTGATTTCCCACTGTGAGGATGGGAGTTGTAGTGTGAAAAAACTTAGAAACTCGAATTGTGGAAATGTAGTTAATTTCGTAGGATTCTAAGTATAGGATGATGCCTACTTTTGGTTTATGGATTTTGAGTCATGCAGTACTAGCATGAGCTCAGAATGATATATCAGTAGTAGGAAATGTATTCCGAAGTTCTTGAGTAGCTATAGGAGGCTTATGATGGTTTTGCTTGGAGTTCAGGGTCGTTGATGATGCCATGCTTGTGGTTCCTTCTAATCGATGGTTGTTTGGAGTCAACATAGTCTAGATAGATGCCATAAGTGTGGAAATGTAACTAACCGATTTTAAAGGGTGAATAGGTATTGAGTATAATGTTTCATGTATAGTTTGACGGTTTTGTATTGATAACTATATATGTCCTGTTATTTGTTTCTTTGCTACTTGTTTGTGATATGGCATGTCATTCCACAAGCATGGTTTTTGCAAATGTTTTGTACATACTTAGTTTTGAAAAAGTAATATATATTCACCTATTCATTAAAAAAAAGTGTTTGTTGAACCAAAATGTCCAATTTCTAGTCCAAGTACATGAATGTATGTGATGATACATAGATTCACGGGTTAGGTTTACGGGTTTATATTTAGTATCATCTACAAAGAGTGGGTAAATTGCTAAAAGGAGTTATGTGATCTCGGACAATCATATATCAAGATTTATGAGTCCATTAGAGAAGAATAACTTATTGGGTGGCGATTCCCTGCTGGTTACTCAAATTACATATGTGGTTTTACGTCACAAATCTTGAGTGGAAACGAGTAAATCTTTGAGGTAAAGGAGGATTTATTAGGAGCTTTTACTCAGGTGTATTATATCATTAGAAAGTATAAGCTATTAGAGAAATATATTAGAGAGATAGCTAGAGATGTGAGGAATCATGTGTCTTATTATGAATTCTAGTGATTTATTTATAGGCATTCACCAAGTACACAACTTTTACGCCTACGACTAAAATCTCATACATGATTCCTTCTGATCTTCATTCTTCGTTCATATGCTATATGTATGCATATGGGATGCAAAGACGTATGTGGTATAGATGGCTTACACTATTATAGATACATGACATAGATAAAACTTAACTTAGATATGTTATGAATTAGCTCCAGAGTTAGCCATATATGAGTTATGTTAGCATTTGCTAGGGTATAGCCAATATTAAGTCCAGAGTTGGCCAACTATTATACATGTTAGCATTTGCTCGGGGTTAGCTGATATTAGCTCCAGAGTTAGTTGGATATGAGTTATCATTTCCTCATGTTTAGCCAATATTAGCTCCGGAGTTAGCCGGATATTAGACATGTTTGCATTTGCTTTGGTACAATCAATATTAGCCTCAAAATTAGCCGGATATAAGTTATGTTAGAATTTGCTCGGGTATAGCCGATATTAGCTGTAAAGTTAGCCGGATATTAGACACGTTAGCATTTGCTCGGGTATAGAGAATATTAGCTATGGAATTAGCCAGATATGAGTTATGTTAGCATTCACTCGAGTATAGCCGATATTAGCTCCGGAGTTTGCCGGATATGAGTTATGTTAGCATTTTCTCGGGTATAGCCGATATTAGCTTTGGAGTTTTCCGGTTATTAGACATGTTAGCATTTCCTCGAGTATAGCCGATATTAGCTCTGGAGTTAGCCGGATAGATATGTTAGTATTAGCGCCAGGGATAGCCGGTTATGATCATGTTGTAGTATTAGCACCGGGGATAGCCGAATTTAGTCATATTATAGCATCAACTAGAAATGGACCATATAGTGATCATTTTTTCGTTTAAGTTTAGTAGTCCCGTTTACTCGCTTAGTCTTTACCTTTTTGCAGGTAAATGAAGTGTAGGGCTTGTAGATATAGAAGAGGGTGATTTTTGAAGGGCAACGATAATGCTCGTGGGAATAGGTGACGAACATCTCATACACTCTCTTGATAGTCAACTTGAAATGCCCCTAAAGCTTTTATAATAGTTATGATTGTTTGATAATATGTAAATGTTTTAAAGGGTATAGACAAGTCATGTATAGGTTTAAAATGAGTGTTTGGGTTAGATCGCATATTTTATTAAATATGACTTTCGTGTGTTTTAAATACGAAATTTGTTTTCAGACCTTATATATATGATAAATGAAATGTGGTTTCAAGATTTAGAGTTTTATCGAGTAAATTCATACTTTTAAAGTAGAGAGTTAGGTTAATAGATATAAAACACATGGGTAAAAATGTGGCTGCAACATACAAACCTAACACGGTTAACAATTTTTTTAAATTTCAAATTTTACCTTATTATATAAGTCCTCTAAATCACCTTTTCTATTTTACTACTCTTCATCTCGTCCTTATTTTTATATGTGAATCTTCTATCTGAATCCTCGAAATTCCCATTCTTTAACCTTGCAATTAATTTTGATCTCTCATGTGAGTTGGTGTTAATATGTTGTATATTGTTTTCTTCTTTGCTTTATTTTAGCTTGTGTAGATATTTGGGACGTCAATCTAACCGTATCCTATGGAAAGTTTGAACATTCTGCAATATGAGCCTCTTTCGGTCACGAATTGATCATGTATTAATTTTGATATAATTGTGTTCTTACTTCTTGAGCTCTTTTTTGTATGACACGTTCCAAAATTCTTTTGATAGGTTTATCTCTATTTGATAGGTTTGTCTTGACTGATATAGGATCAATTGTCTTTTGACATGATACCAAGGCAATGTAAGTTTTAACTGTTGTTTTGAATGTTTTTAAATGATACATTTAATTGCCATACCTCAAACTAATTTGCTCGATGTTGATTATTTAATGGTTATTATTTGGTGGTTCATGGTTGGGTGCTTTTTTGAAGGTTGTTTAATTTCTCGATATCGAACTGTTTTTGGGAACGTGTATAAAGTATACATAAAGAGTCTACGGGAGTGCTGATATCGCACGGACCACCGGTGCACACGCTGTCACTTAAGCCTTGATTTTGAATATGCCTAGGTTAAGTGTTTTGAACACGTGTTTAATCGTCTAAAGGAGAGAAAAAAAAAAAAAAAAAAAAAAAAAAAAAAAAAAAAAAAAAAACCTATTTATGTGGTTTTGGACTTTTGGTAGTAGTAATAGTTATAGGCAAGGCTGCTAAGATCGAAATCCTACTATGGATCATTTTTTTCTTTGCAAGATCAGAGTCGTAAGATCGGATCGAGATCGGAAGATCCTACTTAAATGTCTAAAAATCTTATTTTTCTAGTAATTCGTATTCAAAGATAATTGTATAACAAATTAGAGAAGAAAAAAGAGTTTTGAAAGTTATAGTAATATGAGAAAGCGACATGTAATGCTCTAAAATACAAAAATATCTAATCGGTAATTAAGGACGCTGAATCTTTTAGTCAAAAAATCTATATATCTTGCTCTTATTAAACATTTATAGTAATCAACGCTTGCTATATTGTTTTAATTCAACAAAATTCATTCATTTATAGTTTATTAGTTAGTTAAATTAAGGGAAGTAGGATCGAATCAGATCGAGATCTTACGTTCCTATTGTAAGATCGAGATCATACTTAAGATCCTATGCTTTTTAAGATCCTACGAAGGATCGACTCATTTTTTCTTAACGGGGTCGTAAGATCGGAAGAGGTAGATCGAGATCTTAACAGCTATGGTTATAGGGGCTCTGAAGTTGTAAACAATTCTCATAAGTCGCATATTCTATCATTCTTTAGCTCAGATTATCAACATGGTCATTACATGCATGTCTCAAATGATCTTTTGGTTGACATGACGGTGATACAAATTGAGAGAGATTCTCTCAAGTTATTCATAACTTGATTGATCAAGTTGAAATTATAAACCATTGGATCAAATTCAATGGCTAAAATCATCTCATGTTCTTTTGATTTGAGACATTGGATTTGATCAAATGGTTAATAATTGCCCAACTTGATCAATCAAGTTATAAATAACCTGAGAGAATCTCTTCCCAGAGTCACTTTATTTTAGAAACTCAAAAATCCCTGCATACCAAGGGATAGATCCTAACCGTTGGATCAAAAAGACAAACTTTAATAACAAAAAACACTGAGGGACTAGTTTTGTAATTTTTCCATTCTCTAACCCCACCAACCCCCACACAATTATCTACATTTACTATCCACAATATCTCACTTTCTCTCTAACCAAACTCAAAAACTACCAAAAAACACTCAAAATCAAACCGTTTTTAACCGTTAATATAAAAAAAACAACAAAAAAATAAAATAATCGACGAGTGCACAAGCAGATATATACAAAAAAAGGGTTCAAAATGAACCTAATGAGTATTGAAATGATGGTACGGTGATTCAAACTGCTTATTTTATTGTTATATTGTGCTTATTTATGATTTGGTGCTTATTTATCAATGTTATGGCTATTTATCAAAGAATGATACATAGGACTAATATAACAAGTTTTGTATATATGGATGCACACAAAGTGTTTGATGAAATGTGTGAGTGACAAATATTTGATGATCTTGTTATCCGATCATGCAATTTTGCTTATTAATTAAGGTTTTTTTTTTTTTTTTTTTTTTTTTTTTTTTTTTTTTTTTTTTTTTTTTTAAACTGCATTGGAGTGATATTTTTACTTCTACTTGATGTTTTAAATCTGCTTTGTATCATATGTATAGTATCACCAGTGATATAACAGTTGTAGTAAACTTATTATGTTTTTCGTAGTATAACATCTGTGATGATGAACACTTGTAGTGGTTTTGTTCAGCTTTTGGTAGTATATCACCTGTGATAATGAGCACTTGTACTGATAACTAGTATATCTGATGTGATTTTAGTGTGAGTTTTAGTATATCATAAGTGATATCACAGGTGATATCAAATGTGATATCACAGGTGATATCACACCTGTGATATCACATGTGTGTCAACTTTCTTTTATTTGTTGAATCAGTTCTGGTAAAGGAGGATCTTATGGTATCACAGGTGATATCACAAGCGATATCAAAGCTATTTGAGCTTCTAAAATTTGTTTGTGGAGCTATTGTGCTTTTTTGAATCACAACTGCAGTTGTTGTTGATTCTTCGTTTGATGGAGCCCTTTTTTTTTGCAAATTGCAATCACAAATAGTTTGGTGATATCGTCTCTTTTTATGCCACATACAAAACAAACAAGTATGCTTTTTAATTTGTAATATCTCCAGTGATATTTCATTGTTTTTTGTACATTTTGTATATATTATCACCTGAGATACAGGTACATGATGGTTTTTGTGCCTTTTACTGCAATTGACAATCACTGACAATCACAGGATATGTGTTATTGTTTGTTCTGGGCTGCTTAAGACCGAAACTACTGAATCTTATGTATGGTTACTCCAAGCATTCAAGAAAGCTTTTGTGCGTTATCTGAATATCATTATAACTGGTCAAGATGGTGCTATACGAAAAGCAATTGCTGCGGAGCTTCCTGGTTCCATGCCCCGTCTTTGTCATAAATTAGAAGTTACATATCTCTTGTGATAAATAGTTGGAATTAATTTTTATGAGGTCTTTAATAGTTTATGGAATATTTGTCATTTTATCACTTGTGATAAAGCATGAAAATGAATGAAATGATTACATCATTTATGTAGTTCCTTGTTTTTACTTTGTAATTTTTGCTTTTGTGAGTACTTATGATATTATTCTTTAATTGACATATACGTTGATTTTCTTTTATTTATTTTATGTATTTATGTATTTATTTATTTTTGGCTGAATCGAAATAGGATTTTGTGAGTACTTGTGATATTATTTATTCTCACAAATAATGATTTATTTTCTTCCTCGACTCATGTTGAATTAAGTCCATATGCCTCAATATATATAATTGTTCTGGGATACGTATGACATTACAATTCTTGAGCACACAAAAAATATGTGTAAACATAGAATCTCACAACGAACACAAAGCTGACAAACAAGCTACCAAACTATCTTGTTTGTTAAGCAACACATTCATCAAAACAAACAAAACACATAAAAAAAGATATGAAACAGAATATCACAAGTGATACTACACATATGATGCAAAACAACTTTAAAAAAACTTTAATATCACAAGTGATACTATACATATGAAACAGAATATCACAAGTGATACTACACATATGATGCAGAACACATTTAAGAATCAAACCCAAGTGTTGCATAATTTTTAACAGAATATCACATATAAACATCAAAATCAAACCAAAGTGTTGCGTCATTTTTAATAGAATTTCACAAGTAATACCAAATACAAGAACTGTATGAATCACAAAAATCCGCATAAAAAAATATTTCAAACTATTGAGAATAAGGTTATTTTTTTTTATTTTTTTTAATATTGAAAAGCTATGAATCACAAGTGATACATCAAATAAATAAATTAAAAAAAAAACGTAAAATTAGACTTTGACTGCAGCAAATCCACCTTCAACGGAGCCGACAGAAACTCTAGGAACCTAAAAAACTTATCCCCCAGGAGTGTCAATAAACTCATGATGATTAAACGATTTAGGTGTTTTCACACTATTGGAAGTTGTAAACAAAGGTAAACACACAGTAAATAGGATATCATCACAAATTAAAAAAAAAGCTTTAACTATGATTATAAAACAATAACAATGAAATATCACAAGTGATACTATAGATCACATATAATAAACTTTAACCAGTAAGCATCAAAACATATAAAAAAGCAAAATATCACATGTGATATTACAAATATCACAAGTGACACTATAAATATCACAAGTGATACTAAAAAACTACAGTTCAAAGCAAGCATTTTGTTTATTTGCAACTCTTTTATACCCTCCTGATTCCCTCTCAATTTTAGCCTCATAAACCAAGACTGATGTCAACCATTGTGTAATAACTTCAGATATCACTGGTGATACTACACATATGATAGAGAGCAAATTCAAAAACAGCAATCAGACATAAAAATAGCAATCCAATGCAGTTAAAAACAAAAATTCAACTAACAACTTAATTAATAAGCTAAATTACAGGAGCAGATAACAAGATTATCAAATATTTTTCACTCACACATTTCATCAAACACTTGGTGTGCAACTTGATAAAAAGGAATGTTAAACAACTTGATCCACATAATTAGCAACCGATCAACAACATTATCAACCGCAACAATATCAATCAAATCAGCTTTTGAAACAAACAGTTCATTCGAATCTAAAGAAGACATAAAAAGGATGATAATGATCGGGAGATGATGATGAGATGATGATCGGAACGGTGATAGTGATCGGAATTGTGATGGCGATGGTGATGGTGATCCAACTGGTGATGATTAAACGGTAATAGTTGATTGTAATAACTATTTTTTGGAGGGAATGGATGAGAGCAGGTTGGGAGGAAAACACACATTAACTGTGTGAAAAAAAAATGAAGCGAATGAAAAAAAAAAAAGAAAAAAAAATGCTTTATATAGTTGGGAGAATTAAGGTTAAGCATATTAAATATTAGATTAATCTAGACCATCAGATAAAAAAAAATGGATGGTGGGGATTTGTCCATTGATATGCACCAAAATAAGGGTATGCAATTGAATTTTCCTCCTCTTCCCAATACAAATATGATTATGTTTTGGTGGATTCCAAGTTTATAGTAGGATTGTATTATATTAGCCTTATAAATATTTTCTTTTAAATTTTCACTATGATCATGTCAACAAAGGTATTACTTATTAGATTATCTTTGTTAGTCTGTTACTATTATTGTGGTGGATCCATAGTTTTTAGCTAGAATTTATTCCACATACTTTATATATTCTATCAGCACGTTAAGAGATGAAAATGAAGTATATCTTATATATTTTTGAATAATTACGATTTACCCATTTTTTTTTAAAAATGGCATTATCGTGACTGTGTTACTTTCATTTTAGCGGACAACAAAGATTATTAGGTGGCTTTTCAACTTGACTATACACATAGTTGAGATCCTTAGGCTAGACACAGAAGATCGGTCGACCGAGTCGGTCGACTAGATCAATCTCGGTCGTCCTTGCTGTGGTGAATCGGTCGCCGGTTGACAAAAAACCCAAATGGGTAGTGGTCACGATCGACATTCGCCAAACTTTTGTGTGTATATATTTTTTTCTTTTTTTTTAAATGTTTAGAATAGAAGATGATTGTGTGTGTATTTAGTGTGTGTGTTTGGATTGAGCTGGAAAAGATGATGTGTATATATATATATATATATATATATATATATATATATATATATATATATATATATATATATATATATATATATATATATATATATATATATAGTGAGACTTTCTTGTGAGAACCATCTTATCTGCGAGAACTGAGAGAATCACCAAAAACATACATGCACGACTTCAATAATTGTATTTTTGCACATATGTTCTAAAAACAACATACATGTTTTAAGAAAAACATAGTTGTTCTAAAGAATTTGATAAGAAATTGGAAATACAAAATTTTTCTTCGAAGGTGTGCATGTATGTTCTTATAAGGCGTGCAACGACAATATTGCGGCCGTGTGTAAGGTTTTTGTGAAAAAAGATGATGAGTTCATGATGATATTGAAGAACATTTTACGATTATTGATGATTTGCATGTATTTTTATTTTATTTTAAAAGACGTGCATGTATGTTTTTTGTGGTTCTCTCAGTTCTCGCAGATAAAATGGTTCTCGTAAGAAGTTTTGGGAGAAACCCTAAGTACGATTTTGGTGTAACTTTACAGGTTTTTCAAGGGTTCCAACCCCTTGATACCTTGCATGATTAATCAAGATAAGTGTTCTTCTAATTCAATCAATATGTCTATGTGTTGGTTGTCTATATCATGTTCTTGTCTTAATTCTATCATGCTAGGCTAGATCTCTTTTGTGTTTGCTTAGATCTAATGAAACCTAGATATTGATTATGTGTTGATTACTTGTTTATTCTTGTCTTGGATGAATGATTCATATGTTAGGCTTAAGAAAACTGGCACATCTCCAATTGGTAACATGCTTGAACGTCTTAAGAAACATGAACCAACGCGCACTAGGTCTTTATTGGTTGTATTTAATGCATGAGCCACTGTTTACAATCCCTATAGTTGTGCTGGGCATGGTGTAGGAGGAGATAAGAGCTCATAGAATTGGGGAGTTATGTGTGCCACCCCATGAATGGTATTAAGGAATACGATCCGTCATCCATGCAATTATAACAAGTAATTAACGTGTAAAAGATATCTAGGGAGTAGTGAAATCTAAGTAAACACATTTTCTCCAATTACTGCTCACAACTTTAGTATAAATTAGTTTACTTTCATTTTCTAGTATTTTATTTTGATTGCATCTTAGTATTGGGTTAGTTGAATAGCAACTAATTCCGCCCACTCTTCCAAAACCCGAGATTTTAACTTGCTTTCTAAAAAATATAAAAATACAAAAATAATCATCCCTCACTTTAGAACTAGTATTTAGGCTTTCTAATCCTAGCGACACTATTCTTAAGCTGAACGATCAATCCCCCGGTACTTGTCACTATACTATACTACAATGATCAGGTACACTGCCTGGTGGGGGTTGTAAGCTTCTCGAGATCCCTCGAGAGGTAAAGCCTGTTGCGATTCCCACGCATCAAACATATTTTAAGAACACTTATCTTGATTAATCATGCAAGGTATCAAGGGGTTGGAACCCTTGAAAAACCTGTAAAGTTACACCAAAATCGTACTTAGGGTTTCTCCCAAAACTTCTCTCTTTAAATGTGAAAAATTAGAAAACTATATATAGAAAAATAGGTTTGACGGCGTCAAGAGTAATCTTGTGACGCCGTCACCTCGCCGCCAAAACAATCCTCGGACTGCCTAGATCTACTTCTGACGCCGTCAAGACTTATACACTTCCAGGCCGTCATGACTCTTTTACTCTTGACGCCTTTCCTACATGACGCCGTCAAATCTGTTCTGGGTAGTCATGGAAATTCATAAAATTTGCTCTTGACGCCGTCAAGGAAATGCTCTTGACGCCGTCACCTACTGTTCCCAGCATGGAAAATTAAGACTTTGGCGTTTTCTTCACTTTTATGCTCCAAAAACGTCCGAATTGCTTCCTTTTCCAGATTTCACTCCAAAAGTACCTAAAATCACAAAAGGAACGATTTAGGGCAATATTTGATCAAATAAATTCGGATTCGGGCTTAAATGACCCCCTAAAAACGGATCATTTTTCGCCTCATCTTATACCCTTACACTTGAGATTTGCTTGTCCTCAAGCAAATGCGCTTTTATTCTACTCAAAAGACAAGTTAGGGGTCATTTAACACTAATATAAAAGTAATTACAACAAATAATCGTTCCACTAAAGACCAAAGACAAGCACGGAGGTCATACACAAGCACCTCACAAATAGTGTTTAGATACTCAGATCTCTCGGGTGTAATAAAGTATAAATTATGATGAGGCGAAAAATGATCCGTTTTTAGGGGGTCATTTAAGCCCGAATCCGACTTTATTTGATCAAATATTGCCCTAAATCGTTCCTTTTGTGATTTTAGGTACTTGGAGAGTGAATTCTGGAAAAGAAGCCATTTCGGACGTTTTTGGAGCATAAAAGTGAAGAAAACGGCAAAGTCTCAAATTTCTATGCTGGGAACGGTGCATGAAGGCGTCAAGAATTGCTCTTGACGACGTCAGAGTCCCAAGAATAAAATACCGTGGTTGATGACGGCGTCACATAGGCCGTCATAAGTAGATCAAGGCCGTCCGAGGAAGTATTTGGCGGCGAGATGACGGCGTCACACCCTTGCTCTTGACGCCGTCACCCCAGTTTTCCTATATATAGTTTTCTAGTTTTTTCATTAAAAATGAGAAGTTTTGGTGAAACCCTAAAGACGAATTTGGTGCAACTTTTACAGGATTTTCAAGGGTTCCAAACCCTTGATACCTTGCATTGTAATTGAGATAAGTGTTCTTCTAATTCAATCAATATGTCTATGTGTTGGTTGTCTATATCTTGTTCTTGTCTCAATTACATTATGCTAGGCTAGATCTCTTTTGTGTTTGCTTAGATCTAATGAAACCTAGATATTGATTATGTGTTGATTACTTGTCTATTCTTGTTTTGGATGAATGATTTTATATGTTAGGCTTAAGAAAACTGGCAGATCTCCAAATGGTAACATGCTTGAACGTCTTAAGAAACATGAACCGAGGCGTACTAGGTCTTTATTGGTTGTATTTAATGCATGAGCCACTGTTTACAATCCCTATAGTTGTGCTGGGTCATGGTGTAGGAGGAGATAAGAGCTCATAGAATTGGGGAGTTATGTATGCCACCCCATGAATGGTATTAAGGAATACAATCCGTCATCCATACAATTATAACAAGTAATTAACGTGTAAAAGATATCTAGGGAGTAGTGAAGTCTAAGTAAGCACAATTTCTCTAATTACTGCTCACAACCTTAGTATAAATTAGTTTAATTTCATTTTTAGTATTTTATTTTGATTGCATCTTAGTTTTGGGTTAGTTGAATAGCAACTAATTCCGCCCACTCTTCCAAAACCCGAGATTTTACTTGCTTTCCATAAAATATAAAAATACAAAAATAATCATCCCTCACCTTTAGAACTAGTAATTAGGTTTTCTAATCCTAGCGACACTATTCCTAAGCTGAACGATCAATCCCCCGGTACTTGTCACTATACTATACTACAACGATCAGGTACACTGCCTGGTGGGGGTTGTAAGCTTCTCGAGATCCCTCGAGAGGTAAAGCCAGTTGCGATTCCCACGCATCAAGTTTTTGGCGCCGCAGCCCGGGGAATAGTTATTGTCTAGGTTAGGATTTCTTTTTATTAGGTCTACTTGCTAGTTTCCTTTCTAGTAAGATTTTTATTTTTATTTTTTAGGTCTTCTTTAGTCTATCTTATTTCTTCGTGCCTTTGTTCGTAACTCTTTACCACCCGACATCATGGAAGGTGGTAACATCTTTGAACCCGTCATCCCACCACAACAAAACCCACCACTAGAACCCCTTAGGCCCCGAACCTTAGGAGAGTATTTCTGACCTAGCCACCAAGGCTACCGAAACACCATTGAGCTCACCGGAGACAATGTGACCCCCTTGCGATCAAATTACAATATGGAAACGGAAGATATCTCTCACTACCTGTCATAGCAAAATAGATTACCATAGGCTTGGGAAAGGATCAAACCTCCACCACATGGCGTAAGCACCTAGGATAAACTATCAAAGAGGTCTTTTAAAGGGTTGTAACGTTAGGTGTCGGGATATGAAATACATGGTTTTGTTGGATAAAGGAAGTTTTTCTGGTGGCGAGTTAACAATCTTGGTTAATTACATGTACAATGTGGCGTTGCTAAGCCAAGACTAGACTTGACTTAAGCTAATAAATGAAAAATAACAAAAACATAAAATGAACATAGAATGAAACGGGATGGTAGTCCGTATGTTTTTTTTTTTTTTTTTTTTTTTTTTTTTCTTTTTCTATTTTTTTTTTCTTTTTCTCGATTTTTTTCGATTTTTTTTTCTTTTTTTTTTCTTTTTTTTTTTGCATACACTCTTACCCTACCATCCAAAATAATACATCATAGGGGATGAGAATTCCCCTTACACTTGAATCTTTACATACTTTACAATAAACTAATCTAATGACTCGAATTAAGAAAATCAAAACACTTGGAGCACTTTTAAGATTAACGTATATATGGGGGTAATATATGATGTTCTTCCCCATTACTCCATAAAATAAGTATTTACCCATGAGTCCCAATCGTCCCAAAACAATATGTACAAGGATATGACTCGACTTAGCAACCATGTAATCAATTAGAAAGTTAACTTTAGGGTTTAACAAATAACAATAATGCACTAAAAATGAGCGCATACACGGAAGGCTAAGGCGATTTGGTTGTACATTTAAGTGGGTGTAACAAATTCTTCCTTTAAGTAAAATGCTTAAAGTTAGAAACGAAAGGATAGGCTCGGAGAGGTGTACTAGGGATTTCGTGTACTAAAAATGAGTACAACGCTAAGGGTGTGGGAAAAATTAGTTGACTTAACTAGCCAAGTAATATGACTTAAATGGTCAAGTAATTATGATACGGGTTTAACACAAGGGTAATCCTAATGCCTCTTATCATGTAGTAAATCCTACCACACGAATGTAGTCTCACTAGCGGTCTCGGGATGCATCACTAACGCAAGTTCTAGAATCTAAATGCTACCGGTACACTCATAAGCACTAATAGTAAATGCTTTTCCTATCAAATCTAAAGGCGAACCTCACATATTTGGGTGGAAAATTTTTCTGAATATACGGTTATGTGCTAGTCATATAATCTCCTATCCATGAGACGCTTGCTATGGCTAAAGTTTCACTCCTAAATGTTGTAAAAAAATTTAAATTTGGCGCTAAAATTGCACTAACAAGTATTTCTCATAGTTTTATTACACATCTACCATTGAACAAACAAACTCAAGCGAAAGTATATATGTAAGGTATCATCTTTTTACCCTCCCCTTACACTTAATATGAACATTGTCCCCAATGTTCAAGTAAAAAATGTAAAAGTTAAAAAGTAAAGAGAATGAAATCAAATACTCCCCTGATTCGCTCGGTATGGAAAATAGGATGGCCATGTTAAATCTTCCTCCAAGAAAATGAACAATCAAAGCTTCCCTTCCAGAATATAAATCATCTCCTTGTCATACATAACCTGTAAAACCTGACAAAATAGACAAGACAACCTCGCGTAAAATCGGCGGCATCCTATATAAGTTTCTAAATCCTAGAAAACAAGATAAGATATAATGCTTGTGGAATGAAGTTTGCAGATCTCCTGGAGATTATAAAACTTAATAATTCACAAAAACCATAAGACTCCGTTAGAAAAACAAAACCGGTAAAATTTCCAGATTTTAACTCCTGACGCCATCAAGAGTAAACCCCTGACGCCGTCAGAATGGACCTGCAGAAATTCTTATGTTAAGTTTCCGGAAAATTTCTGGAAAAACTTGGTCCTACTTCCTGGAAAATCCTGCAAAACCTCATTATGACTCAATACAAGCATTTGACTCTAACAAATACGAATATACATGTTCATTTAATATTGTGGAGAATCATGATCGGTTTGTTTCTTAAAAACATATTTGGGGTTTCCCCTTACACTTATCTTTTGCAAAAATACTTCTAGGTGGAGTTAAGACTAGGCCAAAACAACAAAGTAAAGTATTTCCACTTCTTAGTTTAGAAACATGATCTACCAACAATAAAAATAAAGCATGCATACGGAAGCAAATAACAATCAAACAAATAAAATCACACAAAACATGGGTTGCCTCCCAAGAAGCGCTTTTCTTTATTTACGAGTCTTGTAGCTAGACTCAAGGTCGTGGGTTACTACGTGACTTCATCATCAAACGTCACATCCTCCTCACTAATCATTTCATTGTTATTTTCTTGGTAGTGTTTTATACCTTGTATGTTAACCGTGAATTCCCTACCTTCATCATCTATTAACACTACCGCTCCAAATTTAGAAGAATTCTCTACCGTGAACGGTTCATACCATCTAGATTTAAGTTTTCCCGGAAATAATTTCAACCGAGAATTGTATAATAGGACCTTGTCTCCCTCTGAAAATTCTTTGGGTTTCTTAATTCTCTGATCATGCCTTATCAAAATGGGTTTTGGGAGAAACCCTAAGTACGATTTTGGTGTAACTTTATAGGTTTTTCAAGGGTTCCAACCCCTTGATACCTTGCATGATTAATCAAGATAAGTGTTCTTCTAATTCAATCAATATGTCTATGTGTTGGTTGTCTATATCATGTTCTTGTCTTAATTCTATCATGCTAGGCTAGATCTCTTTTGTGTTTGCTTAGATCTAATGAAACCTAGATATTGATTATGTGTTGATTACTTGTTTATTCTTGTCTTGGATGAATGATTCATATGTTAGGCTTAAGAAAACTGGCAGATCTCCAATTGGTAACATGTTTGAACGTCTTAAGAAACATGAACCAACGCGCACTAGGTCTTTATTGGTTGTATTTAATGCATGAGCCACTGTTTACAATCCCTATAGTTGTGCTGGGCATGGTGTAGGAGGAGATAAGAGCTCATAGAATTGGGGAGTTATGTGTGCCACCCCATGAATGGTATTAAGGAATACGATCCGTCATCCATGCAATTATAACAAGTAATTAACGTGTATAAGATATCTAGGGAGTAGTGAAATCTAAGTAAACACATTTTCTCCAATTACTGCTCACAACTTTAGTATAAATTAGTTTACTTTCATTTTTAGTATTTTATTTTGATTGCATCTTAGTATTGGGTTAGTTGAATAGCAACTAATTCCGCCCACTCTTCGAAAACCCGAGATTTTTACTCGCTTTCTAAAAAATATAAAAACACAAAAATAATCATCCCTCACCTTTAGAACTAGTATTTAGGCTTTCTAATCCTAGCGACACTATTCCTAAGCTGAACGATCAATCCCCCGGTACTTGTCACTATACTATACAACAACGATCAGGTACACTGCCTGGTGGGGGTTGTAAGCTTCTCAAGATCCCTTGAGAGGTAAAAATGTTTAAAAAAAATTGAACTTGATCGCCCTTACTAGGGCACTTGTAACCTCTTGTAAATTTCCCTTACGATTAGTAAATGCACACGAAGAAATAAAACGATGTTATGATAACTTAACACCATTTTTACGGGTAACAAAAATTTTTTTTGGCTTGATATTGGAACCACTACGATAACTGTGATTGACTGTTTACCCAGGAACGATGCTTACACACAACCTAGATAACCTATATTTATTGCAAACTATAAATATCTATAAAACGTTTATATTTATAACTATACGTTTCGTCTAAATACCGTATCCTATTTATATATTCCCCGACCCTACGAAACTTCCCGAGAACGCTCATTAATATTTTTGAACCTCGACACGATATTTGAAACACTCCATGTGGGCCCCCAACACCCAATGGGCCACGGATCCAAGATACAAACCAAACGGACTAATACTATTTTCTTTCTTTTGTTTTGGGCAGACGCAAACCATAAGCCCACCAGGCCACAAGCCTAAACGCACCTTTTATTTTTCTTTCTTTTCTTTCTTTTCCTGTCACGATACACAACCAAACGTACCCTATTTCTTACGATTGTTATACATAACCCTTATATATTTTTGCTTGCCTCGTCTCACCTAGTACCCAAGAAACAGAAATGATAAACGTTACACTCTCTCTCGCTCGTTTGATACTTTAGAAATGACCAAAGTGAACCACTAAACGCTCCATATCAAGATAAGCAAAAAACGTGTCACAAGTATTCTACCTGCCTCCCATACTTCCCAATCATCACGAAACTAACTATGTTCATGTCAGGAATGAACAGGAGATTGTATGACACATTCCTTGCTTTGTAACTTTTCGATTGGACATCATAGGAGGTAACATGCATTCATCTCACTCCTACACTCACACTCATGTGATCTTAGCTTGTTACTACTCTTCAAAACTCACTATAAAAGACCCCCATGCAAGCTCAGTTGATATCATACACTAAAACGCGCCACCACACAAAAATAATAACGAGAGGAGTAGTGTTGGAGGACGAACGGATTTCCAAGAGAACCACGACTCAAGTGAACCTAGGACTCCAAGTTTTACGCATCTTGAACCATTGGTGGAACGTGAAGTGAACCACGAAGCCATTTTACCCTCAGACGACCCCTACACGTCGTTTTACACCACCTTTGTAAGGTGAGGTGAGACCATGATTTTCTTTCTATTTATATAGATACGTACGTTTATGTTTTGTGCACAATCACTTGATACTAATAAATCGTAAATTATAAACACAACCCCTATGTTTTATGTATCGTACTATTATTTGTCTAGGCCATTAACGAGAACCTACAAAAGATTTGAACTCATATTAACATATACACAAAAATAATCACACGTTTCTAAGTTATATTGAACCTATACGATTTTACTAAAACACTTAAAATTATTTTGAGTTTTTATAGTTTGCGTATTGAGTTTTGACCATATACTTTGGCCTCGTCATTTTAAGTATCGACACATGACCACCTATTATTTTTATACGAACTAATTATCTACCTGATATACTAACGAGAATGATAAATAATTCGACCTAACAACTTAATTTGATAGCCTAAACGACCCTAAAGCATATCACTATTTTTGTAAGTTTTTCAGGAAATAAAAACTATATTTGGGCCGTTAAGCCCAATAAGCTGTATATAGCTTATTCTAATAAGCTAATCATAAAAGCTCTTTTGAAATGTTATTGGAACTTAAAATAATGGATTTTGATAAACCTAGTGTTCCCCCAAACCCCTTGGATTACAAAACGTTAACGGGCCCTTATTTTGGACTCGTTAAGCCCATTTAATGAAAAATGAGGAAAATAAGCTAATAAGCTATTGAAATAAGCTGTTCTACACATTTTGAGCTTATTAAAATATTAAAAATGTTAAGTTTCAAGTTAGGTAATTTTGGGACTAATTTTGCAAAATTTCGTTAACTAGGGACTAAAGTTGTCAAACGTGTAAACTTTGGGTAAAAATCGTCAAAACAGTTTTCTAAGGGTATAAACTGTTAATATTGAATCTTGGGATTGAAAAATCTAAATATTGATATAATTGGACCTAAAATGTAAATATATATAACTTTGGACTAACGACGTAAATATATTCCGTTAAGGGTAAAATGTGTAAATTGGAGAAACTTAAAAGATCGAATAGTAATATTGATTTTGAATATATATATATATATATATATATATATATATATATATATATATATATATATATATATATATATATATATATAGTGAAGCGTTCAAATTAGAAGCCTAAATTTTGTGAGAACGCGAGAAGCAATCCTAGCCACTCATTTGATCCTTCTTTAACTTTAATCTAATGGCTAATATTAGTTAATCAACTTTTTGAAAATTTTTTAAAAAATTTTGAAAAATTTAAATAAAAAATTCGAAAATTTTCAAAAAAAAATTTTTTCGAAAAAAAATTTTTTTCGAAAAAAATTTTTTGAAAATTTTTTTTTCGAAAAAAATTTTTCGAAAAATTATTTTTTCGAAAAAAAATTTTGAATTTTTTTTTTCAAAATTTTTTTTCGAAAAATTTTTTTTTTCGACAAATTATTTTTCGAAAATTTTTTTTTTCGAAATTTTTTTTTCCAAAATTTTATTTTCGAAATTTTTATTTTTGAACAAAAAAATTTTTGAAAATTTTTTTTTTTCGAAAAATTTATTCAAAAAAAAAATTCCGAGTTTTTTTTCGGAAAATTTTTTTTTTCGAAATTTCTTTTTCCGAAATTTTTTTTTCAAAAAAAAAATTTCCGAATTTTTTTAACGAAAAAAATTTTTTCGAAATTTTTTTTTCTGAAATTTTTTTTCGTCACATGTGAAAAAAAATTTGAAAATTTTCACGAAAATTTTTTTGTCACGTGTGAAAAAAAATTTCGTCGCATGTGAAAAAAAATTCTGTCACATGTGAAAAAATTTTTTCGTCACATGTGAAGAAATTGGAAATTTTCACGAAATTTTTTTGTCACGTGTGAAAAAAAATTCGTCACGTGTGAAAAAAAATTCCGTCACATGTGAAAAAAAATTTCGTCACATGTGAAAATTTTTTTTGAAATTTTCACGAAATTTTTTTTGTCACGTGTGAAAAAAAATTTCGTCGCATGTAATTTTTTTTTTCGTCACATGTGAAAAAAAATTCCGTCACATTTGAAAAAAATTTTCGTCACATGTGAGAAAAAAAATTCGAAAATTTTACGAAAAAATTTTTGAAAATTTTTCAAAAAAATTTCGAAAATTTTTTGAAAATTTTTCAAAAAAAATTTTGGAATTTTTTTGAAAATTTTTCAAAAAAATTTTCGAAAATTTTTTGGAAATTTTTCAAAAAAAATTTCGAAATTTTTTTGAAATTTTTTCGAAATTTTTTTCAAAGTTTTTTGAAAATTTTCATAAAAAATAGTTGGCTAATAATAGCCATTAGATCAAAGTTTAAGGAGGATAAAATGAGTGGCTAGGATTAGTTCTCGCGTTCTCACAAAAATTAGATTTCTCACATGAATGGCCTCATATATATATATATATATATATATATATATATATATATATATATATATATATATATATATATATATATATATATATATATATATATATATAAAATTTGTATAACTATAATTAAATTTTAGACGATAAAACAATACGTGACCATTATCTTTTAATCTACGACGTAACACATCACCTATGCACATTATGGATAAATCATGACTAATAATAAATGTTCACAATAAAACGAGACTTAGAAACTGAAACTTGCTATATCTTATAGGTTGTGTGTGAAGCCGTTGCCTTGCATCGTTGAGATTACGATTATTCTACTGTACTACTAAGGTGAGTTCATAGCCCACATTTAACTTGTTTTTGTGGGGGGGATACATGCTCAAAAACCGAACACAAGTCTTTTCCTGATATTATTATTGCTTAAGTAGCTATTGCCAAAAGTCCCTCGATCATGAACCTTAATCACTTGAAGGGTGAACGTAAATAATTTTGAATAGATCTATTAGGGATTGACAATCCCCATTTGGTTGCTAGAGGAAAGTCACCAAATGCACTTTATTTAAATATCATAGGTTACTGGCAAATACATATCTTGGGGGCAACTTATTTCACATCATTATTATGGATAATTTTGATGTCTGTTGAATCGTTGAATGTCATGAGCTTAAGGCAATAATGAATGTGATTTCTAACTTGTTTATTTGTATCTATATGCAATAAACACCTATCTTTTGTGTTCAAACTCTTAATTATAAACCTATTAATTTCACTCAACTTTTGTTGACTTTTAGCATGTTTATCTCAGGTCACTAAATGGAATGGATGGCAAAGGCACGAAGTGGGCAAATAAAGAAACGTTTATTTCTCTTTGAATAAAAACTTGTTGTTGAATAATGAAACCTCTTGGAAACATGAATATTTGGTATTTTAAATAAAACTTAAAACGTCTCATTTGAGTCGTTTTCTATAATTGTGACAAAGATCCACGATATAATACCCCAAAAGTCTTCCGCTGTCAATATAAGTCTTCCACTGTATTGTTTATTTTTGGGGGTGTTATAGATTGGCATCAGAGCCACGGTTATAGTGAACCAAGTGTTTTTGGAACATTGGACTATCACTACACTTTTAACGGGACAAAATTTTTATAAAATACCATCCTACGCCCTTTGTGCCTGAGCATTCCAATAATTGATAAAAAGTATTATTTACTTTATAGCATTTTAAATTGATTATGATTATACTTACATTTACTAATCGGGAAATTATTACAGTGTCATGTCTTCGAACACCCACCCTATCAGCGTATCATCAAACTCAGGAACTGAAGATGTTACTTCAGCCTATGCTACCTCACCTATGCCTATGTCTCCTGCTACTGACAGATACATGCAAAGCCAGCAATTTCTGCCAGCATCTGACACAGAGGCTTCTCCTCTGGCATCATCTGGTCTGATTCGCCGATCTAGGCAAATTAGACAACTTCAGCCGTATGAAGCAAGTACTGCTGTACCAGCACCAGCTCTTATCATACCACCTGAATCAGTTGTGCCACCACCACCTGTACCACCTTTGATACCACCACTACCTACTATCTTCTACAGCCAAACTACTACTGTGCCACTAACACCATCACCCATAGCATCTCCTCCACTAGCTTCACCACCTGCACCTTACCGAAGTGTTCCAATATCACCTCACCAAAGGACTTACCCAATCCGCCCAACCACCTCAGAATCTTGTGTTCACCACAGACGCCGAAGGACCCACAAGCGAGTGGATGCTCGTAAATGATCGTTCTTGTTGCCAATCATGCGATATTGGAGATCTCAAGAAGGAACACCAACAACAAGGGAACTTGGGGAAAGTTCTTACTCCACCTCCCGAATTCTTCCAGTCACTGGGGAACCCATACATCACACCATACCATTGTTAGCTGCAAGAATGGTTCGCCACGAAGATCGACTTGATTCCATTGCTAGTATACTCAACAAGATCCCTCATGAACATCAAGAAACTTTTGAAGATGATATGAACAGTCTCATAATTGGTCATTTTGCAATGGAAGATAAGGTTGAAAAGTTGGATTCTCTATTTTGGGAGTCAATGGAAATCATAGAAGCACTATGTGGGGCTAACACTTCAACAGAAATAATGATGGGAACCTTGGACTGAGAACTTGAAAAGATCAACACTGAAAACCTACGCCTTAGGCAAGCCTTGCTAGAATCTCGAGAAAGAGAAAGGACTCGAGATCAAACAATGGAAACCATGTCCACTGCCATTCAAGAACTCAAAAACCGCCTAGACAAAGCCTTAGGGAAACCATGAGACCATCGCCTTGTTAGTGTAATCAATGTCTTAGCAATAAAGGAATCTTGTCATGTTTTGTAAACATTTGCACAAGCATCAATAAGTGTTGTAACACTTTGACATTGATTTATGGAAATTTATTTTATCTTTATTTACGTTGCAAACCTTATACATTATATCGTAATATATTGGTTTATGCAGGTTAAACTTATTCGTATTCCCTAAAGTATGTCATTTCAACATACGATAATTACGACTTAAACCTTTTCAATGATCAAATCATTGTAACTACGACCTATATTTACTATTTATTACTCGATATATATTTCAACGTGATAGGACTATTATAAATGTTCTAATGATATACCTTCTTTTATAATAGCAACATGGCTAGAACTAGGAGAACAACCACGACCGCTACACCAACAAACCTTGAAGTTATGACCCCGACAGCGATCCAGCAAGCAATTGCTGATGGTGTCAATACCGTTTTAGCTGGACAAGCCCGTAATAGAGATGGGAATGCACCTACACCCCGCTACTGCACTTATAAGGACTTTATAGCATGCCAACCAACGTATTTCAAAGGAACTGAAGGAGTGTCGAAATTAGCCAAATGGTTTGAAAGAAGTGAAACAGTTTTCCAAAGAAGTGGATGCTCAGAAAACAACAAGGTAAGCTTTGCAACGGGAACACTGATGCAAGATGCTCTATCCTGGTGGAACTCTACCGTTCAAACACTAGGAGCAGAGGCAGCACATCAACTTACTTGGATTGAATTCAAGGCTAAGATACTAAAGAAGTATTATCCCCGTTCCGAACTACGAAAACTCGAGGATGAGTTCCATGCCTTAATAGTGAAAGGCGTTGATTTGAGAAGTTACAACAGGAGATTCCAAGAACTCAAGGTATTATGCCCTTCCATGGTACCTGATCATGAGAAGACATTAGAGAAATATGTCGAACGTTACCTCAGTAAACCCGCCAACCTTGGAAGCAGCAATGGAACTTGCTCAAAAACTTCTATACCGAGAAGTGAAATACAATGAGCTTAAAAGGAAATTGGACGATAAGAGAACCACCCACCATCACAACAACAACCAACAAAGCAACAACAGTCATCACCGCAACAACAACCACAACAACAATAATTGGAACCACCAACAATATCACAACAATCGGAGCACTCAACAGCAAAATTAAAGACAAGAGAAACCCCGAGTCTACACAGCCACGGAAGGTGTAGGGTACAACGGACAGAAACCCCAATGTCAACGATGCAAACTTCATCACAAGGGTCGTTGTACCATCCTGTGTGACAAATGTCATAAGATCGGTCATCAAACTAGAAACTGTAGGATTTCGGCTACAGGAAGCAACACACAGGTTGTATCACCCACTTGTTACGGATGCGGAGAAGTAGGACACATCTGGAGGAACTGCCCAAAAGGAAATGAACCAGCCAACGCTCCAGCTAGAGTATACCTTCTCGGAGATGGAAACGGACCTGATGTAGTCACCGGTACGTTTCTACTAAACCATCATAATGCTAGAGTATTGTTTGATTCGGGCGCCAATAAGAGTTTTATATCAGATACGTTTGCCCCTTTACTTAATGTTACCCCCTCTAAGCTAAACACCACCTATGAAGTCGAGATGGCTGACGAGCATTTAATAGATACCAATACTATCATGAAAGATTGTACCCTAAACCTATCAGAAAAACTTTTTGCCATTGATCTTATGCCCGTTCAACTTGGTAGTTTTGACGCTATCGTCAGCATGGATTGGCTATCCCACCATCGTGCTAGGATTCACTGTGACGAAAAGGCCGTCCATATACCACTCAAGGATGAAACACTCATTGTCCAGGGCGACAAAAGCAAACCTCGATATGGAATTATCTCATGTATGCGAGTGATAAAATACATGAAGGAAGGATGTCAGGTATTCATGGCTCATGTTACGGAAAATAAGTCATCTGAAAAGCAGCTTGATGACGTTCCTATCGTTAGGGATTTTCCTGAAGTATTCCCTGAAGAATTACCTGGTATTCCACCCGCACGTCAAGTAGAATTTCAGATTGAACTAGTGCCTGGAGCGGCATCAGTGGCTAAAGCACCTTACAGGTTAGCGCCATCTGAAATGGAAGAACTGTCAGAACAACTAAAGGAATTGTCGGAAAAAGGATTTATTAGACCAAGCTCATCACCTTGGGGAGCTCCAGTTTTGTTTGTTAAGAAGAAGGATGGATCATTTCGAATGTGTATCGACTACCGGGAGTTGAATAAACTTACGGTAAAGAATCGATACCCATTGCCTCGAATTGATGATCTGTTTGATCAATTGCAAGGATCGAGTGTGTACTCAAAAATTGATCTGAGATCGGGATATCATCAGCTAAGAGTTTGAGAAGAGGATATTCCAAAAACTGCATTCAGAACGCGCTATGGTCACTACGAGTTTCAAGTAATGTCATTCGGTTTGACCAATGCACCAGCAATTTTCATGGATTTAATGAATCGAGTGTGCAAACCTTACTTGGATAAGTTTGTAATAGTATTCATTGATGATATTTTGATCTACTCTCGCAACGAAGAGGAACACGCGGAACATTTACGAATCATTCTAGAACTACTCAAGAAAGAAGAACTGTAAGCTAAATTCTCCAAATGCGACTTTTGGATTCGCACCGTACAATTTTTAGGACACATCATAGATAGTCAAGGCATTCACGTAGACCCTGCAAAGATTGAGGCTGTAAAAGGTTGGTCATCTCCTACAAACCCCACGGAGATACGTCAATTTTTAGGTCTCGCAAGTTACTACCGAAGATTTATTGAAGGATTCTCCAAGATTGCAAAACCTTTGACTAAGTTAACCCAAAAGAATGAGAAGTACATCTGGGAAGAAAAGGAAGAAGCAGCCTTCCAGTTGTTAAAACGAAAGCTTTGTGAAGCTCCAATATTAGCCCTCTCAGAAGGAAATGAGGACTTTATAGTATATTGCGACGCATCTTATCATGGACAGGGAGCATTTTTGATGCAAAGAAGCAAAGTGATAGCTTATGCATCTCGACAATTGAAGAAACATGAGGAAAACTACACGAGTCATGACTTGGAGTTAGGAGTTGTAGTGTTTGCACTCAAGTTATGGAGACACTACTTATATGGCACCAAATGTACCGTGTTAGATCAAAAGGATTTAAATATGAGACAACGTCGCTGGCTAGAGCTGCTCAGCGATTATGATTGCGAGATACGTTACCACCCAGGAAAGGCTAATGTAGTAGCAGATGCGTTAAGCCGAAAAGAACGATTGAAACCACTTCGAGTTAGATCACTAGGGATGACTGTTCACTCACCCCTTCCATCCCAAATCCTTACCGCACAGAACGAAGCACGTAAAGAAGAAAACCGACCCAAGGAAAAGATTTACGGCATGCCCGAGAATAAGAATGGTTTCGTGAAGAAATCCGATGGAACACTGTGTTTCAATGACAAAAGTTGGATCCCTCTAGTTGGAGGTATTCGTGAGCTCATCATGTATGAGTCCCACAAGTCAAAATAATCCATTCACCCAGGTTCCGACAAGATGTATCAGGATTTAAAGAAACTATATTGGTGGCCAAACATGAAGGCTGACATTGCAGAATATGTCGGTAAATGTTTGACGTGTTCAAGAGTAAAGGCAGAACATCAGAAACCTTCAGGTCTACTTGTACAACCTGAACTTCCTATGTGGAAATGGGAACGAATCACTATGGACTTCATCACCAAACTTCCAAGAACCTCATCCGGATACGACACAATATGGGTTATTGTGGATCATCTCACAAAATCCGCTCATTTTCTACCCATCAAAGAAACCGATGAGATGAATACACTGGCTCAGCTGTATGTGAAGGAAATTTTCAGTCGACATGGAGTACCAATTTCCAATCATCTCTGATCGAGATAGTCGTTTCACCTCTCATTTCTGGAAATCATTACAGAAAGCCTTAGGAACTAAACTAGATATGAGCACCGCATATCACCCTCAAACTGATGGTCAAAGTCAAAGAACTATTCAAACCTTGGAAGACATGCTCCGAGCATGCGTTATTGATTTCGGAAAAGGTTGGGATAAGCATTTACCATTAGCAGAGTTTTCATACAACAATAGTTACCACGCCAGCATAAAAGCAGCACCATTCGAAGCACTTTACGGTAGAAAGTGCAGATCGCCCGTTTGTTGGGCAGAAGTTGGAGAGAGACAACTTATAGGACCAGACCTTGTTCGGGAAACTACTGAGAAAATTGTTAAGATTAAGCAACGCTTACAAGAAGCCCGAGACCGACAGAAAAGCTACGCCGACATAAGAAGAAAACCCATGGAATTTCAAGTAGGGGATAGAGTCTTATTGAAAGTATCTCCCTGGATGGGAATGGTACGATTTGGAAAACAAGGAAAGTTGAACCCAAGATACATCAGTCCATTCAAAATCCTGGAAAGGATAGGACCCGTGGCTTATAAACTCGAACTACCCGAAGAACTTAGTCGGATTCACGACACCTTTCATGTGTCAAACCTTAAGAAGTGTTTATCCGATGAATCTCTCGTTATTCCATTGAAAGAAATTCGATTAGATGACAACCTTGTCTTTACCGAGGAACCCATTAAAATCATGGATAGAGAAGTCAAACAACTCAAGCAAAACCGTATCCCTATTGTCAAAGTTCGTTGGGACTCCAAGCGAGGACCGGAATATACTTGGGAGCGCGAGGATCAGATTCGCTCCAAGTACCCACATCTCTTCACCTAAGACACCCTTGGCAACTATCTTAGACTAGAATTCCGGGACGGAATTCCCTGTAAGAGGTAGGTAATGTAACCTCTTGTAAATTTCCCTTACGATTAGTAAATGCACACGAAGAAATAAAACGATGTTATGATAACTTAACACCATTTTTACGGGTAACAATTTTTTTTTTGGCTTGATATTGGAACCTCTATGATAACTGTGATTGACTGTTTACCCAGGAATGATGCTTACACACAACCTAGATAACCTATATTTATTGCGAACTATAAATATCTATAAAACGTTTATATTTATAACTATACGTTTCGTCTAAATATCGTATACTATTTATATATTCCCCGAACCTACGAAACTTCCCGAGAACGCTCATTAATATTTTTGAACCTCGACACGATATTTGAAACACTCCATGTGGGCCCCCAACACCCAATGGGCAACGGATCCAAGATACAAACCAAACGGACTAATACTATTTTCTTTCTTTTGTTTTGGGCCGACGCAAACCATAAGCCCACCAGGCCACAAGCCCAAACGCACCTTTTATTTTTCTTTCTTTTCCTGTCACGATACACAACCAAACGTACCCTATTTCTTACGATTTTTATACACAACCCTTATATATTTTTGCTTGCCTCGTCTCACCTAGTACCCAAGAAACAGAAATGATAAACGTTACACTCTCTCTCGCTCGTTTGATACTTTAGAAATGACCAAAGTGAACCACAAAACGCTCCATATCAAGATAAGCCAAAAACGTGTCACTAGTATTCTACCTGCCTCCCATACTTCCCAATCATCATGAAACTAACTATGTTCATGTCAGGAATGAACAGGAGATTGTATGACACATTCCTTGCTTTGTAACTTTTCGATTGGACATCATAGGAGGTAACATGCATTCATCTCACTCCTACACTCACACTCATGTGATCTTAGCTTGTTACTACTCTTCAAAACTCACTATAAAAGACCCCCATACAAGCTCAGTTGATATCATACACTAAAACGTACCACCACACTAAAATAATAACGAGAGGAGTAGTATTGGAGGATGAACGGATTGCCAAGAGAACCACGACTCAAGTGAACCTAGGACTCCAAGTTTTACGTATCTTGAACCATTTGTGGAACGTGAAGTGAACCACGAAGCCATTTTACCCTAACACGACCCCTACACGTCGTTTTACACCCCCTTTGAAAGGTGAGGTTAGACCATGATTTTCTTTCTATTTATATAGATATGTACGTTTATGTTTTGTGCACAATCACTTGATACTAATAAATCGTAAATTATAAACATAACCCCTATGTTTTATGTATTGTACTATTATTTGGCTAGGCCATTAACGAGAACCTATAAAAAATTTGAACTCATATTAACATATACACAAAAATAATCACACGTTTCTAAGTTATATTGAACCTATACGATTTTACTAAAATACTTAGAATTATTTTGAGTTTTTATAGTTTGCGTATTGAGTTTTGACCATATACATTGGCCTCGTCATTTTAAATATCGACACATGACCACCTATTATTTTTATACGAACTAATTATCTACCTGGTATACTAACGAGAATGATAAATAATTCGACCTAACAACTTAATTTGATAGCCTAAACGACCCTAAAGCATATCGTTATTTTCGTAAGTTTTTCAGGAAATGAAAACTATATTTGGGCCGTTAAGCCCAATAAGCTGTTTATAGCTTATTCTAATAAGCCGATCGTAAAAGCTCTTTTGAAATGTTATTAGAACTTAAAATAATGGATTTTGATAAACCTTGTGTTCCCCCAAACCCCTTGGATCACAAAACGTTAACGGGCCCTTATTTTGAACTTGTTAAGCCCATTTAATGAAAAATGAGGAAAATAAGCTAATAAGCTGTTCTACACATTCTAAGCTTATTGAAATATTAAAAATGTTAAGTTTCAAGTTTGGTAATTTTTGGACTAATTTTGCAAAATTTTGTTAACTAGGGACTAAAGTTGTCAAACGTGTAAACTTTGGGTAAAAATTATCAAAACCGTTTTCTAAGGGTATAAACTGTTAATATTGAAACTTGAGATTGAAAAATGTAAATATTGATATAATTGGACCTAAAATGTAAATATATATAACTTTGGACTAACGACGTAAATATATTCAGTTAAGGGTAAAATGTGTAAATTGGAGAAACTTAAAGGATCAAATAGTAATATTGATTTTGGATAATAAATTATATATATATATATATATATATATATATATATATATATATATATATATATATATATATATATATATATATATATATATATATATATATATATATATATATATATATATATATACACACACACACACACACATACGTATAAAATTTATATAACTATAATTAAATTTTAGACGATAAAACAATACGTAACCATTATCTTTTAATCTACGACGTAACACATCACCTATGCACATTATGGATAAATCATGACTAATAATAAATGTTCGCAATGAAACGAAACTTAGAAACTGAAACTTGCCATATCTTATAGGTTGTGTGTGAAGCCGTTGCCTTGCATCATTGAGATTACGATTATTCTACTGTACTACTAAGGTGAGTTCATAGCACACATTTAACTTGTTTTTGTGGGGGGGGATACATGCTCAAAAACCGATCACAAGTCTTTTCCTGATATTATTATTGCTTAAGTAGCTATTGCCAAATGTCCCTCGATCATGAACCTTAATCACTTGAAGGGTGAACGTAAATAATTTTGAATAGATCTATTAGGGATTGACAATCCCCATTTGGTTGCTAGAGGAAAGTCACAAAATGCACTTTATTTAAATATCATAGGTTACTGACAAATACCTATCTTGGGGGCAACTTATTTCACATCATTATGATGGATAATTTTGATATCTGTTGAATCGTTGAGTGTCATGAGCTTAAGGCAATAATGAATGTGATTTCTAACTTGTTTATTTGTATCTATATACAATAAACACCTATCTCTTGTGTTCAAACTCTTAATTATAAACCTATGAATTTCACTCAACTTTTGTTGACTTTTAGCATGTTTATCTCAGGTAACTAAATGGAATGGATGGCAAAGGCACGAAGTGGGCAAATAAAGAAACGTTTATTTCGCTTTGAATAAAAACTTGTTGTTGAATAATGAAACCTCTTGGAAACATGAATATTTGGTATTTTAAATAAAACTTAAAACGTCTCATTTGAGCCGTTTTCTATATTTGTGACAAAGATCCACGATATAATACCCCAAAAGTCTTCCGCTATCAATATAAGTCTTCTGCTGTATTGTTCGTTTTTGGGGGTGTTATAGCACTGAATCGCCTGCAGGTCGCTAGAGAGAGAAAGCTGACGTGTCAGGGAAAATGAGGGGGATTGACCCTCCTTATTGTGTCTAGCCTTATAGAATCATCATTGACCATAGAACCATTGTATCCATCCCAACCATTCAATCCAATTTGATCCAAAGGCTGAGATTAAACCATTTATTTATACTTGAAAGTCAAATATATAAACTAAAAAAAATACGTACAATTCTTTTCCAAAAATGAAAAGAAAAAACACACACACACACACACACACACACAAAAACACTCCTTTTCCCAATCCCTTCCCTGCGCCAGCATCACCACACCGATCCACCATTATCACACACACACAAACACTCTCAAACATCACCATCATCATCACCGATCCGTCATCATCACCGATCCACCATCATCACCGTCAAATCTGTCATCATCACCGTCATATAACCGTAAACATCACTGTCGATCCACATATAACCGTCAAATCCGTCTTCATCACAATCAAATCCGTCGCCGCTATTGCATTGTGACTATTGCTATTGTGGTTGTTGTTTTTATGATTGTTGATGCACACCATGTGTTTGATGAAATGCATCTATGATAATCACATATGATTCAGAAGCAAAATCACATGTGATTCTGTAACAGGTAATTATATGAGTGATTTTGTTGAATTTGTGTTAGTTGTTGAATTTGCTGGGCGCGGTATTAATGATTTGGTTGAATTTGCTTGGCGTGATATTTTAGTTGATGTTTTATATTAGTTATTGCATTAGTTGATGTTTTAGACGCGATAGTTGATATTTTTAACCGTAAGTACATGTTTTCGCTTGTTGGTTTAATTTCCAAAGAGTTTTAGTCCTTTTGTTCACTGATCATGTTCTGTGTCCCAGTCCTAAACAGTGCCCAAATAGCCCCTACATCAGATCTTTTTAAGGCTTGTTGTTAATCCATAAATCCCTAAAAAGTGATTCTATGATATCTTTGGTTGCTTATCTTTAGATGTTTTGTTTTTTTTTTTTAAGTTTGTATCATTTAGTCACTAGCTTATTCTTTTGATCAATTAAGCCCCATTAGGCTGTTTGTAAGGACTGCAATGGCATACCTGTCCACCAGCCCCCTCCCCCTCACAAGCTTGATATTAAGCCCATTTAAACTTCAAATTTGTTTCAACCTTGTTCTATGAGTTCTCTGGTTGCTCATGTTTATATGTTTTAGCTTTTTGGACCATTGGCTTATCAATTGATAGCTTATTAATTAGGTTGAAGTTACCCCTGTGGGCTGTTTATGCATCAGTTCAGCTTATTGTTTTCTACTACAATCATATATGATTTGGATATAATCATATATGATTGTATCAAAATCATATATGATTCTACTAGGTTTATTAACATTTAAAATTTTGATGCATGCCGAACAAAGCAAGAAACTAAAAGGTTTTCGTCTCCTGTTAAATAGAAAGCTGCTCAATCAAAAGTTGATCCAAAATCAAAAGTTGTCACACAAAAATCTTCTGTCAAAGCTCAACCTCCTCCTGTTAAACAGAAATCATATATGATTCTATGTGAATCATATATTATTCTGTAATTGTGCATTCGCAAAAGATGTTTGATTTGGCTTACAAGTTCCAGACTAAGATACCTAAACAAACAAGGATCTCAAATATTGTGAATGCAATCAAGAATAGGGCCGATCGTGAGAAACAAAAAGATGACGTTGAGAAACAAGAGGTTGCAAAAGTGAGGATTAAATGATTGTGTCAAACTGATGTGTAGGCTGGTGGTAGCATATATAGTAAATTCATGGTCTTTTGGTATAGTCTGATGGTAGTATATGTGGTAAACCTGATGTGTAGTCTTTTGGTTAAATCTGATGTAGTATTGGACAAATTCTGATGGGTAGTCTTTTGGTAAAATTTGATGTAGTATTGAACACTTCTAATGGTATTATAAAAATTTGATGGAAGTTCTTTACTTTACTATTTTTGTTGTATGATTTAAAGTTTTTACTGTAATTTAACATCTTGCATTTATGTTCAGTTAAAAATAGTCTGCTAGAACAATAAATAAAAATCATATCTATAATACTATAAGATTAGGGCCTCTAATTTATTGTGTAGGCGTCAAGATTGCATAGAGAACAAGATAGCTAATGCTCGGAATTCAATGCAGCCCCATAATAACTATAAAATCATGAAAGGAGATGAAGTGCAAGGGTTTTCCAAATTGATCACAAGGCATTTAGTATAGAATTAAAAGTCGGTTAGATGAAGTGCAAGAGTTGCGAAAGGTTGTAAGAAAAAAATTAATGATTTAACCTAATTCTTGCCTATATAAACCGGCGAAAATCATATTTAGTATGTACATTTGAAGATGATTCACACATCTTTTAGATCTTTGATTGTTGGTAGCGGTATGTAAATTCTCTTTTGCAACATTTTGGAAATGATTCACACATCTTTTAGATCTTTGTAATTAAGTTGGTTTTCTTTTTTTCTTAATTTAGTTATCATACGCAGGTACCATGAAAATCACACAAGATCATGCATGCTCAGATAAATGGAACCAAAGATTGGGATACCATCTATTTATTTGTTTCTTACATACTTAGGTAATTGTTATAGATAAGCATATATATAGATATATGTATTATGTTAATGCATTTTCATATACAAGTAATTTATGTGCGTTTTCTATTGATGTAGCTCACATGTGCGAATTGATTCAAGAAAATGTGCATGAACATGTATGTAAAGCAACATTTAAATAGTTAAAAGATACTTTTTAGCTTGATTAGTTTATGTAAGTAGTTGCTTTCGAATGCTCTTTGAGAAATATTAGAATGAATTTATCGTGTGCAATTGAATTATTATTGAAAAGAAGAAGGTCCGAGCATCGCAAAGTGTTTTCTTTTTCTACATGTAGAATCATTAGTGAGAAACCAATATTTACGCCATTAAATGAGTTTGCCATAATAGCAAAATACGACATATTAAAAATATCACATTGAGTAATGAATAGAAAGGAAAATATACATAATTTTAACTTCAAGCCGTTTGTAAATTATAATATTAAATAAAAAAGTTGAGTTTTAAACATAAGCAAAAGTTCAAACTTTTATCTAAAAACAAAACTGGTGCATTTGATGTGAAGTATATACAACATCAAGATGGAAGTGCAAGGCTTGCCGGAATTTATCACATGATATTTAGTAATTAGTATAGAATTAAAAGTCGATAATAGATGGAGATGAATTTGAAAAGGTTGCAAGAATAATTGATTATTTAACATAATGCTATATATATATATATATTATGTTAATGCATTTTCATATACAAGTAATTTATGTGTGTTTTCTATTGATGTAACTCACATGTGCGAATTGATTCAAGAAAATATGCACGAGCATGTATATAAAGCAACATTTAAATGATATTTTTAACGTGATTAGTTTATGTAAGCATGCAACTTGAATAATGAATATAAAAGAAAAAGTACACAATTTTTGCTCAAACTCATTTGTAAATTAAAAAAAAAAAAAAAGAAAAAAATTAAGTTTAAGGTATAATGGTAGAGTCCAAAGGTTTTAGAAATTATTAATAGTGTGTTAATTAATATTCATTTGGTTATCTATTTAGAATTGAGTTTATTGATAAAATTTATTAATATTAGTTAAACTTCAATGTTAATTTTCAATAAAATTAGTTGTATAATAAAATGAGATGAAGCTAAAAAAGTTTGTAACAATTTTTATACAGTTTATGTGGCATTATTATATATACATTATTACACAAATTTTAACTTACAAACTTAATTAATAAAATGTATAACACATATTAAAACATTTTTAAATTTTTATACAAGAAAGTCAAAACATTTCATACAACATACTAAACAATAATTAAACATACACTCGCCAATACACAGAAAGAATACGCGATTAACAATTAGATTTGAAGTCTGTGCATAGCACGGGTTCTTCATGCCTCGTAATAATCATATATGATTCATAAAGAATCATATATGATTCATTATGAATCATATGTGATTCATCATGAATCATATATGATTCTTGTTGAATCATATATGATTAAAATAAAATCACATTTTACAGATATTAAACTTATAGAAAAGACATGAAAATAGACAATTTTCTTAAGAATCTGCTTCAACATTAAAATAGACAATTTTCATAAGAATCTGCTTAAACATAAAAAAAAAAAAAAAGAAAAAAAAAAAAGAAAAGAAAATTCAATCAAGTTCCTCATAACAATTTTCCAATAGTGCAATATAAATAAATAAATATCCAAATCTAAACAAAGTATGTTATTCAAGGAGCGATAGTCGCTTGTTCAGCTGCGACATTTCTTGTTGCTTGTTCACTTGCATCAGTTCCATCCTCATCTTGCTCATCTGAATCACTGATGAGGCGAAAAATGAACCACTTTTAGGGGGTCATTTAAGCCCGGAATTGAATTTATTTGATCAAATATTGCCCTAAATCGTTCCTTTTGTGATTTTAGGTACTTTGGGAGTAAAATCTGGAAAAGGAAGCAATTCGGACGTTTTTGGAGCATAAAAGTGAAGAAAACGCCAAAGACTTAATTTTCTAAGATGGGAACAGTAGGTGACGGCATCAAGAGCAACATCCTGACGGCGTCAAGAGTAATTTTCATGACGGCCCAGTACAGAAATGAAGGCGTCACAAGGAAGAGCGTCAAGAGTAAAATACGTGACGGCCTGGAAAAAGTTAATACATGACGGCGTCAGATGTAGATCAAGGCAGTCCGAGGATTCTTTTGGCGGCGAGATGACGGCATCACCTATTTGGTCTTGACGCCGTCAGCCTCAGTTTTCTATATATAGTTTTCTAATTTTCATTCATTAAGGAGGAACAAGTTTGGAGAAACCCTAAGGCCGAACCATATATGATTTTTACATGTTTTTCAAGGGTTTTCAGCCCTTGAACCCTTACATGTGTAATTGAGATAAGTGTTCTTCTAATTCAATCAATATGTCTATGTGTTGGTTGTCTATATCTTGTGCTTGTCTTGATTCCACCATGCTAGGCTAGATTTATCATGTGTTTGCTTAGATCTAATGAAACCTAGATGTTGATTATGTGTTGATTACTTGTTTATGGTTGTATTGGATGAATGATTTCGATGTTAGGCTTAAGAAAACTGGCAGATCTCCAAATGGTAACATGCTTGAACGTCTTAGGAAACATGAACTGATGTGCACTAGGTTTTATTGGTTGTATTTAATGCATGAGTAAATTCTAATGATCCAATGTTAGGAGCATCTTAGCCGGCTCGACATAGGAGTGAAGTAGGCACTCATAGGATTGGGGAGTTAAGTGCGCCACCCCATGAATGGTATTAAGGAATACAATCTGTCATCCACACAACTATAACAAGTAATTAACGTGTAAAAGATATCTAGGGAGTAGTGAAATCTAAGTAAACACATTTCTCCACTTATTGCTCACAACCTTAGTTAATTTAGTTTATTTTCATTTCTAGTATTTTATTTTGATTGCATCTTTAGTATTGGGTTAGTTGACTAGCAACTAATTCCGCCCAAATCTTTCAAACCCGAGATTTTTAATTGCTTTCTAAAAATATATAAAAATACAAAAAAATAATCTTCCGCCATCTTTAGCACTAGTAATTAGGTTTTCTAATCCTAGCGACACTATTCCTAGCTGAATGATCAATCCCCCAGCACTTGTCACTATACTATACTATAACAATCAGGTACACTGCCTGGTGGGGGTTGTAAGCTTCTCAAGATCCCTTGAGAGGTAAAGCCTGGTGCGATTCCCACGTATCAAGTTTTTGGCGCCGCAGCCTGTGGAATAGTTATTGTCTAGGTTATAATTTCTTTTTATTAGGTCTACTTGCTAGATTCCTTTCTAGTAAGATTTTATTTTTATTTTTAGGTTTCTTTAGGCCCCGAACCTTAGGAAAGTATTCCCGACCTAGCCACCAAGGCTACCGAAACACCATTGAGCTCACCGGAGCCAATGTGACCCCCTTGCGATCCGATACCATTCGGTTGGTGCAAAGCGGATGTGCATTCCATGGACTTCGTTCCGAAGATCCAAACCAACATCTTAAGGACTGCCTTAAAATCGTAGACTCCATAGACCTAGATGTTGAAACTAGAGAGACAACCCGATTACGCCTATTCCAATTCTCTCTACGGGATCAAGCTAGTCAATGGCTTGTGCGTTTACCCGCGGGATCCATCACCACATGGGATGATCTCACCACTCGTTTCCTTGCTCAATTTTTCCCACCGGGGAGAACTACTAAGCTTAGAAATGACATCTTGATGTTCCAACAACGTCAAAATGAATCTCTTTATGAAGCATGGACTCGTTTCAAGGACTTACTCCAAAAAGTCCCTCATCATGGCATAGATCTTTGGCTCCAAGTCCAAATCTTTTATGACCATATCGATCTCTCCACGAGGCGAGCCATTGACCAATCGGCCGGTGGTAAGCTACGTGATCTAAGTGCGGAACAATCATGGGAACTCATAGAAGATCTTGCTCTCTATGACAACGAAAGTTGGAATGATCCCCGTGATTTGAACAAAATGGTCAAGGCAATATCTTTGCCTTCGAACAACTCTAGCACCCCCGACCGTAGGATCATGGAACTTGAAGGTCAAGTCAATTCTCTCATGAAATTTTACGAAGCTCAAAAGCCTTCAAGCCAAGTAAGCAGAATCGCTTCTACATGTAAATTATGTAATGGCCCTCACGAGACTCATAACTGCATGGAGCTTCCAAAACATGCTTATAATGAATTCACATCGTCACACGTGGGTCGAGGCCCTCGAACTTCTGATGAGGCCTATGAGGCATGGAAGGATAAACCTAATTTCAGAGGGTACCAAACGCGGAGCGTATCCTTCAATGACTCCTCACCACTCACTTGGTCCGAGCATTTTCCATCACAAAGCATTCCTAGGCAAAGCTGTGAAGATGCTTTGCAAAAATTCATTCTATCTCAAGAATTACAGCTCTCTACGCTCGAGGCTAAATTTAGACAACAGCAGGCCGAAATGAATAACAAGATTTGTAATCTGTTAACTGCTATCAAAGAGCATGTTGTTAATAAACCTATTAACGTTGATGAGGTCAAGTCTGTTACCATCATGAGTCCACCAACCTCCCCTGTGAAAATAAAAAGTCCTAGTAAGCTATTCAAACATCTATCACCAAAAGAAAAAGAACCTGTCAACCCCCTAGGACCAATCCATTTCGTAAACACCATCACCACGATATCTGCTTCTACACCTAACCTAAACCAACAACAAACTGAAAAAATTGGTCATACAGCTAAAGATGAGACCTCAAGGGTGGACCACGATTTGGCCAGAAGCCCTACCAACTCATCCGAGCAGTGCGCCGCGCAAGAATCTAGCAAATCAGATGAAGGGAAAGAGAGATCGGAAGAGCATACGAGAAATCCAGCCATTTTGGGTAAATCTATTTTAGAGGAGCCCGAGAGAAAAATGGAGGATGTTACCAGTGGGAGTAGCGATGGGACTAATGAAAGCAACCCTAAAATTTTTAAGATCTCCTGCACCATTAAGGAAAAGCTCTTAACCAATAGTCATATAGATCCTAGCTTCCCAAACAACATAGTACCCCTTTCCCTATACCAAGAAGCCTTCCCAGAACGCATAGTGTGCGAGAGAATCAATAATGCAAGGGTAATAAGAAATCTATCAATTATGATTGGAGAACTTGTTTACAATATTGCCCTCATCGTGGTCGATGATGTGGACCCTCTCACCAATCGAACATTAACCAACCTTGTTCTTGGGAAACCATTTATCAATGAATCAGGAGTAATCCTTGATGAGAAGGATGGGAGTGCATTGTTCACCAATGGTGTTAAGAAGGTAATTTTTCGTAGGGGTAATGAGGAGGTATACGAGTATCGTCCTTCCCTTGAGGGGAATCTATATGGATCAAGGGATGGAGAATTGGGGAAGATAAGACGGCGTGATCTGAATAATCTCAAAATTCCCTGCATGATCGGTCATAAGTACTTCGATAACGTCTACATTAACGTATTCCTGCCTAAGAATTTTATGTCCCTATTCCATTATAACAATATCTGCAGATGGGGAATGATTTACAAGGGAGAGAAAGTGGTTGGTAAAGATCATGAAATCCAGGTGTTCATAGAAAACATGGCATTCACTATGGAATTCACGATTGTGGACAACATCGAAGACTTTGTCGACCCTAGGTTATCACAAGTCATTTTTGGAGCACCCTTTTGTGAAATCACTAATTTGATAGTTGATGACCGGAACGGGATCATGACTTTCGCTAATGGAATTAGGAGGATTTCATACCAAACGCCATACAAGAGAAAAGACCTTAAGGAAATCGATTGTGACGGGCTTGATAGGATAAGTTCCCAACTTATTTTGTGTGAGGAAGATGTTCGGAGAGGGTGTAAGAACACTTCTGATATATCATGTGGATTCTTTAAGGATGTTTGTAAGCTTGATTCTAAGTAACGAGAAGATGTCTTCGAGTTCGGAGACCCGAAGTACTTACACTATGAAAGCGATACTAGTTTAGAAGACGACCTAGAGAGTGAAACCAATGATGAGGTCACGTAGTAACCCATGACCTTGAGTCTAGCTACAAGACTCGTAAATAAAGAAAAGTGCTTCTTGGGAGGCAACCCATGCTTTGTGTGATTTTATTTTGTTTGTTTGTTATTTGCTTCCGTATGCATGTTTTATTTTTATTGTTGGTAGATCATGTTTCTAAACTAAATAGTGGAAATACTTTACTTTGTTGTTTTGGCCTAGTCTTAACTCCACCTAAAAGTATTTTTGCAAAAGATAAGTGTAAGGGGAAACCCCAAATATGTTTTTAAGAAACAAACCGATCATGATTCTCCACAATATTATATGGACATGTATATTCGTATTTGTTAGAGTCAAATGCTTGTATTGAGTCATAATGAAGTTTTGCAGGATTTTCCAGGAAGTAGGACCGAGTTTTTCCAGAAATTTTCCGGAAACTTAACATAAGAATTTTTGCAGGTCACTTCTGACGGCGTCACGAGTTTACTCTTGACGACGTCACGTGCAAAAACCTGGAAATTTTACCAGTTTTGTTTTTCTAACGGAGTTTTAAAGTTTTTGCTGAATTATTAAGTTTTATAATCTCTAGGAAATCTGCAAACTTCATTCCACAAGCATTATATCTTATCTTGTTTTCTAGGATTTAGTAACTTATATAGATTGCCGCCGATTTTATGCGAGGTTGCTTTGTTTGTTTTCTCAGGATTTACAGGTTATGTATGACAAGAAGATGATTTACATTCTGGAAGGGAAGCTGTGATTGTTCATTTTCTTGGAGGAAGATCTAACCTGGCCATCCATACCGAGCGAATCAGGGGAGTATTTGATTTCATTTTGTTTTACTTATTTAACTTTTACATTCTTTACTTGAACATTGGGGACAATGTTCATCTTAAGTGTAAGGGGAGGGTAAAATGATGATACCTTACAAATACACTTTCGCTTGAGTTTGTTTGTTTAATAGTAGATGTGTAATAAAACTATGAGAAATACTTGTTAGTGCAATTTTAGCGCTAAATTTAAATTTTTTTACAACATTTAGGAGTGAAACTTTAGCCATAGCAAGTGTCTCATGGATAGGAGATTGTATGACTAGCACATAACCGTATATTCAAAAAAATTTTCCACCCAAATATGTGAGGTTCACCTTTAGATTTGATAGGAAAAGCATTTATTATTAGTGCTTATGAGTGTACCGGTAGCATTTAGATTCTAGAACTTGCGTTAGTGATGCATCCCGAGACCGCTAGTGAGACTACATTCGTGTAGTAGGATTTACTACATGATAAGAGGCATTAGGATCACCCTTGTGTTAAACCCGTATCATAACTACTTGACCATTTAAGTCATGGATAGGAGATTGTATGACTAGCACATAACCGTATATTCAGAAAAATTTTCCACCCAAATATGTGAGGTTCGCCTTTAGATTTGATAGGAAAAGCATTTACTATTAGTGCTTATGAGTGTACCGGTAGCATTTAGATTCTAGAACTTGCGTTAGTGATGCATCCCGAGACCGCTAGTGAGACTACATTCGTGTAGTAGGATTTACTACATGATAAGAGGCATTAGGATCACCCTTGTGTTAAACCCGTATCATAACTACTTGACCATTTAAGTCATATTACTTGGCTAGTTAAGTCAACTAATTTTTCCCACACCTTAGCGTTGTACTCATTTTTAGTACATGAAACCCCTAGTACACCCCTCCGAGCCTATCTTTTCGTTTCTAACTTTAAGCATTTTACTTAAAGGAAGAATTTGTTACACCCCACTTAAATGTACACCCAAATCGCCTTAGCCTTCCGTGTATGCGCTCATTTTTAGTGCATTATTGTTATTTGTTAAACCCTAAGTTAACTATCTAATTGATTAGATGGTTGCTAAGTCGATTCATATCTTTGTACATATTGTTTTGGGACGCTTGGGACTCATGGGTAAAGTACTTATTTTATGAAGTAATGGGGAAGAACATCATATTATTACCCCCGTATGTACGTTAATCTTAAGAGTGCTCCAAGTGTTTTGATTTTCTTAATTCGAGTCATTAGATTAGTTTATTGTAAAGTATGTAAAGATTCAAGTGTAAGGGGAACTTTCATTCCCTATGATGTATTATTTTGGATGGTAGGGTAAGAGTGTATGCAAAAAAAAAAAAAAAAAAAAAAAAAAAAAAAAATCGAAAAAAGAAAAAGAGAAAAGAAAAACATACGGACTACCATCCCGTTTCATTCTATGTTTATTTTATGTTTGTTTTATTTTTCATTTATTAGCTTAAGTCGAGTCTAGTCTTGGCTTAGCAACGCCATATTGTACATATAATTGACCAAGATTGTTAACTCGCCACTAGTAAAGACTGCCTTTATCCAACAAAACCGTGTATTTCATATCCCTACACCTAACGTTACAACCCTTTAAAAAACCTCTTTGATAGTTTATCCTAGGTGCTTACGCCATGTGGTGGAGGTTTGATCCTTTCCCAAGCCTATGGTAATCTATTTTGCTATGACAGGTAGTGAGAGATATCTTCCGTTTCCATATTGTAATTTATACTTTATTACACCCGAGAGATGTGAGTATCTAACACTATTTGTGAGGTGCTAGTATATGACCTCCGTGCTTGTCTTTGGTCTTTAGTGGAACGATTATTTGTTGTAATTACTTTTATATTAGTATTAAATGACCCCTAACTTGTATTTTGACTAGAATAAAAGCGCATTTGCTTTAGGACAAGCAAATCTCAAGTGTAAGGGTATATGATGAGGCGAAAAATGAACCACTTTTAGGGGGTCATTTAAGCCCGGAATTGAATTTATTTGATCAAATATTGCCCTAAATAGTTCCTTTTGTGATTTTAGGTACTTTGGGAGTAAAATCTGGAAAAGGAAGCAATTCGGATGTTTTTGGAGCATAAAAGTGAAGAAAACGCCAAAGACTTAATTTTCCAAGCTGGGAACAGTAGGTGACGGTGTAACACCCCAACCCGAGAAGGGCTAAAGTGCAACATTATGGAGTCAATTCAGAACCAAGTGAAACGGAGATACAATACTAATTCAAAACTTACAAGATAACAAAAGAAAACTAATCAAAATACAAGGTACAAAAGGGAAACAATAATCTAAGCCCAAAATAGATGCTTCTAATCATCTCTAAGTCCAGCAAGTATCTAACAAGGTGAAGTCTTCTAAGCCCAAAAGCAAAACCTTCGTCCATAACTCAGCTTCCTACTAAACCTGCCGCAGGAAAAGAAATGCGGCTGAGCTTACAAAGCTCAGTGAACAGACATCAATCGAATAACAATACAATACAAAAGAGATATGATAAACAAAGGAATACGAAGATAGTTTACATATGGTGTCAATGGATAGTCAAAGGTTGTCAAAGGTTAAGTATAAAGGTTAAGTGTAAGATGTAAGATGTAATGTATGTGGAATCAGTATTTTCCCCAGGCCCAATCAATAAATCAATACAATACAATAGTAGCCCAATATGGAGTAGCTAGCTCCCAATATGTGAGGGGTTGCAATGCACGCACACCCAGTCACCAATCAATGTAGCAAATATCAATGTAGTCAATACAATAGTCACAATCAGTCAATCAATCAATCAATCAAATCTAGGATGCATCCATACGCCCCTGCAGGCCAATAATAATCATAGCAGTAGTTGATAACAATAATCAGGGACGGTGTGGTACATCTCTCCAACCACACTAGAGTACATAACATTGGTGCATCAATGCTATGGTTGTGGCTACTCCACAACAAGTAATACCTGGGTAAATACTGAAGCGTCATGTAGTCAAGGTTCAATATCAAGTATAAGTGCCAAGTCATAATCAAAGGTTCAATGTCAAAGGTTCAATATCAAAGTTCAATATCAAGGATTAATATCAAGGATCAATGTCAAAGGATCTATATCAAGGGATCAATCAAAGATGTGATATCAACGGGTCAAAATGGAGAGGTCAAAGCCAATGTTCCAATCCACAGGGTTCATTATTCCAAGTTCCAAAGTCCCATAGTTCATGATCAAAAGGGTCATAATGAGAGTTTAAAACAAAAGATCAATTTAGTAGGTTCCCATCACTTGTTTAAAAAGGTTCGTAGTACAATCCCATTTAAAAGGTTTATAACAAAAGTTCATTTAGAAAAGATCTTCCAAAAGATGACATTTATAAAGGTGATTCTTTAATAACGGTTTTCACAAAATATTCTTTTAAAGTGGTCTTCATGAATTTATAAAATCCCATATAAGATTAGTCTTAAATCATATTAAAAGTGTCGTTATAAAATAATTTCTCCTTTAAATGTTTCCATGTCATAACTTTAAGAAAAGAGATTTCACCTCCCGTTATAATATCCCAAAGAACATTCAATGTCCCCCAAGGGTTCAAAGATTGAGGTCACGAAAGGTTATCGAACGAGTCATGTCAACACCATACCATAAGAGTCCAAATGAATAACAATAGGATCAAAAATACCGGTGGAACCCATCAATCATAGGGCCAAGTACGAAGGATCATAACCAAGACCAAACGGAAGTCATAACATGTTAATCAAGTCAAAGACAAAGTCAAGAGAGAGAAAGTGTGCACTCTTACTGAAAGAGTACGGAATATCTGTACCTTGCCGAAACAATCACCAAGCTAGAACCCAACAAGTGTAAGTGAATCACTCCCGCTTCACGGCACCTAGAAGCAAGTATGTATGAATTACGACGAGTTCAAATTACCCAAGTTACCTCTTTTTAGTTAACTTTACATTTTTAGAAACTTTACATATTTAGCAGCTTTCTATTTTAGGTAACTTTATATATTTAGTAAGTTCCCACTTTAAGTAGTTTAAGTATTTTAGAAGGCTTTCTATTCTTAGTAAGTTTCCTTATTTAGAAGGTTTCCATAATTAGTACTTTCCATAATTAGCAAGTTTCCATAAATAGTATTTTCCAAAATTAACCGGTTTCCATAAATAGAAGAAATCCCATTTTAGCAATTTTACAATTATAGTCATATTCAATATAATTAGTTTTATCATTTTAACAAGTTCCCATAACTAGATTAGTTAAGGATTTCAAATTATACGAGTTTTCCAAGATTAGGGTTTTTAGATGCAAATATTACAAAGTTGAAGGTTTAAAGTGTAATTATCCAAATTTCCACATTTTATACAAATGTTAACCACATATGCTATTTAATTCCTTCAAGTATACAAATGTTACAATTTAAACCCCTCAAGTTATACTATTTACAACCGAGTCCTTCCTTAATATTTAAGTTACAATTACAACCACATTTAATTTGAATTAACACTTGTAACCCTTAATTTATCAAAAGTATACCACTTCAGCCCTTAATATAATATTTATTCAAAACAGCCCCTTAACTCTCATAAATTACAAATTCAGTCCTTTAACTAAAATAAATACAATTTATACCTTCATAAATATAGAAATTACAAATAAACCTTTTAAATTACCAAAATTACGCATTACACCCTTAAATACATTTTAAGTAAATAAATACCCTCATGTTTCCAGAATTTACCATTTTCACCCTTTACTTTAATTATTTACAATTCGAACATAAAATATATATGAAATATTTATTTAAACTATTTTAATCCTTAATATCAAAAATTACACTTAACCCCCTGAGTTTATATTTTATAAGAAAATCCCATGTCTTATAACAATGTACAAAAATAACTTTGAGTTTAATAAATTACAAAACACCCCTTGAAGTTATAAAAAAAATCCATACGGTTAACCATTTTAAATTCCAATAAACCTTGAACGAATTTTCCCAATCACAAGGTAATCATAACACAATCATAACCAGTATTAAAACATATTTTCAATCATATAAACCCTAACCCTAACCCCGATCATATTTATTTTCTTTAAAAACCTTTTAATTAAAACCTGATTTACAATTAAATCCACAAAATGCCTTTCTCACTTCGAACATCAAAACACCCATTTTATACAAGTTATATGACATATATAGTAGCTGTTAAAAATTATAGGAAGCCACACAAAATTATATTACAGCCGTTTTTGATTTATAGTCATTTTTAGGGTTTTATGTTACCAAAATTACGTACGATCGATATGGCTTGAATTGACCGAATTCAACATTTAATAAAGGTTATATATGATATTTAGGATGATTTAAAATTACCAGAAAGAACTTAGAATGTGAGGATAAGCAGAATCACATTTCTCCTTCTCGGTTAGCATAAAATCGAACCAAAAATGTCACCAGCCCACACGATCGACCCAGCAGTGTCAAGAGTATTTTTCACACCTTCTATAAATTAGAACACGACCAGGAAAAATGATCAAGAGCCTCCAGAAAGTTTTGAGCCGCTGGTGTGATTTTTGATGTGTTTAGGGTTTAGGAAAATGTGGTAAATGGGAAAGAAATAAAGAGAATCATGTAATATGAAATTAGATGGAAGGAATTTCGGCCCTAATAATGTCCCATAAACATATTTCCTGATTTTTACAAGTTTCCCAAATTAACTTGTGTCTATCTTAATTTTATTTAATTTTAAATGCAAATTTTAGTTTGTAATTATAATTAAATCAGCCCAATTAATATTTTGTAATTCACAAACATTTTTACAATGTTTAAAATGATTAAGAAGCATTTACAAAAATATTAGTGTTCATATGTTGTGCATTTATAATTTTATGGGATTTAATTTATATTTTTATAAGTGTTTTATTGAAATTTTAATTGTTAGGGGCAATTTGATATTTTAATATGTGATGAAAATGTGGGTTTTACAGATGGCGTCAAGAGCAACATCCTGACGGTGTCAAGAGTAATTTTCATGACGGCCCAGTACAGAAATGAAGGCGTCACAAGGAAGAGCGTCAAGAGTAAAATACGTGATGGCCTGGAAAAAGTTAATACATGACGACTTCAGATGTAGATCAAGGCAGTCCGAGGATTCTTTTGGCGGCGAGATGACAGCGTCACCTATTTGGTCTTGACGCCGTCAGCCTCAGTTTTCTATATATAATTTTCTAATTTTCATTCATTAAGGAGGAACAAGTTTGGAGAAACCCTAAGGCCGAACCATATACAATTTTTACAGGTTTTTCAAGGGTTTTCAGCCCTTGAACCCTTACATGTGTAATTGAGATAAGTGTTCTTCTAATTCAATCAATATGTCTATGTGTTGGTTGTCTATATCTTGTGCTTGTCTTGATTCCACCATGCTAGGCTAGATTTATCTTGTGTTTGCTTAGATCTAATGAAACCTAGATGTTGATTATGTGTTGATTACTTGTTTATGGTTGTATTGGATGAATGATTTCGATGTTAGGCTTAAGAAAACTGGCAGATCTCCAAATGGTAACATGCTTGAACGTCTTAGGAAACATGAACTGATGTGCACTAGGTTTTATTGGTTGTATTTAATGCATGAGTAAATTCTAATGATCCCATGTTAGGAGCTTCTTAGCCGGCTCGACATAGGAGTGAAGTAGGCACTCATAGGATTGGGGAGTTAAGTGCGCCACCCCATGAATGGTATTAAGGAATACAATCCATCATCCACACAACTATAACAAGTAATTAACGTGTAAAAGATATCTAGGGAGTGAAATCTAAGTAAACACATTTCTCCACTTATTGCTCACAACCTTAGTTAATTTAGTTTATTTTCATTTCTAGTATTTTATTTTGATTGCATCTTTAGTATTGGGTTAGTTGACTAGCAACTAATTCCGCCCAAATCCTTCAAACCCGAGATTTTTACTTGCTTTCTAAAAAAATATAAAAATACAAAAAAATAATCTTCCATCATCTTTAGCACTAGTAATTAGGTTTTCTATTCCTAGCGACACTATTCCTAGCTGAACGATCAATCCCCCGGTACTTGTCAGTATACTATACTACAACGATCAGGTACACTGCCTGGTGGGGGTTGTAAGCTTCTCAAGATCCCTTGAGAGGTAAAGCCTGGTGCGATTCCCACGTATCGATCACCCTCTTCCTCATCATCACGATCTTCATCAGTGTCACCATCTTCCTCATCATCACGATCTTCAATAGAATAGGAGGTTTCTATTTAACAGGCGCATGTTTAGGACGACTATGCCAATATGAAGATCTTCAAGTTCAACCTTCTCAGGAGATATACTTGAAAGCTTTTCATTAATCATCCTGCAAAAACTCTGCAAAAAAAATCAGATAAAACATGTCATAAAATAGATAAAACATGCAACTGGAATCATATATGATTATATCAGAATCATATATGATTGTATCAAAAATCATATATGAATTTAGATACCTAATCCAAACTCCAAAGAGTGCGTTGTGGATATATTTGAGGAGGAAGGAGGCATGATGTAAAGCCTCTTTTTTGCCATTAGGCAGTCGAATCATATATGATGTGCAGTGCTTTGTTTTCTAATCTGGACCTATTAAGAAGAGAAAAAAACTAGTAGGCATATTGATTCACCCTATTACAATTAGACCGAGCTTGCTTACTAAATCTAGGAACTAAGTTAACATAAGGAAACAACATAAATACCCCACCTGAAACTAAATTCAAACACTTGTATAAGTACCTACTACAACCAGTTTAATCATCTTACCTACTAGTCTTCTAGAAAAGTGCAATATCCAAAAACAAAGACATTTTTCAGTTGACCTTTATGCATCGGCTAGCATTTAAGTACTTTCGATAAGGCAAAATAAACAATTTAAAAAGAAACCTTAAGCTAATTTTGCAAAATAAACAATTTGTGAACGCATTTGCACAGATGTCATCTTTTGGATGAAAAGCACACTGCATTTGTGTACGCATCAATGTGATGAGTAGCAATACAACAACCAAAATAAAAATGTTAAATGTTAATAACCATAAAATAGTCTAATATAATCATATATGATTCTACCAGAATCATATATGATTCACATTGAATCATATATGATTCAAAATTATATATGATTCTAACATAATACATAAGTACATCAGCAACAAAATTATATACATCAGTACATCACTAACCACTGATTTAAATACAAATCAACTTATCTCGCTCACAAATCAACAGTCACTTACAAGCATTTAGATATACCATATACATCAGTACATCACTCACAAATCTCACATATCTATTTTCTTAAATTCCGCTAACTTTAAATAGTCTATTAGTTTTATTCATGTTTACGACATAACTTTAAACAGTCTATTCTCTAAATGCATAACATTCTGAAAACAAGAGATCTCACTCACAATACAACTATGCCAAATTAAATAAGCCTTACCAAACAATCTCACTCACAATTAAGATATTAGACATAAACCGAACATATACTACAAAATAAAACTAAAACAAAGCAAAGCAAGCACGGAATCTACTATAAACTTATGCTCACTTATCAGTAGCTATTTGTAAGCTTCCTGTATCAGTCATCCAAAAAACTACTTATTATCCAAAATAAGCAACTACTTATTATCTAAATCATATATGATTTTGATAAACAACAAAATAACAGTTGAGATACACAAAAACATGAATAAAACTACTTATTATCCAAAAACATCTAACAACTACTTATTATCAACAAAATAAAGCAAAAAAACCTAAAAATAAGCGAAATCTAACAAATAATCAACAAAATAAGAAATGCCTATTGCTAATATACACAAAAAGTAAATAATCAACAAAATAAACAATTTTACGCTTCATTTTATCATTACTTGCTGCTATTTCATCAACTAATTCCATTATTTCAATTCCGGCGGAGGTTCACGGCGGATTTGAAGGTTAACAGTGGCGGATTGACGGATTTGATGGTGATGATGTTGATTATTTGATGGTGACAACGGATTGAATGAGAGTGGGTGTTGATGAGAGTGGGTTTTTGATGAAGTTTAGAAAGGTAGAGAGAGTTTGTAAAATATGACTTTTATTGATGAATGAAAAGTTACAAAATGAAGTGATTACATCCGTATATATACAAGAGATACTAACTAACATTTACAAGTCTAACTGCTCTATGTACAAGTCACATAGTGCCACATTTTTTCAATACACTAAGCCTGCACGTCTGTTGTTTTGATCTTGACTGTCTTGAGCTTGAGCTTATGAAGCTATTGACTTTGAAGCTTGAGCTTGATGAGACTTTACCCTCCCCACAAGTTGGCAGTGTGTAAGGATCACGCAGGCCAAACTTGGACAAACAATGGTAGTGTGGTGCTTTAGAGAGGCCTTTAGTAAGAACATCTGCTGCTTGTGCCTTGGTAGGAATGAACTTAGGTAAGATGACTCCATCTTTGATCTTTTCTCTGACAAAGTGACAATCAATTTCAATGTGTTTTGTTCTTGCATGTTGTACTGGATTGGATGCAAGAGCAATAGCAGACACATTATCATAATAGATTGGTGTTGGAGAGGTGATTGTAATACCTAAGTCTTTGAATAAACATCTTAGCCATGTTAAATCACAAGTGGTATCAGCAAGTGACCTGTATTCAGCTTCTGTAGATGACCTAGATACCACTAGTTGTTTCTTTGATTTCCAGGATATCAAGCATGAACAAAGAAAGATGCAATGGCCTGAGACTGACCTTCTTGAGAAACTACAACTGGCCCAGTCACTGTCACAGAATGCATAGAGTTGTAATGAGGTGTTGTGAGGGAAGAATAAACCTTGACCAGGACAACCTTTAATGTATCTAAGAACTTTAGTCAATGCTTTAAGATGAGGTATTCTTGGAGCTTGAGTAAATTGGCTGAGAGTTTGTGCAGCAAAAGCCAAATCAGGCCTGGTTATGGTCAAGTAGAGTAGCTTTCCAACCAAAGTTCTATAAAGTGTAGAATCTTCAAGTAGCTCTCCATCATCATGATTTAACTTAACCAAAGGATCAATTGGTATTGTAGAAGGCTTGACATTCAGCATCCCAGCAGTATTGAGTAGATCCAATGCATACTTTCTTTGTGTCATGACAAGACCAGATGAATTTTTAAGAAATTCAATCCCTAAGTAGTAATTGAGATCACCAAGATCCTTGATGTTGAATTCTTTGTGAAGCTTGTCCTTGACTTGTGTGATAAATTGATGGTTGTTGCCAGTAAGGATGATGCCATCAACATAAATAAGTAGGCAAGTGAAGACCTGATCTTTCTTGCAAATGAACAATGAGGTATCTGCATAACTCTGTGTAAAGCCAATGGAGAGTAAGAATGTTGTTATTTTGAGAAACCATTGCCTGTTATCTTGTTTGAGACCATAAAGGGACTTTTTAAGCTTGCAAACACTACCCTTTGGAGCTGAATAACCTTGTGGTAGAGTCATGTACGCATCTTCAAGAAGATCACCATGTAGGAAAACATTATTGATGTCAAGTTGAGCTATGTGCCAGTGTGAGTGAACTGCAACATCTAATAGAGCCCTAACAATGACCATCTTAGCTACTGGTGCAAAGGTTTCATGATAGTCTACACCTTCTTTCTGAGTAAAACCTTTAGCAACTAACCTGGCTTTGTACTTTTCTATGGTGCCATCTGCTCTACACTTGATTCTAAAGACCCATTTACATCCAATTGGAAACTTATCAGGAGGTAGGATTGTGACTTCCCATGTGTTGTTTTCTTCAAGGGCCTTAATTTCTAAGTTCATAGCATCTATCCAATTTGGATTCTTAGCTGGTTGAGTATAAGATTGTGGTTCTATGATTTGGTTGATACCATTTATGAGATGCCTGTGTATGTGATTATGAATGTTGTTGTAGTTAATAAAGTTGATTAAATGATGTTTTGTTGACTTTGGAAGATTGAGATGATAGTCTTGTAGTCTTGTTGGAAGCTTGATGGTTCTAGTAGATGTTCTTGGATGTTTTGGTAGTGGTGGTGGTGTAGGATCAGGAGATGAAGAAGATATGATAGGAGATGGTACAGTTATGGAAGGTTCAGATGTTGGTGAATTTGGTGGAGCAGTGGTATCAGTGAGAATTGGTGGAGTTTCAGTGTTGGTTGTTGATGATGGAGATGTGTCAGTTGAAGTAGAGTTAGAATTGGGTGTGTTAGGTGTATGAAATTGTGAAGGTGGATGGAAATTGGTATGAAATTGTGTGTGATTGGGTGTTTGGTTGTCAGCAGTGTGATGAGATGAGGTGGTTGTTAGTGAGCTTGCATGAGGTTTGATGTGGAAAGGAAAAATGGTTTCATGAAATGTGACACTCCTGCTTGTAAAGAACTTGTGTGTTTCTAGATCGTATAAAATGTAGCCTTTCTGAGTAGATGGATAGCCAACAAGAACAGATGGAATTGCTCTTGCAGCAAACTTGTCTGTGAGATGTTGGTGTGCTTAGGTTTGACATCCTATGATTCTGAGGTGATCAAGTGGTGGTGGAGTACCATACAAACACTCATAGGGACTTTTGTATGCAAGTGGTTTGGTTAGAAGTCTGTTTATGAGGTATGTTGCAGTGAGAATGCATTGTCCCTAAAAATGAATTGGAAAATTTGCTTGGAACCTTATTGCTCTTGCAATTTCAAGTAATTGTTTATGTTTTCTTTCAACTCTTGAATTTTGTTGAGGTGTGTAAGGACAGGAAGTTTGATGTGTTATTCCATGTTGTTGGGTGAAGCTTGAGAAATTAGTGTTATGAAATTTAGTTCCATTATCACTTCTAATTGCTTTGATGGTTTTATTGAACTGATTTTGCATTTTGAGTTGTGAGGTTGTGTGATGTTTGCTTGGTAACAAATATGTCCTTGTTCCTCTTGAGAAATCATCCACAATTGTTAAAAAGTAGGTACATTTGTTCAGTGTTGTGTGCTTGTATGGTCCCCATAAATCAATGTGAATGAGATCAAATGGTTGTGAAGCATGAGTAGAACTCAAAGGAAATGGTAAAGCATGTTGCTTGGCTAAAGGACAGATATTACAAGGTACATCAGTTTGGTTACAAGAATTTGAAATATACTTTATTTGCTTAAGAGTTTGAAGAGCAGGATGGCCTAATCTTGAGTGCCACAGATTTGTCTTGTCTGAGGTGGTGCTGAGGATGGTAGAATTGCTTGATGTGGGTGTGTAAGGTTCTGGATAGATGATGTATAGGCCCTCACAGAGGCTGCCATGTGCAATCCTCTTGTTGAGAACCTGAAAATGACAGGATAAAGATGTAAAAATTGATGTGATTGACATGTGTTTGGTTAGAGTACTCACAGATAAGAGGTTGTATGAGAATGAAGGAACATAGAAAACATTGGTGAGGGTGATGTCTTTGTTAATTCTCACTGATCCACAGATGGTGACATTAATGTGTTGGCCATTGGGTAATGTGATTAAAATTGGTGGATTACAGGTTCTAATGTTGTGCATGATAGTTAAGGTGATGCAAATATGGTCAGTTGCCCTACTATCTACAACCCAAGCAACTTTGAATTTAACCATGACAGATGCAATAAACTTATGTCTTCTAATTGAGATGGATGTGATCATACAAGATTGAGGATTCTGTTGTGCCTGCTGCATCATTAGCATGACCTGGTTGAGTTGATTTTGCAATTGATCCATTCTCACAAAAACTACTTCATTTGCTCCATCTGTCACATTGCTTGAGCTTGTATTGTCCTAAACACCTTGAGCTGATGAGCTTGGATCCTGACCCACAACTGAGTTGATTGCTTTACCCTTATTCTCAACCACATTTCTCACACATGGTGGTTTGTATTTCCCATGCAGTGGATGACCAATTGGATACCCTTTCAACTTATAACATTCTTCCCTGTAGTGTCCCTCTTTTCCACAATGTGCACAAATTACTCCAGTCCTAAAAGTACTCCTCCTCTCAGTTTGTTGCCTTGAATTGTTTCTGAAATTGGTGTTGTTGTTTCTAGTTGATGAGTTTTGGTAGCCATTGTTGGTGTTTCTGTTGGAGTAAGTAGAGAATGCATCAGAAGTGTTTGTTTGTGGTAAGATGCCCTCTCTTTGTTTCTCCTCTTGTCTTATCATGTTGTATGCTTTTGCAACACTTGGCAATGGCTGCATAAGCAAAATTTGGCCTCTGATGTTAGCATAACTTTCATCCAATCCCATAAGAAAATGAAATAACCTCTTCCTTTGATCCCTATCACCATTCACTCTCCCATTTTCACAATCACAGGGACACATACAAATATAAGGCGCCTCACGAGCATCATGTTCATCCCACAAACCCTTCAACTTGTGATAATACACTTCAATGTTACAATTCTGTTGTTTCACCTGAACAATATCATTGATTAACTGATAAATTCGATGACCATCTAATTGTGAATAGTGCTCTTGAAGTTCTGACCACAAATCACTAGCAGTATTGATGAAATTCAAACTGTTACTTATCTGATCACTAATGGTGTTCAAGATCCATGAGATAACCATATCATTTGTTCTTTCCCATAAAGCTCTCAGTGATGATGTAGTAGCAGGTTCTTAATACTCTCCAGTTACCAATTTGAGCTTGTTCTTGGCATTCAAAGCTATCATCATTGATCTTTACCATGTACTATAGTTATCTGAACCAGTCAGCTTCTTTGAGATCAGAATTAGACCAGGATGATCATTGGGATGAAGATAAAGAGGATGATTAGGTGAGTTTGGATCATCTGGTGATGTATTGATGCCTCTTTGATTGTTTGGATCAGTTGACATGATTGAAGATGATTTGATGACTGTTTAGAGTGAGAATAGTGATCTGTAAGAAACAGAGTATGATGGTTTCCGGTGAGAAAAACGGTGGTTTTTGATCGGATTATGAGTAACTGATTGAGATTGTGGTGGATTATGATGTATTAATGACAGAAGTGGTTGTTATTGTGATTAGAAATGGTGGTTTTAGTCAGAAAAATTATGGCGGGAAAAGTGGTTATGGTGGAGAAGTTAGTTATTTCACCGGAAAAAGTTGTTGAGGGTTGCCAAAATCAGTTAACCACCACAGTGTGTGGTGGTGACTGCTCTGATACCATGATTAAGTTTAGAAAGGTAGAGAGAGTTTGTAAAATATGAATTTTATTGATGAATGAAAAGTTACAAAATGAAGTGATTACATCAGTATATATACAAGAGATACTAACTAACATTTACAAGTCTAACTGCTCTATGTACAAGTCACATAGTGCCACATTGTTTCAATACACTAAGCCTGCACATTTGTTGTTTTGATCTTGACTATCTTGAGCTTGAGCTTGTGAAGCTATTGACTTTGAAGCTTGAGCTTGATGAGACTTTAGTTTTGATGAGAGTGTGTTTTGAATGAATGGCTGGGAGAAGCAGATAGCAGAAAAAGAGTGAATGTGAAGTGACCATGTTGCCCTTACACTAATTAAAAAACAATTTATGTGGAGCGTGGATGATATGGGGGATGGACGGACAAGATTAAAGATTGAGTTCTATGGTTAAATTAAATTCTACACGGAACTTTTGGCCTATACACATAGTAACCTCTTATACTTTCATTTAAGTTTATTTCAATAATATTTTACTCTACTTTTTTCACGTCATGAAAAGGATTCTCTTCTCAGCAATGTTGTTTACATGAAAAAGATTACAAGGAAGGAAACCATTATTGAAACGGTTAACCCGGGCAACGCACGGGTATTGCACTAGTTTAGTGAGTGTCAATAACCAAACCTTTTTGCTGACATTCGATAGGGTTTAAATATATTAAATGAACGGGAATTTTTGGATCGAGAAACACAAAGTGAGTAACTTTGTGTGTTTTTGGAATGGGGCCAATAAGGAGCCGAGACGTGGGTTCAATGTGGCTAGGAGTGTCAAAAAATCTGACCCGGATTCGAACCCGAATAAGCCTATTTGGGTCGGGTTACTCGGGTGAATAATTGTATTCAGGTTATTCGGGTCAACCCGAGTAACACGGATACAAAATAAGGTCGGGTATCGGGTTGAAAGTGTTTGGGTAACTCGGATTCGGGTCGGCCCGATTGACCCGAATAAAGGTTTCTCTATTTCTTTTAATAAAATATTTATAAATTATTTATTTAGGGGCAATTTCATATTTACCCAACTTAAACATGATAATGTTATATTTACTCAAAATATGCTTTAATTGCATTGTAAATCATGTATTCAAAACTTGTAGTCTTGTATAATATGGAACTATCCTATCTATTTTAAATGAGCTTAAATAAGCAATTTTACTATTTTTTGGGTTGACCTGAATGGACTCGACCTAAGTTGCCCCGAGCCCGAATATCCCGAATTTAAAAAGATAGGGTTCAGATACATTATTTTTAGCCTTGACCCGACTTTGACCCAACCTGAGTTAATCCGAACTCCACCAACCCGACCGATTAACACCCCTATCAATAGCAACTATTACCGAATCTGTCAGGTGATTTGTTTTCATTTTCAAACACATTAAAGTTTTGTTCCCAATCAACACTAATAAAAAGTTGAGACTAAAAAAAGTTTGTACAGATGAAAAGAGAAAATGATCCAGTACTGATCAAATGCAGATGCCGTGCTAGACCTTTTATCGTGTAAGTTAAAAATTAAGATCAGTAAGCAAACATTGTAATTGCGATTTAAACGAAAACTAATAGTAAATTGTACTAAATTTTCACCGAGACTAAAAGAATTTCTAGATCAGTCGGTTCTGCTTGGCTCTATGCGCTTCGCTCCGTTCAAATGCTACTGTAGTATATAGTTCTGTATTTTATTCATAACATTATACTGTTTTTCTTTTTTTTAACATATATTGTTTCAATCAAATACAACTTTAGATGTAAGCCCTTCTTTTTGTTACATTATCTGTACCAATTCCTAATATCTATTACAAGATACCATGATAGTGACTTTATTTTATGTTGTTTTTATTAAGTACGAGACTACGAGTATCTTAAAAGATTTATTTATTAGTTAAAGGTTCACAACATTTTTTATATTGAATCAAACATAACACAATGGTTTTATTTACCGGTTGTAACAATCTTTTATCAAAATAAGGAAAAAAATAATATAAAAAAAAAAAAAAAAAAAAAAAAAAAATCATAACACGTTAATTATGAAGAACATGAAAAAAAAGTTTTAGAAAAGAGATTTTTTATAAGAGATATGATATGCACACACTATATTTCGATTTGCGCACTCATGTATACAACCACGTTAGTGCATATTTTGATTTGCACTAAAAGAAGTGTATATACACTTCATAACACGTTAGTGCATATCATTGAGTGTCTCAATAAAAAAATAAAGTGTGCAAATCATTTCTTTTTTTATAATGTGTCATGGTAATACATATTTAAAACATTAAATGAACTAAAATTATTATATTTAAATGTAACTTTATATAATTAATTTCTAAAATATCTTTTGTTTGTCAAGTTTAACATCATTTTACATGAAAATGAATTTAATTTAGGGTTAATTGCTTGAAATTGTATTATACTTGCCTTTTTGTTATTGTGTATCGAACTATTTTTCTTCTTATTATATATATTGAACTTTGGAATTTCGATTATTGTTAGTATTTTGTAACCATTTAATCATTTTTTTTTCAAAATTTGAAAGATAAAATGGTCATTTTAATTACATGGCTAAATAGTCACAAAATACACACAATAATCGAAATTTAAAAATTTATTACACAAAATAAGAACAAAAATAGTTCAATATATAAAATAACAAAAAATGACAAGTATAATTTATATTCAAGTAATTAACCCTTTAATAAATATGATAAATTAATTCTTAAAGATAAATCCTTCCTAAAAAGAAGAAGAATAATTTTATGTGGAAGAAAATATATATGAAATGACATATGTTATGTCTAAATCATTCTATTTAATGTTGCACTTATATGGGAAATAATACCATATTTATTCCTTTTTATCTTTTACATCTTAATCATTTAAAAGAAAGTAGAATAGCATCATGTTAATGTTAGAAAGAAATCCTTTTTATCATTTTGTCTAATACTTTGGTATTTTATTCCTATAACTTTTGACTATAGACTCTATAGTTTATGTATGCAAGTTAGATTTTGCTTAATGGAGATTTAGAAATTAGATGACAAACGATAAATAAAATGAAAATATCTGAATGGATATAAACTATAAAGAAATATAAAAGGAAAAAAGCAAATTAGTATGAGGGTGGGTTTAAACCATCAAATTATTTATATGGGTATAAACAAAACCGGATATAATTAATGTGGTGGTTATGTGTTTCATTTGATTTTCATATAGGATATTGTACATTTTTATAACCCGACTAAGAAATATAGGTACATAAAAACTGTAAGTGATTATCAAGTTTTTAAACCTAATTTAATCCAGGAAAATATCCCCGGATTAAGAAATGTCACTTAACGGTAACCAAGTTTCATCAGGTGTTTCGATAAGTAATATTTAGGGTGCATGAAGGTGAAAAGCGTGCTAAAAGGCTTAAATGATCCGATGTATAAACTATCAAAATGCATAAGTTATGGTACTTGCCCAAACACACCTCAGGATAGGCTACTAAACTTTCAGTATCATTCCAAGAGGTAATAACTAATAACAACACGTTGATCATACTCGAATTCAATTCTCGAATCGCTAGACTAAACGATTTGACAAGCTTAACCACTTTTACTTGAATTTAGGTCCACCTAAACGACTTTCGTAGTATTTCAGGTCCAACATAAAACGTTCAAAATCTTGGCGAGAAATCGAGAATCCATGCGATCACTACTCCTTACTCCTTCAGCGAAAACATTAGGATTATACAATCATGCAAGAAAAGAATAGTAACCATATTACACGAGTATTCTAAATGAAGAAAAAATAGAATAAACCAAAAGCATAATCACCATCAAAGCACTATCAAGTGATCCACACAAATTGTTGTATATATTTCACAGTTTGCGCTCTTACTTCCTACAACTTCCCACCAAGTGTGCTTGTACCATAGAAACATACACAAGGACTCATGGTGTTCAACATAACTTCCATAAAAACATCGTCTGATGGAGTGTGGCAAGGCGATAATCCTCTTCATTATGCGTTTCCATTGCTGATAGTTCAAACTACACTCGTGATCTTCATCAGTAGACTGCTTTCATTCTTCCTCAAACCTCTTCGACAACCTAAAGTCATTGCGGAGATACTTGTAAGTCCCTCTCCCGGAAAACTAAACTACCACAAACTAAAATTCTCATAGCAAAATAGCATACAGTTATACGAAAGTACAACACACATTCTTATCTGATTCTAATAACGTTATGCATACAAATACAACTAAGCATGTGGACGTCAAATAGTTGTTAAACAAACTCTCGTATGTATCTGTATTTCTTTCTTATTATTCAAAATTCAAATCCCGAGTTCCCGAGTAGCTCACAAGCATCTAGACTCGTTTACAACCCTAGTTATGTACTCCCTCCGTCCCAAAATTATTGTCCAGTTTGAATTTTCAAAGTCAAACTGGTTCAACTTTGACCATAAATATATATATTTTTATTATATAATACTTGATGAAAAATTATATCATCGAAAAATACACTTAAAACCTAATTCATTTATATATTTTGCATCAAATATTATATAACACCCACAAAAATATTTAAGGTCAAAGTTGAAGAAGAAAGACTAAAAAAGTTAATAGTGGACAATAAATTTGAGACGGAGGGAGTATAAATTCCAAAAAACATATACTGTGAATATAATAACTGTTCTTGACAAATGCTTTATTTTGGGAATTTTCAGGGTGGAATTCTATTAGGACCATCAGCGTTAGGCCAGTACAAGGAATTTACGCAGTGGGTTTTTCCTTCATGGAGCACTCCAATTCTTGAATCGGTGGCAAGCGTCGGTCTTCTGTTTTTCCTTTTTCTTGTAGGACTTGAGCTTGATCTCACCTCTATTCGCCGGAGTGGGAGGAGAGCGTTATGGATTGCTTCATCCGGTATCTTGTTACCATTCTTGTTCGGGATCGGGATCACATTTCTACTAAGGAAAACTGTTGTAGGAGCAGATAAAGTTGGTTTTGCTCAATGCTTTTTGTTCATGGGAGTTTCCCTCTCAATAACCGCATTTCCAGTACTAGCTCGAATACTAGCAGAGCTTAAACTGTTGACAACTCAAGTAGGAGAGACCGCCATGGCAGCAGCAGCATTTAATGATATTGCTGCCTGGGTTTTGCTGGCTCTAGCGGTGGCTCTGGCTGGCGGGAGTCACAAGAGCCCGTTGGTGTCATTATGGGTCTTGATGTCAGGTGCAGGATTTGTAATTTTTATGGTGGTTGCAGTCCGTCCTGCAATGGAATGGATAGCTAGTCGGTGTTCAAAATCGGGCCACCATGATCATGTTGAAGAAGGTTTTATATGTTTGACACTTGCGGGAGTTATGGTATCGGGCTTCATGACAGACCTTATCGGGATTCACTCGATATTTGGTGCATTTGTTTTCGGACTAATGATCCCGAAACATGGGGAATTCGCAGGGAGGTTAATAAGGAGGATTGAAGATTTTGTTTGTGGCCTTCTGTTGCCATTGTACTTTGCTTCGAGTGGGCTAAAAACCAATGTAAATAAGATAAAAGGTGTGGAGGCGTGGGGGCTGCTGGTGGTGGTGATTTCAACCGCTTGTACTGGAAAGATTCTTGGGACATTTCTGATGGGAATGTTATGCATGATTTCAGCACGGGAATCGTTAGCTTTGGGATTACTGATGAATACCAAAGGGTTGGTTGAGCTTATAGTTCTCAATATTGGCAAGGAGAAAAAGGTTCGTTTTCCAGTTTCAATAATGTTTGTCTAAGCCCTATATAAAGTGTAGAGGTAAATATATAGGTAGGCAGGAGAGGTTGGATAACAGATTCTGCTAAAAGAAGTAATCATGGTCGGGATCCAAACAGGTTACGTTAAGTTGACCCGATACACTAATTGTCCAAATCTTTTTAGCTAATCGATCAATATGTAGAATTTTATTACAAAAATTACTTCTTGAATTACAATGTTTTGTGGATTAAAAGTACACTTAGACAACTTTCAACTCCTTATACTCACTTGACGAGTTAAAGATAATAGTAATACCCATATCGACCTACTCTGCATCTAAGTGGGTCAAAACAGCCAAATGTAAAAGGCTGAAACTAAGGCAGGTATCTGATATTGATTGTTGAAACAGGTACTAAACGACGAAATGTTTGCAATACTAGTGATGATGGCGTTGGTTACTACATTTATGACTACACCAATGGTGATGGCTGTATACAAACCAGCCCGAAAAATCACTTCCACTATCCATCATCGTTCACTTAGGGAGTCTTCATCTCACTATTTAAGAACCCTGCAAGCTGAGCTACGAGTTCTTGCTTGTGTCCACGGGTCTAAGAACTCACCCTCAATGACCAACCTAATTGACTCTATCCAGTCGCCCAACACCTACTCCAACATGAAGTTATATATCTTACACCTACTTGAGCTGACCGAAAGGTCCTCATCCATAATGATGGTGCACAAGGTCCGCAAGAATGGAGTCCCACGCATAAACAACTTCCGGGAAGGTAAGTCAGCTTACAAACTTGAGTCAGCTGCATTGAAAGAAAGCAAAGTCAAGGTTCGATCATTGACCACCATCTCAGCACTGCCGACTATGCATGAGGATATATGCCATGTGGCAGACAAGAAAAGGGCTGCAATCATCATCCTACCCTTCCATAGACAACCGCAACGAGGATACAACGATGAGGAGCCGGCACATATTGGACATGGTTGGGAAGTGGTGAACCAAAGAGTACTTTCACACGCACCATGCACAGTGGCATTGCTGGTGGATCGCGGCTTAAGTAGATCAAACCCAAAACGGGTTTGTGTGGTTTTCATAGGTGGTCCTGACAATCGTGAAGCCCTTGAGTTGGGGGGCAGAATGGCAGCACAACCTGATACTAAGCTCACCATAATAAGGTTTCTAATGAAATCTGGAGAGAATGAAAACGACACTCCCACAAAGCCTGAGGATACAGATATAGACAAGGTAAATTTTAAACAAATTATAAGCTAATCTATCTTCTAACTAATTACTTACTAAGCTAGTTATTTAAATAATTATAAAGCAGAAACTAGATGAGATATCCATAGAAGATTTCAAAAAGAGATGGGAAGGAGAGGCAGAGTATGTGGAGAAGTCAACTCTTAGCATCAAAAATGAATTACTTGAGATAGGGCAGAGCAAAGGGTTTGAGCTTGTGATCGTAGGAAGGGGTAGGTTCCCCGAGGCATTGGTTGCAGGAATTCATGAACATGAAGGTCAATACTCCACCGAACTGGGACTTATAGGAGGCTTATTAGCATCACATGATCATGGGATTACATCTTCTATTCTAGTGGTTCAGAAACACAATCTACCAAAAGAGGACAAGGAGAAACCATGTCCCACCAGTAGTCTGTCTAATAACACTATGGCATAGTTCAATCCTGACTCATGTTTGAATAAAACTACACGCTATACACCCAAATAAAAACATGTTATTCATTTCAAACAAATTGAGCTACCTGAATGAAGCCAAAACCTAATAACACGGCCGAAGGTGCACTCATTTTTACTAAGTTCACTGTGTAACAAATAATCTTGATGTAATTTTATTCCAACATGAATGCATTATGATTTAACACGGTTGATAATCATGTATATCCAAATGAACATTTGTAGATCAAAAATATCTTTGGTAAAAACATTCGAGCTTATGGAATCTTAGACTAATAAATGATTTGTCAATTATGTCTGTATGAGTAGTACAAAGTGAAAATACAAACAAAGTTCCGAAAAAGTAACCATTGCAAATCCAGATGGAATATAAATTTCAATCCATAAACAATTAACTTCGGTTATCTTTTAGTCGGGCAATTAGCCCACATTGTTGACAATTGTACACCGTATAAACAAGCTCTTACACGAGGAGAGTCAATTTTAAAAATATGAATTTAAGGGTAAAAAATTCAGTAACCTTAGAGAAAGCCGGCCCCAGACCAGTTTCTGTCTGATTTTCTGGTTGCGGCTTTACCATCAGACTTGTAGAAACTGTCGTGGCCGTTATCTTTAACATCATCCCAACTTGCCCAGTCAGTTCCATTAGTGGGTGCAGTTGCAGTGGTAGATGCATGCTTCCTGTTACCATCATTATCCCAATCATCCCACGAGCCAGAATCCACTGATCATGAGTTGAAATTTCTTCTTGATGAGCAGATGGAATTATCATTCACTCCAGATGAAGGGGTGGGACTGGAAGTTCCGTTATTATTCCATCCTTTCTTTTCCTCCCCGAACTCCTGAGAAACCCCATTTCCGGGTGTTTCACTTTTCTGCCAGCTCTCAATGTTCCAGTTAGGGTTGTTTTTGGCCAACTCTTGAACCTTTTGTGAAGCAAATGCCATGACACCTTTCATGAGGCCCCATGTCTTTTGTCCAATTTCTGTTGTCTTCTCTGTGACAACATTGATAGTTTCGTTTACTTTGTAATCATAGCCTCCATCTCTTACCTGTACAGAAAGTTATATATATGTGAATACGATTAACCCTTTTTTTATGTTAATCCTCTTACCGTGTGATACAAAATGGTAATTAAAAAAAAAAAAAAGGATATCATTTAATGTACTTAATAACTACTTAAGCACACAAAATGCTTAAAAAGTTTGTTGATAAAAGATCTTCGGTGTCATCGCCATCTAGTTGAACCTAATAATTGAATTATTCTTAATTTATCAAGTTTTATATTGTTGATTACTCGCTTGCTCTTTTTTAATTTCACTGCAGCAGAATAGCTGGGAATCAGAGGGTTAATGGGCAGCATCTATGTGTATATATCTCTTGAATAGTATCAGACCAAGACCAACAAGAAAAATGATTAGACATGAAACCAGATCAAGAGAGTATATGTGAGTAAAATGGTCCTGTTAAGGTCACACAGGTTAAACTTTAACCCGGTGTCACGTCAGCACCACATCAGCCACTAAACTTTAACCAAACTATTTTCAAATTCAACCCCTAAACTAAAACTAACACTTCATTTATTAAAAAACACAACATTAATTTAAAAACATACTTATTACAATAGGAAATTTAAAAACATACTTATTCATCGTCTTCGAAATCTTCTTCTTGCTGTTGTTGTTGTTGTTGTTGTTGTTGTTGTCATTGAAGATATTTCTGCCAAATATGATCCATTAGGTCTCGTTGGAGTTGAGTATGTATTTCTTGGTCGCGTAATTCTCTTTGCACGCGATGTTGGGTATCACATCTTTCGACCCAAGTTTGCTGCCTTAAATGTGGTGTCGGATCCATCCACAATTTTTTATAATCACGTAGTGCAAACTTTTAATCTTTTAAAATCATGTTATGAAAAATAATGCAAGTATACATGATTCTACGTATCTTGACAAGTTCAAGTGCACGTGCCGGTTGTTGTAGTATACCCCAACATCCTTGAAGCACACCAAAAGCACGTTCGACATCCTTTCGTGCACTTTCTTTTTTCATTTTAAAATACCCATGTTTTTCATCGGTCATTGCCGAGAAAGATTTGACGAAAGTTGCCCACCGTGGGTAAATTCCGTCAGCTAAGTAATACCCATGTTCATACCTTCTTCCATTTACCATATACAATGCTCTTGGGGCTTCGTTAGCAAGAATGTCATCGAATAACGGAGAGTTATCTAAAACATTAATATCATTATTCGCCCCCGCCATCCCAAAAAATGTATGTCAAATCCAAAAATTTTGCGAAGCAACAACTTCAAGCAGAATGGTTGGGTATTTTTTAAAACCGCTATCATATTGCCCTTGCCACGCAACCGGACAATTTTTTCACTCCCAATGCATGCAATCAATGCTGCCAAGCATTCCCGGAAAACAATTTTCACGCTCATCTTTTCGTAAAGACTTTGAATGTCGGACCATGTTGCTGTTCTTAAATATTCTGACATAAACAAATCCATAATACACTTGTTAAAATTATCAAGACAATCACGTGAACTACGCTCACCCATTTGCAAATACTCATCAAACGCATCGGGTGCGGTGTCGTACGTCAATTGGCTTATGAAAGATGTACACCTCATAAATACACTCATACTCTGTCGACCCGTACAATCGGGTCCTTTGTTAAAAAATTTAAAATGATCTGGAAGAGGATCGGAATAATAAGATTCAATACCTTCTACTAGTTGTAGATATAGTTTCCGGCTCATCTGAAATCTTCTTCGAAAATTATGGTGCGTATACTTGCAGCCTTGAATGAAATAGTCGTTACACAAACGTTCTTCGGCAACCTCACGTTCACGAAAATCGGGGTACGAGACAAGCGAGGTTGAGCTGCTGTAGCTTATTCCAATTGTTGATGATACTCGTACGCGGCAATCTTAAACTCAATATCAGTTTCGTCATCTACATCTGACCAACGCGTTGGTGATTCGGCACTTTGATTCAGATCCATTGTGAATGAAAAAGATTTTTTCTGAGTTAGATAGAATGTAAATAAAGTTTTGGAAGTGTGAAAAAAATTGTTGTGTTACTTTGGTATTTATAGTGGTAGAAAAATAGTTTTGAAAAAGTTTTTTTTTATTATTATTTTTTAAAAAATTTTTTTACAACTATCCGTTTGGTATATAAGGGGCGTAAAATTTTTTATTTTTATTATTATTTTTTTGATGAAATTAAAGGTAATGAAGATGTTATAGGGGTGTATATGACTTTTTTTTAATATAGTACAGCTTAACGCTGCGTTACGCAGCTAACCAAGCTCGTTAACGTGAGCTTAACCAAGGGCCTCTGTATGGTAACTTTCCTTTAATGTGCAAATGGTTAAGGTTTAACGGGGTGCCTCGTTACCCTACCAAGTGCTCTAAAGCTATATAAACTAAAGTTGTAACAAAAAAGTGTCAGCAAAAATGGCATTTGTTTAATTATTTTACTTTATTTGCACAAAAATATTACATGGAGCAATATTATTTGATAAAACTTTCATAATATAATCACTTAAAATCATTTAATTACTTTACTTTTCTTGCCTAAAAAAATATTGGATAGTACTTTATTTTTCGCATTTGATACTTTTGGTTTCCTTTCATCTGAGGTCGGGGAGCTCCTCAACAGAGTTCAACGAGTTATGCATACCAATGTTATGAAACCTATATATGCAAACGTAGTTCTTAAAAGAATTAGCTTGTTACTCGTTTGACATGCACATCTATGTAAATCGAAAGAAAGCATAGGTAAAAAATAATAATATAAAATAAAAAAAAAATAATTAAAAAAAATTGTCTATATAATTTGATATTCATGAGTTTTATATAACTAAATTATATAACGCAACTTTTATTGTAAATATAAAAACCCAAAAGTTCAATTATTATACCACTAACTTCTTTTAATTAAATAGTTTACACTCTAAACTAAAATGTATATAAAAACTTTCCATAAACTAATACTGATCATTATAATCTACAATGTATATAATTCAAATATTTGTAATCATTTTGACTTAGGGCCCATTGTTAAAAAAAATGTACCATCCTTCACACCTTTTATAGTTATATGTATCCTTGTTCGAATCTGATTATTTCGTGCATATCCTTCTAACTTCTGTTTATTTTGTGAAACTTTTTACCTGTTATTCATGTCGATCCTATATGGATCCGATTAACCTCCAAGTCACTATTAAAAGTGTCCACCTCATTTCCATGTCACTCCAATCTATCCATTCATTCGCACCACCTTCTCCACCACTTAATTCCATTGTCTTTTTTCTTTCTACTCCCAAACGACATGGCCTAAAAACAATTTCAAAGAAAGAAGTGTCACAAACTGACAACCAACTTTAGAGACTCAGGCAGTGTTTCTTTTTTATTTCTAGATTAAGTGGCTGTGGGGGCCACGTCTGTTGCAACCTCTTGTTGGGAAGGAGCTCATATTTTTTGCTTTGGGGATATAGAGGAATTAATAGAAATAAGTGGGTCCTACTTTAAAAAAATACTATTAAATTAGTATATGGACTCAATTCTTAAGCTAAGAGAAAAAAGAAACAGCCCTTATATAATCAAGGTGATTAAAAACACTATGTCATTTAAATGATATTCTAACTTTTGCAATGATTTAAGAGGTTTTATGAACTAAATACACTCATATCGCGTCTCATCTTTAGATAGAAACATATGTATATCCTACAAGTATATGGCCGCAAATGACTGCTGATTGATTCGATTATGTTCCTTTTTCTAGTTGGTCTTCAAAAATTTCATTTTTTTGCTCAAAAACATCATCAAGATTAAGCTTTGGAACAGTAGCTCTTATAACTAGAAATGATGATGTTGTTTGGCAGTAGATAGTAAATTAAAGGAATAACGGGAATGTCTCATTGGCAATATCGAAAGCATAAAGCTTTTCAGGGGAAACCTCATTTGCAGCATCTGCTGATTCAACATTATATGGATCGGATGGTGGATTGTGTTTATTGATTCGTGGGTTTTGAAGATTGAAAGAGGTTTGTATTTTGTTGTGGTAAAACAAAAAAAAATATTTATGAAAGAATGAAGTTTTTGGTTCGGATTTGGAAAAAAGAAAATAAAGATATTTATTAGAGAAGAAAGAATGATATGTGGGGGAAGAAGGGGTGTTTGGTTATAAGTTTTAAGAAGCTAGGTGGCATTATAAGTTAGACATGAATTAAGAAAAAGGGTTAAAGACTTAAATTATCAACGAATTTTTCAAAATTTTCAAATACGGGCAATTTTTTTAAATACTTTTATTACCAACAAAAGTTTACATTTATTTCCAAATATCACTAGTTTTCTCAAATGTGACCGGCTATAGCCGGTTGTGACCTCCACGTCAGCATGTTTAGCTGACCAGTTATTTTTTTTCTTTGATAACACATGCCACGTAAGCGAAGTCAAACCCAACCTCACACACTCAAGTCAAACCACAATTAATCCCACCCTATTAAATCATTTACCCATCCCGATCACTCAAAACACATACCCATTTAATTGTTTAACCTAAATATGACTCGAAACCTAAAAAATGTCAAACACACACACAAACAATAAAGCCAAATGACAAAAAATGTATTGTTATTTATGTTTTGATCTATCAGTTGCTAATTTTATTTAGCATTAAAATCTTTTTTTTATCTACAAATGTGTTTATTTTTATTTTTTGTTCTTAGTGATGCTTTGTTAAATGGGGTTTGTAATGGTCGTTTAGGGAATATGCTTTGTATCCTCTGTTTTTGTTTCCCATGCCCTGCTTTTCGTATATATGATGATTCTTATGTGTTTGATGAAATGTTTATAAAGTAGTTGATACTTAGAATGATATGTCATTAGAACCTTATTTATGGTGCTTGTAATGTGTCTAGAACCATTGTTTATAATGTGCCTAGAATTTAGTTTCATGCCTAGTTATGTGTTTTGTGTTTGATTATTTAAGGTGCCTATTTGGGAGTACACTGAGAGGACCAAATCAGTGAACACATTGGAATGTGCCTAGATTTTGCTTAGCCACCAAAGAGAGAACATTGCATCTTAGTTTGTGCTTGGCCATCAATAAGAGTACCTTGCAGCCTTGTTTATGCTTAGCCATCAATGAAAGTGCCTTGCAGCCTTGTTTGTGCTTGGCCACCAATGAGAATACCTTGCAACCTTGTTTATGCTTGGCTATCAATGAGAGTACCTTGCAGCCTTGTTTATGCTTGGGCACCAATGATAGAACCTTGCAACCTAGTTTGTGCTTGTCCACTAATGAGAGAACATTGCAACCTTGTTTGGGACTACATTGAGAAGACTAAATGAGCATTGGATCACTTAATTATACAATGGTATATCTTGAAAAGCTTTTTGTTACATATTGATATATCTAACATTATCATCAATCAAACTAACCTAGCATTTGTTATTTGCAGATGTGATACCCATTAGCTCTGATTCAAGCACTGCTGGTGCATGAATCCCACCTTAATTGCTTGCTTGGTATTATCCACAAGTTGAAGATTCTACAAGCTCTGAGTATCTAATTGAAGATTCCAGTTCGGATGGTCAGCAAGTTGATCCTATCCAAGCTATTGAACCTCCAGAGCCTCCCAGCTCAGAATCCTATCCTAGCTCTGTCTATCCCAGTTCAGAAGCCTATCCACAAACTCAAATTTGACCGGGATATAGTGCTAAGAATGGCAGCTAAGAAAACTTGGTATTGTAGAGAACTGCGAAAATCCATATAATTAACAACGTCTAATTATATATTAACCTCCGTCATTATTTTTAATCACCATTTTTACAGGAAAATTTAAAATTTTCTTTATTATATTTATTTAACGCGAAGACGTTATCACGAAAATTACCAAATAACGAAACAAGCTCTCGACACGTTTAACGAAAACTAAATAAGTCACTAATCCTACTTAACACTAATTACAACCAAACGGGCCTTTAATATTTCTCAGCCCAAACCCACACGAAGAGTACTATTCATCAGGCCCAAGCTTAAAGCCCAATTTTTATAATTATGATTGTTACTATAATCGACTAACAACCGTGCTGCAAATGACCCATCGTTCTCTAAATTCTTACACACGACATGTATATATTTTTGGTGCCATCTATTTGTTCTCCCACCAAAGAGTTAGGATGCAAGGTTTTAGCTTCTAAGACGAACGTTTGATACATTTTTAATAGCCAAAGTGATCGGTCCAAAACAACCCAACTCGACATACTTATATATCCAAAACTTAATAGTTTTGACTTTGATTTGTTTCTAAATAGTCCTAATAATAATTCTAGCAAGATTTCATAATAATAGACATGTTTTATCAACAAGAATCAAGTGTTATACGATTTATATGAATCGTATACACCTTAAATATTCTAGTCGACATATGTATGAATCACAAGGACAATATCTCATGTTTCTAGCTCTCACACCCTCATTTATAGTGATATAATAATCAAGGTCATTCTAAAATTTATCCATTCTCTGACATGCATAGTTACATATGTTTCTTTGAAATATATAAATTCGTACGTGTCTAAAAATCTTTCTATATGTACTCCTTCTTCATCACCTTATTTCTCCATTCATGACACTCCAAACTAACTATTATACTCTCTCAAAATAACCCTTGAAAGACCAGAAGCAAATCACTCATGCGTTTGGAATTTATCAAGTGGTGACGAGTTTATATATAAATCGTTACTTAGGTTTTAAAGCCACCGTGGGATTTTCTTGTGTTTCCTTCATCACTCTCGACTCTCTACCACCTTAGAGGTGTTTTAAGTATCTTAGAAACTCTTTTGATTTCATTTCATTCGATATTTCATTTCCATGCATCATGTTTTATTTTATGTCGAGCGTATATAGCTTCATATATATTTTATACGTACATACAACCATGTAGAACCACGAACGTGACTAGCCTCTATCTTGGAAGGCCTAGGAGTCACGAAGCACACATAATTCACGTTTAGTTTCACTTTTCATGCATAAAACAAGCCTATTTTAGAACCTCGCTTAATCGGTACAAAAAGTCTAAATACTTAGAAATTAATTCTAAGTCTTTTGTATATAAAAACGTCTCATGAAACAATCGTATATATTGAAATTTAGCTTAACAAGCATATAATATTTTTACACAATCTAATAGGCCACCTAGCTAGCTATCATTTTCGTATAAATAACTTGTAAAAATACTCACGTCTCGACACTCAAACTCACTCAATTTGATCGACATTTACAAGATTTTCAAAATTTCATTTTCTTTCTAAAAACTAAATATATTCGGTTGGGCTTATTACAAGCCCAATAAGAAATAACATTTTACTAGCCCACTGGACCCATATGATATATTTTCAGAATCACAAAAATAACCCAAGTCCAGGCCTAAAACTATTTTCGTGCCCTCGCCTCTAGATTTCTTAACGGGCCTTGTTAAGACACGTTAATGGCCCTTTTAGCTTAAAAATAAGCAATTCGTGTAATAAACAGTTGAAATAAATTTTAATAAGCTTTATTAAACTACAGAAAATCTCGCCTAGCTTTTCCCATAATTTTTGTACGAAAAGGACTAAAAATGTAACGCAAATTCACCTTGGAGGACTAAAAGTGTCAAACCTTTAAAACAGGGACTAAAACTGTAAAAATAGAATCATTAGGGTATAAATTGATATGTTATTCAATTCCAAGCTCAGAATTGATTATTGGACAAGTAGAGGACTAAAAATATAAATTATATATAAAAAGGACTAACGGTGTAACACTAACGTCATTAATATAAAAAGTGTAAAAACTGGAAAAGGACAAGGACCAACATATTATATTTGGCATTCTTATTTTATTTTTCATTTAACGACATTCCATCACGTCACGAGCCTTTTGTATAATTTATTTATTTAATAGTAAACGTTCGTTATATATATATAAAACATTTCAAAACGATTTAACTTAACGAATAGTTTCCCCACTTACAAGAAAACAATATATTATTTTCAATAACACAAAAACAAGATAATATTAAAAATAATATTATTTCTGAACTTTAGGCATTTTAAGCATATCATATTCTCACTCTAACGATCATATCGTTATTCGTTCTCATTATCATTTCTGATTGTGCCTGAAGCAGTCAAATAATATTGACCAAGTAAATGGTCAACAACAGCTTAGCTCCAATCTCCGTGGATAGTATAGAGTTTCCCCTGGTCGTTATGTCCCGACGAGATTGAAATGGTGTTTTTGAAACGTTATTGGAATAAGTGATACTGAGGACAGTAATCAAAGATGATTTGGATTTGAGTACACTAATGATTACTTGGTTTTTAAATAAATGAAACAGTATTAACAATTACAGAAACACAAATATGATTACACGTACACAAATTAGAAATCAGAAATGTTTACAGACAGAGAAAAATGTGAGATTTAAACAATTTACAACTACAGGGGGTGAAATTGAAAATTTTACAAACTTAATATAAAAAGAAACTTAAATTAAAAAGAAAAATATTTTTTGATTATTTTATTATTTATTATTAATTAATTAAATAAAAACTATTTAATATATAATTAAAACTAATTAACTTAAAAAGCTTTATAATACTAATTTCAACTAGAAAATTGCAAAATTAATTTTTAAAATTCTAAAATGACTTAAAATAAATTTAGAAACTAGAAATATATATTTTTGTATTTTTTTGGATTTTATATTAATTAAATAATAATTAAATTAATTAAACTAGTTAAATTAATTTAAATTACTAAAAATAGCAAAATGACTTAGAAAATTCTGAGAAAATTTATAAAACTAATTAACCATCTCAGAAATCCTAAAAAATTATAAAAAGTTTATAAAAATTATTTTAGACTATTTTACTAATTATTTACTTATTTATTAATTAAACTCTAGTTAACTAAATTAATTAAGAAAAATAGAAAATTAACAATAGTAATTAAGAAACTATTTTCTAAAAATACTTAATGATTTATAAAACCTAGGAAAAATATAAAAAGGTGCTGTTGTTAACTAAAAATTTATAAAATTATTTAATATACTAATATTACTTAATTATTAATTAAACTAATATTAATTCTAATAAATACTAAATTAAAAGAGAAAAATCTAGAAAAATTATTGAAAATACTTTAATATAAAAGAAAATTAAAAAAAATATAAAAATGATGAAGTGCTTAATAATAAGCTGAAAAGAAAAATTAAATAGATAAATTCTATTAAATAGAAGCTATCACTAATTTCAAAGTTGGTTTTTCTTTGTTTTTCTTTTTGACAACTAATTATACACTGAAAACAAGCAACTTTTGTGAAGGACTTTTTATCAGTGCTTAAAAATAAGCATTTGAGACACCAAAATGCTTAACAGCTTGTAGTTTTAGCGTATTAGGACTTGTGGCTTATGAATAAGCTGTGTTTAAGCTACCTAATGAACAAATAAGCCAAGACAGGTGTGTAACAACTGAAACAAAATTATCCAAATAAGCACAAGAAATAAGCTGATGACACCAAATAAGCACTTAACAAAACACAGGACCAAACAAGCCTTAAATAGGGACCTTCGGACCACTGTGGGGTCCACAGAAGTGAAAGGGAGTCCAAACTAAACCTAGGTCCTCAAAGTTGACCTGGTCAACTTTGAAATAAGCCAATAAGCTGGGCATATGGCTTTTTATTGAGCACTGGGTGGAGCTTGGTATTTGGGTGAACAACCTGAGTACTCAGGTTATTGGTTGTGTGGTCAGGCACAAAGGTGGGTCAAATAAGCTATGCTCTAATAAGCTAGGGTCCAAACTAAGCCTAGGTCTAAGTAGATGGGCTAATAAGCTCTTTGAAAATCCAAAGAACCAGGAGTGGGGTTTACTAATGAGCCTTTGAGTGGCCTATGAAGAAGGGCTATGTATAGTGAGTGTTCAGTATACACAGTCGGAATGGTCAAACAAAAAGCTATGAGCAGCCCTACCTAATAAACTACAAAGTGAAAAATAAGCTATGATCTTGAAATATCAGTTGATTGGCTTTCCAAAAAGCCAAGGTTCTTATGGTGGGGCCCACTAATGAGCACAGGGGAGTCCTTGGAAAATTGATCAAAACCTGAGGCGCAGGGCATGTACTTGCCTTGCAACTTCAAATTAGCTTTTGCACAAGCTTAAATAAAAATCACAAAAATAAGCTGACTATGTGATTTGAAAGATGAGCCGATAGACAATGACTAGTGAAAAGCTCAGGGTCCAAATCTTAGTACAAAAATCAAAACAAATCTCCCAATTTTTGGATTTCTGCCAAAGTATACAAATTTGACTTTTTGAATAACCTTGTAACTTTGACTTTTGTGATTTTTGATCTAGATTTTATGACTGGTTATGGTTATACAAGCTATATCAAGACTTAATTGAGCTTTATTACCTACTTGTGAGTGTAAATGGGGCTTATGCCACTTAAAATACAACACAGACAGATGATTAGGCCAAATTATTGTTGATTTTGACTTTAAAGCTTCTATCCACTAAAAACTTGTTGTTTCTAAGCCTCTTGGGTATTTAAGAAAGATTCTGCAACAGGTTTCTACCACTAAGTCTTACAAATACACAACAAAACAGGTTCTTCCAAACAACCTGTCAAAGTGATGATTTTTAAGAAGCTAAATGAAATATGAACCACAAGCTATTCTATGAACCACAACTTATCTAATAAGCTATATTAAAGCAGAACAAGCAATAATCAAGCATAAACAAGCATTAATGATAAGAAACTCAGATTTAAGGGAAATTGCTTACAAAAGCCTTCCTACCAATCTTTCATGAACCAAGGACCACAAAATCACTTCCTAATGAACCTCTACAGGTTCTCTAACCCAGGGCCATCCAGAACTCACCCTGCTCCAGCAGTCCAGCTTGATGATCACCATAATCTTGATTTTTGATTTTTTCTTTATTTTTTTCTTATTTTTATTTGTATTTTTGATTTTTCTGAACCTACACTGCTTTTAATGTTTCTAAAAGCTTTTATGAGCTTCCTGGGAGCTTACATAAACTTATGCATCCATATCATTAACTAGAAACAACAGCTAAGCCTTTTGAGATTTTTGAAATAGAAATGAAAATTGCATATACTGAAATTGGTACTGAACTTGAAATTAAACTTGAACAAAGTTTTATACAACTTAAATAAACTAGTAGAATGCTTAAAAGCTTAAGATTTAACTGAAATAACAATCTATAATCTAAACGACACACTTAAACTAAAAATATACTACATCCTTGTCTTCAATGCCTTTCTCCCTTTTATAGTTGAGGATTAGGGTTTGGGAACCCTTTCTGAGCAAGTCCCACTCCTTTCCTGAGCTGTTGGATGACTGAGGCTTAATCTAAGCCTTACACGTGTTTTGGCGGGAAAGAAGAAACAAAGCAATTTGCTCTGCAAGAGTGCAATAGGGGGAGGGGGAAGCATTAAATGTTGTTTTGATTGTTAGGTAAGTGGGGTGGTGAGTGGCTTGGGCAGTGGGATGTGATAGAGGAGGGGGTGAGGTGATGGGATGATGCAAGTTGGTGGGGGAGAGGGAAGGGTGGTGGTTTGGCTTGGTTTGACCATGGTGTTGTATTAGAAAGGGGTTGAAGGGAGTTGGGCTTTGTGGTTTAGGCTTGTAAAAGGACTGGATCAGGGGTGTATTTGGATTGGTTTTGGCTTTGGGTTAATAGTATTAAGGGTCCGGTTGGTTTGTAAGTTTATCATAAGGACCAAATGTGTAAAATGCCGAAAGTTAGGGGTGAGATTTGGGAAGTTTCCAAGGTTGTCACAAGGGTGTATCTTGCCAAGTTTAAATAGTTCAAGGACCATATTTGATAATTTCCATTTTTACACCTCCAGGGACTATTTCTGCCAAACTTTGAAACTTCAGGGACCAAACATGTAATTCCACCAAAAATTTCACCCAAGGACCATTCCTGCCAAAGATGAGTAGCATAAGGACCTAAATTGATTTTTTCCAAAGTTTTTAAATCCCAGGGACCATTTTTGCCATTTTTGCAAAGTGCAAGGACTAAACTTGTAATTTTATGAAACTTCACACCAAAGGACTAAATATGTTTGTTTGTGATTCAAAAAGGATCTTTGGTGACTTTTCTTCTAAAATAAATGCTCAGGGACTAAATTTGACAAGTTTTGAAAGTTGAGGGACTGAAACTGCCAATTATGCAAACTTTGTTCATTATTCATTTGTTTTTAAACATTTTGCATCTGAAACATATAAAACACAACCCTGGGATATTTTCAGTATTTTGATGCATATTTGAGTGTTTTTGGATGTTTTGGCAGTTTAGATGAGACAAAAATGATGAGTATTTACACACTCATCAATCCCCCACACTAAAATATTTCTAGTCCCTAGCAATCTTTTATGAAAACTTAATGGATTTGAAGTCTCTTTACCAAAAGCCATTACTTCTGGAGTAGCCAAATATTTCAGTTCAAGTAAGAACTATGGTACACTGATAACCATATGATTTTGAGCAAACCATCAGCTCTCAACGGATTTGATTTGTCTTTAGCAAAAGCCGTTTGCTTCTGGACTAGCCAATTCTTGATAGACATAGTCAACATCTTGGTGAGCTGATTACCAATTATGGTGAGTTGAATCCCATACAATTTTTGGCAAATTGTCAGCCATTAACGGTTTTGAGTTATCTTTACCAGGAGCCGTTTGCTCTCGGATTAGCCAGTCCTTATGTGATTTAGACATGGTGAACTGATTACCATTTTTTGTGTTTAGTGCGAAGCACTTCCACTAAAAAAATTTGGTTAAAACGGGGGTATTATGGCACTTATAAGGTAAAAAATGTGATCAAATTCACCAGAATTCACCCCCCCCCCCCACACTAGAACTGAATATTGCCCTCAATATTCAAAGTACCGCCTATTGTGCCGATATTTTTGAAAAACTTGGATTTGAAAATTTGAAACTTGGGCAAGTGTGGGAATAGCATTTTTTTTTTAAGATTACTTTATATACAACAGCATGGGCAACTCCCCCACACTTGTTTGTTAGAAAAGAGAAAGAAGTCAGAGATATGTGGGAAAACCCATGTTTTGCTAATTTTTGTTCACCGAGTCACTAGCTTGACTCGATCCCCGAATTCATTTGTCCATGGGGAAAGTTTGGAGATCCGGGACAACCATGGATGGTATGTCCTCTCCAAAATAGTGTTTCAGACGATGACCATTCACTTTGAAGTTAGGACCGTCAGGTTGAGATAACTCAACAGTCCCATATGGGTATACTTTTGCAATAGTGAATGGTCCAGACCATCGGGTTTTTAGTTTGCCCGAGAAGATCTTTAATCTTGAATTGAAAAGAAGGACTCGGTCACCGACGTTGAAAACGCGGTTCTTAATCTTTGAGTCATGGATTTTCTTTGTCTTTTCTTTGTAGATCAAAGAGTTCTCATAGGCTTGATCACGAAGTTCCATTAATTCATTGAGTTGAACCTTACGGTGATCACCCGCTTTATGAAGGTCGTAATTAGCATGTTTCAGGGCCCAATTGTAAAACCCCCAAAATTTGATACAGCGGAAGACTCAACAAGCTTTCGGGATGCTACGGGGATTGGTATCCAACACAAGACAATATAGAACGAGATAAAGTAAACATGATAAAAACACAACCAAAACGGGGTTTTAAGGTTTACATTTATCCCAACATCATTCAGAGTCAGGCCCAAAATAAAATAACAATAGGTCCAAATTTAATTATCAGAGTTTAGAAAATATAGATCCATAAACCGCGTGCCTTAGCCGAGCCTTCCAATCCAAGCATGCACCACATCACTTAATTACCTGAGAAAACGCGCTAAAAGTCAGCTTTCGCTGGTGAGATCATAGGTTTAAATTCAACTAATGATATAGTGGACATATACGCAAAACGCTTGCTAGCTAGACTAGGGATTCGCTAAAAACATGCGGATACCCTCCGCTCCAACATAACACACGGATACCCTTCCGTACTAACAAAACACACGGATACCCTTCCGTACTAACATAGATATTCGGGTAACCCCCGCAATACCAATAAATACTCGGATAACCTCCGAAGTATTAATAACCTATAGGTGCACACACTATAGTATCCGAAATCCTCAAATGAGCCAATATCGTAATCCAACCATTATTTAGTCCACACGCGATGGTTCACTATGTGACTAGGGTTGATGTAACTCATCTAACCAAATCTAGTCCACACGCGATGGTTCACTATGTGACTAAGGTTGTTGTAATATTCGTCTAACCATAACTAGTCTACACGCGATAATTCACTATGTGACTAAGGTTGACAAATCTTCCTAATTCCATGAGCATAGCAAGTTTTGAAAAGTAAAAGCGATAATAGTCCACATAAAACAATTTGCACGTTTCTCACCCCAATCATTGAAAACATAGTTCAAGAGTAAAAAGTGGGGCTATGACTCACCTCAAGTCCAGAAAAATAGCAAGACGAGGTAGGTAGAAATAAGATGTATGATAACTCACGAAACAGCAACTACGGACTTGGCACGACCTAACAATATTAACTCTTTCAGAAATCATTTCCTCAAATATATAATATTCCTAAACCCGGACGAGAATCCGTTTTATTACCGAAAATCCATTTCGTATTAGTTTGGTGTATTTGCGTTTGGTATCCATACGGGTGGTGGGTCGACTCAAAACAAACCAACAAGATCGCACATAAAAAGATAAAATAAACTATAGATCTAATATTAGCCCAATATATCATTTAAATAAATCGCCAAAGTTTACAAAATCCGCCGATTTGATAATCCTCATATTTATTTACGTAATATACCGTCCCAAGATTACACCCAATCTAAAACACATAGCACATAATTACTATATAGTATATATCGTAGTTTAATAAATTCCTCATATATATCGTCAAATTGGCCAGATTCCCCGATATATACACTCGCAATCTATTACACTTTACATATACTACAACCTATGGGCGTCGTAGGATACGATGCCCACTAATATGTTTGTTTCGTATAACCAAACAACCCGGCTCAACCTTACGGTTAAGTGGTTATTTATTTATAGAAAACGTCGATATTAGTCGTCATATATCCGTGACAACACGAACGTCGCAAATAATAGCTTACCTGGACCCGAGTGACAACAATTTCGCCTAACTCAATAAGTTTATCCGTTATATGTCCAAAACGACATTTTATTAAATGTTTCATAATTGTCGGGAGTTTCCCGTTATATAACATTATTTTTATAATAACAATACGTTTAATAATATTACGCCACTTTCGTAGCCTAATATATATCTAATCGTATTATTTATAATACGACTCGTGATTATTATTATTATTAATATACGCGTTTATATAGTTATATATACGTTATTCACGTATATACTTTCATATAAACGTTCATATTATCAATAATTATTATTACGAGTTTTATTATTTCCGATTCAATTTTAATAGTTATTGAGTTATACGAAATGGTCATATGTCCGAGTCATGACCCTCGGCTCATTGTCCAAGTCCAATAATATGCAAAAGTCATAAATAACAATTCTACGTCCAATCACAATCTCAAACCACGGGCTACAACAATAGGGTCCGACTACGGCACCCGACTAACCTATCTCCGTCAATCTAACGACCGTCTCACAATCGGTCCCCAAATCACATTCCAATCGACAACAACTCCTCAATACCAAAATCAATGTCCAATTCGACCACATGAATATACGGCCGAGAAAATAAATTCCACAACAACAATATACACAAGTTCACATTTATACAAAAATATAACATTAACAAGTTAATGTGTGGGTCGGTTTACCAAGCCGACCCGAGCCCTCGACTCACTTGAGTCTCAGCTCCGAACCACGAGTAACTAGAACTCGAATCCAACATCACATAGCTCACAAGAGCTAACCAAGATATCATATACACCATTCGACCCAAATGGTCAAATGGCAACAAGGTTGCATTCGGCTAAGAGCCGCGACCCAAAGGGTCGAACCATAATACCAAACGAGCCAATAGGCTCGAACCACACCCAAAGAGAACCCCTAAGAGGGTCTCGGTATGGCCAACGAGCACAAGAGAAATCCCCGAGACCACAAGGTCTCGGCTAGCAACGAATCGGGGTTCACCATGCCCTCGACAACAATCAAAACAATCAATCATCAACAAGAACCAAAGCCACACAAGGCTCGAACCAAATAAGCCGAGAGTATAACTCTCGGTTCCGAGTCAACCACAACCAAACCAAGAAACCCGGATACCAAACCATTTGAAAACTTAGTTTCATCAAAAACCCATCATCATATCACGTTTTAAATGAAAACCCACATGGATCTCATCCATTCGTGACCTTTGGTCACGATTCGAACCCATAAATCGAGTCAAAACTCGACCTACCTTCCAAAATAATACCAAATCGAAGAGCACACAAGAAATAACAAGAAGTGATGATGAACTCGTGATAAAATTTGATTCGAATTGGTGTTATAGTAAGAGTTAGAGCGCGTGTAGGGTTAGATCGGATAGAGGATGTGATGGGGAGTTTATTGGTGGTGGTCGTGTGGTGTGGGGGTCGGCGGTGGAGCAGTGGTGGTGGCCGGAAGTTGTGTCGGCTAGGGTTTAGAGGAGAGGGGAGATGAGTGGAGAAGAGAGAGTGAGATGGGTGTTTGTTTGTGTTTGTTTGTGTGTACCGAAAAACCACAAGGACCATATATTGTAGTTTACTCTTATTAATAATAATAATAATAATAATAATAATAATAATAATAATAATAATAATAATAATAATAATAATAATAATAATAATAATAATAATAATAATAATAATAATAATAATATTATTACGGTGTGGAGCGGGTAACGTGGGTAGATGTAAAAACACGTGGCCCGAACCCGAACTCATTTCAAAACTTCCATATCACACGAGAACCTCTCGTAATTAATTAAAATATATATCGGACTCGTTAAGACGAATCATAAAATTGTCGTTAGGAAATCCTAGTGCCAAAGTCAACGTAGTACCAAGTGAGAATTCAAATACACATCACCGATCATTCAATCAAAAATGAATTATGAACATAATTCACGAATTCCATAACGTCATTAATTAAAATATCCATAAAATAGGTCTTACAAGTTCGTTGTGAAATGAAAATTTCAAATAAAAATTATAAACGAACTTAAATTGTAATGCGGGTCTTAAAAATAGCTCCCTAAACTGCCGGTTGTCACACCAATAGGCTTTGTGCTCAAGCTCGATCGGTAAATGACACGCCTTCCCGTATATAAGCTTGTAAGGAGTACACCCGATGGGTGTTTTGTAAGCTGTACGGAAGGCCCAAAGTGCATCATCTAGTTTATCTGACCAAGAGGCACGGTTTTCACCTACGGTCTTCTCCAGAATCTGTTTTATACCACGGTTAGAAACTTCCACTTGCCCACTTGTTTGTGGGTGATACGCGGTAGAAAGACGGTGAGTGACACCGTACTTAAGCATGACTTTTGCGAATTGATCATTGCAAAAGTGCGTACCACGATCACTAATGATAGCACGGGGAGTTCCAAAACGAGCAAAGAGGGATTTCAAAAATTTCACAACAACTCGGGCATCATTGGTGGGTAAGGCTTTTGCCTAAACCCATTTTGACAAATAGTCAACAGCCACGAGTATGTACTTGTTTCCACGAGAAGATGGGAGTGGCCCCATAAAATCAATGCCCCAGACGTCAATGATTTCACAAACTTGAATGGCATTTTGTGGCATTTCGTTCTTTTGTGAAATATTCCCGTGACGCTGACAAGCATCACAAGTTTTGACTAAGTCGTGGGCGTCCTTATAAATTGCGGGCCAATAGAAACCGGAGTTACACACCTTTTTAGCGGTGTAGTTTGGACTATGGTGTCCCCCGGTGGGTCCAGAATGGCAAGCCTTGAGAATATCATTAGCTTCCTGTCCGTAAACACATCGCCTGATGACTTGATCGGCACAGATTTTGAACAAATAGGGGTCGTCCCAGAAGTAATGTTTAACGTCTTTAAAGAATTTGTTTTTCTGTCGGGACGACATCCCCTTTACAATGAAGTTACCCGCATGGTAGTTTGCAAAGTCGGCAAATCATGGGGTAGAAGAGTTACCACGAAAAGAAACCACATTGAGTGTCTCGAGAGGAAGTGTTTCATTTATTTCCTGTTTCTCGGACACATCCTGGTGAGGGTTTTCTAATCGGGAGAGATGATCAGCAGCCAGGTTCTCGGCTCCTTTTTTATCACGTATTATGATATCAAATTCTTGCAGGAGGAGAAACCAACGGAGTAGTCTCGGCTTTGCATCTTGTTTTGCAAAGAGGTACTTCAAAGCCGAGTGATCCGTATATACTATGCATTTGGTCAATATTAAATATGGCCGGAATTTTTCAAACGCATACACCACTCCTAATAGTTCTTTTTCAGTGGTGGTGTAATGACTATGAGCCTCGGTCATAGTTTTTCTTGCATAGTGTATAGGCTGAAAGTATTTTGCTTTTCGTTGCCCCAAGACCGTACCTATGGCAAAATCACTGGCATCGCACATAAGCTCAAAAGGTAGGTCCCAATCGGGGGCAATAAGAATTGGTGCCTCAGTAAGCTTTTTCTTCAAAGTTTCAAAAGATTCGATGCACTCAGTTGAGAAGATACAAGGAGCATTCTTCTCGAGGAGATGGGTCATAGGCCGGGCGATTTTGGTGAAATCTTGAATAAACCTACGATAGAAACCGGCGTGACCCAAAAAGCTCCTAATACCCTTGACGGTAGTGGGATGAGGTAATTTAGCTATTACATCAACTTTGGCTCTGTCAACCTCGATCCCGTTTTTTGAAATTTTATGGCCGAGGACAATGCCCTCTTTAACCATAAAATGGCTCTTTTCCTAGTTGAGACACAAGTTTGTGTCTTCACAACGTTTTAGCATCTTTTCCAAGTGGGAGAGACAAGACTTGAATGAATCCCCGATGACTGAGAAGTCATCCATAAACACCTCCTTGGTTTTCCCGATCATGTCAGAAAATATGGATATCATGCACCTTTCGAACGTGCCAAGAGCATTACAAAAGCCAAAAGGCATACTTCTGTAGGCAAAAGTTCCGTAAGGGCATGTGAAGGTAGTTTTCTCTTGAGCCTGTGGATCAATGGGGATTTGGAAATAACCGGAGAAACCAACGAGGAAACAGTAGTACTCGTTCCACGCTAATCTCTTGAGCATCTGATCCATAAAGGGTAGAGGAAAATGGTCTTTACGGGTGGCATCATTTAACTTACGATAGTCAATGCATACTAGCCACCCCGTAACCAGCCGAGTTGGAATCAACTCGTTTTCTTCGTTTGTGACAACAGTTATGCCACCCTTTTTTGGAACGCAATGAATTGTGCTAACCCAAGGACTGTCAGAGATGGGGTAAATTAATCCTGCATCAAGAAGTTTGAGAACTTCCTGTTTGATAACTTCAAGTATTTTGGGATTAACCCGTCTCTGTTGTTGGACTGCTGGTTTGAAATCATCCTCCATTAAAATTTTGTGAATACATAATTCAGGGTTTATACCCTTGATGTCGAAGAGTTTCCAAGCAATTGCTTGTTTGTGAGATTTCAAAACCTTTATGAGAGCAGCTTTCTCCTCATCTTTTAAATCTTTTGCAATAAAGACGGGTAATTTATCATTACCCTCCAGGAATGCGTATTCAAGATGGGGAGGTAAGTCCTTAAGCTTAACCTCGGGGAAATCTTTAGTTTTCTCAACATTTTTTATTTCCTCCTTATGAAGTGTTTGTGAAAGAACGGGAGGGTGGGAGGGATCTTGATTGAGTAGCTTCTCAAGGAGAAGTATATCCCTGTCCGGGTCAATCTCCTAGTTATCAATTCCTTCGGGAATTGAGTCACTTCGGAGAAAGGCGTATATTTCCTCCAAGACAAAGTCCCTTCCCTCAAACGGAGTGAGGGAAGGAGTAGAATTAGCAATTATGGGATGAGAGGAGGGAGTGGGATTGCCACTCGAAGAATCATCGTCGAAACCAAGAATTTCTTGAGAGTACTCCTCTGTAGCAACATCGATGATATCGATGCGGTTAACAGATTTGGTCATAATTCGAGGAGTATCTCGAGGTTTGATCAAGATTGAAGGTTATGGCTTCGGAACCAACACGTAACGTGATTTCCTCATCGAATACATCGATCAGAGCATGACCCGTCCTGAGGAATCCCCGTCCAAGAATGAGGGGAACTCTTGGGTCTGCATCAAAATCAACAATCACGAAGTCTGCCAGAAAATGGAACTTTCCCACTTTGATAAATATATCCTCGGCAATACCGAGGGGACGAGATATCGAACGATCTGCAAGCTCAAGAGTCATGCAGGTGGGAGTGAGTTCTGGAAGAGAAAGTTTCTTCCATACTTAGTGAGGCATCAGGTTGATGCTGGCACCAAGATCGGCCAAGGCATAGCATTCAACGATTCCCGGGAATATACATGGAATGAGAAATTTCCCGGGATCTCCCAGCTTCTCGAGAAGCTGTTTTAACAAAACCGCAGAGCAGTTTTCATTGAAGGGAGTTTTTGCCATCTCGAACAGTTTTTCCTTGTTATTTAACAGATTTTTGATTATGGATGCAAATTTAGGCATTAAGAGGATAGCATCCGCGAAGCTGATATCAAAATGAAGATCTTGAAAGATTTGTAAATTTTTTTCCATTTCATGATTTGCTTTTTCACGGAGCTTTTGATCTTGTAAACGTGATGGATACGGAATTGACGGTTTCGGGTTTGGTTTTGAATTTTCAACAGAGGTCTTGGGAGGTTCAAATACAACCCCTGTTTTATGGGTTAGGACCGGGATAACCGGAGGAGGAATGTCAGTGGTACCTCCGTTATTAGTAGGAAGTACCGTGTCAGTTGTGTCCTCAGTTTCATGTTTCTCTACCTGAACAGGAGAAGAGGTAGATGGGACCGTGGGTCCTTTATAAGAAACTCCACTTCGGGTTGTGATCGCCTTAACATCGCCCCTCGGGTTAGCGATCGTGTTGCTCGGTAGTGTACCTGAGCCCGAGGGTCAATCATTTAAAGACTTCTTAAGTTCAGAGATCTGGCTGACCAAAAATTTATTCATTTCTTCTTGGGATTTCATAAACTGTTTCAACAACTCATCGGATGATGGTCCAGTCAGAACAATGGCTTGATTTTGATTAGGAACATTTTGAGCACGGTTGTTTTGAAAATTCCCTTGATTTTGATTATTATGACTCTGAAAATTGTTTCCTTGGTGAAAATTACCCTGTTGGAAATTATTACCCTGATTAAAATTACCATGACCTTGATTACGGTTAAAATTTCCTTGGTTTTGAAAAGCCTGATTGTGACCAGAATGGAAATTCCCTTGGTTTTGAAAACCTTGGTTCATTCGGTTTTGATTAAAATTTTGATTCCGGTTTTGGTTTTGATTTTGAGACTGATTAAACCCGGGGGGTCCAAGGTAGTTCTTAGAACGATAGCTCAACAGATTATGGTCCCTTTGTGGTTGGTAGGAATTACCTCCCGTATTATAGGAACCTTGAGCTGCGTACACGTTTTCATGAGTGAAGCCACCGGAGGCTGGACACTCAGTGTACGGGTGGGGACCACCACAAGTTTCACAACTTGGGTTGACAACTTTGACGTGATGATTTTGACTAGACTGATGTATACGTAGGACTGCAGTGGACAAATCATCAAGTTTTTTAGCAAGGACAGCTATATCATTGTTTGTTGGAGTGACAGATTTACATGACGAGTCATTTCTCTCGGCTGAGGAATCCCAGAAATTGTGATGTGCAGTCATGTTTTTGATCAAATCATAACACTCTTCAGGGGTCCTTTTCATAAAGGTGCCCCCAGCAACAGCATTGATGGTGTCACGATGACGAAGTGTCAAACCATTGTAGAAGGTATCTATAATGGTGACAAGAAGCATATTGTGATTTGGACATCGATCAATTGCAAGCTTATAGCGTTCCCATGCCTCAAATAAGGACTCGTCAGGACGCTGTCTAAAGTTGTTGATATCATTTCTCAGTTTAGTTACCATGGCTGGTGGAAAGTATTTAGCCAAGAATTTGGTAACCATCTCATCAAAAGTGTGGATCAAATTCTTAGGAAGACGATCGAACCAGGCAGTAGCATGATGAGTGAGAGAATAGGGGAAGAGGTATAAACGAAGGTCGTCTTCGGTGACGCCATTTTGTTTCATGCTTTGGGTGACGGTAAAAAATTTGTCAAGATGCTTGTTAGCATCGTCACCTGGTAATCCGTGAAACTGACACGAATTTTGGACTTGTTGGATCATGTGGTACTTTAGGCCAAAGTCCGTAGCCTCAATAGTGAGTGGTGCAATAGGTCCGCCCCTCCCTTGCATGGTGGGCTGACACAACTCCTCCATCGTTCGAGGATCGGGAGCTATTTTATCCTTGGGAGGGTCAGGGGTGGTGGGGGCCGGTCGTCCATTTCTGTTTTTGGTTCTTCAATAACAGTACGTAGCTCGGGTATGTTTTTCTGACTTTTACGCTTTGTTTGTGAACGAGTGCGCATGTACTAAAAACAATTTTTCAAAACAAGATCGAGGCAAAACAACAGGGAACTTAAACCAATAATCTCAAGTGAATGGCTTCTTTGAAAAAGGTACACCACCCACAAGGATACAATGACAAGTTTTAATCTTATGTTTAGGAACTTATTATGTTCACACCTCCAGTTGGTAGGTGTTTGTTGGGCCATATACAATCGTGTATATGTGATTTGATACAAGAAAACTACATATGCTTCAATGAAGATAATTAAAGGACTTAATATGCATAATGGAGATTCTACAAGCAGTTGGAGTATATGCAAAATACTTATCTTTATAGAATATTACAGAAGATATTGTTTACTTGTAGGATAAGTTTGTAACCCTAGCATCTCTATTATATAAAGAGATGATAGGTACGTGGTTTAGAAGATCAGAACTACACACAAAATACACGTCCCATAAGTATTTATTAGTTAGTTTATAGCTTCAAGGTTGTAAAACCCTATCACTATTAAGAGTGATCGTATTAATAATATTGAGGCTTAGTTTGATATTATTACTGTGTTCTGCTATTATTATTGTTTGTGTTCTTCTTAGCTTTACTGAATAGATTCCGCATACTCATTAAAGTTACAGGTAGAATTCCACTTAGTAGTTTTGTATTTATACAAGATTGCTAAACCCTTTATAAGTTAAAGGTTAAAGATCAATACAACTGTCTACGGATTGTCTACGTATTTGGAACCTACATGTGGTATCAGTCGCCAGGGGGAAATTCTACATAAGAAGAACGATTACTGATCCAGTGAAGTTTGTAGTGATGGCCACTTTTTACACATCATCCAGTAATCCAGACAAGAAGGTAAAATTATGTGTTAACTGTCATGCTTCTTATCAAACTTTGCTTAAAGATCTTGATCTTGAAAAAGAAAATCATAGAACAGCTAGGGCTGAGAAACTAGAATATTTATATACTCTAGAAGAAGTAGAAGTAGAAGTTAAAGTTCTTAAAGAGAATGAAGAAGCTTGGACAGATAAGTACAACCAACTAGAGTATCAATTAAAATTAAGTGATTGGAAGTTAGGTTGTAAGATATCAGAAGTTGAAAAGCTCACCAAGGAAAGGGATGATCTTTTACAAAAACTTGCTGGTTGGAATGAATCTAGTCAAACTAGTGAATCTGTGAAAAGTGAAACTTTAAGTGAGAAGCATGATACGCTAGAATCACCTACACAAACTCATAAGATTGATAGGAATAAGGTCATCATTGAAGATTGGGTTGAACATGATGATAAAGTAGTTCCTGAAGGTTTTTCAAAGGTTAAAAAGAAAAAGAGCTTGAAGTCTGTGAAGTTTGCTGAACCTTTAGAAACCAAACCTGTTACAAGTCACAAAAAGTCTAATACAAACCCTAGGAAAAACAACAATAGTCCTAGAGGTAATCAAAGAAACTGGAATGGGATGCTAACTCAAAAACTAGGGAAGAATTTTGAGTTTCAGAATAAAGCTTGCTATGTTTGTGGAAGTTTTAATCACCTGAAGTATACATGTAAACACAAGAAACCAGTTATTGATCAAAAGCAGGTATGGAACAACTCAAGGAGGATTAACCATAGGAATTTTTCAAGTGATTCTAAATATCCTCAACAAAGAAGGTTTTTTAATCCATCAGCAGTACTTACTAAACAAGGATTGAAACAAATTGCTAGGCCTAAAGTGACAAGATCCGTACTTTCTCAAAGTACTGATAGGTTATCTCAACGTACTGCTAGGCCAAAAGAAAGTACTGCTAGGTCGAACTCAGAGGTTAATGTTGTTAAGGCTTCAGCGAGATGGGTTTGGACACCTAAACAAGAAGAATTAGATGTTTCTGAAAAGAAGAATTCATCAAAGACCTTAACACGATATGATTATGTTGATGCTTATGGAAGATTCAAGTCTATTCTGGCTTGGGACTTCAAACAACATTAATTCTTAATGTATTGTGTGCATAGCAATTCATAGAAAGTGGCTGGTTGAGAATTGCTATGGTGTATGGTGTTCGTGAACATGAAGGTTTATGGATTTACGGATTCTTGCTATGATGAGTGTGATGTTTGTTTAAGGGGAAGACAGCAAGTATGATGAATCTTGTGGTACTAAACAAAGAATATTAGGGTTATTCATAAACCCTAGTTTGATGTCCGAAACAAGGAATGACAGCTAGTAGCGATCAAGTATAAAGAAGAAGAAGATTAGGGTTTCTAAAAACCCTAACCAATGATAATGCATGAAAACCCTAGACACGTCAAGACGCCGTGATGAATGAAACCTCTAACACTGGTTACTGATCATTGGTTGTTACAAAGGTCTGCTGGGATGTATTCTGTTAGTACGTATGACGACTACTAGTTTTGGTGAGTTGGGTTTTAATCCAATGATGAACCCTAGTAATTTAAATGCATTGGATCTTGATAATGATCGTGGTTTACTGGTTATTTGATATTACTGGTTGCGAGAGTAAGAGGAGCAGTAAAGGGTATATAATGAATGAGTATACTGGTTAATGAAGAGCGCTTGATAAAGTTTGGTGATTAAAGTTTCTGTAACGTGTAATGATACTGGTGCAATTTGTATGGGTTACGAGCAGATTAAAGAAGGTACCACGGTCCATGTACATAGATTGTTTTTGTTTATGAAGTGTTAAAGTTGGAATAGTGATGGCTCAAGGGCTGATAACGATGGTCATATTGCGCATGTGAACATGGACTTTTGGAACCTTGTACCAATTTAATGATAGTGGGTATGAGCTGCTGTTTGTTGAATTAATTGGTCATGGATAATACTCACATGGGACGGTGCAATTTATATATTTAAGAAGGATTGATTGACTTCATGTGATTGGTAAAGATTCTATACCTCGTCTAGTGCATGAGGTGTGAATTAAATATTTACCTTGTACCACTGATTGGTCATATATTATTATTCTTGAGATCTGCGAGTGGAGTTCAAGGTTCACATGTTTGTCGTATGTTGCAATTGATTAAATATTCGATGAGGTGCATTACATAGATAGTGGGTCGGTGGACAAGATGTTACTTCGTTTTATACAGCAGACATTGTTGATCACTTTTGCAAGTGGCAAGGTACTGATATGCTACAAGGTACTGCTACTTCAATGTACTGTTTAATGTATTGTTGTTCAAAGTACTGCTCTCTTCATTGAATGTACTGCCCGTGATTTGTTCACAGTACTGCTCTCTCCAACAAGGTACTGCTGCTACAATCGCATTATTTTACTAGCAGCTGGGTGTTCATTATTTTATTCAAGATAATGGATGAGTTGTCAAAGTGAATATGAGTTTATGAACCTCGTACTGATATTTATCAAAGGTGTTGTCTTGCGCATGTGGAGTGATAAGGTCAATGATTGGATATTGTTTTATAATTGGTCTTCATGGGTTGGTGATTATTAGACTTCGTTATATACGCTTTATGTGATCCGATTTATTTATTCAACGAGGGGCATGGTTGTCTCATTAATTATTAATTATAGATCGAAGGTAATGATCAGTGGTTATTAAAGTGGGAAAAGGTTATTAATTGTTCGAAGGTTTGAAAATTCAAAGTACTGCTCACCAAGTTCATTCAAGGTACTGTTGTTCGTCTATGATTGAAAGTACTGCTCGCACATTCTTTTCAACGTACTGCTTGGATTTTCAAAGTACTGTTTCTCGCTTCAAAGTACTTCTCAAGTACTGCTACGTGTTATGAGGAGTAAAGGGAAGTCGCGATATGATTAATTAGAGATTAGTTAGTTGGGACGTCATTGGGTAACACATGGTATGATTTCAGGGGAAGTGTATACAAGTTGCTTATCTTCACAGGTTTCCTATTCGATGATTACAAAAAGGGGAAGAAGTTAACATGAAGATTATTTGCAGCTTATTTATGTGTGTTTGTTTCATTCATGGAGATGATTACATCTCAACTTCTATATTTAAGGGGAAGTTCGTACACGACTTTGTTTATTTTGTCATCATTAAAGACAAAATAAATACAAGAATGAAACAATGGGAATGAAGATTATCATCATTGAAGTTTGCTGAATTCATGAAGATAGTTTTGTAATATCAAATAGGGGAAGATTGTTGGGCCATATACAATCGTGTATATGTGATTTGATACAACAAAACTACATATGCTTTAATGAAGATAATTGAAGACTTAATATGCATAATGGAGATTCTACAAGCTGTTGGAGTATATGCAAAATACTTATCTTTATAGAATATTACAGAAGATATTGTTTACTTGTAGGATAAGTTTGTAACCCTAGCATCTCTATTATATAAAGAGATGATAGGTACGTGGTTTAGAAGATCAGAACTACACACAAAATACACGTCCCATAAGTATTTATTAGTTAGTTTATAGCTTCAAGGTTGTAAAACCCTATCACTATTAAGAGTGATCGTATTAATAATATTGAGGCTTAGTTTGATATTATTATTGTGTTCTGCTATTATTATTGTTTGTGTTCTTCTTAGCTTTACTGAATAGATTCCGCATACTCATTAAAGTTACAGGTAGAATTCCACTTAGTAGTTTTGTATTTATACAAGATTGCTAAACCCTTTATAAGTTAAAGGTTAAAGATCAATACAACTGTCTACGGATTGTCTACGTATTTGGAACCTACAGTGTTCTTCCTTGGTTTACGGTGGTAAGATTTTATGTAATTATTATTAACAGAAAACAATATGTTTTTGGCTTTTTGGGTGTGTGTGCAGAAAAAACTTTTGGAAATATTTTTGGTATCGATTCGTGAACCGAAATCGTTTTCTTTAAAGTTACTCGCAGGGTAGCGGGAAAGAAGAATGGATCTCTCTTCAGTTCGCAATTTAATGTCAGAACTTCCGTATTCCACCTGTGTAGGTTGTAATCTTAAAGAAATAGAAGTAATTTAACTTTCCGATTGTTTTGTTGTTTTTGATTTTTTTTTTTTTTGGTGTTGTTAACACTTTAGGAAAAGTGTTAATGAAATTTTTGGATATGATTAAGATTTTTACAAAATCTTTTTACAAAAGTGGAGAAATTTGTACAGGGAGGGTTTTGAAAACCACTAAACCTAAAACGTTTTTAAAACACGCAACAACCTCCCTGGCAGCGGCGCCAAATTTTTATTGAGCCTGAAGCAGTCAAATAATATTGACCAAGTGAATGGTCAACAAAGTCAAACAGCTTAGGTCCAATCTCCGTGGATAGTATAGAGTTTCCCTGGGTCGTTATGTCCCGACGAGATTGAAATGGTGTTTTTGAAACATTATTGGAATGAGTGATACTGAAGACGGTAATCAAAGATGATTTGGATTTGAGTACACTATTGATTACCTGGTTTTTAAATAAATGAAACAGTATTAACAATTACAGAAACACAAATATGATTACACGTACACAAATTAGAAATCAGAAATGTTTACAGACAGAGAAAAATGTGAGTTTTAAACAATTTACAACTACAGGGGGTGAAATTGAAAATTTTACAAACTTAATATTAAAAGAAACTTAAATTAAAAAGAAAAATGGTTTTTGGATTATTTTATTATTTATTATTAATCAGTTAAATAAAAACTATTTAATATATAATTAAAACTAATTAACTTAAAAAGCTTTATAATACTAATTTAAACTAGAAAATTGCAAAATTAATTTTTAAAATTCTAAAATGACTTAAAATGAATTTAGAAACTAAAAATGTATATTTTGTCTTTTCGTGGATTTTATATTAATTAAATACTAATTATATTAATTAAACTAGTTAAACTTATTTAAATTACTAAAAGTAGCAAAATGACTTAGAAAATTCTGAGAAAATTTATAAAACTAATTAACCATCTCAGGAATCCTCGTAGGTCATCGCAAGGTCACGGAACCTTCGTCGTAGGTTATCGCAAGGTCACAGAACCTTCGTCGTAGGTCATCGTAGGGTCACGGAACCTTGGTCGTAGGTCATCGTAGGTTCACAGAACCTTGGTCGTAGGTCATCGCAAGGTCACGGAACCTTGGTCGTAGGTCATCGCAAGGTTGTTTATAAAAATTATTTTTAGACTATTTTACTAATTATTTACTTATTTATTAATTAAAATCTAGTTAATTAAATTAATTAAGAAAAATAGAAAATGAAAAGTAGTAATTAAGTAACTATTTTCTAAAAATACTTAATGATTTATAAACCCTAGCAAAAATATAAAAAGGTGCTGTTGTTAACTAAAAATTTATAAAACTATTTAATATACTAATATTACTTAATTATTAATTTAAATAATATTAATTCTAATAAATACTAAATTAAAAGAGAAAAATCTAGAAAAATTACTGAAAATACTTTAATATAAAATAAAATTAAGAAAAATATAAAAATGATGAAGTGCTTAATAATAAGCTGAAAAGAAAAATTAAATAGATAAATTCTATTAAATAGAAGCTATCACTAATTTTAAAGTTGTTTTTCTTTGTTTTTCTTTTTGACAACTAATTATACACTGAAAACAAGCAACTTTTGTGAAGGAATTTTTATCAGTGCTTAAAAATAAGCATTTGAGACACCAAAATGCTTAACAGCTTGTAGTTTTAGCTTATTAGGACTTGTGGCTTATGAAAAAGCTGTGTTTAAGCTACCTAATGAACAAATAAGCCAAGACAGGTGTATAACAACATGAGATGAAACAAAATTATCCAAATAAGCACAAGAAATAAGCTGATGACACCAAATAAGCACTTAACAAAACACAGGACCAAACAGGCCTTAAATAAGGACCTTTGGACCACTGTGGGGTCCACAGAAGTGAAGGGGAGTCCAAACTAAACCTAGGTCCTCAAATTTGACCTGGTCAACTTTAAAATAAGCCAATAAGCTGGGCTTATGGGTTTTTATTGAGCACTGGGTGGAGCTTGGTATTTGGGTGAACAACCTGAGTACTCAGGTTATTGGTTGTGTGGTCAGGCACAAAGGTAGGTCAAATAAGCTATGCTCTAATAAGCTAGGGTCCAAACTAAGCCTAGGTCTAAGTAGATGGGCTAATAAGCTCTTTGAAAAGCCAAAGAACCAGGAGTGGGGTTTACTAATGAGCCCTTGAGTGGCTTATGAAAAAGGGCTATGTATACTGAGTGTTCAGTATACACAGTCAAAATGGTCAAACAAAAAGCTATAAGCAGCCCTACCTAATAAACTACAAAGTGAAAAATAAGCTATGATCTTGAAAGATCAACTGATTGGATTTCCAAAAGGCCAAGGTTCTTATGGTGGGGCCCACTAATGAGCACAGGGGAGTCCTTGGAAAATTGATCAAAACCTGAGGCGCAGGGCATGTACTTGCCCTGCAGCTTCAAATTAGCTTTCGCACAAGCTTAAATAAAAATCACAAAAATAAGCTGACTATGTGATTTGAAAGATGAGCTGATAGACAATGACTAGTGAAAAGCTCATGGTCCGAATCTAAGTACAAAAATCAAAACAAATCTCCCAATTTTCGGATTTCTGCCAAAGCATACAAATTTGACTTTTTGAATAACCTTGAAACTTTGACTTTTGTGAGTTTTGAGCTAGATTTTATGACTGATTATGGTTATACAAGCTATATTAAGACTAAATTGAGCATTATTACCTACTTGTGAGTGGAAATGGAGCTTATGGCACTTAAAATCAAACACAGACAGATGATTAGGGCTAAAGTGCAACATTATGGAGTCAATTCAGAACACAAGTGAAACGGAGATACAATACTAATTCAAAACTTACAAGATAACAAAAGAAAAATAATCAAAATACAAGGTACAAAAGGGCAACAATAATCTAAGCCCAACATAGATGCTTCTAATCATCTCTAAGTCCAACAAGTATCTAACAGGATGAAGTCTTCTAAGCCCAAAAGCAAAACCTTCGTCCATAACTCAGCTTCGTACTAAACCTGCCGCAGGAAAAGAAATGCGGCTGAGCTTACAAAGCTCAGTGAATAGATATCAAACGAATAACAATACAATACAAAAGAGATATGATAAACAAAGGAATACGAAGATACTTTACATATGGTGTCAATGGATAGTCAAAGGTTGTCAAAGGTTAAGTATAAAGGTTAAGTGTAAGATGTAAGATGTAATGTATGTGGAATTCAGTATTTTCTCCAAGCCCAATCAATCAATTAATACAATACAATAGTAGCCCAATATGGAGTAGCTAGCTCCCAATATGTGAGGGGTTGCAATGCACGCACACCCAGTCACCAATCAATGTAGCAATTATCAATGTAGTCAATACAATAGTCACAATCAATCAATCAATCAATCAAATCTAGGATGCATCCATACGCCCCTGCAGGCCAATAACAATCATAGCAGTAGTCGATAACAATAATCAGGGACGGTGTGGTAAGTCTCTCCAACCACACTAGAGTATATAACATTGGTGCATCACTGCTATGGTTGTGGCTACTCCAAAACAAGTAATACCTGGGTAAATACTGAAGGGTCATGTAGTCAAGGTTCAATATCAAGTATAAGTGCCAAGTCATAATCAAAGGTTCAATATCAAAGGTTCAGTATTCAAAGGTTCAATATACAAAGGTTCAGTATTCAAAGGTTCAATATCAAGGATTAATATCAAGGATTAATGTCAAAGGATCTATATCAAAGGATCAATCAAAGATGTGATATCAACGGGTCAAAATGGAGAGGTCAAAGCCAATGTTCCAATCCACAAGGTTCATTACTCCAAGTTCCAAAGTCCCATAGTTCATGATCAAAAGGGTCATAATGAGAGTTTAAAACAAAAGATCAATATAGCAAGTTCCCATCACTTGTTTAAAAAGGTTCGTAGTACAATCCCATTTAAAAGGTTTATAACAAAATTTCATTTAGAAAAGATCTTCCAAATGGTGACATTTATAATGGTGATTCTATAATTACGGTTTTCACAAGATATTCTTTAAAAGTCGTCTTCATGAATTTATAAAATCCCATATAAGATTAGTCTTAAATCATATTAAAAGTGTCGTTATAAAATAATTTCTCCTTTAAATGTTTCCATGTCATAACTTAAAGAAAAAAATAAAAATAAAAAAAAATAAAAATAAAAAAAAATAAAAAAAAGAGAGATTTCACCTCCCGTTATAATATCCCAAAGAACATACAATGTCCCCCAAGGGTTCAAAGGTTGAGGTCACGAAAGGTTATCGAACGGGTCATGTCAACACCATACCATAAGAGTCCAAACGAATAACAATAGGATCACAAATACCGGTGGAACCCTTCAATCATAGAGCCAGGTACGAAGGATCATAACCAAGACCAAACAGAAGTCATAACACGATAATCAAGTCAAAGACAAAGTCAAGAGATAGAAAGTGTGCACTCTTACTGAAAGAGTACGGAATATCTGTACCTTTGACGAGTCAAAACAAACCGAGACCAAACGAAAAGAGAACGGTCATTCCCCCTTCACCAACCTAAAAGAGAGTGGATTCGAATTAAGATGAGTCCAAATCACGCAAGTTACCTCTTTTAGTTATCTTTCCATTTTTAGTAAGTTTCCTTATTTAGAAGGTTTCCACCTTTAGAAGTTTCCATAAATAGTACTTTCCAAAATTAACCGGCTTCCATAAATAGCAGAAATCCCATTTAGCTATTTTCCAATTATAATCATATTCAATATAATTAGTTTTATCATTTTAACAAGTTCCCATAACTAGATAAGTTAAGGATTTCAAATTATATGAGTTTTCCAAGATTAGGGTTTTTAGATGCAAATATTACAAAGTTGAAGGTTTAAAGTGTAATTATCCAAATTTCCACATTTTATACAAATTTTAACCACATATGATATTTAATTCCTTCAAGTATACAAATGTTACAATTTAAACCCCTCAAGTTATACTATTTACAACCGAGTCCTTCCTTAATATTTAATTTACAATTACAACCACATTTAATTTGAATTAACACTTGTAACCCTTAATTTATCAAAAGTATACCATTTCAGCCCTTAATAGAATATTTATTCAAAACAGCCCCTTAACTTTCATAAATTACAAATTCAGTCCTTTAACTAAAATAAATACAATTTATACCTTTATAATTATAGAAATTACAAATAAACCTATTAAATTACCAAACTTACGAATTACACCCTTAAATACATTTTAAGTAAAGAAATACCCTCATGTTTCTAGAATTTACCATTTTCACCCTTTACTTTAATTATTTACAATTCGGACATAAAATATATATGAAATATTTATTTAAAACATTTTAATCCTTAATATCAAAAATTACACTTAACCCCCTGAGTTTATATTTTATAAGAAAATCCCAAGTCTTATAACAATGTACAAAAATAACTTTGAGTTTAATAAATTACAAAACACCCGTTGAAGTTATAAAAAAATCCATACGGTTAACCATTTAAAATTCCAATAAACCGTGAACGAATTTTCCCAATCACAAGGTAATCATAACACAATCATAACCAGTATTAAAACACATTTTCAATCATATAAACCCTAACCCTAAACCCGATCATATTTATTTTCTTTTAAAACCTTTTAATTAAAACCTGATTTACAATTAAATCCACAAAATGCTTTTCTCAATTTGAACATCAAAACACCCATTTTATACAAGTTATATGACATCTATAGAAGCTGTGAAAAATAATAGGAAGCCACAAAAAATTATATTACATCCTTTTTTGATTTATAGTCGTTTTTAGGGATTTACGTTACCAAAATTACGTACGATCGATATGGCTTGCATTGACCAAATTCAACATTTAATACAGGTTATATATGATATTTAGGATGATATAAAATTACCAGAAAGAATTTAGAACGTGAGGATAAGTAGAATCACATTTCTCCTTCTCGGCAAGCAAAAAATCGAACCAAAAATGTCACCAGCCCACACGATCGACCCAGAAGCCTCAAGACAATTTTTCCCACCTTATATAAATTATAACACAACCAGAAAAAATGATCAAGAGCCTCCTGAAAATTTTGAGCCGCTGGTGTGATTTTTGATGTGTTTAGGGTTTAGGAAAATGTGGTAAATGGAAAGAAATAAAGGGAATCGTGTAATATGAAATTAGATAGAAGGAATTTCAGCCCTAATAATGTCCCATAAACATTTTTCCTGATTTTTATAAGTTTCCCAAATTAATTTGTGTCTATCTTAATTTTATTTAATTTTAAATGCAAATTTTAGTTTGTAATTATAATTAAATTAGCCCAATTAATATTTTGTAATTCATAAAAAATTTTACAATGTTTAAAATGATGAAGAAGCATTTACAAAAATATTAGTGTTCATATGTTGTGCATTTATAATTTTATGGGATTTAATTTATATTTTTATAAGTGTTTTATTGAAATTTTAATTGTTAGGGGTAATTTGGTGATTTAATATGTTATGAAAATGTAGGTTTTACAACTATCTCCCCCTCAAAAGAATTTTCGTCCGAGAAAATTGAAAAAGGAGAAGGTAGCAAAACAAAACGAAGGTACACCAATTTCAATCAGAAAAAGAGTAGTTTAACTCGCACAATTTCAGAATTAAAGAATTTCAATGAATAGAGTGATCTTGTTTCCCAATACTTGATCTTAAAGATTCAAATGTGGTTTCAGTTTCCCTAGAGAAGGCACATCATACAGAACTCACATAAAAAGAATCACATATCGGACGCAACAGATGACAATCGTATCCCCTTAAAAGCTATTCAAAGAGAGATGTAGGATTGGGTGGGTATTCCATTCGCGGCAAATAAAAGAGCTTATCAGATGAGAATGTATCGAGTGATAGCATTCATGAGGGTGATGTATAAAAGTCTAACTCTTCAGATTCTCAAATAGTTTCATCTTCTATACAACCTTTCAAAGGTGTTCTCGAACACTGACCGGTATTGATTCTCAAAATCCAAAACCTCATATTCATAGCAAAATATCGATGTAGCTCTTCATAGAAACAGATCAAATCCATATAGGCAGAAAATAGGTCAATTGATAACATCAAAGGAAAAAAGCTCTACAGCAGAACTTAGGATTCTTATTAAAAGACAGAAGTCAAACAATCGCGTGACACGTAACCAAACAAACCAAAATGTATGGTGATAAGGTAGATCAAACGTGCCGATCAAAAGAATCCTAAAGTCTCACTATTCGCAGATCGTCGGAAACGAAAACAGAAATCTAGGTCTCCACTAAGGCACTTCTCAAGACATCCTATGAACACAACAAGTGCACGTTATATGATGTAAGTATTATCACGCTGGCCAGGCCTCATAATACTAGCATCATATAAATATGCCCTCATGAAGGTCATACTTTATCTCAATCAGTGAAATAAATCTACAAATGCGCCAAATAGTCCAACTAACTCTTGGGTTATCCCTATTCAAAATATCAGTAACAAAACGATGTCGGCAAAACAAATGAAACTCGAAAAGACGTAACAAAGTCAAACAATCAACATTAGAAAGAAACATGTCGCCAGTGCATCAATTCTTCCATCATAAAGTTTGCTTCAAGAATTTGATGAGGCAAAAAATGAACCGTTTTTAGGGGGTCATTTAAGCCGGAATTGGAACTTATTTGATCAAATATTGCCATAAATCGTTCCTTTTTGTGATTTTAGGTACTTTGGGAGTGAATTCTGGAAAAGGAAGCATTTTGGACGTTTTTGGAGCATAAAAGTGAAGAAAACGGCAAAGTCTTAATTTTCCTTGCTGGAAACAGTACCTGACGGCGTCAAGAAGAATTTTATGACGGTGTCAAGAGCAAAATGGATGACGCCCCAGAGAAAACGTGACGGCGTCAGAACAAGGGCGTCAAGAGTAATTTTGGTGACGGCCCAGAGCAGAATTACACATGACGGCGTCAGCTCTCTAGATCTAGGCAGTCCGAGAACTTTATTGGCGACAAGATGACGGCGTCAGATTTTTCCTCTTGACGTCGTCACCTCCTAAAATCTATATATACTTTTCTATTTTTCATTCATTAGAGAGGGACTTGTGTGGAGAATTTTAGGGCCGAACCTAATAAACCCTAGCTCGTTTGTAACAGTATTTTCAAGGGTTTTCACCCCTTGAAACCCTTCATGTTCAATTGAGATAAGTATTCTTCCAGTTCATTCAATATGTCTATGTGTTGTTTGAATATATCTTATGCTTGTCTCGATTATAACATGCTAGGCTAGATCTTTTGTGTGTTTGCTTAGATGTAATGAAACCTAGATGTTGATTATAGGTTGATTGCTTGTTTATAGTTGTAATGGATGAATGATTTCAATGTTAGGCTTAAGAAAACTGGCAGATCTCCATTGTGTAACTTGCTTGAACGTCTTAAGAAACATGAACTGATGTGTACTAGGTTTTTATGGTTGTATTTAATGCATGAGCGAATTCTAGTGATCCCATGTTAGGAGCTGCTTAGCCGGCTCGATATAGGAGTGAAGTAGGAGCTTATAGGATTGGGGAAGTAAGTACGCCACCCCATGAATGGTATTAAGGAATACAATCCGTCATCCATGCAACTGTAACAAGTAATTAACCTATAAAAGATATCTAGGGAGTAGTGAAATCTAAGTAAACACAATTCTCCCATTTATTGTTCACACCACTATCTTAATTTAGTTTATTTTCATTTTTGTTATTTTATTTTGATTGCATCTTAGCTATTGGGTTAGTTGACTAGCAACTAATTCCGCCCAATCCTCTAAAAACCGAGATTTTACTTGCTTTCATAAAAATATAAAAATACAAAAAGAATCATCCCTCACCTCTAGACCTAGTTTTTAGGTTTTCTAATCCTAGCGACACTATTCCTGAGTTGAACGATCAATCCCCTGATACTTGTCACTATACTATACTATAACGATTAGGTACACTGCCTGGTGGGGGTTGTAAGCCTCTCGAGATCCCTCGAGAGGTAAAGCCTGGTGCAATTCCCACGCATCAAGTTTTTGGCGCCGTTGCCGGGGAATAGTTATTGTCTAGGTTAGAATTTCTTTTTATTAGGTCTACTTGCTAGATTCCATTCTAGTAAGATTTTATTTTTATTTTCTAGGTTTTCTTTAGTCTATCTTATTTCTTCGTGCCTTTGTTCGTAACTATTTTCCATCCGTCATCATGAAAGATGGTAACATCTTTGAACCCATCAACCCACCACAACAAGACCACCCACAAAACCCACCACTAGCTAACCAACCTCTTAGGCCCCGAACCCTAGGAGAGTACTCCCGACCTAGCCACCAAGGCTATCGAAACACCGTTGAGCTCACCCAAGGAGCCAATGAGTCTCCCTTGCGATCCAACACCATCCGGTTGGTGCAAAGCGGATGTGCATTCCATTGACTTCGTTCCGAAGATCCAAATCAACATCTCAAGGACTTCCTTAAAATTGTAGATTCTATAGACCTTGATGTTACAACTAGAGAGTCGACCCAATTACGCCTATTCCAATTCTCTCTACGTGATCATGCTAGTCAATGGCTTGAACGTTTCCCCGCGGGATCCATCACCTCATGGGATGATCTCACCACTCGTTTCCTTGCCTAATTCTTCCCACCAGGGAAGACTGCGATGCTTAGAAATGACATCTTGATGTTTGAACAACATCAGGGTGAAACTTCCTATGAAGCATGGGCTCGTTTCAAGGATCTACTTCACAAAGTCCCTCATCATGGTATAAATCTTTGGTTATTAGTTCAGATCTTCTATGACCATGTCGACTAGCACACTAAACGTACCATCGATAGAGCTGCAGGAGGTAGATTGCATGATAAGAACGCCGAGGAGTCTTGGGCAATTATTGACGAGCTTGCCGCAGATAATCAAGAGTTATGGGAGTTTAATCACACTATAAAAGCGGCCATCAACGCAATCTCGACACCTGGAGGGACTAATCAAATCTTTGATGAACTCCTCTGCAAACTTGCGGCAAAAGTTGAATATTTTGAGGAAAGGCAAAAGAGACCCTTAAGTCCTAGATGGGCTGCTGTCAATTCTATCTCGAAAATGACTTCAATGCCATTATCAGAGTCACCCTCTAGAGAGATGTTGAGATTTTTCAAAACTATGCCCCACCTTATTCTCCTCCTGAGAAACTTAGCCTGAAATTTGAAGCCAGAATGAGGGAATATATGGCAACCCATTCTGAGTGGCTTGCTAGATTCGAGGAAGCAGTTTATAAACAAAAGGAGGAGATGCAGGAGAAAATGAATGAGATGATGAGCCTAGTGGAGGAGTATGCTAACCAGAAAACCCCTGAAAGGATGTTACTGAGGAAAGAAACGTCATCCCTACTACCCGATTTGTTAATTCCATCACAATTGTCCACACGGATAATGAGAAAGCAGAAACCCCTAATGAACAAACCACAGAAGAACCGCCAAAATCCCAATCCTTAAGTTACTACTTGAAACATGATATAAACGAAAACACTATAACTAATTGGATAAAGGGTGATGGGCGTAACCAATCTTCCAAATAGGGTTCAGAGAAGGAAGAAGAGGGAAAAGATGAGTATGATACATTACCTGGGGGCCGATATTCGAGAAACTATGGTACAAAAAGTGGCTACTAAGCAGATGACGTGTGGGAACTTTGAGATACCGGCCAACATCGAGAATTTGAAATATCTAAACGCTTTCGCCGACCAAGGATCGGAAGTAAATCTTATGTCCCTAACTATCTACACCCAACTAACGTCAAAAATGCCAGCCCCCACTTGCGTTAGGCTATCCTTCGCTGGACACTCTTACGTGTACCCCCTCGGAATCACAGAAGATGTGTTGGTCAATGTCGCAGGATTCATGTATCCCGTTGATTTCAAGATCATCGATGGTAAGGGGGTGGATGCATGCCAATAATCCTTGGGGCACCATTCCTTACCACTACAAGAGCTGTCATTAAGTATGAAAATAGGAAAATTGAGCTTAAATCAGGAAAAAGAAAGATTAGTTTTTCCATGACCCCGCGATATGCGCAAGAGAGTTTGATGGGGAGAAAGTTCAAAAACAACATTGACACATCACCTATTCATGTTCAGGAAAAGATACTTGCATGGGAGGCAAGAATCAAAAGCTATCAAGAAACTAAACACGAAGGAAGCAAAAGCAAAGGCAAAAGCAACAAAGTTCATGTCGAGCTTGAACATAGTCAACCAACGAGGAACCATGTACCATTCGAAAAAGGGGACTTAGTACTCTTAAGACACTTGGAGGTAACGATACCTCCCGATAAACCGAGTCCCTGGTGGTATGGGTCTTTCACAATTGAGGGCATAAGCTAAGATGGGATAGCTAACTTGAGAAGTAAAGGAGGAGGAGAGGTGATTGCAAGTATCGACAGATTGAAACACCACCACCACGATAGTAATGATCGCAACTATATGGGGTACATCATCTCGAGAGATGAGGTCACATAGTAACCCATGACCTTGAGTCTAGCTACAAGACTCGTAAATAAAGAAAAGCGCTTCTTGGGAGGCAACCCATGTTTTGTGTGATTTTTATTTTGTTCGATTGTTATTTGCTTCCGTATGCATGCTTTATTTTTATTGTTGGTAGATCATGTTTCAAACTAAAATGGTGAAAATACTTTATTTTGTTGTTTGGCTTTGTCTTAACTTCATCCAAGGGTATTTCGCAAAAGATAAGTGTAAGGCGAAACCCCAAATATGTTTTTAAGAAACAAACTTGATCATGGTTCTCCACAATATTAAATGAACATGTATATTCGTATTTGTTAGAGTCAAATGCTTATATCGAGTCATAATGATGTTTTGCAGGATTTTCCAGGAAGTAGGACAAGGTTTTTCCAGAAATTTTCCGGAAACTTAACATAAGAATTTCTGCAGGTCACTTCTGACGGCGTCAGGAAGAAATTCCTGACGGCGTCACGTGTAAAATTCTGGAAATTTTACCAGTTTTGTTTTTCTAACGGAGTCTTAATGTTTTTGTTGAATCTTTAGTTTTATAATCTCCAGGAAATCTGCAACCATCATTCCACAAGCATTATATCTTACTTTGTTTTCTAGGATTTGTAGCATATATAGATTGCCGCCGATTTTACGCGAGGTTGCCTTGTTTGTTTCTCAGGTTTAATAGGTTATGTTTGACAAGAAGATGATTTATATTCTGGAAGGGAAGCTTTGATTGTTCATTTTCTTGGAGGAAGATCTAACCTTTTTACCGCACTATCCACACCAAACGAATCAGGGGAGTATTTGATTTCATTCTTTTACCTGTTTTACTTTTACATTCTTTAATTGAACATTGGGGACAATGTTCATCCTAAGTGTAAGGGGAGGGTAGAATGATGATACCTTGTAGATACACTTTCGCTTGAGTTTGTTGGTTTGATGGTAGGTGTGTAATAAAACTATGAGAAATACTTGTTAGTGTAATTTTAGCGCTAAATTTAAATTTTTTTACAACATTTAGGAGTGAAACTTTAGCCATAGCAAGCGTCTCATGGATAGGAGTCATATGACTAGCACAAAACCGTATCATTCAGAACAATTTTCCACCCAAATATGTGAGGTTCGCCTTTAGATTTGATAGGAAAAGCATTTACTATTAGTGCTTATGAGTGTACCGGTAGCATTTAGATTCTAGAACTTGCGTTAATGATGCATTCCGAGACCGCTAGTGAGACTACATTCGTGTAGTAGGATTTACTACATGATAAGAGGCATTAGGATCACCCTTGTGTTAAACCCGTATCATAATTACTTGACCATTTAAGTCATATTACTTGGCTAGTTAAGTCAATTAATTTTTCCCACACCTTAGCGTTGTACTCATTTTTAGTACATGAAACCCCTAGTACACCCCTCCGAGCCTATCTTTTCTTTTCTACCTTTAAGCATCTTGCTTAAAGGAAGAATTTTTTACAACCCACTTAAATGTACACCCAAATCGCCTTAGCCTTCCGTGTATGCACTCATCTTTAGTGCATTATTGTTATTTGTTTAAACCCTTAGTTAATTATCTAATTAATTACGTGGTTGCTAAGTCGAGTCATATCCTTGTACATATTATTTTGGGACGATTGGGATTCATGGGTAAAGTACTAATCTTATGGAGTAATGGGGAAGAACATCATATTATTACCCCTATATGTGCTTTAATCTTAAAAGTATTCCAAGTATTTTGATTATCTTAATTCGAGTCATTAGATTAGTTTATTGTAAAGTATGTAAAAATTCAAGTGTAAGGAGAATGTACATTCCCTATGATGTATTATTTTGGATGGTAGGGCAAGAGTGTATGCAAAAAAATAATAATAATAATAAAAAAAAACATACGGACTACCATCCCTTTTCATTCTATGTTTATTTTATGTTTTTGTTATTTTTCATTTATTAGCTTAAGTCGAGTCTAGTCTTGGCTTAGCAACGCCATATTGTACATGTAATTAACCATGATGATTAGCTCGCCACCAGTAAAGATAGCCTATATCCAACAAAATCGTGTATTCCATATCCCTACACCTAACGTTACAACCCTTTTAAAAGACATCTTTGATAGTTTATCCTAGGTGCTTACGCCATGTGGTGGAGGTTTGATCCTTTCCCAAGCCTATGGTAATCTATTTTGCTATGACAGGTAGTGAGAGATGTTTCCCATTTCCATTTTGTGATATATACTTTATTACACCCGAGAGATGTGAGTATCTAAACACTATTTGTGAGGTGCTATTATATGACCTCCGTGCTTGTCTTTGGTCTTTAGTCGAACGATTATTTGTTGTAATTACTTTTATATTAGTGTTAAATGACCCCTAACTTGTATTTTGACTAGAATAAAAGCGCATTTGCTTGAGGACAAGCAAATCTCAAGTGTAAGGGTATATGATGAGGCAAAAAATGAACCGTTTTTAGGGGGTCATTTAAGCCGGAATTGGAATTTATTTGATCAAATATTGCCCTAAATCGTTCCTTTTGTGATTTTAGGTACTTTGGGAGTGAATTCTGGAAAAGGAAGCATTTTGGACGTTTTTGGAGCATAAAAGTGAAGAAAACGGCGAAGTCTTAATTTTCCTTGCTGGAAACAGTACCTGACAGCGTCAAGAAGAATTTTATGACGGCGTCAAGAGCAAAATGGATGACGACCCATAGAAAACGTGACGACATCAGAACAAGGGCGTCAAGAGTAATTTTGGTGACGGCCCAGAGCAGAATTACACATGACGGCGTCAGCTCTAGATCTAGGCAGTCCGAGAACTTTATTGGCGGCGAGATGACGGCGTCAGATTTTTCCTCTTAACGCCGTCACCTCCTAAAATCTATATATACTTTTCTATTTTTCATTCATTAGAGAGGGACTTGTGTGGAGAATTTTAGGGCCGAACCTAATAAACCCTAGCTCGTTTGTAACAGTATTTTCAAGGGTTTCCACCCCTTGAAACCCTTCATGTTCAATTGAGATAAGTATTCTTCCAATTCATTCAATATGTCTATGTATTGTTTGAATATATCTTGTGCTTGTCTCGATTATAACATGCTAGGCTAGATCTTTTGTGTGTTTGCTTAGATGTAATGAAACCTAGATGTTGATTATAGGTTGATTGCTTGTTTATAGTTGTAATGGATGAATGATTTCAATGTTAGGCTTAAGAAAACTGGCAGATCTCCATTGTGTAACTTGCTTGAACATCTTAAGAAACATGAACCGATGTGTACTAGGTTTTTATGGTTGTATTTAATGCATGAGCGAATTCTAGTGATCCCATGTTAGGAGCTTCTTAGCCGGCTCGACATAGGAGTGAAGTAGGAGCTTATAGGATTGGGGAAGTAAGTAAGCCACCCCATGAATGGTATTAAGGAATACAATCCGTCATCCACGCAACTGTAACAAGTAATTAACCTGTAAAAGATATCTAGGGAGTAGTGAAATCTAAGTAAACACAATTCTCCCATTTATTGTTCACACCATTATCTTAATTTAGTTTATTTTCATTTTTATTATTTTATTTTGATTGCATCTTAGCTATTGGGTTAGTTGACTAGCAAATAATTCCGCCCACTCCTCTAAAAACCGAGATTTTACTTGCTTTCATAAAAATATAAAAATACAAAAAGAATCATCCCTCACCTCTAGACCTAGTGTTTAGGTTTTCTAATCCTAGCGACACTATTCCTGAGTTGAACGATCAATCCCCCGGTACTTGTCACTATATTATACTACAACGATCAGGTACACTGCCTGGTGGGGGTTGTAAGCCTCTCGAGATCCCTCGAGAGATAAAGCCTGGTGCAATTCCCACGCATCAGAATTTGTCCCTTCAGAATCTTCTTATGTCCGAGTAGTCAATCCTTGTCCATCTTCCAATCTGAGAGTGAAACGGAATCGTTAACTTGAGTTTGGTTTCCTCAAGCCTTCTGCGGTTCTTCTTGGAAGGTGATGGAGTAATGTGAACCTTTGGTACGATCTTCAATATCCTCATCATCCAGTCTGCTTCAACTCTCAATTCATCTTAGTACAACCAAGGTGAATAGGGAAGTGAGACCGCATGTCTTCATCAACTCCAGGTTCGCCATCTTGACCGATTCCTATGCTCTGCTCGTCAGCTCTTTCGTCTGGCGAGGAATGTCTTCAACTCTTCAGGGTAGTCATCGTTGTTGTCCACTTCAGGTTCTATCCAGCTCCATCCTCTGGTGGGTAACTAGGTGGTTCAGGAGGAATCATAACCAGAATTCAGGGTGTCAAAATGATTCTTGAGATAAGATTTGTTTCTTCGGTGTACCAAAATAGGTGCAAGGGAAACTTCATAATCGTGAAAGTAACGTACGAGTCTCCAGAACAATAATGGTAGCAAAATTTTAATGATTGAAAATCATGGTGGGGAGTTCAAAATAGTTCAAAACACCAAAGGTGAGACATAGCAGAACAGTTGTTAGCATCTCGAAAGTTTTAAGTAACCAACCATATATCATAATCGAATCGAAGTTGACTTTCCAAAGAAAGGAAAATTAACATAGCAGATTTTATCGTTCCAAGGGGGAAGAAACATTCTTATACCCATGGTTAAATACCACAAGACTCCTCATGGAAACAAGGATGGATAAAACAAAATCAAATAACGTCGAAAAGCTTACAGATGATTACCAAAAGCTAGAGACGATCATAGCGTGCAACGATTACATCATCGCCATGGAGATTCTCAAAATGTTCGAAGAGATATCAAAAGGATTAACAAGTAGATCAGCGATCAAAGATAAAATCAATATAGCATTATGCATTCTCATGCAATCTTCAATGCCTTCGAAATTATTGGTAGTAGACTTAGATGGTGCAAAGATTTCAAATCCAAAAAAGGATGGTTCCAAAAGGCATAGCTAAACGTAAGGCACGAATCAGAGTAGTGCGGAAGCAAAGATACATAAGCAGAATCTTAAAGTCTACCCATTTCTTGCTGGTCAAAACTTAAGTTCATGAAGGTAATTCCTAAGGCAAGTTCTCAAAGCGATTTCCTATGTTCTTTCAGTGGATGCTTAATGGTCCAAAACTCACAGGTCATAGCCTAAGCTCTACGGATGTAGTATCCGCCGATCCAAGCCGTTCTTTGATACCATAATTGTAACACCCCAACCCGAGAAGGGCTAAAGTGCAAAATTATGGAGTCAATTCAGAACACAAGTGAAACAGAGATACAATACTAATTCAAAACTTACAAGATAACAAAAGAAAACTAATAAAAATACAAGGTGCAAAAGGGCAACAATAATATAAGCCCAACATAGATGCTTCTAATCATCTCTAAGTCCAACAAGTATCTAACAGGATGAAGTCTTCTAAGCCCAAAAGCAAAACCTTCGTCTATAACTCAGCTTCCTACTAAACCTGCCGCAGGAAAAGAAATGCGGCTGAGCTTACAAAGCTCAGTGAACAGATATCAAACGAATAACAATACAATACAAAATAGATATGATAAACAAAGGAATACGAAGATACTTTACATATGGTGTCAATGGATAGTCAAAGGTTGTCAAAGGTTAAGTATAAAGGTTAAGTGTAAGATGTAAGATGTAATGTATGTGGAATTCAGTATTTTCCCCAGGCACAATCAATCAATCAATACAATAGAATAGTAGCCCAATATGGAGTAGCTAGCTCCCAATATGTGAGGGGTTGCAATGCACGCACACCCAGTCACCAATCAATGTAGCAATTATCAATGTAGTCAATACAATAGTCACAATCAATCAATCAATCAAATCTAGGATGCATCCATACGCCCCTGCAGGCCAATAACAATCATAGCAGTAGTCGATAACAAAAATCAAGGACGGTGTGGTACATCTCTCCAACCACACTAGAGTACATAACATTGGTGCATCAATGCTATGGTTGTGGCTACTCCACAACAAGTAATACCTGGGTAAATACTGAAGGGTCATGTAGCCAAGGTTCAATATCAAGTATAAGTGCCAAGTCATAATCAAAGATTCAATGTCAAAGGTTTAATATCAAAGGTTCAGTATTCAAAGGTTCAATATACAAAGGTTCAGTATTTAAAGGTTCAATATCAAGGACTAATATCAAGGATCAATGTCAAAGGATCTATATCAAAGGATCAATCAAAGATGTGATATCAACGGGTCAAAATGGAGAGGTCAAAGCCAATGTTCCAATCCACAGGGTTCATTACTCCAAGTTCCAAAGCCCCATAGTTCATGATCAAAAGGGTCATAATGAGAGTTTAAAACAAAAGATCAATATAGCAGGTTCCCATCACTTGTTTAAAAAGGTTCGTAGTACAATCCCATTTAAAAGGTTTATAACAAAAGTTCATTTAGAAAAGATCTTCCAAAAGATGACATTTATAATGGTGATTCTATAATAACGGTTTTCACAAGATATTCTTTAAAAGTGGTCTTCATGAATTTATAAAATCCCGTATAAGATTAATCTTAAATCATATTAAAAGTCTCGTTATAAAATAATTTCTCCTTTAAATGTTTCCATGTCATAACTTAAAAAAAAAAAAAAAAGAGATTTCACCTCCCGTTATAATATCCCAAAGAACATTCAAAGTCCCCCAAGGGTTCAAAGGTTGAGGTCACGAAAGGTTATCGAACGGGCCATGTCAACACCATACCATAAGAGTCCAAACGAATAACAATAGGATCACAAATACCGGTGGAACCCATCAATCATAGAGCCAAGTACGAAGGATCATAACCAAGACCAAACAGATGTCATAACACGATAATCAAGTCAAAGAAAAAGTCAAGAGATAGAAAGTGTGCACTCTTACTGAAAGAATATGGAATATCTTTACCTTTGCCAAGTCAAAACAAACCGAGACCAAACGAAAAGAGAACGGTCATTCCCCCTTCACCAACCTAGAAGAGAGTGGATTCGAATTAAGAAGAGTCCAAATCACGTAAGTTACCTCTTTTAGTTATCAAGGAAACCTTAAGAATAAGGTCAGAATATCCGTACCTTGGACAAATGCAAAGCTGACAGAATAGAAAGGATCAAGGAACGAATAACACCCTTCTTCAGAAATCTACACATGTGATTTTAGTTATTAATAGCTTGCTCATTTATTTACTTATTCTTATTCCATATTAGATCGTCTATCCACTTTTAGTAACCTTTCTTATTAGTAACCTTAAACATATGATTAAGTTAAGTGCTTAATTAATTAGTAATATAATTTTAAGGTTACTTATGACATACTATATATAGGTTTACAGGTAATTCTTAAGTGTTTTATATCACAAATACAAGTATTCATGCTTAATTTGACTCCCAATAGTAGTAATTTAGGGTTTTTTTAACATACTTAAACATGTAGTAGTCAAATTAAATACCATATTAGGTTATATAAAGATCATAGGTAGTTCATTTACTGTATTAGACACTTAATTAAAGATTCATTATGATTATGTTACCCATATTAATGATATAATAAACTTTAAGTGTGTAAATCACCTTTTAATAAAATTCAGCTTTTATCCGTAACCAGGTCACATTAGAACCCACACGAAGTTTTCCAGAATTTATAGTTAGTTTAACCCCACAAGAAAAATACCCAAACTCAGACTACTCAGAAAACCGACCAGCAATTGTACCCGAAAAGTATCCCCTTGAGAGACCCATCATAACATTCAGGAAAAATCTACAAAAATTCATGGTGATACTATACATATAGAAGTTAAATACTGGAGAGTTTCATGGGTCAACTACTTATAGTTTTTAAATGAAAAATCGACAAAGTGGACTGATTTCAGACTCCCGAATTTCAGCTTCAACACTTAATCACACAAAAATCAAAAACACGACCAAAACAACTTGAAATCACTTCAAACCAATTGGAAAACTTAACTAAGACATAAAACTAAATTTTCAACCAAAAACCCAGTATTTACCCTTTGTGAAACTTAAGCTATAACGTTTACATATTCAAGTTTCAAATCTGTCAAGTAAATAAGTTCACCCTAATCACCCCTAACCTTCACAAAACCATTCAAACCCTTCTCTATTAACAAAAACCCTAACCCTAATTCATTAATTACTTCATTAATTATCTAATCATTACCAAATCATTAACACATAACTAATTCAAATCAAACCCTAACAAAACCCTAATTCCTTTCTTGTTTAATATGCACATATAATTCTTAGGGTTTTCATGCTTGTATAAATTAAATCAAAGAAACAAAAACAAGGAGTTATGAATAATACCGAGAGTTGTAAGAGTCGAATGGAAGCAAGAAACATCAATCACCACACCTTGGAAAAGTTTTACAGGTCAAATGGTATCTTAGGAAGGAGAAGAAGATCGACTTAGGGTTCTTGGATTTTTGTTGTTGGCGTACGAATAAGGGAAAGCAGAAAACAAGTCGTGAATTTTTTAATGGATATTAGTTGGGTTGAACTTGGGCCTTAGGACTAGTAATCATGTGGGCTTAATCTTACTTGGGTTTATTTCATAATCTATATGAATGACTCTCTTTCCAAAATTTTAATACTTACAAGAAATTAAGCATGATTTACAATACTTTAAAGCACTCAATTTTTAGAATTACAACAAAATAAGCATACTGTACAACAAAATAAAGCATGGTGTCATTTTAAGACCAAAATTCTATCAAACAACATTAATGCTATTAAAAATACCCTATCACTAAAAATTACAACCATTTAAGCACAATGTACAATAGCTACAACAAATTTTTTGATTTACAACAAAATGAGCATAGTGTACAACAAAATAAGCATGATGTAATTTTCAGACTTATTTTCAGACTTACAACATTAATGCTATTAAAGTGGTCAATGTTATTAATGACTATAATGACTACTACTTACAAAAAAAGAAACATAGTGTACAACACTTTAATGCACATAATTTTCAGACGTACAAGACAAGAAGCATAGTGTATAACAAAACACCACATTAATGCTATTTAATGTAGTCAATTATTTAACTGGTCAATAAATACAATTAATACATTTATTAAAACACCCCTTACAAATATAAATTATCAAGCATATTGTACAACCAAATTAAACACAATTCATGCATTAAATTTCACAACTACAAATAATAAAACACATTATACAAATATTCAAACCCGAACGGGCAACGGGCGAAATGGGCTTGAGACCGAACGGGCGCGGACCAAACGGGCTCGAGCCCGAACAGGCACGGGCCAATGGGTTCGAGCCCGAATGGGCACGAGCTATACGAAATTCTTGATATCCGTAAATTTATTGTCAAAAATAACATAATAAACTAAAATACATTATTTATCGAAAATTTTTATTTCAGGGTACCCGCCGCTGCAACGCGCGGGTACCCTACTAGTTATTATTGGTAAGTCGGAGAGATATCGGCCCAAATTAACTATTCATGACATGTAAAATAATTCCTCGAATTTTTCTTTAAGTTCTTTTAGTACATTGGATTGAAAACATACTCAGAAATTAAATTATGAGGTTTCGTTAATTTATATAATCATATGTATAAGTTATAAAATTTATTCGGGCTTATTTGGTATTGTATAAATATTTATTGAAATTTTTAGATATGAGGGTATTTTGGTCATTTTACATGATTTAGATTTTGAGGTATTACATATTTCATCTGAATGTAATGTCAAAAGTACTATTTCTAATGCATGTAATGACTCTGTTTGTTTAATATGCAAGAAATGTTTATATAATGATGTTCATGATGATTGTGTTTCTAAAAATGTGACTGTTACGCCTGAGCAGAAGAATGTTCCAAAGGACCTAGTGCTAGATCAATAGGAAGACTAGTTGCACGATTTAGGTCAACCACTAGTAGTCAAATGACAGTTGAGAATTAGTTCCAAGACCAATTGACAAACTTGTTATTGATCTTAAATGGTTATGGAAGAACAAAAATGATGAAGAAATGAATGTTATTTGCAACAAAGCTTGTCTCGTGTCTAAAGGATTCAGACAAGAAGTAGGGATAGATTTTGAAGAATCATTCGCGCTAATAGCAAGACTTGAAGCAGTCCGGATTTTCTTAGCATATGCAGCTCATAAGAACATGACTGCATTCTTGAATGGAACTCTAAAAGAAGAAGTGTGTGTGAGTCAGCCATAAGGATTCATTGACGAGGAACATCCAGACTATGTCTACAAGCTTACGAAAAGCATTCATAGGTTAAAACAAGCTCCAAGAGCGTGGTATGACAAACCATCATCTTTCCTGACCAAAAACAAATTCACTAAAGGAACTGTTGATTCAATCCCCTCATGGTATTTTTATATTTAATCAAGCTAAATATACAATTGAGATTTTAAAAAAACATGGTATGAAAAATTGTGACTCTGTTCATACACCAATGGTCACTTCACCAAAAATCAATGCTGATTCATTTGGGAAACCCATCAATTATTTGTACAAATAACTGCCTCAATTGCAACACTTTTTTGGCCACAAAGACCGGTGAAAGCATATTATAAAGATGGAGTGATGCACTTTAACCTTTTTGGTAATACATAACATTATAACATGCAATTAGATCTTTAAGTTAAGTTAATGTGTTCTTTCTAAACCTTTAGTTGGATGAAGCCATCAATAACGGATAAAACCCATTTGTATTCAGATCGCACTAAATGGTACTGAGATTATAATATAACTGTGTTGTAAACGAAAATTAATGCTTGATTGCACTAAATGGTACTGAGATTATAATATAATTGCGTTTTAAACGAAAATTAATGCTTAATCAAACTAATTTTGCTTTGAGATTATGGCGATATAGAAACAACATCATTTTCTCCACTAAGAGAGACCCTTTAAAGAACTCATCTTCAACGACATTAAGATATATTCATTCAATTGGATTACTAGTAGATGTAGAAAATACTTTTTAAATTGGATAGAGTGGTTTGATTACCCTTGTAACGCTTTATCTATCTCTTGTACTCTTATCTATTATCTTGCTAGTTCTTTTATTTATAAAATGACGTTCAAAAAAAAAAAAAAAAAAAAAAAAAAAAAAAAAAAAAACTACTTGTCCAGTAGATTCAACTGTTTTTTCCCCCTTGTTTCAAACATATACTGTTTCAATCAATAAAACTTTATATGTAAGCCCTTCTTTTGTTACATTATCTGTGCCAATTAATATCTATTACAAACATACCATGATAGTGACTTTATTTTATGTTGTTTTTATTAAGTATTGCTAGAGTAAGGATCTAGCGAGAAAATTAATAACAATATAAAGAATAAGAAGAGAGTGAGATCATTTGATCATAACTGCCTTTTTAGCATATCATAACTGCCGTCGAAGTTCCAATCCATTGACGGCTAACACCTTTTTCCATCCATTATCAGAATTCATATGCATTAGTATATATTACAAATCTTATAGGTTTTATAGTAATAAAATATGCAAAATATGCATCTCGATCTTTTACATGAGATCATACGCACCCCACATATTATATGTAACTTTGTTTGATATCATGCATCTGTTTTTTATTATCTAAACATAGCATCATATCTTTTTCATTAGGAAAGCATGCATCTATTACCATTTATCATGCATCTTTTCTTTATCCCGCAGCATGTCGATCAGGAGGCATAATGCATCAATGCATCTATATATTGAATTAAATAGATGCATCATGCATGTAAGACAAGATGCGATAAAAGTTAGATGCCAGTAAGGTTGGGCACAGTGGTAACCAAATACGACAATGCCACATCAGCTTTCTCTATCCGACGCTCGGACGACGACTAAATTGCCACAGTGGCGAACAAGTTATTTTTTTATTTTTTAAATAAAACAACAAAGTATTATATAATTTAAATAAAACAAAGTATTACATATAAAGTAAAGTAATTTTTATAGATTCTCTATGCTAAAATGTAAGAAAGTTAAAACTATAAAGTAAAAATGATAATGAAATCAAACTTCAAAGATTTAAACTGTAAATTAATTATTTATTAAAAAAATTAACTTATTTAATAGTCTTCTTCTTACCTTCAAAATAAAAAATAGTCTTATTCTTCATTTGCAAATCTCAACACACATACCTTTTTCTTTTTTTTCTTTTTTTTCCCCTTTTTTTTAACAAATTCAAAATAAGGAAAAAGAGAATAGTGGAGTTTGTGTGTTTAATAATCGGTCGAAAATTCGACCAAGTTGTACGACCGACGACCGATAGAGATCGAACGCCCACATTGCCCACGACCGACCACAATATCGGTTGACCGATCCCCATGACCGATCGACTGTGCCTGGCCTAATATTTGTTATTAACGTAAACACATGCATCTATATTAATGTTGCATATATACGATTTTGAATGTGATTATTGAGAACAAGAAATATGATTTAAGATGAGGAAGCATATATAATGCATCAATGCATCTATATGTTGTATAGCAATAATGAGATTTTCTAGCGGCAAACAGTTATAGTTGTGATAATGTGGTTAAGTGTTTCGTACAACATTTATATATAAAACGTAGAATAATTAAAATGTATTGAAAAATGTTGTAACATAAGATAATTCAAGTCAAAGGAAAATTCTTAAAATGTTTCAAAGAACATATAAAAACCTTGGTGAAACTTAAAAGAACATATTACATCAATTCTAAAATAACTAACATTATATGTCATTCGTCACGTAAAACTTCTTGCTACACGACATTTCAGGTGTGGACTCTTTCTTGCCCAAACTCTTGGACATGCTTTACTAATACATTTGTAGTTCTACATGATATCCCTCTAGCCAAGGCAAACTAAAGTTGACCATGCTAGAAAATAGAGTCCGAAAATTAGACACCCGCATTTAGAATTGTCTGGCCTGAGCTTTATTGAAAGTCATAGGAAAGCTAAGGCGAACATTAAACTTTTTTCTCTGGAGTTTGAAAGGGGACGTGTCTTCTTCAGATGGAGCATGTGGAATTCTCAGCAAGAACACTGTAATAACAACCTCATTTTTGTTTGAAACTTTGATGAGGCGAAAAATGAACCACTTTTAGGGGGTCATTTAAGCCCTGAATTGAATTTATTTGATCGAATATTGCCCTAAATCGTTCCTTTTGTGATTTTAGGTACTTTGGGAGTGAAATCTGGAAAAGGAAGCAATTCGGACATTTTTGGAGCATAAAAGTGAAGAAAACGCCAAAGACTTAATTTTCCAAGCTGAGAACAGTGTATGACGGCGTCAAGAGGAAATTCCTGACGGCGTCAAGAGTAAAGTCCATGACGACCCAGAAGAAACCTGACGGCGTCACAACAAGAGCGTCAAGAGTTAAAATCATGACGGCCTGCATAAGGTGTACACATGACGGCGTCAGACCCAGATCTAGGCAGTCCGAGGAACTATTTGGCGGCGAGATGACGGCGTCAGACATTTGTTCTTGACGCCTTCACCTTCCAAACTCTATATATAGTTTTCTATTTTTCATTCATTATAAAGGAACTTGTGTGGAGAAACCCTAGGGCCGAACTTTGTGAACCCTAGCTCGTATTTTACAGTAAATTCAAGGGTTTTTACACCTTGAATCCTTTCATATGCTATTGAGATAAGTCTTCTCTTAATTCAATCAATATGTCTATGTGTTGGTTGTCTATATCTTGTGCTTATCTTGATTTCAACATGCTAGGCTAGATTTATCTTGTGTTTGCTTAGATCTAATGAAACCTAGATGTTAATTATGTGTTGATTACTTGTTTATGGTTGTATTGGATGAATGATTTCAATGTTAGGCTTAAGAAAACTGGCAGATCTCCATTGTGTAACATGCTTGACGTCTTAGGAAACATGAACCGATGTGTACTAGGTTTTATTGGTTGTATTTAATGCATGAGTAAATTCTAACGATCCCATGTTAGGAGCTTCTTAACCGGCTCGACATAGGAGTGAAGTAGACACTAATAGGATTGGGGAAGTAAGTACGCCACCCCATGAATGGTATTAAGGAATACAATCCGTCATCCACGCAACTATAACAAGTAATTAACGTGTAAAAGATATCTAAGGAATAGTGAAATATAAGTAAACACATTTCTCCCATATATTGCTCGCAACCTTAGTTAATTTAGTTTAACTTCATTTTTAGTATTTTATTTTGATTGCATCTTAGTATTGGGTTAGTTGACTAGCAACTAATTCCGCCCAAATCCTTTAAACCCGAGATTTTTAATTTGCTTTCCTAAAAATATAAAAAATACAAAAAGAATCATCCCTCATCTCTAGACCTAGTCTTTAGGTTTTCTAATCCTAGCGACACTATTCCTAGCTGAACGATCAATCCCCCGGTACTTGTCATTATACTATACTACATCGATCAGGTACACTGCCTGGTGGGGGTTGTATGCTTCTCAAGATCCCTTGAGAGGTAAAGCCTGGTGCAATCCCTACGCATCAAGTTTTTGGCGCCGCAGCCCGGGGAATAGTTATTGTTTAGGTTAAATTTGATTTTTATTAGGTCTACTCATTAGATTCCTATCAAGTGAGATTTTTTTTTCTTTTTATTTTGTAGCATTCTCGTAGTCTATCTTTTCTTTGTGATTTTGTTTGTAATTTGCTTCAAATGGACTTTACACTTAGACTTCTAAGATTACAAGATAAGGTTGAGCGGCTAACACACCAAAGAGTTCAAAATACCTCATTTAGAGACACGTATGCACCATATGAGCCTTCACCTAGGATAGTTTCGTATGAGCCAGCTAGCTGCATGTCATGGTTAGGCCCTACCATAATACAGGATGAACACATAGGTAACCTTGATGTGATGGAGGATTTAGCCGAACATGATCACATTGATCAAAAAGACCTAGGTTTCATGATCGATGATGATGAATCTCAAGAAACAGATGATGAATCTTTTGGGCAATTTGTATATAGCAGTCAGAATATTGAGGATGATCCGTATGATTCGGACATAGAAATTGAGATCCCTAGGGAAGCACGTGAGATACTTGAGAAAATGTTAGGGTTAGATTATAATAAAACACCTGTTGAGGATATAGGTGATCGTGACATAGGGAATGATGAGGTAAATAACATAAGCTCACTAAGTACCCCACAAGTCCTGCCATCATTTGAGGCACACATACCACCCGTAACTTACCCGGAAGAAGTAGAAGAGACTATAGGAGCCCCGATAGAGGTAGAACCCTTGGACTAAACACAACTTGAGGATATAGGTTTGAATACTTATAATGATGACCTTTCTTTTAGTTCTAAGGAAGTTCCTAGTTCTGATGAACCAGAGCCTCAACCAAAACCGTTACCTAATCTTCCATCCTTGGATGAAAATTTAGGAATTGAAATAGGTCCCGATCCACCCATCAAACAATGTAGTCCGGGTAGTCTTAGGATAAAGGTAGTGGACTCTAAGCCTTGTAGAGAGGAAACCAATATAGGAGTGGAAAATGACCTTACATGCTTACACCACCCATTCATGATTGATCATAAGAAACATTATGGGTTTAAACCGGGTTTATTAGGTCAAGATGGATCCCCAACTAGTAATCTCTTGAAGTTTATTGAAAATGATCCCTTTCTAGGAGAAAATCTTAATCCAACCATTAACCCGATTGAATTAGGTAAGGTTATGATGATAGGAGCACACCCGTTTGAGCATATAATTCATCCACCACACTTTTCTCACATGGCATATTTCCACCCTAAGGGTGTGTATCGCTACTTCCACCCGCACTTAATTCAAAGTGTAGGTGATGAGGCGAAAAATGATCCGTTTTTAGGGGGTCATTTAAGCCCGAATCCGAATTTATTTGATCAAATATTGCCCTAAATCGTTCCTTTTGTGATTTTAGGTACTTTGGGAGTGAAATCTGGAAAAAGAAGCAATTCGGACGTTTTTGGAGCATAAAAGTGAAGAAAACGCCAAAGTCTTAATTTTCCATGCTGGGAACAGTGCATGACGGCGTCAAGAGGAAGATTATGACGGCGTCAAGAGTAAAAGTCCATGACGACCCAGAAGAGTTTTGACGGCGTCATGAGGGTAGGGCGTCAAGAGTTAAAGTCGTGACGGCCTGGAAATGCAATGTTCTTGACGGCATCAAATGTAGATCTAGGCAGTCCGAGGATTGTTTTGGTGGCGAGGTGACGGCGTCACCTATTTGGTCTTGACGCCGTCAGACCCCTTTTCCTATATATAGTTTTCTAATTTTTCACATTTAAAGAGAGAAGTTTTGGGAGAAAACCTAAGTACGATTTTGGTGTAACTTTACAGGTTTTTCAAGGGTTCCAACCCCTTGATACCTTGCATGATTAATCAAGATAAGTGTTCTTCTAATTCAATCAATATGTCTATGTGTTGGTTGTCTATATCATGTTCTTGTCTTAATTCTATCATGCTAGGCTAGATCTCTTTTGTGTTTGCTTAGATCTAATGAAACCTAGATATTGATTATGTGTTGATTACTTGTTTATTCTTGTCTTGGATGAATGATTTATATGTTAGGCTTAAGAAAACTGGCAGATCTCCAATTGGTAACATGCTTGAACGTCTTAAGAAACATGAACCAACGCGCACTAGGTCTTTATTGGTTGTATTTAATGCATGAGCCACTGTTTACAATCCCTATAGTTGTGCTGGGCATGGTGTAGGAGGAGATAAGAGCTCATAGAATTGGGGAGTTATGTGTGCCACCCCATGAATGGTATTAAGGAATACAATCCGTCATCCATGCAATTATAACAAGTAATTAACGTGTAAAAGATATCTAGGGAGTAGTGAAATCTAAGTAAACACATTTTCTCCAACTACTGCTCACAACCTTAGTATAAATTAGTTTATTTTCTTTTCTAGTATTTTATTTTGATTGCATCTTAGTATTGGGTTAGTTGAATAGCAACTAATTCCGCCCACTCTTCCAAAACCCGAGATTTTTACTTGCTTTCTAAAAAATATAAAAACACAAAAATAATCATCCCTCACCTTTAGAACTAGTATTTAGGCTTTCTAATCCTAGCGACACTATTCCTAAGCTGAACGATCAATCCCCCGGTACTTGTCACTATACTATACTACAACGATCAGGTACACTGCCTGGTGGGGGTTGTAAGCTTCTCAAGATCCCTCGAGAGGTAAAGCCTGTTGCAATTCCCACGCATCAAGTTTTTGGCGCCGCAGCCCGGGGAATAGTTATTGTCTAGGTTAGAATTTCTTTTTATTAGGTCTACTTGCTAGATTCCTTTCTAGTAAGATTTTATTTTTATTTTTAGGTCTTCTTTAGTCTATCTTATTTCTTCGTGCCTTTGTTCGTAACTCTTTACCATCCGACATCATGGAAGGTGGTAACATCTTTGAACCCGTCATCCCACCACAACAAAACCCACCATTAGAAACCCTTAGGCCCCGAACCTTAGGAGAGTACTCCCGACCTAGCCACCAAGGCTACCGAAACACCATTGAGCTCACCGGAGCCAATGTGACCCCCTTGCGATCCGACACCATCCGGTTGGTGCAAAGCGGATGTGCATTCCATGGACTTCGTTCCGAAGATCCAAACCAACATCTTAAGGACTTTCTCAAAATCGTAGATTCCATAGACCTAGATGTTGAAACTAGAGAGACAACCCGATTACGCCTATTCCAATTCTCTCTACGGGATCAAGCTAGTCAATGGCTTGAGCGTTTACCCACGGGATCCATCACCACATGGGATGATCTCACCACTCGTTTCCTTGCTCAATTTTTCCCACCGGGGAGAACTACTAAGCTTAGAAATGACATCTTGATGTTCCAACAATGTCAAAATGAATCTCTTTATGAAGCATGGACTCGTTTCAAGGACTTACTCCAAAAAGTCCCTCATCATGGCATAGATCTTTGGCTCCAAGTCCAAATTTTTTATGACCATATCGACATCTCCACGAGGTGAGCCATTGACCAATCGGCCGGTGGTAAGCTACGTGATCTTAGTGCGGAACAATCATGGGAACTCATAGAAGATCTTGCTCTCTATGACAACGAAAGTTGGAATGATCCCCGTGATTTGAACAAAACGGTCAAGGCAATATCTTTGCCTTCGAACAATTCTAGCACTCCCGACCGTAGGATCATGGAACTTGAGGACCAAGTCAAGTTTCTCATGAAATCTTACGAAGCTCCGAAGCCTTCAAGCCAAGTGAACAAAATCACTTCTTCATGCGAATTATGTAGTGGTCCCCATGACACTCGTGATTATGTGGAACTCCCCGGAACAGCTTTTGCGGACTATGCATCCACGCGTACCGACGAAGCGGGAGATAAGTGGTACACTTTCAAGCCCGAGCCAAACACTTACGGTGATTCATACAATCCCTCTTGGAAAAATCACCCAAACCTTAGGTGGAAACAAAATCAACCCAATTCTTCCAATCCGCCTAATCGTTACCAACCAAACGGTCCACCACCCAACCGTACTTTCAACAACAATCCTTCTAACAACTATGGTAGTACCAACAATCTTGAAGGATTGATGTCAAAGTTCATGGCATCTCAAGAAGCCCGCATAGCTAGGTTTGAAACCGAATTCAACCAACAACAAACGGAGATGACCAACAAGATTGACAACTTGTTGAAAGCCCTCAACAACCAAGCGTTAATCACACCTAGGAAGGACACTAGGGACACCAATAGTGGAGTCCAAATTAAGGATCCCTCATCATCCAAACATGTCCACTTTGTCAATGTTGTCACCATTAAACCAATAGATAAGGAGATAGAGATGAGTGACCAGGATGAAGTTAGAGTAGAGGCCGAGATTAAGGATGAGAGTAGGAAGGTTAAGGTTAACAAGGAAGAGGAGTTAGAGGAGGTAGAGCCTATAGAAAAATACTTTGATAAGTTACCCACCGAAGAAGAACGGGAGTACCATAAGGATCTATTCGATAGTCCCGAGAGACCATATATCTTCGGCACACCCCTTATCAAAATGGGAGACCCCTCTAACATTAACATCCCATGCAATATCGGGCACATGCATATATGGAAAACTTACATCGATCTTAGATCCCCCGTGAACATCATGACTAGGACTTATTACAATTGGGTGATGAAGAAGCAACTTAATTTTAGGATGATGCCCGGTAAGAATCTGATAAGTAATTTTGTAGGAAGAGTGAAGGGATTACATGTGATTATAGGGAATCTCACCTATGAAATCGATTTTATGATAGTAGAAGACATCCGTCCAGTGATAGATGCTTGCCTAAGCCAAATAGTATTCGGAAAACCATTTGTTGAGGCCACTAGGATGAGTTATGATCCGACTTTAGGGATAGTTAGATTTAAGGAAGAGAACGATGAGGTTGCCTATCAAATGCCCTACAAGATTGAACAATACCGCTTTCTCTCTAATTTCGAAAAAGAACACAAGCAAGCGGCTTATTATAGGAATGAGGAGGATAGACGTAGAGGAGTAGAATATGTAAAGAATAGGATGCTTGGTTTCTATAAAGAATGCTTACAACTAGGTCCAGAATACAAAACTGGTTTAGAAGACGACCTAGAGAATGGAACCAATGATGAAATCACGTAGTAACCCATGACCTTGAGTCTAGCTACAAGACTCGTAAATAAAGAAAAGCGCTTCTTGGGAGGCAACCCATGTTTTGTGTGATTTTATTTGTTTGATTGTTATTTGCTTCCGTATGCATGCTTTATTTTTATTGTTGGTAGATCATGTTTCTAAACTAAAATGTGGAAATACTTTACTTTGTTGTTTTGGCCTAGTCTTAACTCCACCTAGAAGTATTTTTGCAAAAGATAAGTGTAAGGGGAAACCCCAAATATGTTTTTAAGAAACAAACCGATCATGATTATCCACAATATTAAATGAGCATGTATATTCGTATTTGTTAGAGTCAAATGCTTGTATTGAGTCATAATGAAGTTTTGCAGGATTTTCCAGGAAGTAGGACCAAGTTTTTCCAGAAATTTTCCGGAAACTTAACATAAGAATTTCTGCAGGTCCATTCTGACGGCATCAGGGGTTTACTCTTGACGGCGTCAGGAGTTAAAATCTGGAAATTTTACCGGTTTTGTTTTTCTAACGGAGTCTTATGGTTTTTGTGAATTATTAAGTTTTATAATCTCCAGGAGATCTGCAAACTTCATTCCACAAGCATTATATCTTATCTTGTTTTCTAGGATTTAGAAACTTATATAGGATGCCGCCGATTTTACACGAGGTTGTCTTGTCTATTTTGTCAGGTTTTACAGGTTATGTATGACAAGAAGATGATTTATATTCTGGAAGGGAAGCTTTGATTGTTCATTTTCTTGGAGGAAGATTTAACCTGGCCATCCTATTATCCATACCGAGCGAATCAGGGGAGTATTTGATTTCATTCTCTTTATTTTTTCACTTTTACATTCTTTACTTGAACATTGGGGACAATGTTCATCCTAAGTGTAAGGGGAGGGTAAAAAGATGATACCTTACATATGCACTTTCGCTTGAGTTTGTTTTGTTTAATGGTAGATGTGTAATAAAACTATGAGAAATTCTTGTTAGTGCAATTTTAGTGCCAAATTTAAAATTTTTTACAACATTTAGGAGTGAAACTTTAGCCATAGCATGCGTCTCATGGATAGGAGATTGTATGACTAGCACATAACCGTATATTCAGATAAATTTTCCACCCAAATATGTGAGGTTCGCCTTTAGATTTGATAGGAAAAGCATTTACTATTAGTGCTTATGAGTGTACCGGTAGCATTTAGATTCTAGAACTTGCATCAGTGATGCATCCCGAGACCGCTAGTGAGACTACATTCATGTGGTAGGATTTACTACATGATAAGAGGCATTTGGATTACCCTTGTGTTAAACCCGTATTATAATTACTTGACCATTTATGTCATATTACTTGGCTAGTTAAGTCAACTAATTTTTCCCACACCCTTAGCGTTGTACTCATTTTTTAGTACACGAAACCCCTAGTACACCCCTCCGAGCCTATCTTTTCGTTTCTAACTTTAAGCATTTTACTTAAAGGAAGAATTTGTTACACCCCACTTAAATGTACAACCAAATCGCCTTAGCCTTCCGTGTATGCGCTCATTTTTAGTGCATTATTGTTATTTGTTAAACCCTAAGTTAACTTTCTAATTGATTACATGGTTGCTAAGTCGAGTCATATCCTTGTACATATTGTTTTGGGACGATTGGGACTCATGGGTAAATACTTATTTATGGAGTAATGGGGAAGAACATCATATATTACCCCCATATGTACGTTAATCTTAAAAGTGCTCCAAGTGTTTTGATTTTCTTAATTCGAGTCATTAGTTTAGTTTATTGTAAAGTATGTAAAGATTCAAGTGTAAGGGGAATTACCATTCCATATAATGTATTATTTTGGATGGTAGGGTAAGAGTGTATGCAAAAAAAAAAAAAAAAAAAAAAAAAAAAAAAAAAAAGAAAAAAAAATCGAAAAAAAAATATATATATATATTAAAAAAAAAAAAAAAAAAAAAAAAAAAAAGAGAGAGATAAAAAATATACGGACTACCATCCCTTTTTTATTCTATGTTCATTTTATGTTTTTGTTATTTTTCATTTATTAGCTTAAGTCGAGTCTAGTCTTGGCTTAGCAACGCCACATTGTACATGTAATTAACCAAGATTGTTAACTCGCCACCAGTAAAACTTCCTTTATCCAACAAAACCGTGTATTTCATATCCCTACACCTAACGTTACAACCCTTTAAAAGACCTCTTTGATAGTTTATCCTAGGTGCTTACGCCATGTGGTGGAGGTTTGATCCTTTCCCAAGCCTATGGTAATCTATTTTGCTATGACAGGTAGTGAGAGATATCTTCCGTTTCCATATTGTAATTTACACTTTATTACACCCGAGAGATGTGAGTATCTAAACACTATTTGTGAGGTGCTTGTGTATGACCTCCGTGCTTGTCTTTGGTCTTTAGTGGAACGATTATTTATTGTAATTTCTTTTATATTAGTGTTAAATGACCCCTAACTTGTCTTTTGAGTAGAATAAAAGCGCATTTGCTTGAGGACAAGCAAATCTCAAGTGTAAGGGTATATGATGAGGCGAAAAATGATCCGTTTTTAGGGGGTCATTTAAGCCCGAATCCGAATTTATTTGATCAAATATTGCCCTAAATCGTTCCTTTTGTGATTTTAGGTACTTTGGGAGTGAAATCTGGAAAAGGAATCAATTCGGACGTTTTTGGAGAATAAAAGTGAAGAAAATGCCAAAGTCTTAATTTTCCATGCTGGGAACAGTGCATGACGGCGTCAAGAGGAAGATTATGACGGCGTCAAGAGTAAAAGTCCATGACGACCCAGAAGAGTTTTGACGGCGTCATGAGGGTAGGGCGTCAAGAGTAAAAGTTGTGACGGCCTGGAAATACAATGTTCTTGACGGCGTCAAATGTAGATCTAGGCAGTCCGAGGATTGTTTTGGCGGCGAGGTGACGGCGTCACCTATTTGGTCTTGACGCCGTCAGATCCCTTTTCCTATATATAGTTTTCTAATTTTTCACATTTAAAGAGAGAAGTTTTGGGAGAAAACCTAAGTACGATTTTGGTGTAACTTTACAGGTTTTTCAAGGGTTCCAACCCCTTGATACCTTGCATGATTAATCAAGATAAGTGTTCTTCTAATTCAATCAATATGTCTATGTGTTGGTTGTCTATATCATGTTCTTGTCTTAATTCTATCATGCTAGGCTAGATCTCTTTTGTGTTTGCTTAGATCTAATGAAACCTAGATATTGATTATGTGTTGATTACTTGTTTATTCTTGTCTTGGATGAATGATTTATATGTTAGGCTTAAGAAAACTGGCAGATCTCCAATTGGTAACATGCTTGAACGTCTTAAGAAACATGAACCAACGCGCACTAGGTCTTTATTGGTTGTATTTAATGCATGAGCCACTGTTTACAATCCCTATAGTTGTGCTGGGTATGGTGTAGGAGGAGATAAGAGCTCATAGAATTGAGGAGTTATGTGTGCCACCCCATGAATGGTATTAAGGAATACAATCCGTCATCCATGCAATTATAACAAGTAATTAACGTGTAAAAGATATCTAGGGAGTAGTGAAATCTAAGTAAACACATTTTCTCCAACTACTGCTCACAACCTTAGTATAAATTAGTTTATTTTCTTTTCTAGTATTTTATTTTGATTGCATCTTAGTATTGGGTTAGTTGAATAGCAACTAATTCCGCCCACTCTTCCAAAACCCGAGATTTTTACTTGCTTTCTAAAAAATATAAAAACGCAAAAATAATCATCCCTCACCTTTAGAACTAGTATTTAGGCTTTCTAATCCTAGCAACACTATTCCTAAGCTGAACGATCAATCCCCCGGTACTTGTCACTATACTATACTACAACGATCAGGTACACTGCCTGGTGGGGGTTGTAAGCTTCTCGAGATCCCTCGAGAGGTAAAGCCTGTTGCGATTCCCACGCATCAGTAGGGAAAACCTCTTCTATTTCCGTTAAATAAGGGTAGAGTCAGGCTCGTGACTCGAACAAAAACAAGCGCTTCTTGGGAGGCAACCCATGATTTTGTGTGATTTTTATTTTGTTTGTTTGTTTGTTATTTGCTTCCGTATGCATGCTTTATTTTTATTGTTGGTAGATCATGTTTCTAAACTAAATTGTGGAAATACTTTACTTTGTTGTTTGGCCTAGTCTTAACTTCACCAAAAGGTATTTTTGCAAAAGATAAGTGTAAGGGGAAACCCCAAATATGTTTTTAAGAAACAAACCGATCCTGATTCTCCACAATATTAAGTGAATATGTATATTCGTATTTGTTAGAGTCAAATTCTTGTATCGAGTCATAATGAAGTTTTGCAGGATTTTCCAGGAAGTAGGACGAAGTTTTTCCAGAAATTTTCCGGAAACTTAACATAAGAATTTCTGCAGGTCACTTCTGACGGCGTCATGAGTTTACTCTTGACGGCGTCACGTGTAAAAATCTGGAAATTTTGCCAGTTTTGTTTTTCTAACGGAGTCTTAAAGTTTTTGTTGAATTATTAGTTTTATAATCTCCAGGAAATCTGCAAACATCATTCCACAAGCATTATATCTTACTTTGTTTTCTAGGATTTAGTAACATATGTAGATTGCCGCCGATTTTATGCGAGGTTGCCTTGTCTGTTTTCTCAGGATTTACAGGTTATGTATGACAAGAAGATGATTATTATTCTGGAAGGGAAGCTTTGATTGTTCATTTTCTTGGAGGAAGATCTAACCTGGCCACCTTATTATCCATACCTAGTGAATCAGGGGAGTTTTTGATTTCATTCGTTTTACTTATTTCACTTTTACATTCTTTACTTGAACATTTGGGACAATGTTCATCTTAAGTGTAAGGGGAGGGTAAAATGATGATACCTTACAGATACACTTTCGCTTGAGTTTGTTTGTTTGATAGTAGATGTGTAATAAAACTATGAGAAATACTTGTTAGTGCAATTTTAGCGCCAAATTTAAAATCTTTTACAACATTTAGGAGTGAAACTTTAGCTATAGCAAGCGTCTCATGGATAGGAGATTGTATGACTAGCACATAACCGTATCATTCAGAAAAATTTTCCACCCAAATATGTGAGGTTCGCTTTTAGATTTGATAGGAAAAGCATTTACTATTAGTGCTTATGAGTGTACCGGTAGCATTTAGATTCTAGAACTTGCGTTAGTGATGCATCCCGAGACCGCTAGTGAGACTACATTCGTGTAGTAGGATTTACTACATGATAAGAGGCATTAGGATCACCCTTGTGTTAAACCCGTATCATAATTACTTGACCATTTAAGTCATATTACTTGGCTAGTTAAGTCAACTAATTTTTCCCACACCATTAGCGTTGTACTCATTTTTAGTACACGAAACCCCTAGTACACCCCTCCGAGCCTATCTTTTCGTTTCTAGCTTTAAGCATTTTACTTAAAGGAAGAATTTTTTACACCCCACTTAAATGTACACCCAAATCGCCTTAGCCTTCCGTGTATGCACTCATCTTTAGTGCATTATTGTTATTTGTTAAACCCTAAGTTAATTATCTAATTGATTACATGGTTGCTAAGTCGAGTCATATCCTTGTACATATTGTTTTGGGATGATTGGGACTCATGGGTAAAGTACTTATTTTATGGAGTAATGGGGAAGAACATAATTTATTAACCCCATATGTACGTTAATCTTAAAAGTACTCCAAGTGTTTTGATTTTCTTAATTCGAGTCATTAGATTAGTTTATTGTAAAGTATGTAAAAATTCAAGTGTAAGGGGAATGTTCATCCCCTGTGATGTATTATTTTGGATGGTAGGGTAAGAGTGTATGTATATATATATAGAAAAAGAAAAAGAGAAAAAACATACGGACTACCATCCCGTTTCATTCTATGTTTATTTTATGTTTTTGTTATTTTTCATTTATTAGCTTAAGTCGAGTCTAGTCTTGGCTTAGCAACGCCATATTGTACATGTAATTAACCAAGATTGTTAACTCGCCACCAGTAAAGACTGCCTATATCCAACAAAACCGTGTATTTCATATCCCTACACCTAACGTTACAACCCTTTTAAAAGACCTCTTTGATAGTTTATCCTAGGTGCTTATGCCATGTGGTGGAGGTTTGATCCTTTTCCAAGCCTATGGTAATCTATTTTGCTATGACAAGTAGTGAGAGATATTTTCCGTTTCCATATTGTGATATAACTTTATTACACCCGAGAGATGTGAGTATCTAAACACTATTTGTGAGGTGCTAGTATATGACCTCCGTGCTTGTCTTTGGTCTTTAGTGGAACGATTATTTGTTGTAATTACTTTTATATTAGTGTTAAATGACCCCTAACTTGTCTTTTGATTAGAATAAAAGCGCATTTGCTTGAGAACAAGCAAATCTCAAGTGTAAGGGTATATAATGACGCGAAAAATGAACCACTTTTAGGGGGTCATTTAAGCCCGGAATTAAATTTATTTGATCGAATATTGCCCTAAATCGTTCCTTTTGTGATTTTAGGTACTTTGGGAGTGAAATCTGGAAAAGGAAGCAATTCGGACGTTTTTGGAGCATAAAAGTGAAGAAAACGCCAAAGACTTAATTTTCCAAGCTGAGAACAGTGTATGACGGCGTCAAGAGGAAATTCCTGACGGCGTCAAGAGTAAAGTCCATGACGACCCAGAAGAAACCTGACGGCGTCACAACAAGAGCGTCAAGAGTTAAAATCATGACGGCCTGCATAAGGTGTACACATGACGGCGTCAGACCCAGATCTAGGCAGTCCGAGGAACTATTTGGCGGCGAGATGACGGCGTCAGACATTTGTTCTTGACACCGTCACCTTCCAAACTCTATATATGTTTTCTATTTTTCATTCATTATAAAGGAACTTGTGTGGAGAAACACTAGGGCCGAACTTTGTGAACCCTAGCTCGTATTTTACAGTAAATTCAAGGGTTTTTACCCCTTGAATCCTTTCATGTGCTATTGAGATAAGTCTTCTCTTAATTCAATCAATATGTCTATGTGTTGGTTGTCTATATCTTGTGCTTATCTTGATTTCAACATGCTAGGCTAGATTTATCTTGTGTTTGCTTAGATCTAATGAAACCTAGATGTTAATTATGTGTTGATTACTTGTTTATTGTTGTATTGGATGAATGATTTCAATGTTAGGCTTAAGAAAACTGGCAGCTCCATTGTGTAACATGCTTGAACGTCTTAGGAAACATGAACCGATGTATACTAGGTTTTATTAGTTGTATTTAATGCATGAGTAAATTCTAATGATCCCATGTTAGGAGCTTCTGAGCCGGCTCGACATAGGAGTGAAGTAGGCACTCATAGGATTGGGGAAGTAAGTACGCCACCCCATGAATGGTATTAAGGAATACAATCCGTCATCCACGCAACTATAACAAGTAATTAACGTGTAAAAGATATGTAGGGAGTAGTGAAATCTAAGTAAACACATTTCTCCCATATATTGCTCGCAACCTTAGTTAATTTAGTTTAATTTCATTTTTAGTATTTTATTTTGATTGCATCTTAGTATTGGGTTAGTTGACTAGCAACTAATTCCGCCCAAATCCTTTAAACCCGAGATTTTTAATGTGCTTTCCTAAAAATATAAAAAATACAAAAAGAATCATCCCTCATCTCTAGACCTAGCTAGTCTTTAGGTTTTCTAATCCTAGCGACACTATTCCTAGCTGAACGATCAATCCCCCGGTACTTGTCATTATACTATACAACATCGATCAAGTACACTGCTTGGTGGGGGTTGTAAGCTTCTCAAGATCCCTTGAGAGGTAAAGCCTGGTGCAATCCCTACGCATCAAAATTGTTCAACAATAACATCAACATGTTTTCATCATTCATTTCCATCAACTTATTAACTATATCAATCAACTTAACTATGATTAACACAATTGTAAAAAAAAAAGTTTATGGTGTTTTATATAATAGAGATGTGAATGATATTTTGGAAACTATTAGTGTTATATATATATATGTTGAGGATCACATGCGGAATTTTATTTTTCGTGCGAACGTACGGATGAATCTTAACCACCCATTTTCAGATCTGATTTTAACTTTTGTAAAAAGGTCAAGATCTAGCGCTATCTTCACGGTACAAATTAACCATGCAAATGATTTTTTAAATTTTTTTCCTTTTAAGCGCTCCTTAATTTTGTTGTATTCTTTACTTTTTTTATTTTTTCAGATTTTTTTGAGCACTTTTTTGTTTTGTGATTATGAGTAGTACCGTGATACTAAGGATATTTATTAGTCCTACTATTATACTAACGATATTTTACTTAAAAAGTTACTTTGATATTAGTAAAAAAACATAATTTCACTGTTTTTTTAATACGATATTAAGAAAAGTTATGTTGATATTTAAAAATTTTAACTTTGATATTTAGAAAGCATGATAATTACGGTGATATTAACAATATTATGATACTGTGATATTTATAAAACGGTGATATTATAAAACCAACCGTGATACTAATTTTTTTTACATGTAAAAATGAACCGTGACATTAAAAAACACATGATAGTTACGGTGATATTAACAATTTTATCAAAAAAAATATTCTATGATATCAAAAAAGTTATTGTGATATTAAAATTTTTATTAAAAAAAATGTTTATCTGATATCAAAATCGGATTTTGACTTTTTTACAAAAGTCAAGATCAGTTTGTCAATATTAGATCTTGACTTTTGTAAAAAAGTCAAAATTAAACGCTGATATCACAATACCTTTAACGATTAAAACTATTTTTTTTTTTTAAATTTTTTTCACCGATTTTTAATAATTTGTTATTCTCTTTCTTTTTTTATTTTTTTCATGTTCTTTTGAATTTTTTTCAGAAAAAAAGCTAATATGATATTAACTATTTAAAAAAAAGATGAGATATTTACGATATTGTCACTCTGCTTTTTTTACTAAAGATAAAGTGGTTGACTAGATGGATGGCTGTGATTAATCTACACTATTCGTATAGGTGATGTATGAATATAAAAAAATATAAGAATCAAATAAACGCAGCGGAACAACATCACCCACACGGATCTCATATAGCCATATGATCAATCAAATAAGATAAACAAGATAGTTATACCTTTGTAGCGTGCACCGGGAATCACCACCAATACCAATACCCACGAATGGAATGAGAAACCTAAATGATCAATAAGGTTGATCACCTCTATGAATTGTCCACACTACACCTCACCGTATACCTCTTGGATGCTAGTCCTTCTACTCGTAACCATCAAATGACATTTGATTAATCAAGAATCAAAAGATTTGATCAAGGAAACCAAAACCCTAATGGGGATTGGTGTTTGTGCCGTACAAATCAAGAGAGAGGAGAGGGGAGAGTTATTTGGTCAATGGTTATCCAATTATGAGGAGATAAATGCTCCTTAAATTAGATCAAGTCAAAACCATAACCCCCCTTTTCCCTCCCCTATAGGCCGGCCACTATTAGGTCCAAATGGGCCTCCCATTTGATTTTTCTAGTCCAATGTATTTAGTACATTACTTAATCATTAGAAGCCCGATAGTGATCCCAAGTTACGTAAGCTTATTTACATGTCGTAAGTACAATAAACACGACATAAAGAGGTACCTAAGTGTATATGTGTGTGACCCCATAGGCTCACATATGTCTAGCCATATAATTATTTATTATGACACGAGCATACTCCAACAGCTCCAACTTGCGACGTCATAATAATCAAGTAATTATACAAGCAAAGGTTAGCGTCTAGCAACACGCCAATGCCCCTAGAAATATGTGAGGGTAGTTTCTTAAACTTCTCATTTAAATGGTTTATATGTCATCCATCCTTTTGTTACAGATACTATGTTGAACACTAGACATGGATCAAAGTCATTCTATTTGTTCAACTATTATGTTTCTCGATCTATATATTTGAACAAGATTACCAAGTGAATTAAGATTCATCTTAATCTCATTTGGGTATGGCCATACAAACATCCGTTCAATTCATCGAGGGGCCCAATAGTATCTAACTCCATGACATGTGGAGGAACAAATCCTATTTTGACTGCACGTGTCATTCATGTGTTTCAAATCACTCCTGAAAATGGTTTTTATAACTACCTTATTCAGGACAGCGTTTAACCATATCAAAGAATAAAATTCCGCACATGCAAGACCTACTTGCATCTCAAGTCTAAGGATAAGAGACATAATCATTTGCGAGATTCACTATTGACGCCGATCCATGCAGTGAATTCTCGAAGGTTGGGTCAGTCCAATGTTCATCACAATGAACAACATATGAGTTTGGCAAATAAATCACCAACACGCTCACATTTGCCTTAATTCGATGATACTCCCGTGTCGTCAACTGGCAATGGACAATTTTAGAATAAATAAATTATTCATGGATTAAACATGCAAATATAGAACACAGTAGTATAAATGAAGACGATAATACCCGGTATATCAATTCATTATATAATACGACTGCTTACAGTTCCATTATCCAAATACTAAAAACAGATATGCACAAGACTACATATAGATCGAAATCCGATGTTTCCACCATGATCAATTTTGTTGTACAAGACAACAAGTAGTCATCTGAGTAAACTTTGAGAATACTTGTTTCAAAATTCAAAAAATGTTTTGAATGATGATTGTCCTTTTGTATGTGTGCAATCAAGTACAATACGAGTATTGCAACAATACATTCCATAGTGTGTATGAAGCTAGCAAAACACCTACTTTAGACAGTCATAATAACAGTTTTCCAAACTGTAAAGTATTCTTATTCTTTTAATGTATAATGCATTAATGCTCTCAATCGAGCACATCTAGTTAGAGGTGTCATCATTCATGATGTCATCCTACTACGACTAGGGTTGAGCATCATCTCAGTTATATAAGCATTAATGAATGAAAACATAACAGAGCTCCTCAAATATCCGTAAACGTTTGAACAAATATTTGGTCCTTTGCAGGTCCATTAGGTTGTTCGTTTAACAATTTATCTAATGACTTTCACTTAGATATTTGTTGTTATCAACTCATCTTGCATTCATGCAAATGATATAAATAATTTAATACATAATATGACTTACATAATGAGTCGAGTATTGGTCACAGGTTCATGTCTAGGTTAAGATGGAGGGTTGTACATTGTGTTTAATTGATTGTAATATTGGGTGTATGGGGTGTTTTTAATGCTATTAATGTAGAATGAGGGTTGTATATTGTGTTTAAATAATTGTAATAATGGGTTGTAGGGGTGTTTTTAATGCTATTAATGTAGAATGAGGGTTGTAGGGGTGTTTTTAATGCTATTAATGTAGAATGAGTGTTGTACATTGTGTTTAAATGATTGTAATATTGGGTATAGGGGTGTTTTTAATACTATTAATGTAGAGTGAGGGTTGTACATTGTATTTAAATAATTGTAATATTAGGTGTAGGGGTGTTTTTAATACTATTAATGTAGAATTCTAAGTAAAGTGGTCTGAATTTCGATTCATGCTAGTTTTGTTGTACACAATGCTTTGATTGTTGTAATTATGAAAATTGTTTGCTTTAAAGTATTGTAAATCATGCATCATTTTGTGTACATCTGAATTTATTTTTTGGAAAGAGAGTCATTCCTCCATATAGATGGTATCATATCTTTTTCATTACGAAAGCATGCATCTGTTATCATTTATCATGCATATTTTCTTTATCCCGCAGCATGTCGATCAGGAGGCATAATGCATCAATGCATCTATATATTGATTTAAATAGATGCATGTAAGACAAGATGCGATAAAAGTTAGATACCAGTAATATTTGTGATTAATGTAAACACATGCATCTATATTAATGTTGCATGTATACGATTTTGAACGTGATTATTGAGAACAAGAAATATGATTTAAGAGTAATCTGGAAAAGAAGCGGATGTGATATCCAGTAAAGTAGGAGAGCGAGGGTTACGATTTATTTAAGTAGACTGAGAAAAGTATCATTAATTCTAACTAAATGTGATTGGTTGTGGTCTCTCTTTTTTTTTTTTTTTTTTTTTTAATTTTATTTTAAGTTTAGTTCTCCTTTGGTTATCAGCATGGAGTATCTAAAGATTTATTTATTAGCTAAAGGTTCACAAATATTTTTATATGGAATCAAACATGACACGTACGTTAATGAACAACATGAAAACTAAGTTTCATAAAAAGACGAAGAATATTTTTATGTGGAAGCAATATATATATGGAATGACATATGTTATGTCTAAATCATTCTATTTAATCTTGCACTTAAGTGGGAAATAATATCACATTATTCCCCTTTATATTTTATATCTTATCATTTAAAGAAAAAGAAATGTAGAATAGCATCATGTTAATGTTAGAAAGAAATTCTTTTTATCATTTTGTCTAATATTTTGATATTTTATTCGTATAACTTTTGACTACACCTATAGTTTATAATGCAAGTTGCTAAATGGAGAATTAGAATTTACATGACAAACGACAAATGAAGTGAAAATTTATGAATTGGGTATAAAGAAGAGAAAAGTTCGATTAAGGACTAAAGTTTCTTATATTGACTAACGAATTTCAGCCAGTTATTTTATGGAGGAAAAAAATTGAGGGAATTAATCGATAATTTTGTTAAACTCACTTCAACTTTTTTCTTTTTTAGTTACAAATCTCAAACACTATAAATCGTTAACCTACATAAATTACACAATCGTAATAAGCCTTTAATTAATTTTCAATAAAGTGACACTTTCATATACATTCGCTAAACTTTTACTTTTTGGCTTTTGTGGTTTTTTCAAAACAATATTTTCACTACAACAAAAAAATAGAATAGGGGACGAACTTTTGGCGAGGACAAAGACCTACTAAACGACAAAAATTTCGAGTTTAAACTTTGATCGTGGCTAGCTTTAGCAGAATTTTTGGGTATGGTCTTTGGCGAGAACATGGCCTTTTTTATTAGATGCTACGTCTGTATAAAGCGTCCATTCTTCATAGCTGTCTGCATGTTCACATACGTTGCACATCTCCCTGACCACCTCTTTTGAATGAAGAAAATATGAACCCACTGGAGTTTGTGTTATAAAGTCAACCAATACTTGACCTTTGATTGCGTTCCGAGGCTCATAGGTGATATCGTGTGCTCCCAACTCCACTGCATATTTTGCTAGCTTGCCAGACGTTTCAGGCTTGTTCAAAATTTGCTTGATCGGCTAATCTATGATAACCTTGATTCGATGAGCCTCAAAATACTATCTCAGCCTTTGGGACACATGAAGTAAAGATAGTGCAAGTTTCTCTATTGAAGAATAATTCCGCTCGGCGTCAGGCAACGTCTGGCTTACATAACGCACCGGCAGTTGCTTCCCATTCCTTTCCGTCAACAGGACAACACTCGCGACCTCCTGTGAGGCTGCTAGATAAACAAATAAAGTTTCTTTGGGCTTAGGAATAGAGAAGGATGGGAGATCAATTATTAAGTTCCTCATTTCTTTGAATGCCTTCTCCGCAGCCTTCATCCAACGATACTCATCCTTGTTATCCTTGGTGATGTTCTTCAATGTCTCAAAGAATGGCAATGACCTTTCAGCTGATCGGGCTAAAAAACGGTTCAATGTTGCTAGCTTTTCACTTAGACGTTGCATATGACCAAGGGTTTGGGGGATTGCATATCTACCATGGCCTTTTTTTTTCTTCATATTTGCCCGTATCCCCTCGAATGCCACCATATAACGTAGGAACTTTCTTTCTTCCATGCCAAAAGAGCGTTTCTTTTGGTTTAACTTCATGTTGATCTTTCGGAGGTTATCAAACTTTTTTGCAAGGTCGGCTAGCATTTCCTTTTCACTCCTGCTTTTGATGACCATGCCATCTACATATGCTTCTAGGTTTCTTCTAATTTGTGAATGGAAGGCTGAGTCCACCAACCTTTGATATGTAGCACCAATGTTTTTCAAACCGAAAAGCATTTTGGTATAACAATATGTTCCTTGGTCCGTATAAAACATTATTTTCTCTTCGTCTTCCTTTGACATTTGCACCTGGTTAAATCTTTGTATGCATCCAAAAAATACTCGTATTTGAACCCCATTACCGACTCGAGTTTCCAGGTATCTCCGGTAGAGGATAATAACCATTTGGACAAGCTGAGTTCATATTTTTGAAGTCAATGCACTTTCTCCAGCTTCCATCGCACTTCTTCACCAGCATTGGGTTTGAGATCTAGGTGGGGTACCGTACTTTCCTAACAATTCTGGCTTTGAGCCACTTGTTTACCTCGTTTGCCACAGCTAGGCTCGTTTCATTGGAGGCCGATCATTTGCCTCATTATCATAACTCTAGAGTTAACCCATGACCTTAGACCCTATATATAAGAGCTCCAGACCTGAGGTACAGAGGGTAACACCTAATATCATCAAAAGAGGAGAGAAACATCCAAAAAGATAGGTAAACTTACACCACGTTCATCCTATCTAGTTACATACTGAAGTGAACGACTTTGCAAGTAATTCTTGGGTATCTTAGTTGCTGTGACAGAGTTATAAGAAGAAGGCTAGGATAATAGTGGGTATTATAGTTTTCATTTGGGAAAACTAAAGTTTTGAATCAGTGAACTTGTAATCTTTGGTATAAACTCTATAACCTTTTTATTATGAAGTTTACTGAATTTTATATGATTGTTATGAGTTTCATTCATGTGCTTATGGAGTAGTCTTATTTTGTTTGTTTGGGCAATTTGGAAAATGTGAGTTAAATATATGTTATCGATATTTGCTTGTGATCTTATGAATCGTGCACTTGATATTGTTATGCTAAGATCATTGATACTTGTTTGATTTGTCATTGTAGTAGAATTGGGTCGAAAGGCTCTATTGCTTTGACTAAATTTCGATTTGTTTGTCTATGGAAAGTCGATGTTAACCTTGTAGAAATTGGTTAATAAAACTATGATCAACCTAAGTGAAATCTTGTTTAATGCTTAATCTCATGTCTAACGAACTTAATTAGGAAAGTATCTTGTTGATCTTATCAACCATGAACCTATGTTTATGCATTTGATATGTTAAGAATTATAGGTCGAAAGGACTTCTTCTCATATTGAATTGTAATTTGCTTGAATGACTACCCATCATCTCATGCTTATACTTTGTTTATGCGTGCAACTCTGTCCATGTCTATGTTTATCTTCATGTTTCTCAGCCTAAACAAACATACCTCAAATCATTCTTGTTATAAAACCAACAATTTAGAATCAATGATTTACTAAGTCTTTTGATAAGTGACAATCTTTAGACTTTTCTGCGAAACACTTGTTAACCTGAATTACACTAATCCCTTGAGACGACCTAGTCTTACCTAATTACTAGATTACATCAAGGGTTATACTTTACCCATATATTAGTCAAAATAATCGGTTAAAACTAGTCTTATAAATTTAAAGCTTTCTTAACACATCAATCCTTGAGGTTTCCGTTCAAAAAGAGGATCATTATGTTCTTAACCCTAAAGTATACAATGCCAACGAATGTGAAAATATATGGTGGATCGATGGATCCGAATGATCACATCAATAGATTCCTCAGGGTAGTAACTCCGGGGAATGACAAATGATGGTATGGTGTAGGATGTTTCGGCAGACGTTAGATGTTTCAGCTAGGGGGTGGTTCGACCGACTCCCTCCAGGTTTATCGGTAATTGGACTGAGCTTCAGGAAAGGTTTATGATGAGGTTTGCGCTATGAAGAGCATGTTTCAAAGACCCTACGAAAATTACAAGGCTCACCCATAGAGCGAATGAGACATTGTCGACATTCAAGGAGTGATGAACCAAAGAGACTAGCTACATTCTCTAGGTTTCGGATGTGATGCCGATCTCGTCCTTCATTTGTGCCCACAAATGCACGAAATTGGCGAAACAGTTTTTTGATAAAGTACCTCGCATTGTAAAAGAGATTATGAGTAAGGTAGATTATATTTTCAGGTCGGAGGAAGCGTAAAAATAACACGTAGTTGCTAATGGTGAGGTATCCGATTTGTACAGAAGGGGCTAGCGTCCAACCCCCGGAATGATAGACCTAGGGCCCCGTTTGGGGGAGATCATCCTCGAAGTGACCATCGAAACGATCACTAATCGAGGTAACAATACTCCCCGTATGTTGCACCTAGGAATGATTACCTTCGCAATAAACCTTCTAGGAATGACACTCCTCATCTAACCTTGAATTTGTTGATGAAGCCGCTGAAAGAAATTCTGGCAACAGAACACCAATTGCACCTTCCTCCACCACCTCCGATGGTAGGAACACCGAGGAGAGAGAACATGGATAGGTTTTGTGACTATCAGGGGAGAAAGGGCACTACATGAATGATTACTTTCAACTAAAGAGGAAACTCAAATTAGCTCTTGAGTCAGGAAAATTGAGCCATCTTGCGAAGGATGTTAGAAAAAAAGAAAGAGGGGCTTTGAAAGGAAACAACTCTAATAAACAAAAAATAATCAACATGGTCCGGATGCTAGGAAAGGGAAATCAAGGGTACATGAGGAGAGTTGTATGAATGTCCCGACAACGTTTTACCCGGTGTTACCGGGGGATCTATCTAATGAACCTCTCATAGTAGAAGCAGAAGGAGAAGGGTATTTGGTTCGAAGAATTTATGTTGATGAAGGGGTGTCTGTGGAGGTGATGTACGAACACTATTTCAAAAATTTAAGTTCATCTATCAAAGCCCGACTGAGGGAAACCCAAACTCATTTGGTAGGATTTTTCGGAGAGGTCATAAAGCCGATGGGCATAATAGAGTTGGATGTGTCCTTCGGGAATGATGGTCTATTCCGGAGGACGGCCATAAAGTTCATAGTTGTTCAGTCTCCTTCGCCATACAACATCATATTGGGCTGCTCAGGGATGAAGAAACTAAGAGCCATTCCCTCTACAATTCACTCCATGATGATGTTTCCTAAACCAAGAGAGATAGCCACCCTAGTCACCTATTCAACCATTATCTTGGAATGCCGAAGGTTGGAGAAGAAGAAAATAATAGAAGAGGAGCCTTAAACAAAGGAAAAACAAGAAGCCGAAGTGATAGTACTCGTGGAACTGAAGGAAGTAGTTCTCACAAAATAAATTCTAGTCGACCCAGCTTTTCCTGATCAACTTGTGATGATAGGAAGAAATTTCTCTTCGGAGTGTAAGCAGCAGTTGGTGATATTTCTGAAAAACAACAAGGATTTCTTTGCGTGGAAACCTTCCTACATGAATGGGGTACCCAGGCGTATCATCAAACATACTCTTAATGCCAACTTCTTGCTTCAACCTCATAAACCTTTCCCGAAGCTTAGCCCAATTACCGATAAACATGGAGGGAGTCGGTCGAACCACCCCCTAGTTGAACCATCTAACGTCTGCCGGAACATCCTACACCATACCGTCATTTGTCATTCCCGGAGTTACTACCCCAACGAATCTCTTGATGTGATCATTCGGATCCATCGATCCATCATATATTTTGAAATTCGTTGGCATTGTATACTTTGTGGTTGAGAACATAATGATCCTCTTTGTGAACGGCATCCTCAAGGATTGATGTGTTAAGAAAGCTTTGAATTTATAAGGCTAGTTTTAACAGATTATTTTGACTAACACACGGGTAAAGTATAACCCTCGATGTAATCTAGTAATTAGGTAAGACCAGGTCATCCCAAGGGATTGGTGTTATTCAGGTTAACAAGTGTTCGCAGAAAAGTCTAAAGACACTTATCAAAAGACTTAGTAAATCATTGATTCTAAATTGTTGGTTTTATAACGAGAATGATTTGAGGTATGTTTGTTTAGGCTGAGAAACATGAAGATAAACATACACATGGACAGAGTTGCACGCGCAAACAAAGTATATAAGCATGAGATGATGGGTAGTCATTCAAGCAAATAACAATTCAATATGACAAGAAGTCCTCTCGGCCTATATTTCTTAACATATCAAATGCATAAACATAGGTTCATGGTTGATAAGATCAACAAGACACTTTCCTAATGATCAAGTTCGTTAGACATGAGATTAAGCATTAAACAAGATTACACTTAGGTTGATCATAGTTTTATTAACCAATTTCTACAAGGTTAACATTGAGTTTCCATAGATAAACAAATTGAAATTCAGTCAAAGCAATAGAGCCTTTCAACCCAATTCTACTACAATGACAAATCAAACAAGTATCAATGATCTTAGCATAACAATATCAAGTGCACGATTCATAAAATCACAAGCAAATATCCATAACATATATTTAATTCACATTTTCCAAATTGCCCAAACAAACAAAATAAGACTACTCCATAAGCACAGGAATGAAACTCATAACAATCATATAAAATTCAGTAAACTTCATAATAAAAAGGTTATCGAGTTTATACCAACGATTACAAGTTCACTGATTCGAAACTTTAGTTTTCCCAAATGAAAACTATAATACCCTAACTATTATCCAAGCCTTCTTATAACTGTGTCACGGCAACCAAGATACCCAAGAATAACTTGCAAACTCGTTCACTTCTGTATGTAACTAGATAGGATGAACTTGGTGTAAGTTCACCTATCTTTTTGGATGATTCTCTCCTCTTTTGATGATATTAGGTGTTGCCCTCTGTACCTCAGGTCTGGAGCTCTTATATATAGGGTCTAAGGTCGTGGGTTAACTCCAAAGTAATGATAATGAGGCAAATGATCGGCCTCCAATGAAAGCCATTCTCATTAAGTGATTGTCCTATAACTGACAAGTAAGTGTGTCGCACTTCGTAGGAAGTATGCCGTATTCTCTTTAAATTAAGTGTCTTTTGCCTGCCTACCAAGTACGCCACACACGGTTATCAAAACCGGCGTACTTGGGTCTTTTACATTCTTTTGCACTTCTAGTCCCTTCTCTTTAATGACCTTTAGTGGTTTTCACGGATTTGTGGAAATCTAGAAGGGGGTTGAATAGTTTACCGTTTAAAATCTTTTTAACTTGTTAAGTTAGCTTTGAACTTTCCGTTTGATCAAAGTCATATAGACAAACACAATATATAACATGCAAGTAAATGAAAGAAACGATCAAACTACAACACGAGTATTTATCGTGGTTCGGCTACAAGGACTCTTTTTCCTTGCCCTACGTCCACGCCCTGAGTATCCAACTCGAGAGTTTCTTTCACTAGTCAACAAGCTCCTTTCACTGGCGGAGAAAACCTTACACGTCGCTTATATTTTTACCGACACTAAGCTAGATGTCGAGTTCTTTACCAAGGGTACAACCACTCACGTTAGTTCTTTTACAAGGGTACAACTACTCCTGATACACTTTGTATTTTGAGGACTAAAATACTAACCGATCACTACTGAAAATACACAATCAAATGAAGTGTAAACTACACAAGTCTACACAATGCTAAGCTAACAAGTCTTGCAACGTTGTGTTGAATACTTGTTACTTTTTAATGAGCTCGTGAATCTCTTTGCTACAAAAAGAAACTTCACATATGAAATGTTAAAGGGTTAGATGAAAGAATGAATGTGTGTGTGTAAAATATGATGTAGAGTGATAAGCCAAAAATCAACTTGTGGCTTGGTATTTATAGCCAAACCTTCTGCAGGTCTGGCGGATCAGGCAGACCCCTCAGAAGGGTTCCGCCCGTGTACCCCCAAGGTACCGTCGGGCTTGCAGTTGGTTTTGCAATAAATCTTGCAAACCAAACAAAGTCACATCTCATAACTCCTTGCAAACCAAACAATGTCACATCTCATAATATCAAGTCAAACACTAAACTTGCAAGCAACATCTTAGTAAGTCAAATACATTTCTTTCCATAAATGTATAATGACAAAACTTGCCATAAATGTGATGTGACAATTCTATTTTTAGAAAATAAAAAGTGTTGTGTTTTATGAAATGTAAAATGTAGCAAAAGTCTAGTTTATGCAAGTCTTTAAAACTAAGATTATGTTTTACTTAGAAACTAAAGTTTACATTTTGTCGTTAACAAAACTTAGCGAAGATCGTAAAATATAAATAACGTTTTTAGGTGATATTTTTGGATGGTTGGGTTGGAGCACTTGGTGGACTTGGGTCAATGGGTGATTTAGTAGGTGGTGGAGTGAGCTCATTTGGTTCATTTGGTGATGGTGATGGAGATGCAAGGTTCAAAAAGTGTTCATTTTTGATAGGTGAGGTGAATTCATCCGAAGATGAGGAGCTTAGGTTGATGGATTGATTAGACAATAGTGGTTTAACACTTATCCAGGCGGTTTTCCGGATGGGTCGTGATGGTTGAGAGGTAATTGTTGACTTAGTCATGGTGAAAAATGGTTTAGAAGTTCAGAAATTGTAATGAAGAAGGTGTGATTTGATAGTGTTTAGGATGGCTTAATTTATAGTGTTGAAGGATTATGGAAAGGAGTGTTTGGATTTGATGTTAGTCCATACAAAAATGGAGGTTTCTAATGATTTGGAAAACTAATTGTGGGTTGTCATATCATGGAAGTCAATCCAATGAAAATGGTGAAGTGAGAAGACAAGTTTTGCACTAAATGCTTAGTGGTTTTGGTGGATTTGTTGGAGTATAAATCTAAGGGATTTCAAGGATCCTTTAAAAGGGTTCCTTCCTTTATGTGTGAGGGGTCCTTGAGGTTGTTATGGTTATTTTTGAATTTTGGCGGGAAATGGTTTTGGTTAAGTTTATGGAAGGAGAAGTACCCTATTATGCTAAACACATTGCAGGAAATGGGTCTCTATCTAAAAGGATTGGAATTTGGTGTTTTGGATGTTGAAATGTTGAAAAAAAAAAACAAAAATTCTGCAGAATTCTGGCGGAACCCTCAGAATACACAGGCGGAACCCATTTGAGGGTGCCGCCTGGTCCGTTGGGCCATTTCTGGGATTCCCAGAAATTGCACTGGCGGAACCCAATTTTGGGTACCGCCAGAGCCTAAAAAGTTGGCAGTCTGCGTTTTTGACCCGCGAGACGATTTTCAAAATTTTCGAAAACTCCTAAAATCAAAATGATAAGGCATTTCTGGTTAGGCAATGCAAAAAATAGACACGTAAACACACATTTCATAGGACTTTGACCTTGAGGTCGAGAATTTCACTATACTTAGTGAAAATATCATAAACTTGAAAATTTGACAACTTGCCAAAAGTTGTCTTCCTGCATCAAAGTTAGATAAAACATGTTCCAAATTGTATCAAACATTGTACCAACCTACAAGTACATCACAAACATTGTTTAAACAACCAAATTAGTTCAAATAGCACCTAGTGCCAAACACTCCTACACACCCGCTCTCATTGATGGTCAATCTTGTTCTTGAGCTTTCCAAGGAATCTTCCAAGATTCTTAAACATCCCCTTTGTTTGCTTGAACTCCTCCGACTCATTAGGAATATCCAGAAGTTGGGATAGGTATTCTAGAGGTGGGAACCTAGAGTTTGGCAAATTATCATCTTCACTCATTGAGGAAGACGAAGATGAGGTAGGAGGATGTGGACATTTTCCTTGGGCTTTGTACACTCTCTTATCACTTAGTGGGACAAAGGTGTGTAGAATGCGAGAGTAGTTAAGGCGAAGACCGTTTGGAGTTGGTGGAATGGGTGAGATGAACCTAAAGAGACGGGTCAAGAGCATTCTATACGGCATAGCCGTCGTGCCATGCACTGGAATGTCGGCCATTCTCTTGGCCATGTAGTAGGCAAGGTTGAAAGGTTGCCTAACGGACAAGGAGTAGAGCATGTAGCAAAGGCAAAGGTTGATATGATCTCGTTTTCCTATTGTGCTTATGACATTGGCTTTAAGGACTTCCTCCCATTTCTTGAATTGGGGCTTAAGTTCATTAATTTTCATTCCATATGGGTCCTTATCGACCTCATTTCCCGAACGGGTTCTCCTAGTGTTGGTGGTCCTAACAAAGAGGTGGTCACGGAGTACATCTTTTGAGACTAGGGGTGTGTCATAAGGATGGATACGGTCTTGGAGGTTGTCAAGTGTTGAGAGGGAGTGCAAGTCGGAATAGAGGCAAGTACCACAGTTTGGGACACCTAGGATTTGAGCAAACTCCTCAAGAGTGAAAGAGTATTGATGACCACTAACCCTAAAGTTGATAGACATATGACCATAATCATCCGTGGAGAGGACGGAGGATGCATAGAACTCTAGAATGAATCTAGGACAAATAGGCTCGTCGATATTCAAAAGACACTCAAAGTTGATTGTGGAAAATTCGGCGTAAAGGTTTGTGCCTTCTAGGAAAGACGGGTCAATGGTTCTACCCTCATGGACATAGTGTTTTTCTCGGGCTTTGAAAACGTTGACTTGGTTTGGGGTAAGGCCTTTGGTTTTGTGGTGTTTTGGTAGGTACTTAATGGTGTCGTTGTGGTCGTAGTGGGTTAGAGGAGGCATGATGATTCCTAGAACAACAAAATTTCACATTTTAGTTTAAGTAAACTACTATTATAATGTGGATGTTCTAGTGTGTGCCTATATGAAAACAATGTGGAGGTGCGGTTATCTTGACTCATTTTGATGCTTCAAAATCGTTTTATGCAAGTTTTGTTATAAAACAAAAGATAACCCAAACGCTCCTAGTTCAATGTAGCTTCGTTTGAATGTACCCGAAAATACATATTGGTTATGTATTCCCTTTAGCATTCAAGAGACATTATGCAAGTGATGTTTTAAACATAACGTTTTGATTTTGTCTTCTCAATGTGAGACGAAAAAATATTTGTCCTACTTGTGAGAAATTTTTGGAAGGATTTGACATGGGGTGTTTTAGCAAACATGTTTAAACTAATTAAGGATGCAATTCCTAACTATGGGAAACATGATTAGTTTTGTTAAACACCTAATCTTATGCATGAGTTTCTCAAGTTAATGCATAACCCCAAGTTTTTGTTTTTGTGCAAAAAATTGAATTCCTAGACTCAGATCAGGATTGTAATCAAGTTTAGAATACTTACAATGATGATTGAATTGCAATGTAAATGAATGGAAGACCAAGAATTCGTAGGTACGGATGAATGGTAAAGTGAATAGTAGCAGTTTGGAAGTGGTGGTATGAGATAATAGGTGTTTGGTTTAATATAAACAAAGATTTAGATTCTGCAGGTCGGCGGATACGGCGGACCCCTGGAATGGGTTTCGTCCGTTATGTCTGAGGGTTCCGCCGACCCTGCTGAGAAAAATAGTTATGGATTTGTTTTGATTTTTGTCTAATGTCCAGAACTATAATGTAGGTTCCATGAGTCCTAAGCCTAGCCTAAGAAGGTTAAAAGGTTCACGTTTAAGGGGTTTTGTGAGAATGTCGGCTATGTTGTCTTCGGAAGAAACTTTCTCAATTGAGATATTTCCTTTTTGAACGTTGTCACGAAGAAAATGATGACGGATTTCAATATGTTTGGTACGAGCATGTTGAACCGGGTTTTTGCTAAGATCAATGGCACCTTTGTTGTCACAAAGAATCGTGATGTCGTTGAGTTGAATTCCGTAGTTGACAAGAGCTTGCTTCATCCAAAGAGCTTGTTGACATGCCTTTCCGGCCGAAACATACTCGGCTTCCGTTGTTGAGATAGAAAGAGCCGTTTGCTTCTTAGAGAACCATGAGGTGAGACAATGTCCAACAAAAGTACAAATACCACTTGTACTTTTTCTATCGACATAGTCACCGGCATGATCCGAGTCGGCATACATTATGCTGTCTATTCCCGTTCCTTTGGGATACCATAAACCTAAATGTGTAGTGCCCTTAATATACCTAAAAATCCTTTTAACGGCTTCGAGATGGGTAGTCTTAGGATCTTCTTGAAAACGAGCACATAGACAAACACTAAACATAATGTCGGGTCTACTAGCCGTTAGGTAAAGTAGACTACCAATCATACCTCTATATTTAGTTCTATCTACGGATTCACTTTCCTCATCCTTGGTGAGTTTAGTTTCCGTGGACATGGGTGTTTTGATTGGTTTTGAATCTTCTAATCCAAATTTCTTAAGCATTTCCTTAATATATTTAGATTGGTTAAAGAAGATACCATCTTCTAGTTGTTTAATTTGGAGTCCTAGGAAAAAGTTGAGTTCTCCCATCATACTCATTTCAAACTCGTCATGCATGATTTTTGAGAAATCCACACATAATTCTTGACAAGTTGATCCGAATATAATGTCATCAACATAGATTTGGACTATGATAATATGTGAATCTTTCATCTTAGTGAAGAGAGTATTATCAACTAAGCCCATGGTATACTTATGGTTAACTAGGAAGGTTTTAAGTCGATCATACCATGCTTTTGGAGCTTGCTTAAGTCCGTAAAGAGCCTTTTTAAGTTTGTAAACATGATTTGGTTTTTCAAAATCGATGAAGCCCGGTGGTTGAGCAACATACACTTCTTCATTTATGACTCCGTTTAGAAATGCATTTTTGACGTCCATTTGAAAGAGTTTGAAATTATGTGCACATGCATATGCAAGTAAGATTCTAATTGACTCGAGCCTAGCAACCGGAGCAAAAGTTTCATCGTAGTCAATGCCTTCTTGTTGGTTATATCCTTGTGCAACTAGCCTAGCTTTGTTTCTAGACACAATTCCATTTTCATCCATTTTATTACGAAATACCCATTTTGTTCTAATTATAGTTTGACTCTTTGGTTGAGGAACTAATGTCCATACATCATTCCTAACAAATTGGTTTAACTCTTCTTGCATTGCAATTACCCAAGACTCATCTTTAATGGCTTCATTAATATTTTTAGGTTCAATGGTTGACACGAAACAAAAGTAGTTGCTTTCATTTTGAACTTTTGACCTTAGTGTTCTTTCGTTAATGTTGCCAATGACACCATCTAATGGATGACTTTTAGATTCTTTGACATTGACAAGTTCTTTGTTTAATAGTTCATCTTCTTTGTCATCACTTAAAATTTCTTGATTTTCTATTGCTTGGCTTTCAACTAAGTCATCATCTACCAAAGGTGATGTCTTAGAGGGAGGTGGACTCTCGTCAAATGTTACGTTCAACGATTCCTTGACTCTTAAGGGTTCTTTGTTCAAAACAATATATGCTTTACTATTTTGTGAATATCCAATAAATACACCTTCATAAGACTTTGGGTCAAATTTGGTGAGATAATTCTTGGTGTTAAGAATGAAACATTTACTCCCAAACACTCTAAAGTATCCTAATGTAAGCTTTTTACCTTTATATAGTTCATAAGGAGTTTTATTCAAAAATGGTCTAATTAAGACTCGATTTAAAATGTACGTTAATGTGTCAACGGCATTACACCAGAACTTTTGTGGAATGTTTTGTTCATTAAGCATTGTTCTACTCATCTCTTGCAATGTCCGGTTTTTACGTTCTACTACACCATTAGATTGAGGAGTACGTGGAGCCGAAAAGTTATGAGTTATACCATTATTATCATAAAAGTTTCCAAATTGAAATTCATTATCAAATTCACGACCGTGGTCCGTTTTAATAGACACAATATTAGACCCTACTTGATTTTGAATTTTCTTACTTAGAATTTCAAATTTATCAAAAGCTTCATTTTTACTTTTCAAAAATTTTGTCCAAGTATATCTTGAGTAATCATCAACTATGACCAAAGTGTAGAAGTTACCTCCATAACTTTGTATAGCGGATGGACCTAATAAATCCATATGCAAAAGTTCTAGACACCTAGATGTAGAAACCAAGTTTTTAGCCTTATGGCTATTATGGACTTGTTTACCGACTTTGCAAGCATCACAAAAGTGTTGGTCGTATTTCAACTTAGGTAGGTTTCGAACTAAGTCTTTGGAGGAGAGGTTTTGGATTAGTCTCATGTTAGCATGTCCTAAACGTCTATGCCATAAAGTTGAAGATTCATCTAATGAGGTAAGACAAAGTTTGTCTCTAGATGTTGGATCCATCTTCATGACATATACGTTGTTCTTAAGGACACCTTTGGCTATGGTTATGCCATCTTTAAGTATTTTACTACCATTTTCACTAAAAAGGACATTATACTTATTACGACAAAGTTGACTAATACTAAGAAGATTAAAACCTAAGTTATCAACATGAGCTACATCATCTATAAAAAGGGAGTCATGGGAGATTGTACCTTTTCCGATGATTTTGCTCTTAGCATTACTACCAAACGTAACATTACCTCCGTCACATTTGTGATAAGAAGTGAAGAGGCTTTTGTTACCCGTCATGTGCCTTGAACAACCGCTATCTTTAATCCATTCATCCGGTTCCAAACAAACTTTGAGGCACACCTCATTTGAGTTGTGAGCCATGAGAGCAATATCATCATTCTTTGGCTCATCGTCATCTCCTTCATAGTCACTCCAAGCACCACCCACAAAAGCTTGTTGAGGTTTGCTCTTGGGTGGTTTTGGGCATTCTCCTACAAGATGACTTGTGTCTCCACACCTATAGCATTTTCTTTCAACCTTTCCTTTCCTATCATCATGATCGTTTCGGAAAGTTTTCTTGTCATCTTTAGGTTGCCTTACAAACTTTCCTCTTCTACGAAAGAACTTCTTGAAGTCTCTAACGTCCATAGCATATTCCTCATCATCACTATCCGAAGTAGATTCTTCATCATCACTTGATTGGACTCTAGCTTTCAAGGCAATGGACTTAACTTTTTCTTTCTTGCCTCTAACTAGTTCCGAATCTTTTTCCATTACCATTTCATGAACTTTGAGGTTTCCAATTAGCTCATCAAGTGACATACTTGAAAGATCTTTGGATTCTTCAATTGCCGTCACTTTTGCTCTCCACTTCGGATGGAGTGCTCTAAGAAATTTCCTGACAAAGTTCTTACTACAAAAAGATTCATCAAGTGCTTTAAGTGAAGTAATAATAGTATTAAACCTAGCAAAAGCATTATCAATAATCTCATCTTTGGAAATAACAAATTGTTCATATTGTTGAACAAGAAGATCAATTTTGTTATCTTTAACTTGTGAGTATCCTTGATGAGTGACAATTAAAGATTGCCAAATATCTTTGGCGGTTTTACACAAAAAGACTCTTTCATATTCGTTCTTAGGCAAAGCGTTGTAAAGCATCATTTTAGCTTCATTATTTTTACCAATTAATTTCTTTTGTTCATCATCTTTGATGTTAGTAACTACGTTATCACCATCAATAATTATATACCACAAATCTATATCTTTAGATTTCACGTAAGTTTCAAAACGGTTTTTCCAATATATAAAACCATTTGCTTCAAAGAGTGGTGGTCTTTGCATAGATTGCCCTTCTTTGTAATTTTCAAAATCCATGGATCGTTTCAAGTTTTAAAACACAATATATTTTAAAAGCTTGAGTAACGTAGCTCTTGATGCCAATTGTGGAAAACTAGAAGGGGGGTTGAATAGTTTACCGTTTAAAATCTTTTTAACTTGTTAAGTTAGCTTTGAAACTTTCCGTTTGATCAAAGATATATACACAAACACAATATATAACATGCAAGTAAATGAAAGAAACGATCAAACCACAACACGAGTATTTATCGTGGTTCGGCTACAAGGACTCTTTTTCCTTGCCCTACGTCCACGCCCCGAGTATCCAACTCGAGAGTTTCTTTCACTAGTCAACAAGCTCCTTTCACCGGCGGAGAAAACCTTACACGTTGCTTATACTTTTACCGACACTAAGCTAGATGTCGAGTTCTTTACCAAGGGTACAACCACTCCCGTTAGTTCTTTTACAAGGGTACAACTACTCCCGATACACTTTGTATTTTGAGGACTAAAATACTAACCGATCACTACTGAAAATACACAATCAAATAAAGTGTAAACTACACAAGTCTACACAATGCTAAGCTAACAAGTCTTGCAACGTTGTGTTGAATACTTGTTACTTTTTAATGAGCTCGTGAATCTCTTTGCTACAAAAAGAAACTTCACATATGAAATGTTAAAGGGTTAGATGAAAGAATGAATGTGTGTGTGAAAATATGATGTAGAGTGATAAGCCAAAAATCAACTTGTGGCTTGGTATTTATAGCCAAACCTTCTGCAGGTCTGGCGGATCAGGCGGACCCCTCAGAAGGGTTCCGCCCGTGTACCCCCAGGGTACCGCCGGGCTTGCAGTTGGTTTTGCAATAAATCTTGCAAACCAAACAAAGTCATATCTCATAACTCCTTGCAAACCAAACAATGTCACATCTCATAATATCAAGTCAAACACTAAACTTGCAAGCAACATCTTAGTAAATCAAACACATTTCTTTCCATAAATGTATAATGACAAAACTTGCCATAAATGTGATGTGACAATTCTATTTTTAGAAAATAAAAAATGTTGTGTTTTATGAAATGTAAAATGTAGCAAAAGTCTAGTTTATGCAAGTCTTTAAAACTAAGATTATGTTTTACTTAGAAACTAAAGTTTACATTTTGTCGTTAACAAAACTTAGCGAAGATCGTAAAATATAAATAACGTTTTTAGGCGATATTTGTATTAACAGGATTATCAACTATATTACCAAGTTACTTCGATTCATCATTCCTTCAACAGATTAGTACCAACTACATACCGAAAGCATAATAATATATATAAATAAGCAGATAAATGATATATTATGGAAGGAATAAATGTGTATATTTAGAGCGTTATCAAGGATTCTTTGAAAGATTTTTGAAAGTCGTCTTCCTTCGACCCTCCGGTCGCATTGTTGTTCACACCGCCAGTTTTCAACAAGGTATCATTACCAAAATCTAAATGTAATGGAACTGTCATGCCACTATTCTTATCGTTGTGTTCTTTCAAAATTGTCCGAAGGGCGGACAAGTGTTATTGGATAAGATCTTGCGTGCCAGGTGAGTTTGAGGTGTTCCCTCCACTTCCTCTGGCATTGTCGAGTGGAGTTTCTGGATCGGAATCTGAGGTAGGAACCGTCATTCTAGAGCCGTGGTAGATTGAATAATGGTCCCACAAATGGCGCCAATTTGTAAAGGTAATAAACTGCTCCTTGGTTAGAACACGTGTAGGTCCCTTCGGACTGGGGTAAGCTGCGTCCTTCGAGCACCTACACAGATGACAGACACACATTAGCCTCGCCTTGGTTTTAATTTCAATATACAATAACCACTTTTGTTCGAATTTAGGTCCAAATAAACGGATTTCGTCCTATTTCAGGTCCAACATAAAATGTTCTAAATCTTGGCTAGAATCCATGCGACCACTACCACTTACTCCTTCAGCAAAACATTAGGAGTATACAATCATAAAAGAAAGGAATACGAACTATATTACACCAGTATTCTAAACGAAGAAAATATAGAATAAACCAAAAGCATAATCACTTTCAAAGAAGAATCAACACAATTTGTTCTATATATTTCACAGTTTGCACTCATACTTCCTATCATTTCCCACCAAGTGTGATTGTACCATAGAAACATACACAAGCCCTAATGGTGTTCAACATAACCTCCATTAAAACATCGTCTGATGGAGTGTGGCAAGGTGATAATCCTCTTCATTATGCGTTTCCATTGCTGATAGTTCAAACTACACTTGTTATCTTCATCAGTAGACTGCTTTCATTTTTCCTTAAACCTCTTCGACAACCTAAAGTCATTGCGGAGATACTTGTAAGTCTCTCTCCCCGAAAACTAAACTACCACAAACTCAAATACTCGTAGCAAAATAGCATTTATACCAAAGTACCATACACGTTCTAATCTGATTATAATATGCGGCATACAAATACAACTAAACATGTGGACGTCAAATAGTTGTTAAACAAACTTGTGTGTATTCTGTATTTGTTTCTTATTATTCAAAATTCAAATCCCGAGTTCCCGAGTAGCTTACAAGCATCTGGACTCGTTTACAACCCTAGTTATATATAAATTCCTAAAAACATATACTGTGAATAATAGCTTTTCTTGATGAATGCTTTATTTTGGGAATTTTCAGGGTGGAATTCTATTAGGACCATCAGCGTTAGGCCGGTACAAGGAATTTACACAGTGGGTTTTTCCTTCATGGAGCACTCCGATTCTTGAATCGGTGGCAAGCGTCGGTCTTTTGTTTTTCCTTTTTCTTGTAGGCCTTGAGCTTGATCTCACCTCCATTCGCCGGAGTGGGAGGAGAGCGTTATGGATTGCTTCATCCGGGATCTTGTTACCGTTCTTGTTCGGGATCGGGATCACATTTTTACTAAGGAAAACTGTTGTAGGACCAGATAAAGTTGGTTTTGCTCAATGCTTTTTGTTCATGGGAGTTTCCCTCTCAATAACCGCATTTCCGGTACTAGCTCGAATACTAGCAGAGCTTAAATTGTTGACGACTCAAGTAGGGGAGACCGCCATGGCGGCAGCAGCTTTTAATGATATTGCTGCCTGGGTTTTGCTGGCTCTAGCGGTGGCTCTGGCTGGCGGGAGTCACAAGAGCCCGTTGGTGTCATTATGGGTCTTGATGTCAGGTGCAGGATTTGTAATTTTTATGGTGGTTGCAGTCCGTCCTGCAATGGAATGGGTAGCTGGTCGGTGTTCAAAACCGGGCCACCATGATCATGTTGAAGAAGGTTTTATATGTTTGACACTTGCGGGAGTTATGATATCGGGCTTCATTACAGACCTTATCGGGATTCACTCGATATTTGGTGCATTTGTTTTTGGACTAATGATCCCGAAACATGGGGAATTCGCAGGGAGGTTAATAAGGAGGATTGAACATTTTGTTTGTGGCCTTCTGTTGCCATTGTACTTTGCTTCGAGTGGGCTAAAAACCGATGTAAATAAGATAAAAGGTGCGGAGGCGTGGGGGCTGCTGGCGGTGGTAATTTCAACCGCTTGTACTGGAAAGATTCTTGGGACATTTCTGATGGGAATGTTATGCATGATTCCAGCACGGGAATCATTAGCTTTGGGAGTACTGATGAATACCAAAGGGCTGGTTGAGCTTATAGTTCTCAATATTGGCAAGGAGAAAAAGGTTCGTTTTCTACAATGTTTGTCTAGTAGCCGTAACAATATAGGTGGGCGTGGGCCAAATGGGTTAGATAACAGGTTCTGCCAAAGTAGTTATGGTCCAAGTCGGAACAGGTTACATTGAGTTGGTACACGACACTTTTTGTCCAAATGTGTTTAGCTAATATGATTATAATTATAAAAATGACTATATGAATTAGGATGTTTTATGGATTAAAAATACACTTCCGACAACTTTCAACTCCTTAGACTCACTTGATGAGTTAAAGAAAACAAGAGTACCATAACTGACCTACCTTATACGTGGTTCAAAATAGCTAAATGTTATAAACCAAAACTGATGTAGGTATCTGATATTGGTTGTTGAAACAGGTACTTAATGACGAAATGTTTGCAATACTAGTGATGATGGCACTGGTTACTACGTTTATGACTACACCAATGGTGATGGCTGTATACAAACCGGCCCGGAAAATTTCTTTCATTGTCCACCATCGTTCACTTAGGGAGTCGTCATCTCACTATTTGAGAACTCTGCAAGCTGAGCTACGGATCCTTGCTTGTGTCTACGGGTCAAAGAATTCACCCTCAATGATAAACCTAATTGACTCTATCCAGTCTCCCAACACCTACTCCAACATGAAGCTATATATCTTACACCTACTAGAGCTGACCGAAAGGTCCTCATCTATAATGATGGTGCACAAGGTCCGCAAGAATGGAGTCCCACGCATCAACAACTTCCGGGAAGGTAAGTCAGCTTACAAACTTGAGTCAGCTGCGATGAAAGAAAGCAAAGTCAAAGTTCGATCGTTGACCACCATCTCAGCACTGTCAACTATGCATGATGATATATGCCATGTGGCAGACAAGAAGAGGGCTACAATCATTATTCTACCCTTCCATAGACAACCGCAACGAGGATACGGCGAAGAGGAGCCAGCCCATATTGGACATGGTTGGGAAGTGGTGAACCAAAGAGTACTTTCACACGCACCATGCACAGTGGCATTGCTAGTGGATCGCGGCTTAAGTAGGTCTAACCCAAAACGGGTTTGTGTAGTTTTCATAGGTGGTTCTGACAATCGTGAAGCCCTTGAGTTGGGGGGCAGAATGGCAGCACAACCTGATACTAAGCTCACCATAATAAGGTTTCTAATGAAAGCTGAGGGCAATGAAAACCACCCTCCCACAAAGCCTGAGGATGCAGATAAAGACAAGGTATATTTTAATTTAATTTTTTTTTTTTTTTTTTTTTTGAACGGATTATTTACTAAGCTAGTAAATTTAATACCTATAAATCAGGAATTAGATGAGATATTGTTAGAAGATTCCAAAAAGAGATGGGAAGGAGAGATGGAGTATGTGGAAAAGTCAACTCTTAGCATCAAAGATGTACTACTCGAGATAGGGCGGAGCAAAGAGTTTGAGCTTGTGATCGTAGGAAGGGGTAGGTTCCCGGAGGCATTGGTTGCAGGAATTGATGAACGTGAAGGTCAACATTCCACAGAACTGGGGCTTATAGGAGGCCTATTAGCATCATATGATCGAGGAATTACATCTTCCGTTCTAGTAGTTCAGAAACACGATCTACCTAAAGAGGACAAGGACAAAGCATGTCTGACCAGCAGTCAGTCTAATAACATGATGACATAGCTCTAATACACCAATCCTGACCATACTTGTTTGAATAAAACCACATGTTATTTGACCAAATAAAAACATATACATTTCAAACAAATTGAGCTACCCAAATGAAGCCATAACCTAACATGGCCAAAGGCACACTCAATTTTTACTCTGTTCACTGTGTAACATGTAAACTTGATGTAATTTTATTCCAATATGAATGCATTGTAATTTAACACAGTTGACAATCATGCATATCCGAATGAACATTTGTAGAGCAATAAAAATCTTCGATAAAAACATTAGAACTTATGAACACTTAAGACCAATAGATCATTTATCAATTACGTCTGTATCAGTCGTACAAAGCGAAAATACAAACAAAGTTCCAAAAAAGTAATCATTAAAAATCCAGATGGAGTCTAAATTTCAATCCGTAAACAATTAACTTTTGGTTGTCTTTTAGTCGGGCAATTAGCCCACATTGTTGACAATTGTACACAGTATAAACAATTTTCTGACCACATTAACCAGCAGAAAGTGCTCTTACACAAGAAGAGTCAGTTAAAAAAATGATTTGAAGGGTGAAAAATTCATTAACCTTAGAGAAAGCCTGCCTCAGACCAGTTTCTGTCTGATTTTCCGGTTGCGGCTTTACCATCAGACGTGTAGAAACTGTCGTGCCCGTCATCTTTAACATCATCCCAACTTGCCCAGTCAGTTCCATTAGTGGGTGCAGTCGCAGTGGTAGATGCATGCTTTCTGTTACCATCGTTATCCCAATCATCCCACGAGCCAGAATCCACTGAGTTGAAATTTCTTCCTAATGAGCTGACAGAATTACCATTCACTCCAGATGAAGGGGTGAGACTGGAAGTTCCGTTATTATTCCATCCTTTCTTTTCCTCCCCGAACTCCTGATAAAACCCATTTCCGGGTGTTTCGCTTTTCTGCCAGCTCTCAAGGTTCCAGTTAGGGTTGTCTTTGGCTAACTCTTCAACCTTTTGTGAAGCAAATGCCATGACACCTTTCATGAGACCCCATGTCTTTTGTCCAATTTCTGTTGTCTTTGCTGTGACAACATTGACGGTTTCATTCACTTTGTGATCATATCCCCCGTCTCTGACCTGTACAGTAAGTTATGTTTATATAAATTCACTTCTACAGTTTTTTGACATTAATCTATTTGGATCAGTGAGTAAGGTTATTGATAACGAAAAATGTTAATGTATATCAGTATATGTGAACTCAGTTCAGCAACGTGGTCTTGTCGAGGAAAAAAAGGAAGCTAACTAAACTGTAAAAAGAAGTTAGAAACAAAACTTGTAATAAAAGACCTTTGTTGTGAGTTCCTTCGTGCCAGCTTGAACAACACTAGCAGCAGACTGTGCAGCAGATGCAGCAACAACTGATAGCTTACCAAGTCCCTGTATCAACACATATAGAAAATCAGTAACAAAACAAAGATAGAACAAGAATAAACAGTAACTTAATTAACAGTGTTTATTCAACCAGAATGTCCATCAGCCCTGTAGATGAATGTCAATGTGTGTCTGCGTGTAAAAAGCAATAACTTTAATACAAACGCAGAAACTATAGAACCTCACTTGCTGTAGACTAATGTCTAGCTAATAACTATACCAGATAACTTATAAGATTGTTACTATATCTATGTAATAGCAGTAGTAGCTTATTTCGATAGGTAATCTATGATTGCATTATCACAACTATCGCAAAAACCACCAACGACTATAATTTGCCTAGCAACTAAACCAAAACACGTGGGCACACTCACATTAGTTTGCAGGAAGTACAAGTTGTTCCATAGAACTATCAAACAACTTGATAAACCTTGAGAAATTCTAGGGTGCCAGGATGCAAAAAATCAAATACTCCGTACACCATAATACCAAATCACGTCTTAACTAAATAACATCAAATGCAATCAATATATCAGTCATGTGTTCAAAATATACTTTTTGTCCGAATACTGTTTGGCTGCAACTTCCACCTTAATGTTGTTTATAGTTATAAACTTACTAGCAAGGGAATGACAAAGTCAGATCCTACGTGAGTTGTGCATAAAAACCTAAACTTTATACATATGATTCCAACACAGTACAAGCAAATGTCTAAGTGCATCAGACTGTTTTCTCCGCTGTATACAACTTATGCTACGGTTTACCATCATATGTAACACACTTGCTTGCAAATGCAATACATTCAAGGGTGTTTGGAATTACATTTAAAAGTAAGTTGCAATACAACACAATCAATTTACATACAATTGCACGAAAACATAAGCATTTTAAAGTACATTAAGTTACATACAATAAACAACTGTTAAAACCATAAAGTCTACCTGAGTAACCGAACTAAGAACATCCCCTTGCCCATTACTCACACTCCTCGTCGCCACAGGATTCGGACTCGACCCAAACCCAACATACTTCCCACCTTTCGAAGGCGGCAAACCCTCCGGCCTAGACTCATTCTCCGCCATCTTCCTTGCAAAATACCCCTCCTTCCCCGCCGCAGACGCCTCCAACTCCTCCCTACTATAAACACCCCCATTCGACTTCCCCGCTCCCCCTCCCCTTAAATCCCCATTAGTATTATCCCTCCTAATATTATTATTACTATTCCCACTATCCCACCCGCCCACCACAGGCGGGATAGCAACCAGTGGGTCCTGTCTGGACCCACTTTCCTTAACTACAGGCGGGTCCTGCCAGGACCCACCTTCAGCTAAAATACGAATCCTGTCTCTGTAAACAGAGGCAGCATTCGTATTATACTTAACAACAATATCAGTTTCTTTAGCAATACCATATTTTAACAAAAAGTTATTCAAATTATCATTAGAACCACCAGATTCCATTTTTTTCAACTGGATTTCAGACCATGAGTCCATAGTAACAGATCTAACAAAGGAAATGTGGACACCTAGTCCTCTGTGTTTGCCTGAGCATTCTAAACACATGAATATGCCGTATGAAACTGAAGCCCATTGTGGGTTTTTTTGGGCACAGTCTACGCATGTTTTGTTTGATGGGTGTGATTGTAGGTCCCGCAAACGCCGTGATGCTGCCGCCATTTGGGCTGTTTGGATCTTGTGTGTGTTTTTTTTAAGGTGAATGTGTGTTTTTCTTTTTTTAAAGTTTTTGTAGAAGTGTGCAAGTGGTTAAAGAGTTGGAAGTCATGATGTGTGATGTGGCAAGTAGTCAACATGAATCTTTAGAAAAAGATAAAGTACAAAGTTGTGTTTGTGATTAGAGCATCTGCATTGGTAAACTTATGAAAAGCTTTTAGTTTTTGCCACATCATACTTTTAATTAATGTATTAGTTTCATCAACCTATTGCTCCAATGTCCAAGTTTCTACAAAAGCTTTATGAAAAATAAAAGTACATTAAAATAAGGCTAACATAAGGAAGCATTAATTGCAAACTTCATGCTTCAACCGCTTGTAGAATTACAAGCTTTTGTGTAAACCTATTTGAAAAGCCATCTCATGCAATGATAAAAAGTTGTTTAGAAGCTTTTTAGAATAGTACAAAGTCACTCAAAAACCACACCATTACAGTTGCTCTTAGTTATTGACTTTTGGTTGTTGTTTATAAATAAAGTGATAGGAATAATTTCTTTAATTTTTAATTTTTTATTTATTTTTTATGATTTTATTTTTATCATAAAACTTTGAAACAGAAAATGAGGAAATTTCTCGCTCTCAAACCATATTGCACTTGTGCAATTTTTTCTTGAATGACAAAGAGCCTACTGAACACTACATTCATATTTATATCAAGTAGGGTTGGGGGTGGAAAACAAGATAAAAAATGAGAGTAGAGTAGAGGAGTGAAGTAAAAAAAAAACATTTATTTATAGCCTAAGAAAAGAATCTCGCCTCATGAGTATGCCGGACCTACTATACTCAACAAAGGTTGTTTGTTTGAACAAATTCGGCGACCGTATAACAAATTGTTGCTTATAGCTGCAGACTTTATGAACCTGTACACCATCTTACGTAGCTACAACCAACCCGTGTCATGCAAAATTCATTCTTTGTAGAAAAAGAATGAAAAATAGAAAAAAAGATAATCGAATCCAATTTGCCCCCTTTTAGGTACTTTTTTTGGTCTAGAGAAGAGAAAACTTGAATAACTTAGGAGCCATTTGTTTGGAGGGTTTCGGAATCATGGAATGACATTCATAGGCATTGCAAATGTTTGGTTCAAAATTTGTTAGTTAAACAATGATAGGATACCAATTGATCCATAGTTATGTAGATAGGTGACTTTTGCTATCCATTCATGGGGCGACTTAGGATCAAATGAGAAATATAATTAAGATGAGAAGAATGAGAAAAAACCACAACCACAAATATTAGATGCATCCACAAAAAATAGATGCATCTCCTATTATTTCTCTTTCCTTATTTAAAATATGTGGCTACAATTTTTTCTCACCCTTCTCATTTCAATAATTCTTCTCACTAGATTCATACTCTCATGTGGGCACCATAAGTTTTTTAATTTCCATCACAATTTTTACAAGATGATGGTGGTGATGTTTGACATAACGATAGTCAATCCAAACCAAATTCAACAAACCAAACATTGTTCTTACACTAATGATACTCATGTCAATTCCACTCAACTATCAAACCTATACTCATAGCGATTCCCAAGCCAAACGCACCCTTAAGTAATTAGTCAATTAGTCCCTTTTTTTTTTTTTTTTTTTTTTTTTTTTTTTTTTTTTTTTTATCGTTTTTCTAAAAATGAAGATGCGAAAAAAGCAATCCATAAACGTGAGAAAATTGGGTATGTATTCTACAATCTGATATTCAAATAATAATATTCAGATTGTATAGTTGCACCAGATCAGACAAAACTGGATGCAAATTTTGGTTTAGACAGATACAACAAAGTATAAAATTGGACCGAGACTAAGTACGTTGCAATTCTGTGCCGGTTGTTCAAGAGCTGTTGCAGACGGCTCATTCCAATGATGGAGATTTCAAGTAGCACATGAGCTACATGATTGATCAACTGTAGTGTTGGGTCAACATCGCATTTGTATAATATCAATAGTGTGTAATTTCATACTGGCGGAACATGTTCAATAGCTTCCCATCAACAGCGTAAACATAATCACATCATTTCTTTTAAACGATTCAATGAAAACCTTGGTGAATTTGAGTCGAAGTTAATGGCTGTTGAAAAAAAATCAGAAGTCAAGAATTTGACTCCAGAGTCAAATGAGAGATACAGATTTGATAATTTTATAAAACTTGCTAATGCTCTTACACTACTTATAAACATTCATGAATTTGCTTATATAAATCTAGGGGTGAACATCGGGCCAAACCTGACCCGAACCGGCAAAAACCGGCCCGACCCAAAAACTGAAAAAGAGAAAAACTTAAACCGAGAAATAGATATCGAAACCGAAACCGAAACCGAACCGAATAACTCGGTTCGGGTCGGTTTTCGGGTTTCGAATCGAAAACCCCGACAAAAACCGAATTGAACCGAGTCCGGTTTCGGTCGGTTTGGGTCGATTTTCGGTCGATTGTTATATAATATAACAATCACGTATAACATCATGTCAAAATTTCACCATTTACATCATGTCACAAAGATGTTAAGACATTTCAGTAGGTGTATCCTTTGGAGCAAGTGTTCCAACGCGTTTCCATAATAAGGATCCGAGAAGGAACCCGGTTCACGATCTGGGATACCTCATTAATCACAAAATGGTACTATATACGTATAGAAGATTCACCAACATTCGGCAAAATATATGTTAATTTGAAGCATAATACTGAGAATCACATAACAAAGTACTACTAGATTACAAGCAAAATTACAAACACATAACCTATTGGTAGAAAAAGAGAATCCTAGCAAACAAAAAACTAGATTAAGGTACAAACCGACACAAAATTTTACCTCATTGACTCATTTTGCACCATTATCACCTCACCAGTAACCTCTTTTCGGCTTCCGAATACTAAGAAAACGATCCAAAGTCCCCAACGCATCTTCAAATTTGCGAATTTTAAGGAACCCCATGATCATACGCACTTCACTATCCGAAAATTTTGCAGTTTTCATAACCTGATCCACTATCTTAACCAAAGTATCCTCCATTTTTAAAGCACAAAGCCCTTCAGCGAGCATATAAATAGAAGAAAATTCAGGTGTAAAACCTTTTGAAGTCATCTCAAATATGAAATCAACCGCTTGTCCAATTGGCCCACCACCCGAACATAACCCTTTAGAAACAATCCTATACGACACCTCATCAGGTTGGCAACCCTTTTGCTCCATTTCTCTAAAGAACTCCATAGCAGCATCAGCTCCCCGTTTTCTAAACAATGTTTGAATAACTGGATTATACGCATGTGGTGTCACAACCATGTCTTTTAACTGAATACTTCTTAGCAACCTACATGCAACATCAATCCTACCTGCTTTGCATAGCCCTTGAATTAAAGTCCCGTAAGTAACTATATCTGGTTCACATCCATTTGTAACCATAACTTGGACAATATCAGTTGCTTTTTTGATATCACCCGCTTTACAGAAGTGAGATAAAAGGGAATTATAAGTGAACTTATCTGGAGTTAATCCTTCGATTATCATTTGGTCCATAAGCATAGCTGCCTCTTCAGACCGTCTGTTTTTACACAGACCGTCTATAAGAGTGTTGTAAGTCACTACGTTTCTTGAAATCCCTTGAAGCTCCATTCGGTCAAAAATCTCCCCTGCTTCTTCAATTTTTCTATTTTTACAAAACCCATCAATAAGAGTATTGTAAGTTATAACATTTCGCGGGCAGCCACTTGATTCCATTTCTTTAAGTAGTCTCAAAGCAGAATCTAGCTTTCCTTTAGTGCAATACCAGTCGATTAACATATTATAAGTGAACTCATCAGGTTGGCACCCTTTGTTTTTCATGTCTTGGAACACTTCAAGTGCGGTTTCGAATTTGCTAGATAAGCAAAGACCTTGAATTAAAGAATTAAACGTACAAACATCAGGTGAAATACCTTTGCTTGTTAAAGCAAGAGCAAGTTTCGAAGCTGCTTCAACTTGGTTTTCTTTACACAGACCACTAATTATTGTATTGTATGTGACTGTGTTAGGCGAAACATCCCTTTCAATCATTTGGCTAAGAATATCATTTGCCTCTTCAACTTGACCCGATTTACACAATCCAGATATCACCGTGTTGTATGTATAAACATCAGGATCAAAACCCTCTTGAAGCATTACGTCCATTATCTCTAAAGCATGCTTAACATGCCCTGCTTTACACAACCCATTAACCAAAGTATTAAACGTAAACCGATCAGGAAAAAACCCCTCATTCGACATTTCCTGAACAAAGTTCAACGCTTCTGAAATTTGACCAAATTTGCAAAATCCATGAATCAAAGTGTTGACAGTTATACTGGTTGGCTGACATTGAGCCGACGCCATTTGCTCTCTCATTCTTAACGCACCTTCAATATTCCCTTCTTCAATAAAACCATGCATCAACGTCGTGTAAGTCTTCTCATCGGGTGTCAACCCATGACTAGGCATCTCCTCCATCATCAAAATCGCCGGCCTCATTTGATGAGCTTTACAAAGAGCTTTTATCAAGATATTAAACGTCGTAACATCTCTTTTAATCTTTTTACTACTCATCAACGAGTGAACATCTTCAACAAGCTTTAACTTACTCCCATCAACAAGCACATTCAACAAGAAATTATAACTAGAAATCCCCGGCTTCACACCAAACTCTTCCTCCATTATAAACAAAACACATATCGCCTCATCATACAATTCCACCTTCGCAAAACTCTCAATCAAAATAAAGAAAGTCTCTTCAACAACCTTACACGAACTCCTCTTCATCTCATCCAACACCCCTCTTATCGAATCAACCGACCCGTATTCCCCAAGCTTCCTAAGCATCTCCTCATACACACCCAAACTAGGTTCAAAACTCGGCTGCTTCAACGCCCACTTAAACACATCTAACACCGAATGCTCATCACTCTCACGTCTTAAAATGTCAATAACATCTTTCTCAGTCGCAACCTTTTCATAACTTTTCGTAGACGCAAACGACACAAAACTCGAACCCTTGGCGCGAGCATTACTCAAAGACAGGTGCTTATTTACAGAAATACTAAATGGGTCACAACTTAAACAAGACGAAAACGCCATTTACACTATCAAATCCAACAAAGATACAAAACCCTTAAAAGTTTTAGCTAAATGAACAAAAACCCATTTGAGGAATTCATCAAACGGTTAGTGGGTAGCTGTAATTTTGGACTAATTCAGTGAAATGAGTGAAAACCTATTCAGGAAATTAATCAAACAGTTGGTGGGCAAGTATAATTTTAACAGTTATAAGTGGAATAAGTGAATGAAGAGTTGCACTTACGTTATCTTTGAATGAGAATTGAGGGTTTGGTTCTGGTGTGGAGAAGTTAACGGATAAACTTGTTCGAGAGGCGCAATAGAAGTCTGTATAAAATTTGGTAACCTGCAACTTGTCAAGTGACTATTTTACCCTTGTTTAAACTTTATTATTATTATTATTATTATTATTATTATTATTATTTATTATTATTATTTTTTTATTATAAACATCACTTTATTGAAAAACAAATAGGATTTTACAAGAAATTAGTGGCGAGCCGAGATACTAACTGAGCTCCCACACCTCTAGCTACAGCAAAACCAATCCTACTAAATATATAACTACAAATTATTATTATTATTATTATTATTATTATTATTATTATTATTATTATTATTATTATTATTATTCTTTCATGGTATATATAACTACAAATTTATGGTTAAAGTCTAAAATTGACATCTAGGTGTAAATATTATTACCATCATCCAAACTTTTGAATTTATTTCAATTTTACAAATTCGTCATCGGTGATTACCGGTTGATTAGGTAATATACATTTTTTTTCTTCGCACTTGGAATTAATATTGTCTTTGTTTGTGTCTGCTTATGCTTTTAGAAAAACCAAAAAATTACGCACATTTTAACATGTTTTTAGGCATATACTTAATTATTGTCAATGTTTAAAAAAAAAAAAAAAAAAAAAAAAAAAAAAAAAAAAAAAAAAAAACCCACCAAGGTGAAATGTTTTCGCTAAAATTCCACATCAGCCTAGGTCATTCTTAGCGTCTACCACTTATTAACCAACAAACTTTTGTGATGCTCTACTTGGTTCCACCCTTATTTATATGTTAATTTGCTCGTTATAACCATTTAACAAGTAAAAGCTAACTTCGACAATCTATTGGAATAAAAGCACCAATTGATTAAGAAACAAAAGCCTTAAGACTAGCAGTAATGGTGTGTAAACCGACCACTCTACATTAGCGCCAAATTATCATACACTCTTATCACTAAACCCGGCACTAAATCCTCGTAGTGGTTAACGCCAAACCCATAACACAACTTGTTGTATATTAGTATCCACATTAGCAAAGTATTGTAGATGATCAATGTGTACTTATTAGTCTAGTATGCATAGTAGCCTGTTAGGACTTTGAGCTAGCCAGAATAGGTTTTTCTTTTGTTTTATTGACTTGTACTTCGAGTTAAGGAGTCGTTTTCCTTCTCTTTTTAAGAACCCGAAATCTTCCCCCTCGTCTCTAAAAAAAGGAGGTAACGAGGGGTGGGGATTCATTGTGTCGTTCATTCTTTTCCTTTGATCAATAAAAAACGTTTGGGCTAAGCTGTACCTGTGTTACTTGAGTTGTGGTTCTCGAATTTTGTCAGCGTATTCACAAAACTTGAGATTCCGCATTCTAACTTCTTGGTTTGTTCAGTTGATATCCAACACAAACATATTATACTTAAACACAACTATACCCCGCTATACATTCATGTACACAAAATAATCAAAATTTGGTTCGCTCAATTGTTCAAGAAAGTGACCAAGCCATTTCCAAATTGCTTACTAGATACATGAAGGGGAGTTGTAATGATGTTTTACGCGTGGTGGTGCTGCCAACTCATGTAATCTCGCATGATCCAACCTTCCCTAACACATAGTCTAAACCAATGTTTTAAAACCCGGGTTGACTCGGCCGGTTGAACCGTGAACTGGTCGGTGACCGGAAACTAGTCTTGAGTGAAAAACCCGGTTGAACCGTGACCCAATAACTTAACCGGGTCAATTAAAAAATTCATTTTTAAAACATTAGTCTAAAGTCTAAACATATGGCGTAGTACTTACCAAACCGAATAAACCGAAAACCAAATCGAAAAAACCAAACCGAACATATAACCGAACCGAATTTGTTAAAACCGAACCGAATTATAAATTCGGTTTTCTGTTTGGATATAGGTTGTCTATCTGAACCGAAAACTGAATTTATATAAATATATATTTTTTATATATTTATATTATTTTATATATAAAAAATGTTTATTAAAATTTTATACTAATATAAAAAAACGTTTTTATGTTTGAAATATATTTTTATTTTTTTTCCAAAAATATATATATATAATTAAATTAAAAAAATCTAAATAGTGTAATTCAAGTACAAAATTCGGTTTTTGGTTTTGACCCATAACCTAACCGAACTTTGGCTCAGTTCTCGGTTCGGTTTAGTCATAAATATTTTCGGTTCGGTTCGGTTCGGTTTTCGGTTATGACCCAAAAGTTTTTTTAACCGAAAACCCGAATCGAATAAACCGATTAACCGAGAACCGAACCGATTAACACCCCTACTTACCACGTCGTGACTGACAAGTGTTCCACGATCCATCCGACCATCCACAATTCCCCGTGCCATACACGTAGAAATTAGTCAGAAACTCAATCCAACCGGTCTAAGACGCACCAAAACCGTTGACTGACTTGACCCGGTCTACTAAAACCCGGTTGGTTAATCACACCTATAAATCTTGACTAAAAGGCTGAAATTGTCTTCACTCTCTTCAAAATGACCTAACCAAACACCATCATCATCTTCTTCATCCCCAAATTAACATAAATCACTAATCAAATATAATATCACTATTTTAAAAAAAAAAGTATAAAAAAAAGGTTTAGGGCTTGAAGAGCATCATTTATAAACAATGATGCCTTCTTCAAAAGCTGAAGTTTACAGTATGATGACGTCATTGAATCGTCATCGTCTTAAACCTCCTCGTCTTGAAAAATCTGATCGTCGTGGTAATCTTAGTTAGTTAAACTCCTAGTTTAATTAGTATAATCATCTTCTTTTGTTGTTATTTGTTTTCTGCATTTGATACCGCAAGTTTGCGAGTTTTTCGTGTTAAATCGGAGCTTGATCGCGTGATTGATATCGGATTCTTTTGATTTAGAAGGTACATTTTTAGTTACTTGTTTTAGATAATTGTTTTTTGAATCTAATGTGCTAGAAATGATTAGTGTTTGGTTTTTTATTAGATTTATATGTGTTTTAAGTTGTTGTTACTATATTTATGTTTCGGATTGAAATATTAGGTTGATTTACGTCACCTTCGTATATTTGGAATTACTAGAATGGTATCCGCGCAATGCGGCGGCGGGTAGCTGTGACTATATTTTCCGTTATTCGGTTACACATTTAGTTGTCTTTATGCTTTATAAGTAGAGATTGTTAAGCCAAATAATTTTAGTTTGAACAACCAACGTGCTTCCTAACAAACTTCCTAACCAACCTGCTTCCTAACAAATTAATTTTGAAATCCTTCCATAATAATTAAGTAAAAGTCTGAATTTTATGCCTTTCTAATTGTAGAATAGTCCCAAATACATTATATAGTAGTATATTGTGTGTTATGTGTACCTGATTGTTTAGTGATTTATATGATGAAAGTTGAGTTTATTGTTGTTGTATGTAACAAGTAAGTGTGTTTTGGATCTTGCGCCTGATTAGGGTAGTGTGAATCTGGGTGCGTGGTGATTGTGCTATATGCACGTATGGCTATAACTAAGCGTGTTATATTGTAGCATGTTATGTTATTCCGCAATGTCAGATTGTTTCTTTTTTGTCAAGTAAATTCAGTTGTGAATGGATGCATTTAGTATGTCATCCTGCAATGTTGAATAATCCTCGTGTGCGAGTCTCACACATCGTGACAGAAGGCATTCTTTTAGTAGCGTTTAATCCTTTTGTATAATTGTATAAAGAGTAGTGAATAGGAAGGTTAAGGAATTTTGAACCGCTAACGGAAAACAAGATAAATCAAAAGGATACAATAAAGAATTAGGGAGTCAAACGGTCTTTTGGGGATAGAGGGACTTGAATCATCATGATTTTTGAAATCGACGGATTTTCCTTTTACTATAAATTTCATTGTTGCCACTTGCCAGTATTGACATGTCGAACGGGACTCTTATCTTTATTCTCGTCCTGATTTTTTTTTTTTTTTTTTTTTTTTTGAGACGTATTAAAAGAAAAGAAGAGTTTACTAACTGGATTAAAAGAGCTCTGTATTTCGATTAATACCTTAACTGGGTTAGATAAGTTTCTAAGTTGTAATATATCAGTTTCTTACTTTCCTTATTGGTAAAAAAAATTATTTAGGTTTTTATTTGCCACTTTCATAGATACACATTCATACACCTGTAACGCATTATTTCTGATTCATTTTTGATGTATAAATCTTCCCTATTTTCTAAATGTCTTTTAAATTGCCAATATATATGAGGCACCTTTTTTCTTCTCAAGTATTTTTCTTGTGTTAGATTTAATAAGGAGTTGCAGGTTTCTGGGTTAATACATACTGTGATATCTTTAAAATGCGTTTGAAAATGTTTCATGCACTTGTCCACATATAAAGTATAAACTATACATTTGTTCATCATATATGTGTAGAATTGCAGGGATGTACCAAGTTATTAGGAACAGTAGGCAACCAGAACCAATTCCTGACGCACTTTGCCATGTCAATGCAGCTCATATAAACTTTGTTGCCAAAATTGGCAATTGCTCAAGGGATTTATGCCAGCATGTACTACAGAGTATTTATTAAGCTTCTGCATTGATATGCTCTTAAATATATCTAAATAACTAGTTTCTTGAACGAGCCATGTGCATACCATAATGGGTTACGGGCTACTCTCTTACCTTAATAAATTAAGACTCACTCTTCCGAATAGCTCAGAATGGAGACTGTTTTAAAGTAATAAAATGAAGTAAAGCATATACTTGTGTTGGTCATGGAAGCTTTCTTTCCTTTTTCTTGCTTTACCCCTTTTTTAAAACTAATAACCTTATTATTTGTGTTCTATCTAAGTGTACCATGTCGTCATTCATATATATTCACTGGATGTGCTTAATCCTTTATATAAAGTGTTTTATGTTACATATTGCTCGAGGTCATTCGCAGATCCACTGTAGGTTAGTCATCACTAAACAGTTTCACAAATTTAGTTGCTGATTATTATAACTTTGTGCGCTTGTCACCATTCCCTGTGCATGCGTTTCATGTTGGGTTGACAATTTTGTTACATTTTCTTTGCAGCTACCAACTTATGCAAATGGACATTGATGTATCAGCTTCAATTGATGTGAACAAATCCACACTTGAATCTACCAATCCTGACTCTAAAGATCTCTGTGTGAATAAACCTGCTAATGATGTCATTGAGTTTATGAGTATCCAAGATGAAGGAAATGAGAATCTAGACTCCAAATCATCATGTGACGAACATGATTCGCAGAAGAAAGATCAAGCTGGTGAAAACAGTATTGGCGATTGTAAGACATTTCCTTGTTCAAGCAATACCGCATCCTCCTCAGGAGAATCTATGGAAGTAGCATTGAATACTAACGATATAATTGTCCAAGAATCAACGCCTCATGACAATGTTAAATCCGCTGATCCACCTTGCACAAGTTCTCAATCCCTCAATGTAAGCATTGTCTTCATTTGCTTGGTATTTTCAGCAGATGTTGCAATTTTGACCCTTTACTGACATATGGGCCCGGTATTTTTTTTAGCTAAAAGGGTAACAAGTCATTTTTTGTCTGCTAAAGTGGGTACGGATCAAATGGGGCAAATAGAAAAGCTGCTCATAGTCTATCCTAATACATACAACTTCCTGTATCGTTTTATTTGAAGATTTGGATTATTTATTTAATGCCGTTGAGAAAGATTATGCAAGTAACGGACAAAGAATTTGTTACTGGGTTAACCCAGTCCAGCCCGTTCGGACCTGATTTAATATATTCCATAGCAATAGATAGATTTCTACCGTCTGGGTATTTCAGCAAACTCTCTTTGTTCCATTGTTGACCTTTCACACTTTGTTTCCATACAGACAGCTCAGATGCCTGTATCAGCAATAAAAGGTAGCCGAGAGAAACGAGGAGCGACTCCTCCTCAGAAGCTGACTGTGAAGTGGTCCCCAGACGTGTATGACCCAGTTCCAAACTCAGTTTCTCACTCGGTAACAATCAAGAAACCTAAGAGGCAAAGTAAGAAGACATCCAAATCCAAGCAGAAGAACGGAAGCAAGTCATCACGTGGAAATAAACATAAAGAAAAGTTGGCAGGAAGAGGTGGAGGTGGTTGAGTGTCAGTATCTTTTATCGAGAGATATTGCAGGATCTCTCATCAATTGCCAAAGGTTTGCTTTTGGATACAACAAACCAAGCATGCTAGTCTTCTATAAGACTACAATATTGTAAATAAATAAAACGATTTAACTTGTGTTGATTTGTGTGGAAACTTGGTCTCTCGAGAGCACTAGTTTTTTTTTGTAAACCAAGCATGCATTTATGGATGGTTTTGGTAAGAAATCCTTTATACCCAAAAGGCTGATGCAGATTATTCATAGGTTGTTGTAGGGTTTGTGTATATTTTGTTACTTTGCGTCAGTGGGAATCAAACATCAAGGTATGATAAATGATGCAGTAATCGTTGGTACCACTCCTGCTTCATTTAACATCGTTCTTTTTATATGTATTGTAGCTTCAGTTTGTTATCTCTGGGAGAGAATTGAATGGATTGCTGTTATATTTTATATCATGTAGAGGTGGGGAATTGTGGGATCAAAAAATGACGCCCTGTTTTTGAATGAAACGATTTATTAGATCTGAAACATTTAAGAACACCTTACGTGATTACTATCATCTCATTTAATTTATAAATTCTTTTATCAGATTAACTCTTGGAGATAAACTTTAACATCAGTTTTAAGTAAATGTATTAAAAATGTCACGGCATTGCTAATAAAACAACGCTAGTACTTGAATGTACTCGAATGCGCATCGCTTATTTGCCAATGTGCAACCTTTGTAAACCTTAGTCAAGGTTGTAATTCTTGATTACAAATCATGCCAAATTTGCGCAGTATGTAACTTGTTGCAAAGCGTGAACATCCTGCTATTAATGCGAAATGTGCTATTTAATTACAGGTTTTCTTAAAAAATCAGGGCTTATTTAGTCATTTCATAAAACTTAAAGTCAACAGCTTATTTTGTACCTGTGGAAACTTTTGAGAAATAAAACACTTAAGATTCTTTGCTTCAGTGTTAACATGGTACTCAATCTACAAACAATGTGTTCTCCATAAAACATTATATGAAATCTAGGAAGACATGATAAGCAAATTACCAGACTTATATAAATCGTATCTCTACTTCCTGAATCTGATGATACTCGAACGCACATTGTTTTGAAAAGATGGAAAGATCTCTATGCATTTCTTTCAAATCTTCATTTTGTTTTGCCTTCTTGCTTTTCTACTAATGAAGTCAACAAGTATTATGATTCAGTTGATCAAACTCTAGCTCTTCCTAATAATACAGCCATTCAAAGGTTCGTTCTTGACTGTTCCAAGAAATGCGATTATACTGGTGTTTATGATTCGGTTTGTATAGTTGTGCAGTCTGAAGTTCAACAACTTGAGCTTAAGTTTCTGGATGATGGATATCAGGTTAGGCTTTGTTGGGATTTGTTTAAGACTTGTAAACACATTTGTTGAGCTAACTTTGAAAGGCGAGTTCCTGTTAGACGTGCCTGAAAATTAGTTGCTTCTTTGAAGAAAATGGATTTGGTATGTGTTTTTTTTATTCGAGTAATCAATCGTTTACCAAAGTGATTTCGTTTGTCCTATTTTAGAAGAATATATGCAACTCAAAGTAGTGCAAAGTTAATTAGTCAAGTTAGTTTTAACTTTCCCTTATTGTATCTAAACTAGTGTACTAGTATTTCATTTCAATGTGTGAAATCATAATCATTTTCATCATTTCTCTCTATTTATAAAAGAAAATCCATCCAGGTCCCCTACTTTGTGTTTCACGTGCTGGATTTCTGCCTTCATTTTCATAATCTTTTTCACCATTTCCCTTTCTCTCTGTTTATTAAAAAAAAAAAAAAAAATCCATCCAGGTCCCCTACCTTGTGTTTCGCGTGCTGGATTTTTGGGTACGTATGACAAGAGCATCTATATGATATAATTTTCGTTTGTATGCAGATCGACATAAGAATGTGGTCCCAGTAGTATTAATATATGCGGTGGTTTCAGCATTTTAGGGGTGTTTTTGTGGTTGTACAAATTTGGAGTAATGACTATACCTTACTACCTCTTCCTAATTCATCATTTACGACAAAGCATGTCATATCAAACTGATGTAGCCTTATAACAATTTCATTCTTGTTTAACATATGAAAAACAATTAATTTCATGTATCTTCACATCAATTTTTGCAATTTGTTACTTGTCTCAGTTTTGGCATATGGCAAACTTGTTACCACTCGTTACTCCAATCATTTTTGCCCCACATGAAAAATTTTCATGTGTTACACGAATACTTGCCATTCATTAGTTTTGCATGACTACTATAAATAGTATAGTATGAGCAAGTTCAGTACTCACCATTTCTTACACACTGATATGACAGAAACCAACACTTCCTTAACCTTTACCGTCCAAAGACGTGCATCGGAACTCATCGTTCCAGCAAAAGCCACGCCAAGAGGTTTACTACCTTTATCTGACATCGATGATCAAGAAGGCCTTCGGTTCCATGTCCCAACGATTCATTTTTATCGTGGGGATCCAAAAATGAAAGGAAAGAATCCAGCGAGTGTGATCAGGGAGGCTTTGGCTAAAATGCTTGTGTTTTACTATCCGCTTGCTGGTCGGCTAAAGGAAGGTCTCGAGCGGAAGTTGATGGTGGATTGCACGGGCGAGGGTGTGTTGTTTATTGAGGCAGAGGCGGATGTTACACTTAAGGAATTTGGGGACGCACTTCAGCCACCTTTTCCTTGCATGGATGAGCTCCTCTACAATGTTCCTGGCTCTGATGGCATTATCGATTCCCCTTTGATGTTGATTCAGGTGAAATTATATGGCATACATTCGATTTCTTAAAGATCATATCTTGACTTCTTATTTTTAAGCACAAACTTTTTTGGCAAGTACACAAAATATTATGGTTAATTTGTTCATAGTAACTTTGAGAAAGAAAACATACCATTCATCAGTCATTAGGCAAAGTTCTGAATTTGAGAATAAATATAACTTCAATGTTTTTACATATTACACAATAATCACTATTTAGTTGAATTGGAAAGTTGGTGCATGTTAATAGGTGACAAGACTCTCATGTGGTGGCTTCATCTTTGCTTTAAGATTCAACCACACGATGAGCGATGCAGCAGGAATCGTACAATTCCTGATGGCATTAGGTGAGATAGCAAAAGGTACATCAACGCCATCAACGTTACCTGTGTGGCGAAGGGAGTTGCTTTCAGCGAGAGACCCACCACGCGTGACTTGCACTCATCATGAGTATGAAGAACTTGTTGATACCAAGGGCGTAGTCACACCACCAGATGACATAGCACATAAGTCCTTTTTCTTTGGCCTTGCTCAGATTGCAGCCATGCGTAGGTTTGTTCCATTACACCTAAAAAATTGTACCACGTTTGAGGTGTTAACAGCTTGCATTTGGCGTTGTCGTACCATTGCTCTCCAGCCTGACCCTGAAGATGAAATGCGTATCATGTGTCTCGTCAATGCACGGAAGAAGTTCAACCCTCCAATCCCGGTAGGATATTATGGAAACACTTTTTGCTACCCTGCTGCTATTTCAACTGCTCGAGACCTAATTAACAAACCATTAGGTTACGCATTAGAGCTTGTAATCAAAGCGAAATCTAATGTCACTGAAGAGTACATGAGATCTGTTGCTGACCTAATGGTAACCAAAGGACGACCCCTTTTCACAGTTGTTAGAAGCTATCTCATATCAGATTTGACCCATGCTGGATTTGATGATGTTGATTTCGGCTGGGGGAAGCCTACCTTTGCAGGGCTTTCTAGAGCAGGAGTAGGTGATTTCCCAAGTGCTAGTTTCTATATACCCTTTACAAACTATGAAGGCGAGTCTGGAATTGTGGTATCAATATGTTTACCGAAAGTCGCAATGAATAGGTTTGAACAGGAGATAAATAAGAACATGTTTGTGCAAGAAGGCAATTTAGTTGTCCAAGAACACAATTTACCGGCTATCTCCAAACTATAATCGTTATGTTGTGATTCAGTAGGCAATCGTGTTATGCAGCATAAAGTTATTAAAAGTGTTTGTGTACAATATTTAAGTGGTTGTATTGTAATTTTGCTGTATTACATGTTCTAACTATTTATGAATAAATAAGACTATTTTTGTCTCTTGAGAGAAAAAGTTTCGGTCAATTTGTTAATGTGGATACATATACGGTCTCTTCACCATCTTTGAAGAGATTAAGGATATGTTTCCCTTTAGGAAATGTACGGTTTTATAAACTGGAATACCTTTACTTGTTGGATCATAATTACACAGACTACTCTTTAATGGAGCCATTATCTCTTGTTGAAGCTCATATTAGCTATAGTTTTGATTCTGTGGTTGAACTCGTTACACCCGTCTCGTCTGCAATAATATTGACTTTGATTTATTCAACTATACAGGTATATTTACTAATCTTTCCTAAGTTTTATCTAGTTAAAGCCGGTTAGTACTATGCCAACATAAACTTTGCATTTAAGTCAGGCTTGTGTTTGTTATATCCAAACGCCATATTGTAAGATTCGACGGAATAGTATAGGATCAAAATGTCTACTTATGTAAGCAATAATGAATGATGTCTAGTGTTTGGTTTCTGCAGGCTCTTGGCTCCTTTCAAGGGTTAAACATGCCCATGTTCCCTAACTTGGTCAACCTTGTGCTTGGTATTGACTTTATTTGACACTCGAATTTGCTGTTGGTTCTCTTAAACAATATGCCTAATCTTGAGCATATCATCTATTCGGATGTAAGTTTATGCACGCCTGTAAATTTATCTTGGATTTTGGGTGTTTTTGGATTTTGTTTTGAAACATTATTGTCTTGTTATTGCGACTCTATAATAGTTTTGGGATATGTAGTTTAATGCTGAAATCACATTCCTTAAAAAAAAAAAAAAAAAAAAAAAAAAAAAAAAAAAAAAAAAACAACAACAACAACAACAACTAGACAATGCCATTCAATTTTGTAGTTGAAACTTGAAAGTAAGCTGTTTGACCCGGAGAGTCAAAAAAAGTGTACATGTCACTCTTCATAAGCTCATATCTAATTATTACTAGTATATATCTGTTTATCCGTAGGGGCTTTGTGGAAAGCAATTGTTCAAAATGCGATGGAACTAACCAATGGAGCTACCTGTATGTCTGCACGTACTTTATAAGATGAATGAAATCGTAATACACAATGAGGAAGCTGTAAGACAGGAAGAGTTGACTTTTATCAGGTATTTACTTAAACATTTACATAATTTGGAGAAGTTGACGATAATAGCTCATAGAATTGACCCTGAAAAGTGTGAGCAGTTGTTGAGCTTCAATCGTGGTTCCATGTGTCGGGTTGAACTCGTTTAGAGAAAAATGTTAACACTCAACAATAGAAGAGGGAACTAAAGAGGTTAATCTGAGCAAAAGCTAGCTGATGCTACGAAACAAAGGTAAGAAAAAGGTTGATTTGAACCAAGTTTAAGAACTGTCTGGATAGATCAATAATATTGTACTGAATATAGGTATATGCTTGATGATTTTGAATTTGTAGCGGGTTTTCGATCCAGTGGTTATATGGTGTTTTGCTCGCATATATTCTTTGGTATGATTTGTCAATGGCATGAATTGATGCAGTGAACTCCGGCCAAAAATGCGATGATTACACATTTTTTTTCTCAAGACATTATCAGGGGAGTATCGAAAGGACACTTTTGGTTTGTTGAAGGCATTACAAATGGCATCATCATCATCATCATCATCATTAAAAACTTGACAAACTAATAATAATAATTAATATGAATCAATGAATCATCAATAAAAAACAAGAGACAGATATCCATTCAATAAAGCAAGAGCACAATTACAATAAGAGAGTTTAATTTTGCTGACATGAAAAAAAAAAAAAAAACTAAGTACCGCTGCTGCTGGTTGTTGCTTTCTTCTTCTTCTTCTTCTTCTTCTTCTTTTGGTTTTCAGCATCTCCGTGATGTTTTCGTTTATTATTTTTCCTCTTTTTCTTCTTCTTGTCATAAAGCAGCCCCAAAGCCGCCTGTTCTTCCAAAATCTGCCTCTTCTTTCCTGCTTTCTTCAGCATCTTCTTCATCTCATCTCTGGCCACAGCATACTTATAGAAACGTTCAGCTTTCTTCCTCATCATCTCCTCGTACCCAACATCTCCTAGTTTTCTTTTTTGGTCATAAACCCATTTTTCATTTTCCCTTTTGCTGTGTATCCTAAGAGGAACAGTATCTTTATCTAGGCGCTCATAAACTTGGTCCAACGGCAATCCTTTCTCCATCAGCATCTCTTTCCACATACAATCTGTTTCTGCTACTGCTGCTCCATCCGACGGCAATCCATACTCAGTCAAAAACTCAAAACCCTTCTCCACATATGATCTACTGATTGGATGCATTGTTGCGGAGAAGGTTACTTAAACAAATCAACAGAGTCCTGTGAGGTTACATATATACATTAGAGTTAACTGCACAACAACACCTCCTTCGGAACCTCCTTCCTCTTTGATGATACTGAAAATCTTCTCAAAAGCACCCTCAAAGACCAGAATTTTTTGGGATATCCTAGTAAAGTAATAAAAGGAAATTAGAAAGAAAAATGGAGAGAATTCGACGTTATTGCACAGCAGATAGGAAAAGATTACCTCTGCTTCACGAGTCAAGTATAGTAGGTGAGAAGTAACAAGGCCTCATTTCGTATGACCTACAAGGCAATCAGCATTGTGTTTGAGGAGACAAAAACATCAGACATAATAAGAATCTAAAAGACTTTTATGGCTAATTTCAATCACCTAAAAAGATAAAATAGGTATTCAGCAACCAAATAGTGGTTAAGAAAACAATCTGAAGAAAGCCTCAGTAAATCTTTGCAAGCAAATAGTGGTTAAGAAAATAACTAGTATTAGAATAAAAGCAGGAGGATATAGCGGGTAGAGAGACGTACCTAACGGGAAAATTCGTTAAAAAGGGCAGTCAAGAGTTGAAGTGTATAGTATATATCTTATATAGAAGGAAGTCAATATATGGCCTGTGGTGATAGAAGTAGTAGCACAAGAAAGGAATTGATTGATCACCGACAATTGCAAGTGTGAAACTAGAATCCGGAGGCCAAGAGGAACCTCTTGAACTATGCACGTGCGGGTCTAAATTTAAAGGAAGATATATTCCAAAAGAAAAGGTCTGAACTGTGGATGATCATATATATGGGAAAGAGAAGAAAAAACTTGCAAACATAAATAGTGAAAGCCAGAATCGTAACATTATGGACATGGGCGAAGGTGTGGTTCACCTCAGCCTTTATCGACTCCTGGGGTAGAAAAATGGGACGTTTTTTTTTCTCAAAACATCATCAGGGTAGTATCGACACTTTTGGTTTGTTGAAGGTGTTACAAATGGCATATATCATCATTAAAAACATGATGACAAACTAATAATGTAATAACATGAATCCTCAATAAAGCATAGATATTCATTCGATAAATAAAGCAAGAGCACAATTACAAAAGGAGAGTTTAATTAATTAAGCTGACATTAATTAAAATAAGTAAACTAAATTAAGAACCGCTGCTGGTGGTTGTTGCTTTCTTCATCTTCTTCTTGTTTTGGCTGTCATCATCATCATCTCCGTGACGTTTTCGTTTATTCTTCTTCTTCTTCTTCTTCTTGTCATAAAGCATGGGCCCCTGTACTTCTTCCAAAATCTTCTTCATCTTCTTTTCTTCTTTCTCCGTACTACACCTTGTCAACCATTTCTTTTCTTGTTTCTTCAAAAGTTTCAACCATTTCTTTTGTTCTTTCTTCAAAAGCAGCTCCTCACTCGTAGTACACCTTGTCAACCATTTCTTCTTGTTGTCATAAAGCAGCCCCAAAGCCTCCTGATCATCTTCCAAATTCTTCCCTGCTTTCTTCAGCATCTTCTTCTTCTTCTTGGCTGCTTTCTCCAAAATATTCTTCATCTCGTATTTGGCCCTAATACGCTTTTTGAAACATTCAGCTTTCTTGGCATTCATCTCCTCGTACCCAACAGCTCCGAGTATTTTACGTTGTCGACCAACCCATACTTCCTCTTCCATTCTGCTCTTTAACCTAAAAGGAACACGAGGGCGACGGAAAAGTGTGTCCAACGGCAAACCTTTCTCCTTCAAAATCTCTGTCCACATACAATCTGCTTCTGCTACTAATCCTCCCTCCGCCGGCAATCCGTACTCCATCAAAACCGCTTTCCACATATCTACTGCCGCTGGTGCCGTCATCTCTCAAATTAGATCTCTTAGGGTTTTTTTACTTCTTCTTCTTCTTTGCTTTCTTTTTTATATTTATACTAGACGAGTTACATTACCACCCCCTTGTAATACTTCTAACTTAAATTCTTACTTTCAAAACTTATCTTTTTACCTCTATATTAACGAGTAACTTTGGCCCGCGGGAGTAAATTTTATTTAACTAAATTAGATAAATTTATTTTTTACGATAAATCCAAATCGATGGAACACAAGAAAGGAATTGATTGGTCACTGACAATTGCAAGTGTTAAACTAGAATCCGGAGGCCAAGAGGAACCTCTTGAACAATGCACGTACGGGCAATGGCGGACCAGGATTTTAGAAGGCGGGGGGCATTTTTTTTTTTTTTTTTTTCTTTTTTTGATAAAATTCGTGATGCACTTTAATAAAAAATTCATGTTTTTTTTAACACTAAAAACTAATGTTTTTACATTTTTGGCTTCAAAGTGGGGGGCAATTTGATTTTTTTTTTTTGGTGCACTTTAATAAAAAGGTCAAAAAAAAAAAAAAAAAAAAAAAAAAAAGCCCACTAAACTCTGATTTTTTTGGCGAATCGTGGAGGGTACCGCCCCCCAAACTTAACACTTGGGTCCGCCCATGCATACGGGTCTAAATTTAAACGAAGATATATTCCAAAAGAAAAGGTCTGAACTATATATGGTCATATATATGGGAAAGAGAAGAAAAAAAATTGCCAAACATAAATAGTGAAAGCCAGAATCGTAACTTTGTGGACATGGGCGAAGGTGTGGTTCACTTCAGCCTTTATCGTTGAGCCTTGAAAACTCCTGGGGTAGAAAAATGGGACGATCACACGTTTTTTTCTCAAAACATCATCAGAAGGACAGATTTGGTTTGTTGAAGGCATTACAAATGGCATATCTATATATATAATAAACAAAGTTTTATTTGAATTTTGTCATGTCATTAAAGCCATGTTGGCACTCAATCCATGTCACTAATGCCACCTCATTAAATCCATGTGGCATTGCAATGTTACTAATTAGCCCTTCATGAAGAATTTTGTTTGACCAATGCTATATTAATTTCCGTTTTCCATCTTCTTATTAACGAATGTTTTAAATGTAGTTATTGTCATATATACGAGTCATTATTTCCTATTTTTACTATTCTATTTTGAAAACATCAATGCTTTATTTGTAATCTTCACTACAAAGTATACTATTGGTTTTGAATTGGAGATCTCATTAAACGAGCCGAAAAAAACCACACACATAGCAAAATCCCCTCCTACGGCTGCTCATTTTTCATTCATTTTGTTTTTAAATGAGAACCTTAATCGATTAAGGATAATTTACCACAATGTTCGATTAATGTATCCTCACTATCTTGATAGGTTCATTATGTTTAATTGTAAGACTTCACCTTTGGTCCCTGTATTCGAAATTGAATCTTTGTTCTATTTTCGACACTCGGGTTTAGTTGTGATTTTTTTTTTTTTTTTTTTTTTTTTTTTTTTTTTTTTTTTTTTAATTTTTGTAAGGCTTAGTTATGATGCTTTGATCAAATTTTGAATTTTATGATATCATATTTTGGTTGTAGAACACCCCAAAGCAGATGCACATCATAAGTTTATTTACTCAAATGATTACTTTGCATTGAGTTAAGGTAAAATTTAAACTTTTTCAATATTTTGACTAAATCAATTTTTAACATGATTCTTTGATCTCAAAGTTAACCTATGATCCATTAAGAATGTTAAATATTCTTATATACCGAGACGACAACTAGAGGCAATAAGCAACCTACCTATTCAAAATAAAGTATGAGATGATAGCAAATTTAAAACCTAAATCAGTACCAAGATTTATTCTTATCGGCAAAGTGGTATGGTTTAACCTTTTATTTACTATTGGAGGTAATCAATGACCTTATTAGTTTGATTATTATGTAATTATATTTAAATCAAAATTGAAAAGCTTACTTCTATCACGAATTAGATATTTTAAACATTTATTGGGGGTGCCAAGTCTTGATCATAGCCATAACCAAAATCATACTACATCACTATTGAAGGTAACACATCACACTTGATTAATTTATAATCAACACTGTAAGCACAACCATTCCCCAAAATTTACAACCAATACTTCTCAAAAAAACTACTCATATTCTATACTCTTATATTACTTAAGATGTTTAAGTATATGTTTTACTTACAACTTGTAATTAGCTACCCGTGATTTATCACGGGTTTATAGGCTAGTATCATCAATAAAGCATAGATATTCATTCGATAAATAAAGCAAGAGCACAATTACAAAACGAGAGTTTAATTAAAATAAATAAACTAAATTAAGAACTGCTGCTGCTGGTTGTTGCTTTCTTCATCTTCTTCTTCTTGTGTTTTTCATCATCTCCAAGACGTTTTCGTTTATTCGTCTTCTTCTTTTTCTTCTTCTTGTCAAAAAGCAGCCCCAAAGCCTCCCGATGATCTTTCAAATTCTTCCTCTTCTTTGCTGCTGCTTTATTATACCTTGTCAACCATTCAGATTTCAGAAGGTTTCTTCTTCTTGTTGTCATAAATCAGCCCCAAAGCCTCCTGTTCTACCAAAATCTTCCTCTCCTTTCCTGCTTTCTCCAGCTTCTTCTTCATCTCGTCTCTGGTCACAGCATACTTATAGAAGCGTTCAGCTTTCTTCCTCATCATCTCCTCGTACCCAGCATCTCCGAGTTTTCTTTTTTGGTCATAAACCCAATCTTCATCTTCCCTTTTGCTGGGTATCCTAAGAGGAACCGTATCTTTAATTATCTAGCCACTCATAAACTTGGTCCAACGGCAATCCTTTCTCCATCAGCATCTGTGTCCACATACAATCTGTTTCTGCTACTGCTGCTCCATCCGACGGCAATCCATACTCAGTCAAAACCCTTCTCCACATATGATCTACTGATTGGATGCATTGTTGCGGAGAAGGTTAATTAAACAAATCAACAGAGTCCTGTGAGGTTACATGTATACATTAGAGTTAACTGCACAACAACACCTCCTTCGGAACCTCCTTCCTCTTTGATGATACTGAAAATCTTCTCAAAAGCACCCTCAAAGACCAGAATTTTTTGGGATATCCTAGTAAAGTAATAAAAGGAAATTAGAAAGAAAAATGGAGAGAATTCGACGTTATTGCACAGCAGATAGGAAAAGATTACCTCTGCTTCACGAGTCAAGTACAGTAGGTGAGAAGTAACAAGGCCTCATTTCGTATGACCTACAAGGCAATCAGCATTGTGTTTGAGGAGACAAAAACATCAGACATAATAAGAATCTAAAAGACTTTTATGGCTAATTTCAATCACCTAAAAAGATAAAACATGTATTCAGCAACCAAATAGTGGTTAAGAAAACAATCTGAAGAAAGCCTCAGTATATCTTTGCAAGCAAATAGTGGTTAAGAAAATAACTAGTATTAGAATAAAAGCAGGAGGATATAGCGGGTAGAGAGACGTACCTAATGGGAGAATTCGTTAAAAAGGGCAGTCAAGAGTTGAAGTGTATGTCTTATATAGAAGGAAGTCAATATATGGCCTGTGGTGATAGAAGCAGTAGCACAAGAAAGGAATTGATTGATCACCGACAATTGCAAGTGTGAAACTAGAATCCGGAGGCCAAGAGGAACCTCTTGAACTATACACGTATGGGTCTAAATTTAAAGGAAGATATATTCCAAAGGAAAAGGTCTGAACTGTGTATGGTCTTATATATGGGAAAGAGAAGAAAAAACTTGCAAACATAAATAGTGAAAGCCAGAATCGTAACATTGTGGACATGGGCGAAGGTGTGGTTCACCTCAGCCTTTATCGACTCCTGGGGTAGAAAAATGGGACGATCACACGTTTTTTCTCAAAACATCATCTGGGTAGTATGGAAAGGCAGACACTTTTGGTTTGTTGAAGGTGTTTCAAATGGCATATATCATCATTAAAAACATGATGACAAACTAATAATGTAATAATATGAATCATCAATAAAGCATAGATATTCATTCGATAAATAAAGCAAGAGCACAATTACAAAAGGAGAGTTTAATTAATAAGCTGACATTAATTAAAATAAATAAACTAAATTAAGAACCGCTGCTGGTGGTTGTTGCTTTCTTCATCTTCTTCTTGTTTTGGCTGTCATCATCATCATCATCACTAGGGCTGCAATCAAGCCAAGCTTTTATCAAGCAACTCGAGCTCGAGCTCGAGCTTGGCTCGATCAAGTCAAGCTTTTATCAAGCTCAAGCCCAAGCTCAACCCTAAAAATTAGCTCGAAACATTTAACAAGCCAAGCTCAAGCTTTGGATAGCTCGGCTCGAGCTCGTATCAAGCTTTTTCAAGCTTTTATATCGATGTATTTTCATATAAATTTCATATAAGTAATTAGGTGCAAATTTGGTTATTAAGCTAATTATAAGCGCTTAGTTGTGAAATGTGTAAAAAGAGTGTTAATCGATCCACTGACGTGTATATTAGAATATTAGATTAGTAGTATGAAACTATATCTTTAGTTTTGAAATAGTATTGCACTTTTATTATTAGACAGTTAGTGTAGTTAACTTTTTGCAAGTTGCACATGCATGAACCAAGATATCTTTATATACGAATGCATGATCTTTTCTTTAAGTAGACAAGCACTAACACAATATAAACTCTCATGTTCTTACAATAAAATGCTAAGGAAATCATCAATTAGTACCTTAATTAGTACCTTGGCTTATGTTTCATTCTGATGTTCGACTTGGGTACGAGAATGTTGTTCTTGGTTTTATTAGTGTTAAATCAATCTAATTTGGTTTTCAAATATGGTTTTAGCTCGTTTTACTTTATACATATATTTATGGTGAATTTAGCTATTGAATATAATATTTTTGTGTACATTCAAGCTTTTCAAGCCAAGCTCAAGCTTTGCTCGAAACCTACTCAAGCCAAGCTCAAGCCCGGATGATGAAAGCTTGACAAGCTATCAAGCCAAGCTCAAGCCTAGTGTTTTTCTTTCAAGCCAAGCTCAAGCCTTGTCGAGCTTGAGCTCGGCTTGACTCGATTGCAGCCCTAATCATCACCTCTGTGACGTTTTCGTTTATTCTTCTTCTTCTTCTTGTGATAAAGCAGGGGCCCCGTAGTTCTTCCAAAATCTTCTTCGTCTTATTTTCTTCTTTCTCCGTAGTACACCTTGTCAACCATTTCTTTTCTTGTTTCTTCAAAATCATCCCATTCGTAGTACAGATTTTCAACCATTTCTTTTGTTCTTTCTTCAAAAGCAGCTCCTCATTCGTAGTACACCTTGTCAACCATTTCTTCTTGTTGTCATAAAGCAGCCCCAAAGCCTCCTGATCATCTTCCAAATTCTTCCCTGCTTTCTTCAACATCTTCTTCTTCTTCTTGGCTGCTTTCTCCAAAATATTCTTCATCTCGTATTTGGCCCTAATACGCTTTTTGAAACATTCAGCTTTCTTGGCATTCATCTCCTCGTACCCAACATCTCCGAGTATTTTACGTTGTCGACCAACCCATACTTCCTCTTCGATTCTGCTCTTTAACCTAAGAGGAACACGAGGGCGACGGAAAAGTGTGTCCATCGGCAAACCTTTCTCCTTCAAAATCTCTGTCCACATACAATCTGCTTCTGCTACTAATCCTCCCTCCGCCGGCAATCCATACTCCATCAAAACCCCTTTCCACATACCATCTACTGCCGCTGGTGCCGTCATCTCTCAAATTAGATCTCTTAGGGTTTTTTTTACTTCTTTTTCTTCTTTGCTTTCTTTTTTATATTTATACTAGACGAGTTACATTACCACCCCCTTGTAATATCTGTACCTCTAACTTAAATTCTTACTTTCAAAACATATCTTTTTACGTCTATATTAACGAGTATTTTGGCCCGCGGGAGTAAATTTTATTATAACTAAATAAGATAAATTTATTTTTTACGATAAATCCAAATCGATGGAACACAAGAAAGGAATTGATTGGTCACCGACAAGTGCAAAGTGTGAAACTAGAATCCGGAGGCCAAGAGGAACCTCTTGAACAATGCACGTACGGGCAGTGGCGGACCAAGATTTTAGAAGTTGGGGGGCAAATTTATTTCTTTATTTATTATTTTTATTATTTTTTTGATAAAATTCGTGATGCACTTTAATAATTTTTTTTTTTTTACATTTTTTTTAACACTAAAAACTTAACACTTGGGTCCGCCCCTTGTACGTATGGTCATATATATGGGAAAGAGAAGAAAAAAACTGGCAAACATAAATAGTGAAAGCCAGAATCGTAACATTGTGGACATGGGCGAAGGCCGGTGTGGTTCACCTCAGCCTTTATCGTTGAGCCTTGAAAACTCCTGGGGTAGAAAAATGCGACGATCATACGTTTTTTCTCAAAAAAAGGAACAGATTTGGTTTGTTGAAGGCATTACAAATGTCATATCTATACTACTATATAATGTATTTGGGACTATTCTATAATTAGAAAGACTTAAAAATTCAGACTTTTACTTACTAATTATAGAAACAACCACCCCTAACAATCACCCCCAACAATTTATAACCACCTCAACAACCACCCCAACAATTTATAACCATCTCAACAACCACCCCCAACAATTTATAACTACCCCAACAACCACTTTCCACCACCCCACCTCCCTCCTCTTCACCCCAACAATCCGCCCCGCATCGCGCGGGCACCTTTCTAGTATCATCATTAAAGCATAGATATTCATTCGATAAATAAAGCAAGAGCACAATTACAAAAGGAGAGTTTAATTAATAAGCTGACATTAATTAAAATAAATAAACTAAATTAAGAACTGCTGCTGCTGGTTGTTGCTTTCTTCATCTTCTTCTTGTTGTGTTTTGCATCATCTCCATGACGTTTTCGTTTATTCGTCTTCTTCTTTTCCTTCTTCTTGTCAAAAAGCAGCCCCAAAGCCTCCTGATGATCTTCCAAATTCTTCCTCTTCTTTGCTGCTGCTTTAGTATACCTTGTCAACCATTCAGAAGATTTCTTCTTCTTGTTGTCATAAATCAGCCCCAAAGCCTCCTGTTCTTCCAAAATCTTCCTCTCCTTTCCTGCTTTCTTCAGCATCTTCGTCATCTTGTGTTCGGCCGCAAGATACTTATGAAAACATTCAGTTTTCTTCCTCATCATCTCCTCGTACCCAGCATCTCCGAGTTTTCTTTTTTGGTCATAAACCCATTTTTCATCTTCCCTTTTGCTGGGTATCCTAAGAGGAACAGTATCTTTATCTAGGCGCTCAAAAAGATGGTCCAACGGCAATCCTTTCTCCTTCAAAATCTCTTTCCACATACAATCTGTTTCTGCTACTGCTGCTCCATCCGACGGCAATCTATACCTAGTCAAAACCCTTCTCCACATATGATCTACTGCTGCTGCCGTCATCTCTCAAATTAGATCTATTAGGGTTTTTTATTTTTTATTTTATTATTATTATTATTATTTCTTTGCTTTATTTATAGTAGACGAGTTACATTACCACCCCTTTGTAATTTCTATGATTACTCAAATATTATTTTCCTTCTTCTAACTTAAATTCTTACTTTGAAAATACATCTTTTTACTTAAATTATAAGCTATGCTTAGATATGCATATAAATAAATTGAAACACGGTGAGAGTATTAAAGTTTGTTTATTGAATCAGAAAGCGGGATCGAGTTGGAAGAAGGCAGTGTATATTGTTACTGTAACCTTCTGAATGAAAAGTTACGTTTTTAGCCATCTACTATACCCAATAAAAAATAATTCCAAAAACTAGTAAAAAATGTATAACTACAAGCAATGTGCTAATGTGTACGATATAAGTTGATGGATGAATTGGAATCGCATTAAACTTGCACTCTATTATAAAACACGTTTTTTTTTACGGCGACTAACGGATAATCAAGAACGTATAAAACTCAAAGTGTACATGAAATCAGTTAGGTTTAATATTTGTTCCTTTTTCTCGTTGAATTTTTTCTGGAGATGCATGTGTACTAATTACTCTTTATATTAGGTATATGTCATTATCTTAAAGTGCACACCTTATCAATTGCAATTTTGGGATTTGATGATGTATAATATATGATAAGAAAATATCGATAGAGACTAAAATACAAACGTGCATAAAGTATATAAGAACACCAATTCTTCCACATTGTTTGTGCACAAATGGAAACAAAATCAATGATTGCATCTATATTCCTTCTTCACGTAATTGTGTATGGTATTAGCCTCACCATAGCTCAACCTATCGCCCCCGGGCATCAGATCGCTAGATGCAGAGACACCGGAAATTTCCAAAATGACAAGCTCCAACAATATCGAGATGCGTTGTTAGAGAACATCGGCAAGTCCAAAATGTCCGTATTGGACAATGGATATTTTAGGAATTAGGAGTCACATCTACGATGACTTCGGTCACGGATTAGTAGGTATTCACGCCATGGCGCTTTGTCCACCCAATGTCAAAGTAGAATCATGTAGGGATTGCATCTTGAAAACAATCCCATTTCTTATACAAAAGTGTCCTAAACAAAAGGAAGGTATGTCATGGACCAGCTTACCAGGTCTAAATTGTACGATACGATACGCGGTTGGTGACTTTGAGGGAACACTTTCTGATTGGGCTTGGGCCGAATTCTTGAACACAAATCAAACTGTTGTTCCCAATGCTGGTGAGTTGGAAAAGGCCTTGAACGATTTAACGACTAAATTAAAGGCGGAAGCATCTGGAGATAATAATAGATTGAGAAAATACGCGTCAGGGACTGTGACTTATGGACCAAGTAAGCGTAAATTGTATGCGGCTATGCAGTGTACTCCTGATTTAAGTAAGGAAGATTGTGCTAAATGTTTATCTGGTGCAACTATTGCGATCAATGGTTGTTGTACGAAAAAAGGAAAAGCGTCTGCAAGAACGTTGACTACGAGTTGTTATGTAAGGTACTCGCATGACGATTTTATCCGTGAGACATAACCATCTCCCCCTTCACTTCGATCTGGTGATGTTTGATGATTCAAACTTTCTTTTGAATTTAATATTTTCAATTTCAACTCTTGGGTCCTTTTCTTCATTAAATTTGCTTGATTAATTGGGGTGGGATGCTATTTCTTTGTCTTTTGTAGTTTTTGTGGGTTCTTTGATATTGTTTAAAAAAAAAAAAAAAAAAAAGGCTTTTATAAATTAATCAATGTATTTTCACCCTTTAACTTTTACTATGAATTAATCAAATAATTATCAATCTCTTTCAAACAAACTAATGACATATGTTTTAGATATCATGTCTGTTGATATGGAAAAACCGAAAATAAGGAAAATTTGGTTGCAGAAATGGTTTCGGAAAACCAGGGAATTTGCAGGCTACAAGCTGCAATTTTTGTTGTTGTAGACCACCTAAAGAAATGGCATGTCGTCGTTAAATGCTACTCCCTCCGTCCCATTTTATAAGTCCATTTTGTCATTTTGGGTTGTCCCAAATTATATGTCCATTTTTAGTTTCAACCAATGAGATTGCTTGTAAGTGGGTGAGAATTAATTTTTATTGGTTAGTATTGTTAGGGCCCCACTTTTCTTAAACTTTGTGAAATATAAAAGTGGACTTATAATTTGGGACGGAGGGAGTATATTATTAAATAGTATGGTCAAGCCTTTGGTCAACTAAATATATGAAGGACCATTTATGGCATTATCTCAAAGTCATTTGTGTTGAGTTCAAGTTTAAGATGTTGTTTAGAAGAAAAGTAAGATGAAGGACCTAAGTGTAAATTGCTTCTATATAAGCAACTTAGGGTGTGTTTGGTTTTGCAAAAACGTCTTAAACCGACTTTGACCAACACAAGGATTTTTTTTTTTTTTTTTTTTTTTTTCTCTCTCTTGGTTCAGGCACGATAAGATGTAAAACTTCTTACTGGATCAGAGTTGGGGATTTGGTCTTACTCCCTCTTATAACCTTGCAAAACACTACACGAATGCTTGTTTTCTTTGGTGAGGATATTCGACCTCTACACGAGTGCTTATTTTTCTTTGGTGGGGATATTATCTTCAATTCATGTGTTATAATATCCAAGGTTTTCAAGATCGGGATCTTACCCAGGATCGTTTTTGTCTTTGCAAGATCGTGATCGTAAGATCGGATCGAGATCGTAAGATCCTATTATAATGTCATTTTCTTAATAGTTTTGTAATATTATACAAATTTACAAATCATTATATATCATAAACACAAAATTATATAAATGTTCCATCGAATAGTTGTCCTAAATTATGATTATGAAATGTTTAATAAGATTAACATGTTGTTTTTTAATTCTACAAAAAAATAATCCAGAAATTTGCAGTTTTTTAGTTTGTTATCCTAGAAAAGTAGGATCGGATCGGATTAGATCTTAAGATCCTATGGTCAAGATCGAGATCCTATAAGATCTTAAGCTTTCAAAGATCCTATGTAAGATCCGGATCGTTTTTTTTTTTTGCAGTATCGTAAAATCGTAAGATCCTAAGATCAGGATCGGAATCCTGACAACCATGATAATATCAACATAAAAAATTAAAATAGTAGTGTTTATGTGTTTGAGAGAGGTTTGGTGGATGAATTTTGTTGAAGAAAAAAGTTAGCTGAAAATGTAGTTTTGTGGCTGCGTGTGACAAGGTTTATGTAAGGACTAAGGAGTAACATTAGAGTTGTGTGTTTTACAAGTGTTATATACATAGGTTTATGGTTAGTATAATCTTTTGTGGGCCTAGTAATATCATTGGAGGATTTGGGCTGAATAAATTTGCTTGGGCCTTACGTTTAGTTAATTCATTATGCTGAGATATTCGATTGTTTTGCTATATATTTGTCCGAATCGTTTTTGAACTACAATTTATTTAGGCTTCGATAATTTGAGATTGATTAAAATATTGGACTGAAGTTGTATATTTTAAAAAATTGACAACTAAAACCATTCATAGTCGTAACTCTTAACTGAAAATTGTCCATTATGCGATAACTGATTTCAGCTACGTAAAGAAACGAGTATATAGAAAGATCGATGTCCATATTCAAAACTAACACATTTTGATTATGTTTCACTAAGAACCTCGAGGAAAGTGAGCATAACAACTAACACCAAACATACCCAAGATCCTCTCCCTCTAGCACACTATCATGCACCAGAATGAACACATTCACATACATGCCCTTATTCCAATTTACCAATCTTAGAAAACCACATACACGTGGCTCATAAAATTATATAATCCCAGCATGGTTATAGCACATCTACTTAGTGAGCGACATATACTAAACACACACTCATATAAAAACATTACATATTTATAAAGGGTCAATCCAATTAAAAACTACATAGCATTTATAAATAACCTTGATACTCTAATTTGACTAGAATACTAAGATCCCCAAATCCTTTTCATAGCTTTTCTGACCTGAAACATGAATTGGCCCACTTTTTGTTTCTTCCTTTGGTTCACTCCATCACTTACCTTCTGACAACTTCATGAAATCTATGATCTGTATCAGTTATAAATAAAGATCAAACTACGGTAGATCTTCCATTTTCTACAAACTAAGAAACATAAAGGAGTATAAAACTCAATCAAATGTCGGGGATTGAGGAACTACCATCAATTCCCTGTAGAGGCTTCAAATGAACTCAATCTGACAACGTTCGGAGCCACAGTGGAAGTTGAATAATTTCTCACGCTTCTTGGGATCAATTTTACGAGCATTTATTCTAAACGTCTCCAAAATCTCGGAATGTTTCAGCAGATAGCTTAGTAATGCGAACACTTCTTCATCTAAGATGAAGTTTTCATGTCTTACAGCTTCCTCACTGTGTATTATGATTTCTTTCATCTTAAAGCGCAGACAAACTGGTGGCTCCACTGGTGGGTTCCATTCCATAATGAGAGGTTGCTCCCCCTACCGATAAATACAAACAAATACCAGTACTTAGCAATGAGCCTGTCAAGAGTGACACCCCTCGACTCAAGAGGTCAACAAATTGCATTCGATACCCGAAATTAATAGAAAAGGCGCCTATATAAAAATCTAGGACAGTGCATTAAAGAACTAGCTTTGTGACAAAGTGAGTGTTTGGATGTGTGTTTTGATAATGATTATATGATATTTATGATCAGAAAACATTATGGATTGTAGCATTTAGTGTTTGGACATGCTAATGGTGTCTGAATTTGACAGTTACTTAATGTTTGACAGACCTGATTATTCAAGATAGATAAGAATCTAAGATGACCAAAGACTATGAAAAAGAAAAAGTTGAGACGTTTTGTGAGATGGGAAAAAAAAGAAAATAAGTGATATAAATTATTAGGCATAGATAATTGCTTTTGTTGCAACTGGTAAACTGATTAATAGACGTCTAATAATCATAACATCGGAACAATTACTTGTTGATTGAAACACTAAAACATGGTCGCAACTATAAGAAAATGAGTTTCAACATGCAAATCCAAACACCCCCAAAATCCAGCTGAAACGAAAGTATGAGTCAGAATTGACCTTAAGAATCAACGTATCAGTTATTAAATTTCTAAAGAAAGCTCAGGGCACACATAAACTTACATACAGAAAGGCAATACGCTCAAGATTAGGCATATTGTTTAACAAAACCGGCAGCATGTTCAATCCCCATCCAGTCACAAGTCTGACCAAGTTGGGGAACATAGGCAAATTTAAACCATGAACGTCTTCTAAGTCTAAATCCTGCATAAGACAAACAATATGTTTAAAGCTCAAGTCAAAAGGTTCCTTGATTGTTTCGCGTTTTGTACAACCTCAACAATCGTAAAATGTAATAAGCATATATAGATGTATTCAAAATGGGTAAGATAACATACCCATGACGCATGACAAGTCAATTTCAATGTTTTGGCAGACGAGAGGAATGGAATGATTTCAGGAATGGTTTTAGCATCATGGTAAATGTCAGCTTCAACAAGTGACAACAAATTCGTGAAAGAGTAGTGATTAGTCATATTATCATATACGTAAAGATATTCCAGATTAGGAGCATCTACCACAACCTTATAATCCCCAAAAGTAAACTTAGTAAAAGTTATCCTTAGTTTTTTCAAAGACACCGAAGAGACCTTAAACGTCACCAATCTATCTGATAACACTCTTCTCTCGACACACAATTCATCTAAAACAGGACAACCCGAAACTAACTTTGTAAGCGAATGATCCCCCGAATAAACAACAGATACCAATTTGACTTTCTTCAAACACGGAAAAAGTACCTCATATTCCGGCACATCCAACACAAAATAACCGTCCAAAGTTAGCTCAACAAGCGTCTCGCAAGTCCTAAACAAATCCCAACAAAACCTAACCTTATATCTATCCATTGGAAAAACGAGAATAAGTTGCTGAACTTTAAAATGTCCAACAAGAGCACAAAGCAAATCATAAACACGATCATAATCGCACTTATATTCGCAGTTAAGATAAAACCTCTGAACAGGGATATCGCCGCGAATAGCGAGTGTTCGATCAACGAAATCGTGAAACATGTTAACTATCGCATCATATCGCATAACGAAAGAAAGATTTGGAAGAAATGCATAGAGGTTCTTCCACCTGTTTGATAAAATGCGTGTTTGATTTGCATCAAAAGGAGGGAGCATTGACAGGATTTTTACAAGTAATTCATGGGGAAAATTGCTTATGATATCTTGGTTCATTTCATTGTTGTGCCTTTTATTAGTAGTGATAATCATAGTGAGTGAAATAAAATGAAGGGTTTTGAGAATTGGGGATTCTTAAGTCTACTATTGAAATGTAATTTAATTGCATGAAAATGAAGTATAACATTGAAATCTTACATAACTTACGGTTGAATTGATTTGAGTTCAATTTTGGTTTGGATAAAAAAGGGGGATGAAAATTGGGTTTTAGCAGCTGCAGGGTTTCCGACCTAAAATAAAGATTTTAAATGAATTTAAGGTAATTAAATTGATTACGTTGAAAAATTAAAATATGGTAATTAATTAATAAGTGCAAATGGTTGTGAACAAGAATTGAGAGAATGAAAAGTATCATTCAATAGATTATTAACCGGGAGATTTACAAAGAGTAGGGTAAAACCCTAATAGCATTAATAACACTCCCTCTTAAATGTCTATATTTTTAATACACTTAGAAAATACTGCATCGTTAAAAACTTTTGTCAGAAAAATCAAGTGGGACAAAACCATGACTAAGGGAAAAAGAGTGCCCCCTCTGATGACTACATCACATGAGTTCTTTTAGTAGGTGCATTCCAATGCTGTGGTTCAATGTCCTTGATAGAACTCATGCACACCATCTTCTATAAGTTCTTAGGACCGTTTTGGACTCCATGTTGTTTAGACATTGATCTAGGATAAACAGTAAGTACAATTATAATAATAAGCACAGCGGAATAACATAAAGATTATTATTATTATCAACAAAGTTTTTCGTCATCATCTCTAACATATATTTACAGCCCCAATTCTACTTGATCAAGGTAGAACTTGTTACACACCTTGTAACAGGGATCAAGGACTTGATCTTGAGGCTGAACTAACAAACTAAAACTAACCAAAACCCTAGGCGTTTTCCCAAATCCCTACGCCTAGGTTCCCACACACACACACCTTTGGTGTTTTACATCTTGTACGTACAATAAAACTAATGACCCTATGTCTCTTTATATATTAGAGACATCTAGGGTTTACAAGAGGAATCATAATACAATTAGGAAACTAAATATTCTTCTAGAATCTTTCAAATCCTCCATCTTTTTGTAGTTTCCCTTCTTGTCACTTCAAGCCCTTCATGTTTCATTCTTCTTGTTTTGTATCATCAAATCAATAAAACCCAACAATCTTCCCCTATTTGATGATGACAAAACAAACACGTTCTTGTACGAACTTCCCTAGACGTAGTAGAGATGTTGAGATAATTAAATCTCACCATGAATGAAACAATCTTTGTCTTCCCCTTAAGCTATGTTATGCCACTCCAAGATTTCTTCCCATTTTTGTTATCAACAAATAGAGAACAAATGTAAACAGTAGAAACTTCCCCTTGAGTGGTGCATGAACATCAAATGATTAAAACACATGATAAAATACTTCCACTGAAATCAATGTGCTAACCATCTTCATGATTCTTCAAATCTGTAAGCTCCTTGTAATGATCACTGATGAAGAAAACTGAGTATAACGAATTTGATGAAGAAGTAGAATTTCCCAAACTTGTGTCTTAAATCTTGTACTATCCACAGAACTCCATACTTATACGAAACCATAAATATAAGTAAACCGCAATCCCTTGACAAAATCCTCAACTAATATGAGACACTGAGCACTACAATGTAACTCCTTTAAGTGATAGCCAATGTGTGCATAGAGCATCATAAGAAAAATCACACATTGCTAGATTCATCAAGCTATATGATAAGAACACAAACCTGTGAAACTCAACTACAACATCAAATAAATGATATTCAACCTTCTTCGTAATCAATTAATCCATAAGAACCAAATACGAGCCTTTTGAAACCTTTAAGAACATAAACTTCTTCCTTTGTGTGTGTTGGAACCAAATAACCATTCTGTGTGTGTAAACTAATATCAATCAAACTCATTGCGACTTCCCCTTACTCCTCATAACACGCAACAGTACTTTGAATAGTCGAGCAATACTTTGGAGATAGAAGTACTTTGAATCAGCAGAAGTGCCTTGGAGAAGTACTTTGATTCAGCAGAAGTACTTTGGAGATAGAAGTACTTTGAATCAGCAGAAGTACTTTGGAGAAGTACTTTAATTCAACAGAAGTACTTTGATTGAACGGAGCAGTACTTTGTAATAGAAGTACCTTGGAATAACAGTACTTTGATGAAGAGAAGTACTTTGTAAGAGCAATACTTTGAGAAGAGAAGTACTTTGGTCTTCACCACTTGCACAAGTAAACACAATAGCAACAATCCAAAAGTGAATTAATGAACCAATTTATCTCAACCATGCCAATATATAGATCACGACAAACATCAATTAATTGGTACGAGGTTGAATCTTTGAATTGAAATCACTTGTACACAAACGACAAACTTCTCTGCTCTAAACACCATCCTTAAATCGAATCTTTAATAAAAAGCATGATCGTGTATTTAATATCCAATCTCCATTATGAATTATAACAAGTATGTACGAATTCAGAGAGTTGAATATCAAAGAAACCCCAAAAATTCGAAACTTTCACCTGTTGCAGCAGCAAACTTCGACAATTTTTATCTTTTTACTGTGAGCTTAGATCGAAAATCCCTCCGGTGGAACTCTTCCTTGATATGTTGAGAACCTCCAGTAAAAATTTCAGCCCGATCCAACGGTTAACGAAGGAGTTATCGTCGTTTTAAAACAGCCCTGCAGAAAAATACGAACATATGCACCAGACTCGGATTTTCTTCTTTTTCTTCGAAAAACCTTGTAGATCCCTAGATCGAGAGCCCCCTTGCTCTGATACCACTTGATAGAACTCATGCACACCATCTTCTATAAGTTCTTAGGACCGTCTTGGACTCCATGTTGTTTAGACATTGATCTAGGATAAAAAGTAAGTACAATGATAATAATAAGCACAGCGGAATAACATAAAGATTATTATTATTATCAACAAGGTTTTTCGTCATCATCTCTAACATATATTTACAGCCCCAATTCTACTTGATCAAGGTAGAACTTGTTACACACCTTGTAACAGGGATCAAGGACTTGATCTTGAGCTGAACTAACAAACTAAAACTAACCAAAACCCTAGGCGTTTTCCCAAATCCCTACGCCTAGGTTCCCCCACACACATACCTCTTTTGTGTTTTACATCTTGTACGTACAATAAAACTAATGACCCTATGTCTCTTTATATACTAGAGACATCTAGGGTTTACAAGAGGAATCATAATACAATTAGAAAACTAAATATTCTTCTAGAATCTTCCAAATCCTCCATGTTTTTGTAGTTTCCCTTCTTGTCACTTCAAGCCCTTCATGTTTCATTCTTTTTGTTTTGTATCATCAAATCAATAAAACCCAACAGTCCTAAATGTTGAGGTAGAAGCGTCTTGGTAAATAGATCCGCCAAATTGTCATTTGAATGAACTTGTTTAACAATAATATCACCATTCTTTTGTAAGTCATGATTGCAAAAGAACTTTGGTAAAATATGTTTTGTCTTGACGCCTTTGATGTAACCTTACTTAAATTAAGCAAAGCATGCTACATTATTTTCATGCAAAACTGTTGGTGCCTCCTTCCCAGAATTTCTAAATGGTTTGATGAACTATCCGCGATTGTTTGTTTTGCTGAACGCCATGAAATTTCACTACCGTCACTCGTGAGTATGTATCCACTTTAAGACCGACCATTGTTAAGACCATACATATATCATGCATTAGTAAAACCAACTAAATTTGTTTTGATAGGTTTGTAAAATATAAACCCACATTTCTTATACCTTAATGATATCGAAACATTTACATTATTCCATTCCATTGATTTGTTCAATTTGATCAATTAGTATTCTCGAGAATTTTAAATCATAACACGTGATTTATGCATTCTATATTCCTTAAGGAATCTCAACATCAAACGAGCTCTTGTATTATTATGTTAGACGCATACTTATTTCTTATATTTCCAGACTTATACAATATTGAACTACATTATTGGATCCACCACATGTGAACATGTATCTCCATGTTCATTTACAAGTCTTTGAGAAAATATATGTGTGCCATCACTTGTACCTTATGCATAATTTCATTTCATTTTCTCATAAAAGACCAATGCATATCCAATAATTCATATGTACAGACTTCAAGTCCCAGTAACCATGTCTTGTCATAAGAGACTTTAATATTTCATTACTTCTTTGCGTCTTTACATCCTTTGGCCACTCATTTATTCATTTGCATTTCCTGCAGGTATGCTTCCATGATCTTCACCATAATTATAGCGCTGTCTTATATATTTTCATAATCATTACCATGCCCATTATCATATACAATAGTACTATTGACGTCGATTCATTACTTTTCGATTCTACACTTTACTAGATATTTATTTATTGAGATCTCATGGATTTTCATTTACCCGGGATTTTTCAAGAACCTTCATGTCTAGTGTATCTTTACAAGACTATTATGGGGCCTTTATTACCTCGATCCGACCATCTTAATTTTCATGCTCCATTTTATCACTTCAATCGAAGACTTTTATTTGGAATCGATTAGTCTATCACGTTGCAGACGTGCCATAGACTTACTACCAATCATTGGTTTTACTGGTGGGACATACGTTCTAACTGGAGCATTAGCACCGTATATATGATCTAGTCACTTCTTTAGGTCACTAAACATGTCTGGCATTTACTAGATCTGTAATGTTATTTGTCCCTTGAACTTTAACTTCATATTCATTAGTGTGAGGATCAACATTTATATCATAATTCATTCCAAGTTTCTCGCTAGTCATTCTCTCCCCCTGAATGAATTATCAATTTAAACATCCCATTTTGTGTGTTGTGGTGAATTTACTATATATCACATAATTACAAAATCTCACATGGGAAATATGGTTTGTGACCAAAACCATTCTAACGGGGAGGATTCATTATAGATTGTTGGCAAGATGCGAAGTCATATGTCATAACATGCCCCATAAACTAAAAGTTTTGTTCTCACAAGATTATTGGCTTTGCAATCAACTGAAGACATTTTATAAACGTTTCAACAAAAGCAATTCGTGTATGAACATGGGCTACTTTTAATTTCAACACTTATTCCAATAATCGCCCAGTACTTGGAAGTATTCATCACCATTCTCAATAATATAATTTGGAAAACCGTGCTCGCATTTGTTAAATCGAGCCACTTTCGCTAACTTTAAGTTGCGTCTTTAATGATCATTTCATAGCACAGTGGGGAACACATGACTAACAAAATAAGAGACATAGCACTCTCTTGTACGAGCCAAGGAACTATGACCACCTGTCCTCCTTGTCTTCTCCCTAGATGATCAACACATGGCTCTCTCGCAGCCGTTGATCATCCTTCAAGGGTTTATCTCAAAACCCTACTAGCCTCTCTATAAATAGAAGGTAACATACACAACTTCACAAGTTTCACACACTTGGGGGCAAATATTGCCTCACAGCAGTAAAGTATGGTCTTTGTTTAAATGTTACACGAACTTCTTGATCCTTATCAATCTCGTCGGGTCCTTGACGTTCTACATGAGAAACCAAACAACATGACAATTCCCATTGCAACTCTAAACCGATTTACACCATACGTAGACACTTAGCTTGTTTTTCATTCAAATCTATACTAAGAGGCTTTGTGCTCTGAATTGGCCCAACAAGAATCACATTGTTTTGGGTGTTATAAGTGTGTTTTGTTGGGTGCTTTGAACTCATAGAAACAAGGTTAGAAAGAAGGACCAGCTCGTGCATCTGTATATCAACCCTTTATGAGATTAATTAATAGCATGGTTGTTTTTTTTGGACGACAATTGTGGCTACATGGCCCCTAGCCCAGAAGACGTAGTGAGCCTGCACAACCAGGTTTGGTCCAGCCCAAAAGGCAATGGCACCCTTCCCTTTACGCACGCGGGAGGAAACCCCTATCACCGTAAACAAGACTCGAACTTAAGACCTTGCCTAGGAGGGTAAAACCTCCGTACCGCTAGACCAGAGGCCCATTGATAATAGTAGGATCGTATGATCTTACAATCATACATCAGAAAACCTTGCAAGATCAAACTAGGATCGAAGATAGCATATGATCGAAGTGAAATCGCAAGATAGCTAGTAAAATCATACGATCGCTACCGATCACGATCATACTATAAAGCACAATTTTTATTATTAAACAAACTTTTTACATAAATTAATGCTACTTCCCAAATTGTGTCAGAATTTTATCCTTTATAGATGACCCAGCGATACTCATGTCGTATTTCTTTTCTACCCAAAACATTTATCAGACGACTAAAACAAGAAGTAATTGTATGCATTACAATGTTTATATTAGTAGGATGTTTAAACTTCGACAGTATCATCCATGTTCACTTAAACTCGCCTTTTATATCGAATTTTATTGGAACTATATAATACTACAACCCCTGTTTTTTTTAGGATCTTATTATCCCCGATTAGATCTTACAATCCGATCTTATGGAGACAAAAACGATCATAGGTAGGATTGTGATCTTGATAACCTTGGTAATTAATAGCGTTAAGCTATTTCTTTCACCAGTTTATGTAGTAGGTGTAACAAATTTAATCTGGATTTGGGGTCTTTGATAGATTGGCCTCTAGATCTCTTAAGAGGTGTTTCTTTTATATCCTGTTTGGAAAATGTTTCTTTTTACATAATACTATCTGTTTAGAGTTGGTCATTTGTGAAGAAATTGTGTTTCTTTTTCTATCCTGTTTGGCAAATAATAATAAAGTAAATGACTATGCTACCCTTTATCTAAACTGGGTTAAAATCACTTGATAACTTGTATATATGTTTCTATCATCATTAATCAACTTTTTGAATAGCCATTTTTAGCTTTTTGCGTATCTAAATCTCTGGATGCTTTTTTGCTAACAAAAGAAGAAATTTTACACGATCCATATACGAAACATAAAACCCCTAAACTTTTTAGCAAAAAACGAAAACCTCAATTAAATCTAATTATTTATATAAACTAACCAAGACAAAAATGTAACCAAATCTGAGATTATATAAATTCAAATAAAAACTAAAATATACATGAATCTTAGGTCTAACCTTGTTCTTTTATCTAAACATTTTTCAAAAAAAAAAAAAAAAAAAAAAAAGTCGGTAACCATCTTCTTCATACCCATGAATTCACCATTAAATAAATTTGAAGCTTTTATTGAGATGAACAAAAACGAAATAATAATGAAACCTTGAGGGAAGTAATATCGGAGTGATTAGAAGTGAGCCTTGACGGGAAAAGACTAAACTCCGACGAGAAAGGTTGTCGGGGTACGCATCTCATGTGGGGAAGGAGGTCACCGTCGGGAGGAAAGAATGGCGGGAGTGATGGAGGATAGAAGTGTCTTGAGTGTTGGATCTTGGTGAATGGTGATGAAAATGAAATGAAAGACAAAAAGTTAAAGGGTATGAGCTGTCTTTTAGTTATCCTAGATGGGAAGGATACATGTTTTTAAGGTCACTTACATTCAAGATATTTGTATATAATAAGCAAAAAAGAAACAAGAGTTATTCCTTTGTGTGAAAGGAAATGTATCCAATAAGGACATTAAGCAAAAACATAAACACCCCTTACATTTATTATTATATACGCTAACATGCGTGTTTGGATTTGAGTTGATAATGTTTAGTGTGCAGTTTGTGTATGCTCTTTGCCATTTTCATAGTTTAAACTATATCCCTAATTTAGTCCAACTTGAATTAATTGGATTCATTAAAATCTAAAATTCAGCAATTTCAAAGTAAAATCCTTTAAGATTTTTCGAAGGCGATGTTTATTACTGCAGAATTTTGCCATCTCAAGTGTGAATAAATTAAAGACGAAAATTACCCTCAAATGTATAGAATCCACAAAACCAATTATACGAAAAAATAATAAGAAAGATAAAGGGATATTACTATGTAGAATCCCAAGTAAAGCACAACCTTTTTCCAAAGCATGTAATCCCCGGTTCTCTATCTCCATAAAGTCATTTTGAAAGGAGACTTAATTAAGTTGAGGGCTTAGAAGAAACACCAATTACCTATCAAGACCAAAAATACAATCCATTTAATAATCTAGACCATATTTTCTCATTTTACCAAAATGAACCTACACATGACTTCCAACTAACTTTTTCGCACATTATTAATTCCACATTTATTCCCTTTATTCATTTCATCCACCTAACCCTCCATTCTCCTACATCTCCTTCACCATCTCACAAAACATCTTGATCTCCTTCACTATCTTTATCCCCTTTATTCCCTTCATCTCTTAAATCTATGCATAAATATCCCAACCAAAAACACACATCAAATTCCTTTTTACACACATCACATTGTTCAGTTTTTGTACATCCAGAAAATTAAGTCACCTAGTAAAGGTCACATAGAACATCAGGTCGCCTAGATAGCCACAAGGTCGCCAGAAGGAGGTCAAGGTTTCCTACTAAACATGTGAGTCACCTAAGGTTGCCCCACAAGGTCACCCCATTTTGTTGAGAATGTACAAGTCGCCTAAAGTCGCCACACAAGGTCTCCTAAAGGCATTAAGATCGCATGCAAACTTGTAGGGTTACCAAGGAGGTCACCTAAAGGGATTATCCGGTCGTCCAAGTTGCATTTTTACTTTTTAGTGTCATTTTAATAAATTTCATCGCCTACAAGGTCGCGTAGGGACATGTGTATGGTCGAAAAGTGGTCCCGGAATGAATCTAATGGATAATATGTTAAAAGTTCATTTTGAAAAAAAAATGGGTGACATTCAGTTTTGTAAAGTCATTTAAAAACTTTTCTTTTAAAAGAACGCCCCCAAAATCAAACAAAGACTTGCTTTTTCATGCTATCCACATAAACCTTTTAGTGTTTGAGCCGGTGAGCTACCACTCTAAAAAAGCACATATTTGGCTATATTGTCTAACATTATAGATAGTTCAGTTTGTTAGCTAACTTCATGCAATGTGGATGCATCATCGTCATAGTTGACAATGATATTTTGTGTACCGACAAATGCTTCATTTGGTTGCTCTCTTTGAATGAAAGCCACATATGCTTTGATATATATGCATTATCCCTTATTTTTTTATGCCACAATTTTTTTCACAACCTTAAACCACCTATGTCACAATATATATCTCACAAGTGTATTCAATAGACTTGAACTCATAACTCCTTTGTTGGTGATCAAGTCACATACCACTAGGCCAAAGATTACGTGTCGTTGTATTCTGGAAGTGGAGGTAAAGAGCATAGTCTTTATAAACAAAGGAAAGCGGATATGGGTGACGGTAACAATTGTGATGAAAATGATTTTGGCCTCTCTCCTGCTCAATTAAAGGCTGTTGGATTCAAGATTTTGTCTCAGATAGGTTGTTTTATATTTTTGAATATATTTTTTTGATGTATATTATTTTATGTTGGTTTTGGTTTACTAGTCTTATTGGTTGTAGCTAGTTGTCATTTATAGCCTGTCATAACTGATTTGTGGTTGTGTCAAGCAATTACTTGCGGTTAATGTGACACTTCAGGCACATTCCATTGTATTTAATCGTTTTTTTGGAGTAATATATTTTACCGTGTGTACCCTTTACCCAAAAAAAAAGAAAAAAGAAAGGTAATCGTCTCTAATAAACGTAACAGTTAAAATTATAAATGTTAAATATTCTCTGAGTAAATTATTCGTAATGATGTGGTATTATGTCATTACTATTTTTGTAAGAAAGTTAGAAGAAATAGCACATGGTCTAATTATGTCATTACTATTTTTGAAATGATTTCTGCATATAAACCAAATTATCATTTCATTTTCATCCCGACCCAAAACCCCAATATTTCAACACCCCACAAAATTATTTCAATCAATCACAACCCTAATTCTCAGTTCTTAAATTAACCATGCTTTTACGATCCCACAAAAAGCTCAGTCACAAAAATTCATGCGCAAACACCGATGAAATTAACGAAGATATAATTACCAGATTACCAGTGGATGTGCTTACAAAAATCCTATGCCTGCTTCCCAAATCTGAAGCAAATCGTACATGCATTCTATCCTACAAGTGGACAGAAATCTGTGCGTTTCTTCCAAACCTTCGGTTTGTTATGCCATCTTGTGTGTCAATTCAACAAGCCAACAAGTTTTACAGTTTTGTTGATGCAACACTTGCTACTCGTGGCACTGAGCCTATTAAAAGGTTTTCAATTAGTTATTCTAAAATCTGTAATTATAGACGTGCAGATGCTTTGCTGTGTACTCTTGTTTCTCAGTGTAAAGTTCAAGAAATTGAGCTTATGTTTCCGGATGATCATAGAAAGAGAATTAGGTTTTGTTGGCCATTGTTTAAGACATGCAAAACACTTGTTGCTCTTACACTACAGGGCAAGTTTGTATTGGATGTGCCAGGAGATGTACTATTTCCATGTTTAAAGAAAATCGATTTGGTATCGGTTGTTTACTCATGTGATAAATCTCTCACAAATCTGATATCTGGTTGCCCAGAATTAGAAGAATTATATGTTGAGAGACTGATAAGAGATGATAACTTGAAGATTTTTAAGGTCTCTTCGCCATTTTTAAAGAGATTGAGTATAAATTTTACTAAGGATGCTTCCAAGGTTTTAGTGGTTGATATTGATGCCCCTAAAATTGAATACCTTGACATTATAGGTCAGATGTACAAATATAAATTTTCAATCGAACCAATGTGTATTATTGAAGCTCACATTAGTATTGACGGATCCATTAGTAATGAGCTTCTGATATGTCTTTCATCTGCGAAAATATTGGCCTTGACCAATGAAACTATAAGGGTATGTTTACTTATCAAATGTTCAGTCAATTATTCTTATATAAATATAGCATGTTTATTGTTACATTTAAAAGTATGCCCTGCCTAAATTACGCTATTAAGATTTGCTCATATGTTTTTTATCCTAACACGTAATTGTTGAGTTATGATTAAATAGAAAACATATATTTAAGATATGACTTATAGTAAGCAATTATGGATCATCAAAACAATCGTAGAAGGATAACTAAAAAAATTTGTGTGCATATAGCATCATGCGTAATGATGATGTTGAATTGTCGATTGTTTGGTTTATGCAGAACCTCACTGGAACTCGTGTATACAATCTTCCCGTGTTTCTTAACTTAGTCAAACTTGAGATTGGTATGGACTCTATTTGGTACCCGAATTGGTTGGTGTCTCTTCTGAACAACATGCATATTCTTAAGCATATAACCCTTTCAGAAATAAGTTTATGTTTCCAAGCGTAATTTAATAAGAAGTAGGAGATAAAGAGTGACATGTTGATTTTTTAGCTCAAATCATTGACTCTTCATTTCATTTTACTTTTACTCATATTTTTGGGTTGTTTAGACGTGTGTGTTGAAACGCATTATCTTAAAATCACTCAGTTTTTGTGTTTGAAAAACATCTTATGCTTCTATTTATATGATAATATATTCGTACATTTACCGGGTCTCTTGACCTTTTACCAAAAAAAATGATAATATATTCCTTAAATGGTTATTTTTGTATTGCAACTTAAAATAGTAGATAGTCATAAAAGCGTCCAAACATTATATATATATATATATATATATATATATATATATATCATACAATTAGTTACTTACAAACATTTATGTGCTTCTGATTATTGAGTATCATACCCCAAAACCCATATACGAACCCGTTCTGTTCCACTAAATTAACTGATGATTGACATATCATACTTTCATAAGCTAATTAGATTATTGTTGGTGTTTATCATTTTTATCTGTAGAGACTTCGTTCACATCATATCCACCTAACTTATGATTGGAACCCACCTGTGGAGGCACCGGATTGTCTGCGTCTTAATATGAATGAGATCTTAATAAACAATGAGACCGGAACACATGAAGAGTTCATCTTTATAAAGTATCTTCTAAAACACTCAAATAACTTGGAGAAGCTCACAATAAATGCTGATAGATTTCATCCAAAGAGGGTCGAAAAAATATTAAGCTTCCCTCGTGGATCCAGCTTGTGTCAAATTCATCTAAATTCTCTCCAGGATCCTGATGGCAGTTCATATATTTAAGGATTGTTATGAATTGTTGCAAGGGCAAGTTTGTTGTTCTGTTTTTTTAGTTGTTGTTAAGTTTGTTGTTGGTGGTTATGCTTGTTGTTGGTTTTATGACCATACTCTCCAACAATTTTGTTGAACACCATTTTAAGCAATAATTTAGTTTCAAATCTATGGTAGTTTTGGATATTGGCATTACCTTTCTGCTTGCTTGTTTCTTCTGCTTGTTTAATATTTTATATAGTATGAACATGTCTTGCTGTTTAATGTTGTTATATGCATATAGATTTATTTACGCATTCAATATGTAGAATACTGAACTATTTTCTGGACTACAAGTTTGCTACAAGATTTGAAATGTCCAACCAGCCACAAGTACTTGAGGTCTTTATCGGTTAGTCGAAAAGTTCTCATCAACTTTTATATTAGGAGACCGGGCTTTCTTCTATGGGCCACATATATGTGCAGCAGACCAACCCCATTTGTTTTGTATTTTCAAAACTACAGTCTCAGTTCCTGTTTGTTTGGTTTATTAAGGTTCTCAGATACGTTCATGATATAAAACATGCCCGTCTTAACTACGTCAGATTCGTGGTTGGTATTGACGTTATTTGGGGGAACATACTGCCGATTCTTTTAGGCAATATGTGAATATAAGGCCAAATCTATGAATCTTCTTATTCTAATTCACTTGGTTTAGGGGGTTTTTGTTGTGTTTAAAAATAGATTCTGGTTTGTTGTGTTTAAAGAAAATCGATTTGGAATCGATTGTTTACTCATGTGATAAATCTCACAAATCTGATATCTGGTTGCCCAGAATTAGAAGAAGTTTATGTCGAGAGACTGATAAGAGATGATAACTTGGATATTTTTAAGGTCTCTTCGCCATTTTTAAAGAGATTGGGTATAAATTTTACTCGGGGTGCTTCATTGGTTTTAGTGGTTGATATTGATGCCCCTAAAATTGAATACCTTGACATTATAGTGTTGAATGATATTAACCCCATGGATTACACTTTATTATTCAGTGGTCAGATGTACACATACAAATTTTCAATCAAACCATTGTGTATTATTGAAGCTCGTTTTAGCATTAACGGATCCATTAGTAATGAGCTTCTGATGTGTGTTTCCTCTACAGAAATATTGGTCTTGACCAATGAAATTATAAGGGTGTGTTTACTTATCAGATGTTCAGTCAATTATTCTTATATAAATATAGCATGTTTATTGTTACAGCTAAAAGCATTCCCTGCCTAAATTGCTCAATTAAGATTTGCTCATATTTATTTTATCCTAACACGTAGTTGTTGAGTTATGATTAAATATAAAACAGATATTGAAGATATGGCAATTATGGATCGTGAGACCAAATTTTGATAGATAAATAATTTTTTGTGTGTGTGTATATAGTTTCGTGCTTGATGATGATGTCAAATTTTCGATTGTTTCGTTTATGCAGAACCTCACCGGCATTCGTGTAATAAATCTTCTCGTGTTTCCTAACTTGGTCAAACTTGAGACTGGTATGGACTCTATTTGGCACCTTAATATGATGTTGTCTCTTTTAAACAACATGCCTAATCATGAGCATATAATCCTTTTGGAAGTAAGTTTATGTTTCCATGCTTAATTTAACAACAAGTAGGAGATAAAGATTGATATGCTGATTTTTTAGCTCAAAATAATGACTCTTCATTTTATTTTATTGGTGCTTTATCTTTTTATCACTCAGTTTTAGTGTTTGGATAAACATCTTATGCGTTTGGTTTTAAGATTTGCTAATGTATTCCTTAGATAGTCAGAAAAGAGTCCAAGCACTATACAGTACAGTTAGTTTTTTACAAACATTTATGTGTTTGATTATCGAGTATATATCATATAATCACTCCCAATACCCATATACAAACCCCTTCTGTTCCACTAAATTAACTGATGATTGGCATATCGTACTCTTCATACGCTAATATATTATTGGTGATATTTTTCATGTTATCTTTAGAGACTTCGTTTACCACATATCTACCACAATATTGATTAGGGCCCACCTGTGGAGGCACCAGGTTGTCCGTTTTAAGATAAAGGAATCTTAATAGACAATGAGACCAGAACACATAAAGAGTTCATCTTTATAAAGTATCTGCTGAAACGCTCAAATAATTTGGAGAAGATCACAATAAAGGCTGATAGATTTCATCCTAAGAGGGTCGAGAAAATATTAAACTTCCCTTGTGGCTCCAGCTTGTGTCAGATTCGTCTAAAGTATCTCCAGGATCCGGATAACAGTTTACATATCTAAGGATTGTTATGAATCTTTTCAAGCTCAAGTTTGTAGTTGTGTTTGTTTCTGGTTGTTATGCTTGTTGTTGCATTACCTTTCTTTTATGAAGGATTGGCTTGAAATTACCTTTCCGTTTTATAGTATTTTTAATAGTATGAACATGTCTTTCTTTAAAATATTGTTGATATGCATAGTTTTGAGTTTATTTCACACATTCATTATGCAGAATACAAGTTTGCTACAAGATTGAAATTTGACACGAGCCTCTAGTACTTGAGGTCTTTTTTTGGTATACAAGATGTTCTCATCAACTTATATATATTATGGGACTGAGCTTTCATCTGTGGGCCACATATATGTTCAGCAGACCAACCCTATTTGTTTTGTATTTTCAAACTTAAGGTCTCGGTTCCTGTTTGATTGGTTTATGCAGGTTCTCAGATATCATGATATAAACATGATTTCCTTAATTACGTCAAATTTGAGGTTGATTGACGTTATTTGGGGGAACATACTGCAGATTCTTTTAGGCAATATGTGAATATTAGCATATTACCTTTTTCAGATGTTGGCTTATAACGCCAAATCCGTAATTCTTTTTATTCTAATTTGCATGCTTTGGGCCGGGTGTGTTTGGCTGTGTTTTAAAATAGATTCTCGTTATAGCTATAATCCATTTTTAGTGTTTGGATAACAAAATTTGCCTATGGTTATATGACTCTTTGGAAAATCACTCTTCATAGACTCAGAACTACTTTTTGGTAACTCTTAATTTATCCTTAGGGGCTTTTATGTTTTCTAGACGAACAACATTTCCTCACCATGAGTGTCCCAATTTCATGGAGGTGCTTGCTTTTCTTTCCTTTAAGAAAAGGTAAATAGCTTGATAAGGTATCTGCTTCAACACTTGAATATATATTTGATAACAAATGCTTATCAAAATGATAGTAAGGGGAGATTGTCAGCATTAATGAAAAGTGATGATCATTCTAGATTAGGAAGTTTGTAATGTGTCTTAAAATATGTAATTAAATAGTCTATGAGCTCGTGGATTGGGCTAAGCTAATAGGTTAGTAGTCATGTTAAGCAAAGTCTATTTAGTCATTTTGTAATCCAAGCCCAATCTTCAAACCAAACGAAGCCCATAGCAAGCCCGTTAGGGCGTTTGTTACTAAGTATAAAAGACACCTTATGCTTCATTTGTAAGGTGTTCTTGAGTATGTAGTGTGTGTTATCTTATGAATAAAAGCTCTCTTATTTCTCTTAAGTTTTTCTCTCTAACTCACGCATATCTCAAGTCACCAAGGTTAATATTGTGTGTTAAGGTTGATATATCTAAGGTCCTACATCGTTCTAGTGCGGAGGCCGAGTATTAAGGTGTTGCCAATGTTGTTGTTGTTACGGAATTTACTACGTGAGCTGCATACTCCTTTGTCTTTTGCTACGTTTGTTTACTGTGATAACGTCAGTGCTGTATATTTATCTTCTAATCCAGTTCAGCATCAATGTATGAAGCATATTGAGAATGATATTCACTTTGTTCGAGACTTTGTTACTGCTGGTTAGGTCCGAGTTCTTCATGTTCCTTCACGTTATCAGTACGCGGATATCTTTACTAAAGGATTACCTTCAACTTTGTTCAAAGAGTTTCGTACCAGTTTGAGTGCCCGGTGTCCTCTCACTCAAACTACGGGGGAGTGTTAGTCGTATGTTTTCTATACATTGTATGTATTTTTTATGGGCTAAGGCCCATGTGCTATTGGTTAGGGTTTACTCTTTATATATGTAACATTGTATGAGATGAATGATATGAAACACATTTACATTCCTTCACAAACTTGTGTTTCAAATTTGTACAATTGGTGCTTTTATAAATTATAAGATCAAAAATTATATGAAGTTGGCCATGTTTAATGCTTTTGTGTTTGCTTTCTTTTTATATGTGAATGTGCGGAAATGTGAAGAGATGTGTAACATAGGACTCATATACATGTCGGGTTAATTCATTGAATCGGGCTTATATATGGGTTTTCAGGAATGGTGCACAAGTGAATACAAGACAAGGGCACGTTCTTTGCAAAATTTTTGGAGAATCTAGCAGAGGTTTTTATGCTGGAGACATAGTGTGCAATGTAAACATTTCTCAAGGTGCATAGTACAAGCGCAAGAGACAACTGTTCCAAACTATTACTAATGGTTAAGACGTACGAGTCTGACATAATGATGAGATGAATAGTGTACCACTTTTAGGGGGTCATTTAAGCCCTAAGTCGAGATTATTTGATCAAATATTGCCCTAAATCGTTTCTTTTATCATTTTAGGTACTTTGGAGAAGAAATCTGGAAAAGGAAGCATTTTGGACGTTTTTGGAGCGAAAAGTGAAGAAAACGGCAAAGTCTCCAAATCAAGCTGGAAATAATACCTGACGGCGTCACGTTATGGCAAAGAGGTAGATAAAAAGTATAACGAGACACGCAAGAATATTTTTGGGAAATAACACATGACGGCGTCACCAAGGCCGTCAACAGCAAAACACACGTGATGGCCAAGAGTTGATTAACACATGACGGCGTCAGATCTGAATCTAGGCAATACGAGAAGAATATTGACGGCGTCAGAATCATAACGTGACGCCGTCAGACCTCAAAATCTATATATAGTTTTCTAATTTTCGTGTATAAAGGAGGAGAATTTTAGGGAGACTTTTGGGAGAACTTGTGGAGAAACCCTAGGTCGAATTTTACAGGGTTTTTCATCCTTTTATCATCCATGTTTCAATAAAGATAAGTCTTCCAATAATCATTCAATATGTCTATGTGTTGTTTGATTCTATCTTATGCTTGTCTTTACTTTAACATGGTAGGCTAGGTTTTCTTTGTGTTTGCTTAGATGTAATGAAACCTAGTTATTGATTAATGGTTGGTTGTTTGTTATTAATTGTAATGGATGAATGATATCGATGTTAAGCTTAAGAAAAATGGCAGACTTCCAATTGGTAATATGCTTGAACGTCTTAAGAAACATGAATCGGATGTGTACTACGATTAATTGGTTGTATTTAATGCATGAGTAACTACTAAGGAGGCCATGTTAGGAGCTAGTAGTCGGCTCGACATAGGAAGAGGTAGAAGCTTATAGAGTTGGGGAAGATCGTACACGGCCCCACGAATGGTATTAAGGAATATAACCCGTCATCCACGCAATTGTAACAAACTAATCAACTAGTAAAAGATAGCTAGGGAGTAGTGAAATCTAAGTAAACACGTTTCTCTTATTATTGTTTTTCTCCACATTTACTTTTTTGTTATTTTATTTTCATTGCATTAGTAGATATTTGGGTTAGTTGACTAGCAACTAATTCCGCCCACTCTTCCAAAACCCGAGATTTTTACTTGCTTTTCATAACCATAAAAATACAAAAAGAATCATCCCTCACCTCTAGACCTAGTTTAATTAAGTTTTGATCCTAACGACACTATTCCCCGAGAGAACGATGAATCCCCCGGTACTTGCTACTACACTATACTACATCGGTTAGGTACACTGCCTGGTGGGGATTGCAAGCTTCTCGAGATCCCTCGAGAGGTAAAACCTTTTGCAAGGTTGCAAAACCACGCATCACATACTAAAGTGGGGAACACACGACCAACAAAATAGGAGGCAGAGCACTCCCCTGTACGAGCCAAGTAACGCTGACCACCTGTACTCCTTTTCTACTCCCTAGATGATCAACATCTGGCTCTCTCGCAGCTGTTGATCATCCTTCAAGGGTTTATCTCTAAACCCTACTCGCCTCTCTATTTAACGCACACAACTTCACATGTTTCACGCACTTGCGAAAATACTGACTCACAGCAGTAAAGTGTGGTCTTTGTTTAAGTGTTACCCGAGCTTTTTGATCCTTATCAATCTCATCAGGTCCTTACCATTCTACACGGGAAACCAAAAAACAAAACTATTCTCATCCTATCTCTAAACCGATTTACACACCATACGTAAACACTTAGGTTGTTTTTCATTCAAAACTATACTAAAAGACTTTGGGCTCTCAATTGGCCCAACAAGAATCATGTTGTTTTGGGTGCTATAATTGTGTTTTGTTGGGTGCTTTGATCTCATAGAAACAGGTTTAGCATTGAGGCTATTTCTTTCTCATGTTTATGCAGCAGGTGTAACAAATTTAATCTAGATTTGGGGTCTTAGATAGATTGGTCTCTAGATCCCTTACATTTATTATTATATATGCTAACATGTGTGTTTGGATTTGGGTTGATAATGTTTGGTGTGCAGTTTGTGTAGGCTCTTTGCCATTTTCATGGTTAAAACTATATCCCTAATTTAGTCCAACTTTAATTAACTAGATTCATTAAAATCTAAAATTTAGCACTTTCAAAGTAAAATCCATTAAGATTTTTCGAAGGCGATGTTTATTATTGCAGAATTTTGCCATCTCAAGTGTGAATAAATTAAAGACAAAATATACCCACAAATGTATAGAATCCTCGAAACCAATTCTACAAACAAATAATAAGAATAAAGGGATATTACTATGTTGAATCTCAAGTCTAAAAAGAACAACCCTATTTCCAAAGCATGTCATGCTCGGTTCTCCATCTCCATAAAGATGTTTTGTACAGACAATTAATTAAGGGCTTAAAAGGAAAACAATTGCCTATCAAGACCAAAAATACAACCTATTTACCAATCTAAACCATATTTTCTCATTTTATCAAGATGAACCTGTACATACACACCCCATGCGCTTGTTTATTGTGATTTTGTTTGACTTCCAACTAAATTTTTCTCACATTAATTCCACATTTATTCCCTTTATTCTTTTTATTTACTTCCACCTAACCCTCTATCTCCTTCGCCATCTCACAAAACATCTCCATCTCCTTCACCATCTTTAACCCCTTTATTCCATTTATCTCTTAAATCTTTGCATAAACATCCCAACCAAAAACACATATCAAAGTCCTTTTTAATTTACACACATCACATTGTTCAGTTTTTGTGCACCCAGAAAATAAAGTCACCTAGTAAAGGTCGCATAGAACGTCAGGTCTCCTAGATAGCCACAAGGTCGCTAGAAGGAGGTCAAGGTCACCCCATTTTGTTGAGTATGTACAAGTCGCATAAGGTCGCCTAAAGGCATTAGGGTCGCATACAAACTTGTAGGTCACCTAGGAGGTCACCTAAAGGGATTAATCGGTCACCTATCGCATTTGTAGTTTTCAGTGTCATTTTTAATAAATTACATCTCCTACAAGGTCGCGTAGGGACATGTGTACGGTCAAAAAGAGGTCCCGGATGAATCTAATGGATAATATGTTAAAAATTCATTTTGGAAAGAAAAAAATGTTGGACCTTAATGTTATAGAAGCAAATGTTAAGGGTAGTTTAGTGTTTATATTTTATGCAAAGTCTGTAAACCGATATTGTAATTGGGCTGGGTCCAAAAGGTAACAGTATAAACCGTTTAGTATAGGGTTATAACGCTTAGTTTAGTTATGTCGTTTACTTTATGTGAATCGGTATTCTCTTGTTCATTAGTACCGATTCATGTAGTATAAATAGGGGTAATATTCTATAAACAACAATTAGATATACAATACAATTCAATCAATACATATATCAGTTTCTATAAAACTTCTGTTATTCTACAACAAGTTGTTGTCCCAAACACCCTTGTTAAATTCATACCAATTCAGGAAGTTATATAATCGCAGAAACAAGGTTTAATCGAAGGCCAAACATCAACAGTTGTATCAGAGCAAGAATCAATCGATCTAGGGAAGAACGAATGCAAGTGGTCATCGATTGCAGCAACAAAGAAACGTGGGGATCAAAAGTTTGCCTAATTGCAGAAGGAAGAAATGGGTTTGTTTTCTTTTGTGTCGAACATAATAAGGTTAGAAAGTAAGAGTAAGTGTTGTATATTTTTATTTCAAAGAAACAAAAAAAAACATTTTTTTTTTAGATTAATAAATACAAAATTAGAAGTAAGAAACCGAACCCTTGTGGTTCACAAAGTAAGAAGTAAGATCCGAAGCATTGTGGTTCACAATGTAAGAAGAAAGAAAGAAACCTATCGTTTTTAAGGAACCTAGTGTTTAACGAAACCTTCGTGTTTCAAAGTAAGTAAGAAAACTCTAGTGTTTCCAAAGTAAGTAAGAAAAAAAGGCTAGTGTTTCAAAGTAAGTAGTGTAGCCCCTTGCACATTTCATGTCACTATTTAATTCAATATTTATATTTATTATTAATTTATTATTTAATGTAAATACTTTTGTAAATAATCTCGAAAGTTTAATCGTGTGAATTTTTCTCACGACCAACAAAATACTAGGATAAGTCTATGTGTTCAAAATACTCATATTTCACCAATACTCATATTTTATATGAACTATTGTCATTTTGTCATTTTTACGCGAGCATTTTATTTCTTACGTAATACGCGTGCTCAAACCAACGTTATAAGGTTTTAACATCATAAACGCACTCCGTTAGGCTTATCACAGTTTTAATATACTTAGTTAGAGTATATTGATAAGTTTTAACATTTTTGTAAGTATTATATTTTTACGTTGCCCGATTTTAAGTTTCGTGACATTAACCACCTCATGCTTTTAGGTGGCGTGTATTTAGCTAACACAAGAGCCACATGGGTCTTGCTAAATACTCCTTTCATCTAAACTAGACACATGGATTGTAGATAATATAAAATGCCTAGGACTAGATGACTATCTCATGCAAATTAACTAAATATCTCTCAAACTCTCTTTTGCACTCCTTTCCCATCCGTACAACATATAGCACAATTACTATCATCTATTTTAAATTCAAGACTAAAGTAGTACCAAGAAAGATGAAGACCAGGAAGTATTCTACCTAGACCAAGAGTTGTTTTATTGATTCCAAGCTCACAACAAGACCTACACAAGACCAAAGGCTGAAGTAGAATGCTAGTACAAGGGTTTCCTTAAGGCTATAACAAGTTGAGGTTAAAGACTTGAAAGATTGTTGGTGATTGAAAGGCTTAGGATAGTGTTCTTGGTTTTTAGTGTCGTCCATCCAAGAAGTTGTAAGACTTTGTTTAGTTTTTCAAGCTTTTCATTCATTTTGATGTAATTCATATCTTCTACAAACTTCATATGTAATATGGCATGATATGATCTTGTACATACAAGAAAAACACAAGTTAACTTGTTAGAGACACTTTTGAAACAACTAGTTAGTAACTAATGAATTTGTAATCTTTAGCATAGAATCAAGAACCTAGGACTTAGACAAGCTTAAGAAACATATAGAGGATGTTAAAACAAGAACTTAGGTTTTTGAATCACTTAAAAAGAGCTTATAGTTAAAAAGTTATAGCTAAATGAAGATTACTAGATGGAATTAGATGCTGAAATAAAAGTCTTCTGATCTGATCTATAAATCGTCGAAAGTGTCAAACACGAAAGTTGTTCAGATAGATGTTTTACATCAGACAACGCGGACAGTTTAGCCTGAAAGTGAGAAACGAAGGCTGTAAACTACTAAAGCCAACTGGACCTGTTTAAGACTAAAAAGTAGCTATGACTCAAGAGTCTTTATGGCATTTTGACCTCTTGAGGCCAAGACACACCCAAGGCTAAGCCAAGGCTGTTGTCTCAAGGCTTTCTAAGCCAAAATATAGCAACGGCTATGGTCTTGGTTGTTGTCTCAAGGTTATATGTCTAGCCACATGGCAAGTTTGGGATTCAATGACCCGAAATTGTCGTTGAGACTTGTTCAATTAATTGACTCATTTTCTCGACCTTGATAACTGGTAGAAAATGACCATATCACATATTAGCTATATGAATATCACTGTTACAAATCACAACCTTTACTTGATTTGTATTAACTAGTGATGCGTGGGAATTACACCCCCACAAAATGTTTTACCTCTCGAGGGATCTCAAGAAGCTTACAACCCCCACCAGGCAGTGTACCTGATCGTTGTAGTATAGTATAGTGACAAGTACCGGGGGATTGATCGTTCAACTAAGGAATAGTGTCGCTAGGATTAGAAAGCCTCAAAACTAGGTCTAGAGGTGAGGGATGATTCTTTTTGTATTTTTTTATATTTTTATAAAAGCAATTAAAATCTCGGGTTTTGGAAGGAGGGGCGGAATTAGTTGCTAATCAACTAACCCAATAACTAAGATGCAAAAAATAAAATAACAAAAATGTAAATAAAGCTAATTAAACTAGTGGTGTGAACAATAATGGGAAAATTATGTTTACTTAGATTTCATTACTCCCTATATATCTTTTACAGGTTGATAGTTTGTTACAATTGCGTGGATGACGGGTTATATTCCTTAATACCATTTGTGGGGTGGCGTACGTACTTCCCCAACTCTATAAGCTCCTACTTCACTCCTATGTCGAGCCTGCAAGAAGCTCCTAACATGGGATCATTAGAATTCGCTCATGCATTAAATACAACCATAAAAACCTAGTACGCATTGGTTCATGTTTCTTAAGACGTTCAAGCATGTTACCCTATGGAAGTCTGCCAGTTTTCTTAAGCCTAACATCGAAATCATTCATCCGTAACAACTATAAACAAGCAATCAACCCATAATCAACATCTAGGTTTCATTACATCTAAGCAAACACACAAGAGATCTAGCCTAGCATGTTAAAATCAAGACAAGCGTAAGATATATTCAAACAACACATAGACATATTGAATGAATTGAAAGGATACTTATCTTAATTGAACATGAAAGGTTTCAAAGGGTAAAAACCCTTATAAGTACAGTAAAAATCGTGCTAGGGTTTCTCCAAGTTATCCCTCTAATTGTCCTCTCTTAATGAATGAAAATTGCAAAACTATATATAGATTTTCCATCGTGACGGCGTCAAGAAGAAATATCTGACGCCGTCAACTCGTCGCCCATAGTAATATCGGATTGCCTAGATCCAGATCTGACACCGTCATGTGCAAAATTTCTCTGGGCCGTCACATGCAATGGGACCATGACGGCCTATGGTGACGCCGTCATGCCCCTAGTGTAAAAACTCTCTGGATCGTCACGGACTCTATCCACTTCACCTCTTGTTTTACTCTTGACGCCGTCATGTAGAATCTTGTGACGCCGTCAGGTACTGTTCCTAGCAAGGAAAATTAAGACTTTGCCGTTTTCTTCACTTTTATGCTCCAAAAACGTCCAAAATACTTTCTTTTCCAGAATTCACTCCAAAAGTACCTAAAATCACAAAAGGAACGATTTAGGGCAATATTTTATCAAATAAATTCAATTCTGGGCTTAAATGACCCCCTAAAAATAGATCATTTTTCGCCTCATCAACTAGTACGGTATTTAAAAGCCGTTTTGAACTCTTTAGTCGACAATATTATGAGACACCGTTATCATTTTTATCACAACACACATTGAGTTAGTAACATTTACATTTGAAGATTGTCATGCTAAACCACTTCAGGACACACAACTTATATCATCACGTCACCACACTAGTTTAACCAATAGTCTTTGACGAAACATGACAAATGTTTTTGTACAACATTTGTATCGTCCAATACTTTTACCTATAAATGATAAGTATTACAATAGTAGGGAGTTTCATTATCATACGAGGCCTCTTCGGGGTGTCGTATCGACGAGTTGTGGATTTATGAATTAGAGTGTCCTGGCTTCTCATATGTTCACTACATGACCTCTAGATTTTGATAGCCCGAACGGTAATACGAAGTTAATTATAAAAGGCTAATAGCCAAACCACATTTTAAGGATGATTCACTTATTTACACAACATAAGATAGATGTACAACATCTTAATCAAGTCAATAACTTAACATAGACTTGTACACTAATATCTTACTCTATACTAAGACACGATCACTATACTTTCATAGGTTATCATTAAAGATCGTGGTCTTGCGATACACTATCTACTGCTATAATCCATTACTAAATACTACGGTGAGTTCATAGCCCCAACTTTTACTTAAACAATTTTATAAACTCTTTTAGGGAGATACAGGCTAAAACTTTTATTTACAAACAATTATTGCTAAATTGTATGCTTTTTTGATTATATATTATTGCTTGTGTCTAAGTTCCCTTATGCCATAAGTCCCCCCCCCCCCACATCATGGACCATTAATCACTAGTAAACGCGAATATAGTAGATAGGCCTATCGGAGTTGACGAATCCCGTTTGTGTTAGCTGGATAAATAACCAAACATATTATATTTGTAACTCTAGGTATATGGAAAGTACCTACACGGGGTTATTATTATCCTATATATCATTGTTGATATATACCGTCAGGTTGAGTGCCATGAGCTTAGATGCAATAATATATTTATCCGATGATTGCATTCATTGCAATTATCACTTAAACTCTGAAAACTAATTGTCCATTACTTAAACCTATGAATTCACTCAACCATTGTGTTGACTTTTGGCATGTTTTATCTCAGGTCCGTAAGATATATCTGGCACACAAGTGAAGGCACATGGAACAGACATTTTGAAGACTATGCATATTATCATTCGATAACGTTTTAAACTTTATATGTACATTATGGGACCTCTACTCTGATATTATGAATAAATTCAAATGATAACATATTTTAAAAACGTCTCATTTTAGAGTCGTTTCTGTACTTGTACTTTGTGTTAATAAGTAATACCCTTGTTTAGCTTCCACTCCTATACGAGACTAGGGGTGTTACTAGTAGAAAGATCAATTTTTGGTCAAAAAGACACTTTAGTGTTTCATAGCAAGTAAGAAAAAACAATCTTGATCAAACTAAGAGAAACCTTTGTGTTTCAAAGCAAGTACGAACTGATCATGCGATCACAAGTAAGAAAGAAAGGAAGTAAGTAAGAAATCAAAAAGGATGACAACTAGGTAACCATCCACAACTACACTTGACCAAAGCATAGCACTTCAATGTCCGAAACTAACCAAAACAAACTACACAACATGGGCAATTATGATGGAGACAATATTTAAGGCATATAGTATTTGGGAAAGTTGCAAAAAAAGGAGAAGCAACAAATGAGAAGAAGGAAAACACATCAATGGCAATGATCTTTCGAACATTGCCACAAGATGTTTTAATGCAAGTTGCACAATACTCGACTGCAAAGGAAGTATGGGACTCGATCAAAGTCAAGTATTTGGGAGCCGATCTTGTTCAAAAAGCACGACTACAAACCTTGAGGAGTGAACTAGAGACGCTAAGGATGAAACCAAATGAAAAATTAAGTGACTATGGAGGAAAATTAAGTAGTATAAAGGCCAAGTTTAAAGGCCTTGGTGAAACTTTGGAAGATAAGGTGCTAGTAAGGAAACTATTTAACTCTGTTCCAAAGAAGTTTCTACCTATCGTGGCGTCTATTGAACAATATCAAGATTTAGACAAAATGTTGTTTGAAGAAGCCGTTGGAAGATTAACTGCTTTTGACAAACACCTCAAATTCAAGACGAACATGAAGAAAATTATCAAGACAAACTTTTGATGGCAAGTTCAGGCAATCAAGGAAGAGGAAGAAACTTTTACAAAGTAGGAAAAGGACGAGAAAGAGATACAAGGCAAGGAGAACAAAGCAAGAATAAAATGAGATGCTATAATTGTAGTGAATTCGGCCACCTTGTAGATGAATGCACCAAATGGAAGAAGAAAGACAAGGAGGATCAAGCACATCTCATTTATGAAAATGACGATGAACCAACATTGCTATGAAGACATGTAAACAAGACTCGATTAAAGTCTACAACATTAGGGGGTGAATGTTGGACCTTGATGTTATAGAATCAAATGTTAAGGGTAGTTTAGTGTTTATATTTTATGTAAAGTCTGTAAACCGATATTGTAATTGGGCTAGCTCCAAAAGGTAACGGTATAAACCGTTTAGTATAGGGTTATAACGTTTAGTTTAGTTATGTCGTTTACTTTATGTGAATCGGTATTCTCTTATTCATTAGTACCGATTCATGTAGTATAAATAGGGGTAATGTTCTGTAAACAACAATTAGATAAATTAGATACACAATACAATTCAATCATTACATTTATCAGTTTCTATAAAACTTCTGTTATTCTGCAACAAGTTGCTGTCCCAAACACCCTTGTTAAATTCATACCAATTTAGGAGTTATACAATCGCAGAAACAAGGTTTAATCGAAGGCCAAAGATCAGCAAAAAATGTGTGATGTTTAGTTTTGTAAAGTACTAATATAAATTGGTCATTTAAAAACTTTTCTCTTAAAAGAACCCACCCAAAAGCAAACAAACACTTAGCTTTTTCATGCTAGTGTTTGAGTCAGTGAGCTACCACTCTAAAAAACGCACATATTTGGCTTTAGTGTCTAACATTATAGATAGCTCAGTTTGTTAGCTAAATTTGTGCCAGGTGCATGCATTATCGTTGTAGTTGACAATGATATTTTGTGTACCGACAAATGCTTCATTTGGTTCATCTCTTTGAATGAAAGCCACATGTGCTTAAATGTAAATGCGTTACCCTTTATTTGTTCGAGGTGCAATTTTGTTCACAACCATATACCACCTATGTCACAATATATATCTCACAAATGTATTCAATAGACTTGAACTCATAATTGCTTTGTTGGTTAGCAACTCACATACCGCTAGGCCAAAGATCGTCTCTAATAAAGCCATAAGCAAACTGTTAAAAGTATAAATGTTAAATATTCTCCGAGTAAATTATTGGTAATGGTGTGGTATTATGTCATTACTATTTGTGTAAGAAAAGTTAAAGAAATAGCACATGGTCTAATTATGTCATTACCATTTTTGAAATGATTCCTGCATATAAACCAAATTATCATTTCATTTTCATCCCGACCTAAAACCCCAATTTTTCAACACCCTACAAAATTCTTTCAATCAGTCACAACCCTAATTATCAGTTCTTAAATTAACCATGCTTTTACGATCCGGCAAAAAGCTCGGTCACAAAAATTCATGCGCAGACATCGATAAAATTAACGAAGATATAATTACCAGATTACCAGTGGATGTGCTTAAAAAATCCTATGCCTGCTTCCTGAACCTGAAGCAAATCGTACACGCATTCTATCCTATAAGTGGACCGAAATATGTGCGTTTCTTCCAAACCTTCGGTTTGTTATGCCATCTTATGTGTCAATTCAACAAGCCAACAAGTTTCACAGTTATGTTGATGCAACGCTTGCTATTCGTGGCACCGAGCCTATTAAAAGGTTTTCAATTAGCTATTCTAAAATCTGTAATTATGGACGTGCAGATGCTTTGCTGTGTACTCTTGTTTCTCAGTATAAAGTTCAAGAAATTGAGCTTATCTTTCCAGATGATCATAGAAAGATAATTAGTTTTTGTTGGCCTTTGTTTAAGACGTGAAAAACACTTGTTGCTCTTACACTAAAGGGCAAGTTTGTATTGGATGTGCCAGGAGATGTACTATTTCCGTGTTTGAAGAAAATAGATTTGCTATCGATTGTTTACTCATGTGATAAATCTCTCACAAATCTGATATCTGGTTGCCCAGAATTAGAAGAATTATATGTCGAGAGACTGATAAGAGATGATAACTTGGAGACTTTAAAGGTCTCTTCACCATTTTTAAAGAGATTGGGTATAGATTTTACTCGGGATGCTTTTAGGGTTTTTGTGGTTGATATTGATGCCCCTAAAATTGAATACCTTGACATTATAGGTCAGATGTACAGATACAAATTTTCAATCGAACCATTGTGTATTATTGAGACTCGCTTTAGCATTAACGGATCCATTAGCAATAAGCTTCTGATGTGTGTTTCCTCAACAAAAATATTGACCTTGACCAATGAAACTATAAGGGTATGTTTACTTATCATAAGTTCAGTCAATTATTCTTTATAAATTTAGCATGTTTATTGTTACATTTAAAAGTATGCCCTGCCTATATTGCGCTATTAAGATTTGCTCATATTTATTTTATCCTAACATGTAATTCTTGAGTTATAATTAAATAAAAAATAGATATTGGAGATATGACGTACAGAAGCAATTATGGATCATCAAAACAATTTTAGAAGGATAATTAAAAATTCTCTGTGTGTGTATATAGCTTCATGCTTGATGATGATGTTGAATTGTCTATTGTTTGGCTTATGCAGAACCTCAATGGCATTCGTGTATACAATCTTCCCGTGTTTCCTAACTTGGTCAAACTTGAGATTGGTATGGACTCTATTTGGCACCTTAATTGGTTGTCGTCTCTTCTAAACAACATGCCTAATCTTGAGCATATAACCCTTTCGGAGGTAAGTTTAAGTTTCCATGCTTAAATTAATAAGAAGTAGGAGATAAAGAGTGATATGCTGGTTTTTTAGCTCAAAACAATGACTCTTCATTTTATTTTATTTGTACTTTATATTACGAGGATGTTTGGGTGTGTGTTTTGAAACACATTATCTTTTTTATCACTCAGTTTTAGTGTTTGGATAACATCTCTTCTGCTTCTGGTTTTAAAATATGCTAATGTATTCCTTAAATGGTCTTAATTTTTTGTATTGCAACTTGAAATAGTAGATAGTCAGAAAAGCATCCAAGCACTATATAGTACAGTTAGTTTTTTACAAACATTTATGTGATTCTGGTTATCGAGTATATATCATCACTCCCAATACCCATATACAAACTCCTTCTGTTCCACTAAATTAACTAATGATTGGCATATGATACTCTTTATACGCTAATATATTATTGTTGATATTTTTCATGTTATCTTTAGAGACTTCGTTTACCACATATCTACCACAATATTGATTGGGATCCACCTGTGGAGGCACCGGATTGTCTGCGTTTTAAGATAAAGGAAATCTTAATAGACAATGAGACACGAACACATGAAGAGTTCATCTTTATAAAGTATCTACTGAAACGCTCGAATAATTTAGAGAAGATCACAATAAATGCTGATAGATTTCATCCGAAGAGGGTCGAGAAAATATTAAAGCTCCCTCGTGGCTCCAGCTTGTGTCAGATTCATTTAAAGTATCTCCAGGATCCGGGTGGCAGTCTATATATATAAGGATTGTTATGAATCTTTTCAAGCTCAAGTTTATTGGTGTGTTTGTTTTGGGTTGTTGTGCTTGTTGTTGCATTACCTTTCTTTTTTGAACGATTGGCTTAAAATTACCTTTCTGTTTTTTAGTATTTTTAATAGTATGAACATGTCTTTCCGCAAAATGTTTTTGATATGCCTAGTTTTGAATTTATTTCACACATTCATTATGTAGAATACTGAACTATTTTTAGAACGACTACAAGTTTCTTACAAGATTAAAATTTGACACGAGCCTCTGGTACTTGAGGTCTTTATCGCGTAGACAAGATGTTCTCATCAACTTATATATATTATGGGACCGAGCTTTCATCCGTGGGCCACATATATGTTCAGCAGACAAACCCCGTTTGTTTTGTATTTTCAAACTTAAGGTCTCAGTTCCTATTTGTTTGATATATGCAGGTTCTCAGATGGGTGTTGATATCTACACATACACTTTTACTTTATACACATACGTTTTTGTTGTATGATCCTAGTGGTCCCACTAAATTTATGTATAAATTTATGTGTATAAAGTAAAAGTGTATGTGTAGATATCACTACCCTCTCAGATATCATGATATAAACATGTGTTCCTTTATTACGTCAAATTTGGGGTTGATTGACATTATTTGGGGGAACATACTGCAGATTCTTTTAGGCAATATGTGAATTTTAGCATATTACCTTTTTCGGATGTTGACTTATAAGACCAAATCTGTAATTTTTCTTATTCGAATTTGCATGCGGTGTTTGGCTGTGTTTTAAAATAGATTCTGGTTATAGCTATAATCCATTTTTAGTGTTTGGATAACAAAATTTGCCTATGGTTATAAGACTCTTTGGAAAATCACTCTTCATAGACTCGGAACTACTTTTTGGTAACTCTTAATTTATCCTTAGGGGCTTTTACGTTTTCCACATAAACAACATTTCTTCACCATGAGTGTCCCAATTTCATGGAGGTGCTTGCTTTCCTTTCCTTTAAGAAAATTAAATAGCAATTGAGAATATAATTGGGAATTATAATACACAAGTTAGCTTGATAAGGTATCTGATTCAACACTTGAAGAATTCAGGGATATATATTTGATAACAAATTCTTATTAAAATAATATATAGTAAGGATCCCAAGTGGTTATTGAGCTTTGTAGTGGTAGTTCTCGTACAATTCAAATCCAGTTTACATTCTAAATCATAGTTTGTACAAAATTGTAAATCTAGCATAGTTGGCGCTTCTATAACTTACACCTATAAGTTGACTAAGTTTCTACATGTGACGGTTTTATCTCTTTTATGGTTGTTCAACATAGTTTATTTTGTTGATTTCAACATGAGAGGATCCTATCATAATCCTGTGGTGTTTAATTTGTTGTGTGTTGTGAATAAGGGTTGTGCAGAGGGAGGCATGTGTGATGTACTGATGTGTGTATCTGTATTTTTTAGGTACATTCTCATGCGCTAGTGGTGGTTATTGCATTGGAACTAACCAAACAAAAATGATAATGGATCCAAAAGCCTAACCGATTATATATTTAGTTTTTTCTTAGAAAACACAAACTAGTTATCATTGTTTAGTTTCTTTTAACCGATTTGGTCCAAATGCGGAAGGTTGAATAGAATAAAATTATGGCTTTATTTTAATTTGTAAAAGATATGTACGTCCAACATCGTTCCAAGTTCAGAACATCAAAAAGATGGGTTCAGATCCCCTTTTTACTAACGTCTAGTTCAATTATTTGGTTTGGGCTATAATTTTAGTGTTTGGATAAACAAATTTGCCTATGGCTATTTAACTCGATCTTTGGAAAAGCACACTTCAATTCATAGACTCAGAACACCTTCTTTATCTTCTTAATCCTCCACGCCCTTGATTCAGGTATCTTGAGAAAATCACCATCAAGCTATGTACCTTCATATGCACGCTTGACACTCGCCTTCATCTGCTTCATCCTGCGGGCAAGAATTTCATTCTCTACTCCCTCACCATCATCATCATCATCTGAAAACAGCGATAGAAGGATAGATAATCTGAGGATAAATTAACATGCAATTAGGCTAACTATCCCCACAGTCATTCCTACCATGAATAAAAGTCTTACCCGTATTAACAACGTCGGAAGTACCAACATTCAACTTCCTTTTCCTACGGCTCAACAAACCTTCAACCTCTTCCTCACTTCCCTCTTCATGGTTTACAACACCCTCAGCTTGTGCAATGCCATTCCTTCTATCAAATTGACTTTGGGAGGCATCAACATTCGACCCTGAGGGAACGGCCTGAGAAACGCCAACACTTGAAGAAGGATCAACATTGGTCTATTCTCTGAAACCATGACTTGAAAACTTGACTGGATGTGAACATCCCGTTTAACAACATGCCGATTAACCACGTGAATGATAGGTTGATCCTACACTTCGTTGTTCAACTGAACATCAGGACGACCTCCAGCCTCAGCGCTTCCACTGGCAACATTGGCATCAGGATCCTGCAAATGAAATGAATGACTGGTTCACTAGTAACAACCAAAAACTCATCGTCATTATGCGTCACATATTCATCAATATCCAACACTGCAAGCACAAGACATAAAAAGATACAAGTCAAATTATATCTTGGAAAAAAGACAAATTTTACAAACCAACATATGCATGAAAATATTTTTACCCATGCCAGCCTAGTGGAGTACTACACTCAGGTGAGCTTGCACCAGAGCCCCTTCATGATAAGGCCTCTGGTGCACAGACATGGTGCAAAGGATACGGTATAAATCCTTTGTACAACAGCAAAGACAACTGAAGGCCTAGCATCATCTAGCCTAACGCGGCGACTTCGCCCAATGAACTGGTTAGGCACTCTACTACCCCCCCCCCCCCCCAAAAAAAAAATACAGGTGAATAAAAAAAACCTAAACGACTCTCTAGCTCTGGCGACCAAAAACCCTCCATTCCCTAATCGTTTCTTTTCTAATTCTGTCCAAACCTTTGTGATATCTTCAATAATCTGTTAACGTGATTGATTAACACCTTTGTTTCTCTTAAGCGTGATCAGATTTGTTGTCTAAATTACTTTGTTTTGGTGAGTTCTTGTAATTGGTTCATTAGGGTTTCGGTTTTTCATTAAACTGACTTATGTTTTAACTTAATTTATTGATTCTGTTTAAGTCGGTTAGGGTTCTTTGGGTTATATATTGATCAGTCGACTAATCTCCATTATTATTCTCTATTTTTCCATCGACTATCATGACTGGAGGTTGAATTCATTGGTGCGTTATTGCTAAAACCCTAACTTTTTAGTTAGGGTTTTCATTATCATCGATTCTCTGTCGGTTTCCTGATGGTTGTTTTGATTGCTTGGTATTGTTGTGGGCTTAAAGAGAGATGAATAAGGGTTTTTTTGGATACTAAGAGTGCGACTAAGGTGTCGAAGCATGTGGGTACTTCTGCTGCTGGTGATTCGATGGGTACTAATTCATTAACACAACCTGTTAATGTGAACTTAGATGAATTGAGTACTAGATCTTAGATGAATTGAGTACTAGATTCAAACGTTCTAAAACCCGCGAAGCTGCTAGGAGTGTTAGGAACACTACTGATGTATTTGTTTCCACTACTGGTGCACTTGATGATGAATCTGGTCATCGTATAAGCGTTAAGGATGGGGCAGATTCTATGGTTGCACAATCAGTGTCGCATGCATCTGGTGGTGTTGAAGAGTTTCTTGATGCTAATAAGAACAACGATAATGCTCCTCTTAGTAATGGTAATCCTAGTTTAAATCAGCCTATCCATGCATCTTCTGGTCCTATTATTTCTTATTGGAGTGTTGATGATGGTGATATAGAATTATCTACGCTAGTGGACAAGAATAAACAAGTGAAGCCGGTTTCACTTGATTCAAATGGTTCAAATGGTGTTGCTAACCAATCTCATGTTACTGAAAAGGTTGATACGAATTCTCATGGGGCTGGTAGGATTGATAAGGTTGGTGTGGATACTATGAAGCAAGCATCTAAGTCTTATGCTGGTGCTACTTCTAATGAACCTAAGAAACATACATCTAACTTTCGTAGGCTGGAATGTAGCAAGAAATCTAATGGTGTGGATCTTTCTGTCCCTATGAAAGTGGTTGAAGAGGTGAACACTAGGTATGAGAATACTCTTTACAGAAATTTCCTTGGCCAACGTCTTGCTTTTCCTGTTGTTGATTACTATGTACGCAATACGTGGGCTAAGTATGGTATACAGAAGGTTATGATGAATGCAAAGGGGTTATTTTTCTTTAAGTTTAACTCGAAGAAAGGTGTTGAGGATGTCCTTGAAAAAGGTCCTTGGTTGATTAGAAACGTTCCAATTATTCTTAAACCATGGACTTTAAACACCAACATACTCAAAGAGGATTTGACCAACATCCCAGTGTGGGTTAAATTCCATGATGTTCCTCTTGCTATGTTTTCTGACGATGGTCTTAGTCTTCTTGCCACATTGATTGGTACGCCCAAAATGTTAGATGCTTATACTAGCCAGATGTGCAAGGAATCATGGGGCCGTAGCAGTTTTGCTAGGTGCATGATTTTTATGAAGTCGGATGAGGTGCTTAGGGACAGCCTCACTGTTGAGATACCTTTACTTGATGGTACGGGCTCGACTATGGAGAAGATCCGGGTGGAATATGAGTGGAAACCACCTAGGTGTGATAAGTGTAAGATTTTTGGTCATACTTTGGTTGATTATCCTAAAGTTGTTATACCTCCTGTTCAACCTAATAACATCTTGAATGAAAGTCCGATTGAGATTGTTTCTTCCACATCATGCTTCCCCAAGGACAAATAAATTCGGGGTCGAGTCAAGCTAGCGACTCAGTAAACAAAAACAGTAGCATTCATATAGGGTTTTCACCCTAAATGTGGGGGAGTCCCCCATGCTATGGTTACATATAGAGTGAAAAAATAAAATGGTGTTTTCCACGCTTAGCTTGTAATGTTGCCCTTTTACGTTCAAAATGTCGGCATAATAGCCGGGATTTTGAATATTGAGGACAATATTCATCCTAAGTGTGGGGGGGTATTCGCTATTCTAGCGAATTTTATCACATTTTACTATATAATACCCCCGTTTTTGGCCAAAATTTCAAAAATTTTAAAAATTTTTCACTGGTGCTTCAAAATTTTTGTGGTAATCAGTCCGCCTTGTCTAACCGACATAAGGGATTGGCTAGTCCAGGAGCAAACGGCTCTTGGTAAAGACATCTCAAACCCGTTGATGGCTTGCAATTTGCCAAAAATTGTATGGTTCCTCAACTCCCCATATCCTCAAAAGCAAATGAGTTGGCTAGCCCACAAGATTATGGCTTGTGGTAAAGGCCGTGGAAAATCCATAATTGGTAATCAGCTCACCAAGATGTTGACTATTCCATCAAGAGTTGGCTAGTCCAGAAGCAAACGGCTTTTCGTAAAGACTAATCAAATCCGTTAACAGCTGGTGGTTTGCTCAAAATCACACGGTTATCAGGTGTGCCACAGTTCTTACACCTGGCTACTCCAGAAGTGATGGCTTTTGGTAAAGAGTTTAAAATCCATCAAGTTTTCAAAACAGTATTGCTAGGGACTAGCAATAGTTTAGTGTGGGGGATTGATGAGTGCTCAAACACTCATCATTTTTGGTCAAATCGTAACTGCAAAACATACAAAAACACTCAGAAATGCATCAAAATACTGAAAATATTTCAAAATTGTGTTTTATATGTTTTAGATGCAAAACGAGTAAAAACAGATAAAAAACGTGCAAAGTTTGCATAATTGGCAGTTTCAGTCCCCCAACTTTCAAAAATTGACAAAAACAGTCCCTAGGCAGTTATTTTGTAAGAAAAGTCAATAAGGTCCTTGGAAAATCAAAATTTGTCAAAAATGGTCCTCGGATGAAAAGTTTTGAAAATTTACATTTTGGTCCCGCAGGTTTGGATTTTTGCAAAATTAGTCCCCGGGCATTTTTAAAAATGGAAAATTTACAAATTAGGGTCCTTGGGAATTAATGACTTGGAAAATTTGAACCTCGGTGATAGTTTGGAAGATTGGCAGGTTCAACCCTTCAAGATTGCAGAAATTACACTCTTAGTCCCTATGCATTTTAACTAATTAATCTCATGGACCCTTTGTAGTATTTACTTAACCCATCCTAAATAACAAACCCAGCTCCCTTTTATTCCTACCCAGCCCACTTCCTGATCCACCAAAAGCCCACCAACAAAATTAAACCCTACCCCCGTTTTTATTATAACCACCCAGGTCAAACCATCAGTCAAACACCTTATCCCCCCAAACACATACCCGTGACCTCCCCCCTCCTAGCCTGCTACTACTCCAAACACCATCATCACCTTCTCCTGCCACACTCAACACCAGCCATCCCCTTTATCCCTTTCCACCACTAGACTCCAAACCTTGCCCCCATTCCAAATACTATCTGCCAAACTACTTGTATCTACTTTTCCCGCCAAGATGATTTCAATGGCCAAGATGAAGGTTACTAATCTAAGGGTCCAAATTGGAAGTGAAAAAGAACTTTGTGGGTCTCAAAAACCCTAAATGGGCAGTATAAAAGGAAGAAGAGAGAGATGGAGCATGGCAGTTAGTTTTAGTAGATGTTAGTAGTTAATAGTTGGTAATTTTAGTGTAGAAAAGTTTCTTAGTATAATTTCTATTAAGTATTGTAACTCTCAGTTGTAAACTCTCACCTTTGAATTTAATGCAAGTTTTATTTTTCATCAAAAAAAAGTTACTCAGCTTATTTCCCTGCTCATTTAGTGCTTATTCAGTATTTACTTTAGCTTATTCAAAGTTTCAAAATTGCCTTTTATTCACATCATTAGTATAAGTTTTAGTTTAGAGAACCTCTGCAACAAAATTCCTAGTTAACTGTTATTATTAGTCCTTACTGCTTAATTGAGTTAGCTTTTTGAGAACTGCTTATTTGCACTTTTAATTTGTTTAATCAATGTTAACTCACCTGCTTCAAACTCATTTTGTCTAGTTGCTTCAAAAATTGGTCATTTGCTTTGAACACCATCATAACAGATGATATAAGGGGGTGTTTGGACCTGACATTTGTTGAGAATTGATGTTGTTGGTTAAATGTTTCATTATCACATGTAGTTTACATTAAAGGTTTAGTAGAGTTTTAATCCATAAAAACAGTAGGTTGTTTATTTAAAAGTCAAGGTCAGATTAGAAATCAGTTTAACAAGTAGTATTATTGAAATCAGTTTGCATAATTGTAAATGTGGCTGTATTGTAATTCACAATAGCTTAATTTAGTTTAAAATTAGTTTAGTTTAATATCTAGGAGTAGTAACATTGAATTGAAATTGGATTTGGTCAAGAGTTTGACTCATTGTTTGAGTCAACTGTCTCAGCAGCTAGCACACCCCCATCAAGCCCGGTTCAATCCTAATTCTAGATTAGTTAAAGTAGGAGCTAGTGCCTAAAATTGGTTCTATCAGTTGTTGTATTTAAGCAATCAATTGTAGTGGCTTAGTTTGAAATTTTGAAATCTCTTGGTTTCTTAATCCAAGCCTGCATCTCCCCACTATTTCTGCAGGCCTGCCTAAACAGCCATACATCAGCTGGTTTAGCAAGCTGCTTATAAGCTCAGTTAAGAGGTAGTTTATTTTTATTGATAGTTTCTTAGCTGTAGATTACACATATGTGCTTATTTTGGTTTTTGCTTATCTCCTAGTAGCTTAATTTAGGTGTCTAAATAGCTCTGTCAGCCCATTTTTTTTTTTTTTTTTTGCAGTTTTAGGTTTAGATAAAGGGAGTGCTTATTCAGGTTTCTTCAGCTCACTTTGTGTCTCCATTAGCTTATTTAAGCCACTCAGTATCTAAATATTGGTTCAAGTGATTGGTGAGTGTTTGGTTTTGAGATTTTTATTAGCTTCTATTTCATACAGTAGCTTATTTAAGCTCTCTGTTAGCCTTTAGCCCACTGTTTCCCCTGCACCCTCAGATTTTGCCAACTTTCATGAGAGTGCAGAATGTTCATTAGTTAGCTTTAGGGTTTGATCTTTGTTGTTTTGAGTAGCCCATTAGGTAGTGTTTAAGATTTAGGATTTAGTTTCCCCTTAACTGCTTATTGAGACTGCTTATTAGGCCCTCACTTTTGTGTATTTTTGCATGCTGCTGCATTATTCTTACTCTTGATCTGTTGATTTTTTTTATTAGTATTACAATTGTTTCCTGTAGTTTTAATTGAGTTGTTTAAATATATCTGAGATTGAGGTTTGCTTGTTTATGCTTTTGAGCTTATTCATGAGCTTATTTGTCTTGCTATGCCCTGCATCACCAAGTCTGGCAACTGCCTAACTTCCTAGGATTGCATATGATTCATTAGCGGACCCCACTGGGTGTTTTTGGGATTTCTGGGAAGCCTAGTACCCCAACTCTTTGGATCATGGCTTAATTTGGACTCCTTAGCTCATTTGATAAGCTTTCTAAGGTATGCAAGTTGGTATTCTAACTGCTGATGTATCAACATGAAATCTTAGCTTGTTAGATTTTTGCCTTTAGCTTATTTTGGCCTTTGAATGTTGTTTGATATTAGTATTTAGCCTGTTAATGTCTGGTTTACATTATGCTTGCTTGAGTTTTCACTGGTTTTGCTTATTTGCTATCATTGCTCAACTGCTTAGTTCAATGCTCACCATGAAAGCTGTCCCAACCACCCAACTTCCAGCCACTCCCTAGGCCTGAGTAGTGGACCCCACACTTGGAACTTTGGTTTTTTGAGAAGCCCACATAGCTGGATTGTTGATTCCAGGCTTATATTGGGTCTGGGAGCTTTTACCCTAGCTTATTTTGGACTCTAATTCAGCCCAGTGGACTGTTTGGTTTTGAGCTTTTGAATTGTGCTTATTAGCTTTGTATGGCTTAATCTGTGAGTTTCTTTGGTATTTTTAAGTTGATTTAAGCTTATATAAGTTATTTGTAGTGTGTTCTAGCTTTTGATAATTATTTGCATTGTTTGCTTATTTTTAAGTGCTTATTCGCAATTGCTTATTGCCCCATTCTGCTTATTGTGATTGCTTTTTCAGTAGATTTTATTTTTCATAAGTTCCTAATTATATTTTAGAATTTTTCTAAAAATTTCAGATTTTTCTTTGCCTTTTTAGTATTTTTAATAAATCAAAAGTAGTTTTAGTAATTGATAAATAGTAAATAATTAATAATAAATAGATAAATAGTGTAATAAATATATTTTCTGTTTTAAAATTAGTTTTATAATATTTTAGATTTTTCAAAATTATAATTTCATTTTTCTAGGTTTATTTTATATTTTCTTAATTTTTAGTGTATTATTAAATAGTTAAAAATAGTTTTTAATTAATAATAAATAATTAAAAAGTCAAAAAAATATTTTTCTTTTTTTCAAAATTTTCTTTCATCGTTAGGATCGTGAAAATATAATTTTCATGTCCGTAAGGTTTGCGTAGCGTAAATTTCACTTTTTATTTCGCGCACTCGCGTTTATTTTAATTTTAACTCGCGTTTTATTTAAATAACTTTTGCGTTTTTAAATTTAGGTTACGTTTGTAAAAGTAGTTTGTTAAATTAAGAAAAACCAAATTTAAATAAAGTGATAGCTTCTATTTAAGCCGTTTGGCTTATTTTTCTGCTTACGTATAAGCAATTTCTGATTTTAAGTTTTTTTTAGATTGCGTTTTAAGTTAATTAGGTTTCACGTCATTGTTAATATAGTGTGTTTAATCGTTCTCACTTATATTTCCGTAGCGTAATCATTCAAACTCACTTTAAACCCTTTCCTGTCCAAACCCGATCACAAACCCGTTTTGTTAACCATCACACCTCGTCGGGACTTAACGACCCGGGGAAACCACTATATTCCGCGGAGTATTGACTCTAGGCTGTTTGACCTTGTTGACCATCACCTGGTCAGTTTAGGTTGACCGTTTGGAGCTAATCAACTCCTCCACAGTCCGAGTGGAGGAATCACGAAAGCTTGGACTGGAGTAGTAAACTAGACAAGAAAAAACATAGTAAAAACGCAACTTTAGTCGACTCTGTGACAACTGGCAATTTAGGGAGACATTTTAAAACCCGCATTACTTTAAAGTTGGTGATAATTAAATATTTGAAATTTTTATTCGCGATAAATTTGTAAAATTTGAACCGTGGTTTTGAATTATGAAGATTATGTGGAATTAAATTTGAAGTATTGATTTGATATGGAATATATGTCGTGATTTATTGTTGAGATATCTTTTAGGCACTACGTTGACTCCGACACTAGGATAACCTAACCAATTTGAAAATTTTGAATAACGGTTGTGTTGTAAATTTTTACGAACGTATTTATGATCAAATCTCGTGAAAAGACGGTTTAGAAAATAATGGTGCGTGAGTTAACACGTGTTGAGAAATTTTGAGATATGAAAAACGAGCTCGAGTTGAGGCTGTCGGAATACATTGTAAAGATTTTGGTAATGGTCCTTGTGGTTATTGACTAGTCACCCTCCCCCTTTACTAATATTATTATCATTGTTTTAAAAAAAAAGAAAAAATAAATAAAATAAATTGGTCCTTGTGGGATAACCGGCCAAACAAACACAACCACACATACCACTCTTATCACCTCCATCTTCATCTCTCTCTCTCATCCATCACCAACCCTAGCCGCCGCCCCATAAATCCGGCAGCCACCACCACACCGCCACTCCCACTACAATACCACCACCACCATCTTGTTCATCATCATCTCCTCTTTCTTTTGGTATATAGCACGCACCCTAAAACCTCCCATAACATCACGTTTCATCATCAATCCGCCACTATTCCTAGATGTTTTGCCAAATCCGTGAGTCTTGAGGTTCAAGAAGGTGAGCAAACACCAAAACAAGTATAAACTTGTCTCGGTGTGATTAAATCCGTGAGACATGGTGAAAACCTTAATGGGTTTTGGGTTTTTCTTGTTCTAATCTTGTCTAAAAACAATGGGGAAATGATTTTGATAATAAATATTTGATTAAAACAAGTTTGGTATCCGGGTTTGCAACTTTCTTGTGGGTGTCGAGATGAAACCAAGAGCTTAGGCTCTCGGCTTATGACAAGCTTATGTGGTTTCTTGGTTCTATTGGTCTCGGGGTAATGTTATCGAGAGTGTTTGGGTTTATATTTTAAGGTTTTGATTGAATTTTGGTATCAAAATTTGACATGTTGTTGTTGTTGTGATGTCGAAGACCCAAGGGGTCTGTTTGGTTTGTTGTAGCTCGTTAGAGCCAAGCCAAGACCACCCAGGTCTTGGGGTTGTCTCTCGGCTGAGTTGTAGCCGACTAGGGGTGATCCGAGACCAAGTGGTTTGGTCATCACCTCAAAATGGATACTTGATGTTCTTGTTGCTATTCTTGTTGTTAATAAAATTGTTGCTGCTATTGTTATTTGTTGTTGTTTTTGCGTTGTTGACCGAAGGTAAAGAAGAGGCCGAGACCTCGTGGTCTCGGCAAGAGGATTAATATTTGTATTGTGGAGTTGTGTTGACGGAAAGTGGTAATGGGGACCGATTGTGAGACGGTCAACTAGTATGACGGAGATAGGTTAGTCGGGTGCCGTAGTCGGACCCTATTGTTGTAGCTTGTGAAATGGGATGATTGACGGACATGAATTTATTGTGATTGAGATTTGATTATATTACTTTGGACTTTCGGTTGTGCGAGTCGAGGTCACGTTACTTTCTAGTCAATGATTGACTTCGGCAAAACGCCTTAACACTTGGACTTGGACAATGAGCCGAGAGTGATGACTCGAACATGTGACCCATCTTTTATAACTCGATATAAATTATAATCAAACTTAATAATAAAAACTCGTAATATTTATATTAATAATATAAACATTTATATAAATATATAAATGTGAAAACGTATATATCTATACTACTTTATAAAGCATTTGGGATATGCTATAAATAGAAGGCTTAAAAATTCAGATTCAACAAATTACTTATAATAGAAAGAAGTGTCTTTTGCTAGAAAATCAATACATTACATCAGAAATTAACAACTCATTTAATTGATTTGTAATAGCTATTTAATATATCATTATCACTATTTAATCCATCATTATCACTGTGATTAAAAAATAAAACGTCTAAGACCTTTAACTACTTTTTAATGCATACATTAAAATTATAATTATATATACTATCTAAAACCCAGGCAACGCATCACATCGCGACACGTGTCCAAACACTGTTGCATGAACAGTGCTACAGTGATTTGCTACAGTAACCAGTTTTGTTTTTTTTTTTTTTTTAAGAAAATTTGTTTTTTTAAAAAAAAAATAAAATAAAATACAAAAAATAATACATTTTTTTTTGCGCCGCTACAGTGCTCGGTCGGTACAGATTTTTTTTTTTTTTTTTTTTTTTTTTTTTTTTTTTTTTTTTAACATAAATTTCTTTAAGAAAATTTGTTTTTAAAAAAAAATACAAAAAATAAAAATAAAAAAATACAAAAAATAATACACTTACAAAAAATTTCTTATACAAATTTGTTTATTTAAAAAAAAAAAAAAAAAACATACCGAGAAAACAAACAACCAAAAAAATTTTCAACCGACAAAAAAAATAAATAAATAAAAAACCGTAAATATAAACAAATTATGCTTCCAAGTAAACATATGTATACTTCAGATAACAAAATTACTAATTATACCGTACAACCGACAAAATACAAAACACAAAACACACCCGCCGCAACGCGCGGGCAACCCCGCTAGTTCATATATAAAGCCTATACAACCGCAAACCAAACAACACAAACCAAACAGAAAAAGGAAAAAAATACTACTCTGTTTATCTCCGGCAGTGGTCGGTCGACCGGCCAGGTCACCCCTGCGCCGACCGAGTCGCCACCACTGCAAGTAGTCGGCCTTCAAAGGTCGGTCAGCTCCAAAACAAGCAACCCCTTCGTCCCCTCAAAAAAAACAAAAAGTGTACAGTTACACTAATATCAGTGTTTTCATTTTCAAAAAACGTACACCAACAAACTACAACAATATGTCCTAAACCCATCATCCAATCTCACTAAAAGCTACAACAATCTCATCTTCACACAAGAACAAGACTCAAATCTAAGAAGAAAAAGAATATACAAGATCTCAATATATGTTTCAAATCTTCCATGAAATTTACGATCAACAATCATCATAGATCTATAGGAAGTTTTCCTTCTTTTTAACTATCCGAAAGTAACAAAGATAGGATAATAACATATTTGTTATCATCCTTTCTATCTTTCGGTCAAAGAAAACAAGAACAAAACACAAACATAAAGGTGGTACCCGAGACCTTTCAACAAGATCTTGAAGACATAAACGAAATAAGAAGACTGCTTTTTCTTGTGCTCGATTCTCAGTAGAAAGAAACAAATATCTGATATCGTTTTGTTCGGTTTGTTGAAGTAAGAAACAACAAGATTTGTGTTTGGATATTTGTCTTCACATGAAGAAAGCAAAGGGAGATTGTGTTTGTGTTTGTGTTTGATTGTGTGTCTGGAAGTTTATCAAAAGAATGAAGAAAGGATAAGATCTTTTTGTGACTGCATTTGACAAGAAAGGGTGGCCTTTGTTTTGCTAGAGTGAAATTAGGGATAGTGTGGAAATAAAAAGTTAGGTTGTGTGTGTGAGATTTGAGTGGTGGCTGCAAGTTTTACTCCATATAATATAAAGTGCATTAAACTTTGATATAAAGATCATTGAATAAATTTTGTTAATAAGTCTATAGTGTAATATTTGTTATAAAGCTTATTGTGTAGATTTGTTAGAAATTAATGGTGTAAATTTTTATATAAAGTTTATGATGTACAACCCTTTTTTTTCCTTTAAATTCTAAAGTTTTTAAAGCGAGATGGTTTGAATGTTAAGCTTTTTTAAAGCAGACTTTTGTTTTAGCTTTAATTTGTAAAGTTGTTGTTAGAAAAAACATATATATATAAAACATTTGCTCGCTACAAATTTTAGTTACAGGGTACTCGCCACCGCATTGCGCGGGTACCCTGCTATATTTATACAAGTGCGTATATTAAGAATAAATTGATCACGAGTAATAAAATAATAATATGACGATAAATATTATACTACGAAAGTAGTATAATAAATGTCGGGAACGTTATTTTAAACAAACAATTATAAACAACGATATAATTATAACGTTGGATGTTGTACGAAATGAAATGCTTTTTGGAAGATAAAACGGGAAACTTTCGAGTTATACTAGGTCGGGGTCACTTGAGTCCAAGTGGGCCATATTATTCATTTTATGACTTTTGTGCTTGTCACGGATATGTGACGTTAATATATTTATTTTCTATAACTACGTAACCCATTTGATCGATGGATTAAATAGGACCTATTTGGTTATATAAAATGGGTATATTAATGGGTATTGTATCCTACGACGCCCATAGGTTGTGGTATGTGTACAAGAATGATGAGCTGTTAAATATCTCGTGAAGTTTACCAAATTGACGAATTTGGTAAGTTTGACGACATATTTAGGGAACTTATTAAACTTAGATACTTACCATATACTCCCTCCGTCCCAAATTTATGGTCCACTTTAAATTTTCAAAGTCAAACTAGTTCAACTTTGACCGTAAATATATATTTTTTGTTATATAATATTTGATAAAAAAAATTATACTATTAAAAAGTACACTTAAAACCCAATCCATTTATATATTGTGCATCAAATATTATATAACACCCACAAAAATATTTAAGGTCAAAGTTGAAGAAGAAATACTAAAAAAGTCAATAGTGGACAATAAATTTGGGACGGAGGTAGTAGTATTCTACGTGCTATGTGACTTATGTTTTGGGTATGATCTTGGAATAATATATTAGGTAAATAAGTTGTGGAAGAATACCAAGTCGACGGATTTGATAAACTTCAATGATTTATTTAAATAATATGTTGGACTAATATTAGACCCGTAGATTGCTATCATTATTTCTTTTGTTATGATTTCTTGGTTTGAGTTGTGTCGATCTCCCACCCGCATGGATACCAAATGCCAAACTAATACGAGAAATGGATTTTTGGAAAGTAAAAAGGAATACGTTCGGGATTGGGAATATTTGATTTTGAGGAAATGTTTCTGAAAAGAGTTTACATTGTTAGGAAGTTGTGATACATCTTACTTCTACCGGTTTCTTTGTGCTGATATCTGGATTTGAGGTGAGCCATAGTCCCACTTTTACTCTTGAACTTTGTTTTCAATACTTGGGGTGAGAAACGTGCAAACTGTTTTATGTGGACTTTTATTAGCTTTTATTTAAAACTTGCTATGCTTATAGAACTAGGTAGATTATATCAACCTTAGTCACACAGCGAATTTTGTTATCGCGTGGGGACTCGATATGGTTAGATTGTATTGGATGTTATATCAACCTTAGTGACACAGTGAATCTTGTTATCGCTTGGGACTAGATATGGTTAGATAATATGAATGGTTATTGTATGAGATTATGTGATTGGACTATAGTGTGCACCTATAGGATTTGTTTAGTGGAATGAGGCCTAGAGCTAGCAAGCGTTTTGCGTATATGTCCACTTGATTGAATTAAGAATTTAAACCTATGATCTCACCAACGAAAGCTGACTTTTAGCACATTTTCTCAGGTAATTAAGTAATGATTTTGGATGCTTGGATTGGAGGCTTAGCTTGGCAAAGTGGTTTAAGGATCTATTTTCTCAAACTCTGATATGTAATTGTGGACCTAGGTTTATTTCTTTGGGCCTTACTTTGGATAATTTGGGATGAATGTAAACTTTAAAAACCCCGTTTGATTGTGTTTTTCTTATGTTTACTTTATCTCGTTCTTTTATGACTTGTGATGGATACCAATCTCCGTAGCACCCCGAAAGTTTGTTGAGTCTTCTGTTGTACCAAATTTTGGGGGTGTTACAGACTCGTAACAAAACCGTACCAGTGGTCGACTTTTGTCGACTGGTACCAACTGTTGGCTAAGTTGACTGGTAACACAACCGTACCAATGGTTGACTTTAGGGACTGGTACCAATGATCAATTTTAGTCGACTGGTAACAAAGCCGTACGAACAATAGACTAACAAACAAACAATAAAAAAACTATAACTTTTTTTTAGACTACATAATTCCCCATAGGTATATCTTTATTATTGACAATTATTTATAATGGTGAAACCCTAAATACCCTAAACCCACAAAACGGGCTTGGGCCTATTTATTCTCTAATAAAAAGTTGAACAGTTATTGAAAAAATGGTGCAGAGGAAACCTAATATTACCAAAACTAATATACTCAAGGTAAAGGGCTATGGTACGAGGTTCTTGGGGCTCGTTGGCACGTTCTTCCTTCCTTAGAACACGAGGATATAGGTATATAATCCAGGGATACTTAATTTTAAAAGACTCAAACCTATCAATGGAAACTAAGGAACCACTAATTTCTATAGTAAGATGTGGACCTCGGGGAGCGGCCCTTAGCCCTTGGAGGCATGATCCAAGGGTAAAAAGACAAAAAAGCTACAAAAAATAAGTAAAGAAAAAGACAAGTGAAAGAGGTAAAGGACGGGGTTACATACCTAGAGAACTTGTGAACGCCGCTTCTTCGTCGAAAACACGAGAATTAAAAAAAATGATCAGTAGGATTCATCGTTCATCAAGTGACAAAACAGAAAGACAAAAGACAGATTTTTCAAAGATTTTTTTAAAAAGGAATAACAAAAACTCAACAGAAGAGTAGAGGATTTCAAAGTGTAGAAAAGAAATTTGAAAATTCATGATCGCTTTATATACCTCAAATCTTTTGGGGCACACAAGACGTGTCCAAATACTTATTAAGCCTAAACGAGGGCACGTATACTAAGAAGGGGATCAACTAAGCCCGGGAAAAAGGGTAAGGAAGTTGAAAGGATAGCGCTTAGTTGCAAACAGAACATAACGCACACATGCATTTCAAACATATGAAATGATTATCTCGTCAACCAAGGAAGAAAGAGAAGGTTGATGGCTATAAGACAGCCGAGTCAAAAACCCATACCATCTTTGCATTTGATGTCTCTAACACCAGAAGAAATGTGCAAGCAAAGCGACAATTGTCCACTTACAAGCTAGGCTTTCCAAATTCATCAAAAAAAGCAAAGCCCGAAAAAATGTCGCATCATTTTACAAAGGACAGAAACGTCAAAGTCCATCAACATGATGCGTGGTTTTGTAACCTTGCAAAAGGTTTTGCTTCTCAAGGGATCTTGAGAAGCTTGCAATCCCCACCAGGAAGTGTACCTGACCGATGTAGTATAGGGTACTGGCAAGTACCGGGGAATTGATTGTTCTCTCAGGGAATAGTGTTGTTAGGATCAAAACTTAATTAAACTAGGTCTAGAGGTGAGGGATGATTCTTTTTATATTTTTATAGGTTTTTAGAAAGCAAATAAAAATCTCGGGTTTTGGAAGAGTGGGCGGAATTAGTTGCTAGTCAACTAACCCAATTATCTAATAATTCAATGAAAATAAAATAACAAGAAAGTAAATGTTGAGAAAAACAATAGTAAGAGAAATGTGTTTACTTAGATTTCACTACTCCCTAGCTATCTTTTACTAGTTGATTAGTTTGTTACAATTGCGTGGATGACGGGTTATATTCCTTAATATCATTCGTAGGGCCGTGTACGATCTTCCCTAACTCTATAAGCTTCTACTTCTTCCTATGTCGAGCCGACTACTAGCTCCTAACATGGCCTCCTTAGTAGTTACTTATGCATTAAATACAACCAATTAATCGTAGTACACATCCGATCATGTTTCTTAAGACGTTCAAGCATGTTACCAATTGGAAGTCTGCCAGTTTTCTTAAGCCTAACATCGAAATCATTTATCCATTAAAATTAATAACAAACAACCTACCAATAATCAATAGTTAGGTTTCATTACATCTAAGCAAACACAAAGAAAACCTAGCCTAGCATGTTAAAGTAAAGACAAGCATAAGATAGAATCAAACAACACATAGACATATTGAATGATTATTGGAAGACTTATCTTTATTAGAACATGGATGATAAAAGGGTGAAAAACCCTGTAAAATTCGACCTAGGGTTTCCCCACAAGTTCTCCCAAAAGTCTCTCTAAAATTGTCATCTTAATACATGAAAATTAGAAAACTATATATAGATTTTAGGAGTTGATGGCGTCACGTGTAAATTCTGATGCCGTCAACTCGCCGCCAAAGGAATTCTCGTATTGCCTAGATCCAAATTTTACGCCGTCATGTATTAATCTTCTCATGGCCGTCAAGAGTAAATTACACGTGACGGCCTTGGTGACGCCGTCACGTGTTAAATTCCAAAAACATTCTGGCGCGTCTCGTTATACCTTTTTATACCTCTTTGCCATAACGTGACGCCGTCACAAGCAATACGTGATGCCGTCAAGTACAAATTCTAGCTTGATTTGGAGACTTTGCCGTTTTTTTCACTTTTCGCTCCAAAAACGTCCAAAATGCTTCCTTTTCTAGATTTCTTCTCCAAAGTACCTAACATGACAAAAGGAATGATTTAGGGCAATATTTGATCAAATAATCTCGAATTTGGGCTTAAATGACCCCCTAAAAGTGGTACACTTTTCGTCTCATCACAACATATCTCACTACAATCAATGTATTAATGGACGGGGACATTTGATAGTGTACGGGAGTTTCACCCCAAATGGTTGAAGCCCATACACTCAAAACAGGCCAACAGGAGCCAAAGCCTGTTATAAACTGCCTGGGAAGCGACTTCCCAGGCCAAACACGGGCAAAACAAATCTTGATAAACCCGTTCAAACAATGGTTGGACTGGAATCTCATCCACATCCATTACAATTTACAACTGACAAACACGTGTCGTTACCTTATATATTCAAATTTATTTTGCTTGAAGTAATTTAGATGAGTTTGACAAAATGCAAGCCAATTTTGACTTTTATAAGTCAAATCGAGGGCTCGATTTTGAAATCAGACTCTTTTACTGGTCAACAAAATGATGGTTACCACAAAACATTCTTATCTTTGCATACTCGGTTAGTGTTAAAACCCAAGATAGATTGAAGTAATGGGAGATGTCTTAAACCCAACATTCTTCTCTTTGTGTCACTCGATTCATCTATGGCTTGTTATGAGGAGACGTCTTAAAACCCAAGATAGATTGAAGCAATGGGATGTCGGCATAAATGTCGGCTTAAACCTACTCCAATGCCCGTTGTGTAAAGGGCGACTGATTCTCATGTTCATTTGTTTTTCGAATGCCCTTTCTCGACTAAGGTGTGGTCTATAGTTTTAAAAGAGGCTAGTATTCCAATTATTTCTCCAATATGGGATGATGTGATGGACTGGCTTCTTCTCATTTCTAAATGTAATTCGGTAACAAGTATTGTGTGACGTTTTTTACTTGCAGCTACCTCTTATTTTATTTGACAGGAACGAAATGGTCGTATTCATAGTAAACCTGTAAAGAAACCAGATGAGGTATCGAACATCATTTTGGACACAGTGAGATTGAAGATTGCATCGCTCAAGTTCAAGGAAAGTGATCGAGTGATCAAGCTCAAGCAAACGTGGAAAATTGCGGCCGGAGACATAAATACCTGATTTATTCTTCATGTAATCATCTGAGCTTTTAGGTGTTTTTATCCTGGTTGTCATGGATCGAGGGTGTTCAGTCCATGTAGTTTTTGTTTTAAGAGTAGTTCATTGCTTCTCTTCATATTCTTAAACTCTATTTATTTTTTATATTCACTGACCAAGGATCAAATGAGAAGAAAACTTAAAATGAGAAGGATGAGAAATAATTATAACTACACATTTGAGATGCATCGACTTGAATTAGATGCATCCCTAGTCTTTTAGATGCACCATAATATATTTTCTAGCAAAAAATTAGATGCATATGCATATATTAGATGCATTTAATCAAGTTAGACGAATCCTATACATTTTTCATCCTCTGCGGGTCAAATTTGTTTTTAGTACTACTTTGCATCATTTTTACTTCAAAATCACTTTCGAAACTAATTGGGATGCATCTAAATGAATAGAGATGCATCTAAATCAAGTCGATGCATCTCAAATGTTTGATTATAATTATTTCTCATCCTTCTCATTTTAAGTTTTCTTCTCACTAGATCCTTACCCCTGAATATAATCCATTTACCAGAAAAAGTAAACTAAAAACTAAAAACTAAAAACTCAGGGGCTAATAAGTAATAATGGCAAAACCTTTATGTGTTTGACTTTATTTGGTCCTTGATTAAGCATCTGCTTTTCATTCCTTCCTAAAACCCTGAATTCAATCGGAACCCATTTCTCAATCCTTTACAAAAAACCATGATTCCACAGTCAAAAAAAGCTCTAAACAACGAAGAAGACATCATAAGCAAAACACCAAACGAATTGCTTACAAAAATCCTATCTTTACTTCCTGAATCCGATGCAAATCGAACCCGCATTTTGTCGAAAAGATGGAAAAGCCTCTATGCATTGCTCCCAAATGTTCATTTAGTTATGCCCTTTTGTTGGTCAACTGAACAAGCCAGCAAGTTTCATGATTTTGTTGATCAAACCCTTGCTATTCGTGGCAATATGGCTATTCAAAAGTTTTTTTTGTATTGTTCTAAGAAGTGCGATTATGGTCGTGTTTATGATTCGGTTTGCGCGGTTGTGCGGTGTAAGGTACAAGTACTTGAGCTTAGGTTTCCTGCTGATAGATATAGAGTTAAGTTTTGTTGGGATTTGTTTAAGACTTGTAATACGCTCGTTGAGTTAACTTTGAAAGGTGAGTTTGTGTTAGATGTGCCTGGAGATAATTTGTTGTTTCCGTGTTTGAAGAAACTTGATTTGGTGTCGATTGTTTATGCGTGTGATCAGTCGGCTGCGAATTTGATTAGCGGGTGTCCTGTTTTGGAAGAGTTGTTTGTGGAGAGACAAGTGATTGGTCGTTCGGATTATTTGCAGAGGTTGAGTGTATGTTCGGCGTCTTTGAAGAGATTAAGGTTGTCTTTTGCGATGTGTGTTAGTGGAGATTATGAGGTTGTGATTGATGCTCCGAAATTGGAGTATCTTAATGTTTTGGATGTAATGTTGACGTATTACTATTTGACGAAACCTTTGTGTCTTAATGAAGCTCACATCAAGATACAGGCCACTAGTGATAGTGAATCTGTTACTCAATTTGTGACAAGTATTTCGTCTGTCAAAATATTGACATTAACTGATTCGACTTTGATGGTATGTTTACTTATTTTTCTTGCAAGTTTGACTAGCTTAATTTATGCCCATTTTTGTTATATGACTTATATCCCAACACTCTGTTGACAAAGCCCCAAAACACAAAATGGTAAAGAAATTTATGAGAAAAGCAATAACGGGTAGTCAAAACAAGCTGCAAAAAGCTAGAAACTTTAAATGTGTATTTGGATATAGGATGATGGTGATGTTTATTGGTTGGTTTATGCAGGCTTTATGCTACATCCCTGACATGCCCATGTTCCCTAATTTGGTCAAATTTGCGATTGGTAATGTTCTTTGGGGCTGGAGTATGCTGCCGAGACTCTTAGAGAATATGCCTAATCTTGAGCATATTACCTTCTTGCATGTAAGTTTATTTGTACCTAGAACTTTTTTTATGTATATTACTCTTCATATTCTGATTTTACTTGCTTTGGTGGTGTTTGGCTGTGCGTTTTGAAAGTGATTCAGATTATTTGATTTGACATGAACTCACAATAAACTGTTTTTAAATATTTTGGATAAACAATTATGATGGTTATATGACCATTTGGATAATTAGTTTAATATTAGCTGCAACAAAACTGATTATTTACGGCCAAAATAGGATTAGTTATTTATTTTATTTTATTTTTGAAAGTGAAAGTGTCATAGATATTCAAATTTTTACAAAGTCTTAATTACCACCATAGACATGCCTATGTAGTACATTTAAGATCCTTGAGTAATATTAAAACTATACTAGTGTAACATAGCATTCTTTAACAGAAATACAAACAACAGATACAAACTTCTTCATACAAAACTATTCACGTCTATATCCTTATGAGAACTATGTTCCAGCTTCTTTCCACCTTTTTAACTTCCAATGTATCTTTTACTTTCAAACTCATCAGTTTCATCTTGACTGTTTCTATAATCATTTGACTGATTTCATCTTCACTTCTTTTACTTTCACCAAACAGTCTAGCATTTCTTTCCTGCCAAACACTATAGACTGCAGCACCAATAACTAGTCTTCTCACAACATTCCATATGCTACTGAACTCTTTTTCATATTTGGCTTAAGTCCTAATACACTACTGAACTCTTCTAGAAACTTTTTAATCACCTTTACAGAGCAAAGATATCCATGACAAAACACCATTAGGTCATCAGCAAAACACAGGTGTGTGATCCTCAACTTTTTACACCCAAAATGATATTTAAACTGCCGTGAGACTGCTATATTCTTCTTTTGCATCAGATTTAAAACCTCCATAACTAGGGTAAAAAGATAAGGTGATATTGGATCACCTTGTCTTAAGCCTCACCCCCATTGAAATATCCAACTCTTTCCCATTCACGTTTATTGAAAACTTTGTAGTTGTCACACATTTTATTATCCACTGCACCATCTTCTCATGAAAACCAAAAGCTTCTAAAACTATTTTGAGGAATTCCCGGTTAATAGTGTCATATGCCTTTTGGAGATCAATTTTTAGAGCACATTTCTTTCCAGTGGTTTTTCTATTATTAGCCCTAAGCAACTCTTGAGAAAGAAGGATGTTGTCAGTGATTTGTCTTCCTGCTATAAAAGCACTTTGGTTCTCACTAACTAACTTCCCCAGTACTTCTTTATCCTATTAGTTAGTACTTTACTTATGCACTTGTAGATGACATTACAACATGCTATTGGCCTAAAGTCAGATACACTGTTAGGGGTATTTATCTTAGGGACAAGTGAAATAATTGTGGCATTTACCTCACCGAGTAGTCTACCATTGGTAAAAAAAACTCTCACTGCTTTGCAAACTTCTTTTCCCACAATATCCCAAGAGACTTTGAAAGAATTTTATGTAAAACCATCTGGACCAGGAGCCTTATCATCTTCAATATCAAATAGAGCATCTTTTATTTCTTTCTCACTCACCTCAGTAATCATCTCAAGAGCTTCTTCATGAGATAAAGTTGTATTAGCGCCCACCCGACCAGAGGGACTGAGAAGTTAATAGAGACAAAACTTATCTTCAAGCTTTGAACTGTGAACAAGGTTTAACTACATCTTGAGTCCCCAAGAAACCTTGAAAATGTTTAAGAAACTGACCTGCCACCTCTCCATTTTCAAATCTTTGACCCTTATCATCACAAACAGAACTAATTAGTCCCATGTGCTTTCTTCCTTTTAAGAATTTTACGAAAAAATGCAAAATTCCTATCTCCTTCATTCAACCAATCCACTTTTGCCTTTTGATACAATAATCTTTCCTCATCTTTCATTGCTTCATAATAATCTGTAAGTGCCTTGCAGCTTATTTCTTTCACCACTTCATTATGCGGGTCTTTTTCTAAATCACTCTGAGCCTTTTTTTAGTTTCCCTCTGCAATCTTCCACTCGTTCAAATACATTTCCCTTTTGCGAACTCAATTTAGTCAAAGGCTGCTTCGTAGATTTTAGTTTCTTCACAAGCTTGTACATACTGCACCCTGTAACCTCTTTTTTCTATTCTTCTTTCACTATCTGAATAAATTCATCCTTATGTGCTGTGAAATTTGAAAATCTGAAAGCTCTTATACATTTAATCATCTCCTTTGGCAGTGTAAGCTCACAAGGTGAATCATCAGAAATCATATATGGTAGGAACTTCCCATTTGCTTCGTTGAACTGACTCACAAAATTATCATTCACCAAAATCCTATGCAACTTCTTCAAAGTTTTACATCTTGGATTCTTTAAACTTTTTGTCCAAGTAAAAAAGAACCCAGAGCTGTTACTATCCTCAACTTCTATTTCTTAAACACAGTTTTGGAATTCTATCATATCACTAGAAGAACTTGAACTCCCATTTGAGTGTTCATTAACAGTTAGAGTCACACTGAAATAATCCCCAAGAATTGCCCATGGAGTTCCATTTGTTATCTGTTTCTGTATTTTCAAATCTTTCCATGAATTCTTCCTCTCCATTCCAGCATTACTAGCATACACTATTGTTACATAGAACTTTGCTTTTTTCTGAATAGATTCCATTAAAAAGAACAAACTCTGTTTACATCTCTTTAAAAGCTAATTTGATAGATTCTTACTCCCGTTTAACAAACCGTCCTGCCTTTTTTTTGCACATTGATGACGTATATGGTTACTGTATCTTATTATTACGACTTCATACAATAGAAGCACATCCAAACACTGTGCTACTACAACCCAACTTATCACAGCTGATTTGATTATTCTTATTATTGAATATTACATAATCACTCTAAAAAAGCACATGCAAGCACCCCTTTGTTTCAAAGTAAAGTTTTTGACATATCAATGTTTTTTCTATTTTGTATCATCAAATTTATTGTAGATAACATAATCTTTCTAAAAATGGCTATTAATTGTGAAGTTAAAAGTAATTTGTTTGACCGCAAGATTTATAAGGGAGCATCAGGGAATCGGTGACTCATAACCAATTATTGGTAATTTCTTTTTTGTCTATCCTTAGGGGCTTCTACCATTCCCGCACGCACAACATAGTTTCGACATGCGTTGGAACCCACCAGTCGAGGTACCGACTTGTCTTCGGTTGAAAATGAAGGAAATCATAATTAAGAATCGGGAAACTATAACTCAAGAAGAATTCACCTTGATAAAGTACTTGCTAAAACAGTGTAAGAATTTGGAGATATTGATGATAAATGCTCATAAAATTGATCATAAGAGGCGAGACAGGTTATTGAACTTCCCCCGTGGCTCCAATTTGTGCTGCATCAAATTCGTTTGAAGCCCTCCAAGATCCCGGTAGCGATTCTCACAGATTATATGTAAACTTGGTGCTTTTATTATGGCCACTCTGTCCAGTTTACATTCGGAATCTTTCAGAGGTCATTTTGAATCTTTGCAAACTCAGGCTTTGCTCAAACTTGTGTTTCAAATTTGTACAATTGGTGCTTTTATTACTTATAAGATCAAAGATTATATGAAGTTGGCCATGTTTAATGCTTTTGTGTTTGCTTTCTTTTTCTATATTTATGATATACTTAAATGTGCGGAAATGTGAAAGATATGTAACATAGGACTCATAGCCATGTCATGTTGATTCATTGAACTGGGCTTATATGTGTTTTCAGGAATGGGCATAAGTGTTTACAGGAACAGGGCAAGTTCTTTGCTACATTTTAGGGGAATCTGGCAGAGGTTGTTTAGTGGGAAACACAGCTTGCACTTTGTATATATATGGCACAAAAATGTATATCATCTATGTCATGCATACAGCCTATATTTGTTGTAGGGCATGTACGTGTATGTGTAAGTAGTATACCGAATAGTGACAGTGGTGTAGGTGTTGTATCAGACAAAACCAAACGAAGAAAAATTATGATGAGACCGAAAACCTAACCGATTCAAACTGGTCCACAGGAGTTTAGTTCCTATTTATAGCCAAATTAATCCTCAACCTAATTGTGAACCTGATAGATATGTTGCTTCGCTAATTCATAAGGAAAAATGCAAGTATAGCGTATCATTTTAAATATAAAAACATGAAATTAAACTAGACAGAACCAAACCAAAGAACTGTTTTTTATCATAATCTAAAACCTAGAACCAAAACAAGCATAAATTATGCTAATCTAAAGCAAAGAACCATAAAAACAATTTTGTAATAAATTTGTTATTTGTTTAAAATAATAGAATATTTTCTTTTCTGATGAAGTTAGTTTAATCAAATTTAAACAAGATCAAGATGCTCAAAAATACTAAGGTTTTTGTGAGGTTGGGTTGAGCAAGTTTAACTGTTCCAAGTTTTTTATTATTTTTTTTATTTTTTTGTAGCTTCAAAGGAAAAAAAAAAAAAAAAAAAAAAAAAAAAAAAAAACACAATTTATACACAGAAGAGATATATGACATAAGAACCAAATTTCTTGCTTAACAGGTCTGCCTGTACATGTAATTTGGTATATCAAAAGACGTAATGCGATATGTAATGATCATATTAGTTTCGTTCAGGAAATAGAAGTAGCAGAATTTCCAATAGTTTTCGTTATCATCACCAAAACAAGAAGTCACAGCAGTTTCGCATACTTGTAAATCTACCGCCTCAACCCTTCCACAATGTAGTCCGCATAGAGATCCCTTCAGAAGAAAATACAAATCAGAGGATAAGCATAGTGGAGCTGATGAACAGATTAAATAAGGATGTAAAAAGGTAATCAAAAATCCAGAATCTCTCCTGATTTTTCTGAGCAATATACCAATGGAAAGGTGCTGTTTTGCCTAATAAAAGAGGTTGTTTCTTTTTTATGTTAGGCAAGAGAATGTATGGGGCCCATGTGGGACCACATCTATTGTTGCATCTGAATGAGGAGGGAGGCAATTTATATGCCTTCTAGATATAGAGGGAGATAAGGAATTTAATGGACCCCACCTTCAAAAGAAACAATATTAAATTTTTTAGTGGGACCCAATTCTTCCCCATAAAGAAAAAGAAACAGCCCCGATCTAATATGACGTTTTGGTGCTTAACCGAGAAAGAGAGTGCATGTTTATAAGGGGTGTGCAAAACTCAAAACCCACAAAATTTAAACCAACACCGGAACAAACCTGACAGGTTTTGATCAGTTCAGTTCAGTTCAGTTCAGTACTTCAGTTCTCTGTTCTAGATTTTTTTTAACCGGTTCTGAATATTTTCACATCGGTTCTTAATTTGGCCAGGTTCAAAACTGGAACCATATGGTTCAGACAATTTTTCAAGCTTAGAACGACCTCATCTGAACTTGTCATTTTTCAAATCAAGACACACTCAAATAATTACAGTTTAATGTCCAGTAAACAAATCTACTTGAATTTTGTACTAGACAAGTTCAGATAGGTCCAATTTCCTGTTCCAATATTCTCTTAGTACAGTTACCATCAGATTCCAACCCAATGCACACCCCTTGTATGTATGTATTATGTATGTGTGTGGGGGTGCAATACTTGTGGCCTGCCACGGCGACCTGATCAGCTTCCTATGTAATTAGTGACGTTGTTTATATAAATACGGATATAATGATAATAATCAAGTATATTGTGTTTTTAGTGAGTCAACAGAATTGTATGGACTGTATATCACAAAAATTTTCCTATTAATAATGCAAATACAGCATCCATCTAAAGTTTTAAACCATACTATGACAGCATGTAAACTTTGTAGAATATCCAAATTAGATCAGAAAGATCCATTTAAGATAAAAGCAGGTATATCCATATTCATATGCAAAATAGCAAATATTGATAATCAGATATGATCACATCCGCAAGTTTTTACTTACATTGAATACTTGACTGCCTCGATTGCCTTGTCAGCTGGCAAGAAATCATCAACAGCAACCTCCTTATTTTCGTTCTTCTTATCTAACCACTTGTTAAAGATAAACAAGATATTTGTCTACAGAACTGTTCTCAATTTTGACCTGTGTACCTAATTACTTATTTATGGTCTATTTGGGTTGCGTACTTAGTATGACCCGTTTTAACCTGTACTAAAAACAGCCCGTTTCAGCTAAGATCTGTTTTGAACAATGACTATCAAAATCTAGTTCTGAAAGGATACAGTCTTCAAAGAAGCGACGAATCTCAGCTAAACGATGTGGTGGGAGCTCCTTGATGTCAGTGTAGTGCATATACTCAGGATCATCAGCACAGACAGCAATGATCTTATCATCTTTCTCTCCCTAACGATGCCCATATATCTTAGTAAGATTGTTCAATATGCAAAAGAGCACAAATGTAAACTAATATGACCGTATAAATACCTGATCAATCATGGGCATGAGACCAATAGCTTTGGCACGTAAGAAGGTTCCTGGCAGTATTGGTTCCTGTATTATAGCAGATTGAATTTTAACCAAAATTTTGAAACTAACAATTCATGTGAATATGATATAGCTTTAAAAAATAAATAAATAAATAATAAATAAATAAATAAATAATCATACCTGCATGATGACCAAGACATCAATTGGATCATTGTCCTCACAGAGAGTACGTGGAACAAAACCATAATTGTGAGGGTACACAACTGATGAGTATAGGACACGATCAACCTGAAAAAGCATATTTGGATCTCATATGAGTATGAATCTTCTGTCACAGTATCATTATGCTAGTTATTACTACTTAGAGATGAAAATTTTGACTCATTACTTGTGAACGGTCGATTCAGGTTATTATCTATAGCAGACAAAATGAATAAGATAAAAAATTAACTAAAAAGGAAGCGGTTCAAAGAAGTCAAATGGGTTAAAATCACCCAAAGTTTACATTTAAGTCAGGTTATATAATATAATAAAGCAGCTGGAAAGTGTTTCAGGTCAACCCGGCCCTGTTTGACCTCTACCATGTAGTTATCATCTTCATTTACCTTGATAAGTCCTGATTTTTTGTCGAGCTCATACTTGACCTTGCTCCCTTTGCTAATTTCAATCACCTAGAAAAGATAAAACAGAATTCAGCAACCATATTAATACAAATCTGACTTGAAAAGATGACAATAGACATCCATTATTCAGATTTTGAAATATAAATTAATTTGCATGCTTACACAGTTGAAGACTGTTGGTGCACCAGGTCCTGCATTGGATCATTAAGAAGTCAGTACTATACATGTGGATACAACTTTTTTACAAATAAAAACTCCAGAATTTATAAATTACATTAAAAGTACCTATTTCAAGATCATGCCAAGGATGTGCAGCAACTGAACTTTTGTTCATGGATGAAAGTATTCTTTCATTAAGAGGAGGACGTGAAGACTGATAAGAGTCAGTAGGTGGACTCATACTTGCAAGCTGCAAGGGTAATAATTCAATCAGGAAACCAAGAACGAAAATATTATGCAAAAGAAACCAAAAATCACAAAACATGAGGTTGTAAAACAAGAAAGGGTCTGACTAAATAGAAATTTGGACCAAAGTTCAAGTAATAATGGAATCAATAACTCTTCCCATTGTCCCTTATTAGGAAGTAATGTAAACCATGACTCCAACCCATTGTATTAGAATCATATGCCAAATAACTAGGCTTATATTACTTCCTAGTTCCTAGTGCCATGTGTATATTAGTAAGGACTGAATTTCTAATAAGAAAACAACAATACACAAATAAGAACTTAAATAACAAGTATAAGGTGGACAACCTAATAGGGTATGAATCATAATCTAGTCGCCAGAACAACTCATTCCCAATTAGAAGGAATTTGATTGTTCGTTTGCACAGTTGCCAACAGCTGATGTTTAGCCATTTTATCTATCACATAACTCATGTTTCTGTGTGTAACATTCCCTCTAATATCAAATCCGGTTCTTATGATGATGCCCCACGCATGTAAATACCAATTAACAATTATTTAAAGAAAGAAACAGAACATAAGAATATAACGAAATGTCACGGGTTTCAGTATAACATTGATAAATTTTGCCATGTAAGTGCAGCCAACTAACACGTAACTGTGAGAAAAGCAACAAGATGCAACTAAAAAACATGCCACTTCAACAAATTATGTTCATCTGTTATCTCTTATGTGCTTCAATTCATAAGACAAACTTCTACTGTAGTATTTATAAAAACAAACTTCAGGGATGCAAATACAGCTTGCCAACAAATACACCTACAATGCAAAGAAACATTTAAAGCAATAATGATCTGCTTGCTATTAATAACTACAACTCTTAATAATATAGTGCACTATCATTTGCCCATTTTTTGTGATCTTTTACTTTCTCGATATTCACTTAAGACCAATTGGAAATCCCCAAATAAGTCAAGATCCCCAAAACCAAAACATGTCAACACAACTTCAAGTAATAATATAATATCCAAGTTGATCGTAAAAAAAGGCCTAATCATTATATAGCATTCATGATAATGCTGGTGAAACAGTGTTGTTATTGCAAGATTTATTAATATTGTCATAAATTTGTTGTACGTGTGAGCTTTCTTTTTCGGCTCTGAATTCCAATAGGAATAGCATATACGGTTTACGATTAGACATTAAGTTTTGTTGCACTGGTATAAGTTAATATATTGTCATAAATTTGTTGTACGTGTGAGCTTTCTTTTTCGGCTCTGAAATGATTGTAGAACTTTAGACTAATTCAATGATATATTTGGGGAAATAATGGATAATTAGAATTCGTTGGTGGGTCCTTGTTCTGACAGAAGTACATTCAGTTTTGTATTGTGAAATGATCATGGTATATGTGTTGATACTCATGTATAAATCCTAATTTGCAACATACATATGTGATGATCATGGTATATGTGATGATCCGAAACCAAAACCGAAACAACATACAGATGACTGTTATATTACATAAAACAATTTCTCACCAATTTCATGATTTCATCTAATACTTTACCAAAATCACCTTAAAACACTACAATAATCCAGATCTAAAACCAGTAAACCAAAATATCAACAAATTTAACCACCGATATATCAAGCATAACTACTTACACATAATTCAGGATATAAACTACATTAGCAATGCTCCTACTATTATAACCACAAATCCAGTAACAACAACACTAAATATCGCATCTACAGCAAAACTAAACCGATCAAAGAGGACATATATTACATTAACAACACACGATTCAAAACTGAAACAACATACAATGAACGAAACAACAGAATATCAGAAAACTTAACCTAATGCTAAAAGCTCACAATAACAACAATAATAACACTAATTATCACATCAGCACTCAATAAAACCGAGCGAACAAGCATAAACACTACATTTATAACACATGATCCCAGTCCAAAACAGCATACAATGAACTGTAACATCATATAAGAGCCACTCTTCACCAACTTCATCAGATAATTCTTAATAATCACCTCAAAACACCTACAACCCAATGACACCGATCCAACAAGTATAAACAACTATAAGCATGATCTGAAACTGAAACAACATACAGCGAACTCTAATATCATATACAGAAATTTTTCACCAATCTATATCACCTTACAGCACTATATAGCCTCGGATCTCAAACTAATAAACCAAAACATCATAAAACATAACCTAATGCCTAAATCAAGCAACAACAACACTCGATATCAGACCTAGAACGCAACTAAGCATAACAACGCATTTGCAACGCATTCTCCACAACCGAAACAACATACAGTGAACTTTAACATCATTTACAGCAATTTTTCACCAACTAATACGCCAATACATCAGAGTACTTAACCTAATCCATAATTTAAGCAACAACACTCAAACTTAACCGATTGAACAAGCATATCGCAACTAAATTTACAAAACACGTTGCATAACCATAACAACGTATAAATCGACTAAAATATTTAACCTAACTTCAAAACCTCACACATACAACAATCCTACGCTAATAGCCACAAATTTAGTTATAACGCTGTAAATCGAGTATAACATTTAGCCTAATCTACAGATAAAAGCAACAGTAACACTCGATAACTGAAATAAACCGATCTAACAAGCATCAACAACTACATTTACCGTAACGACATATAACGAACTACAGTTTTAACTATGTATCGAATCAAATACTTAACCTAATGTATAAATATAACTGAATTAACCGATAGAATTCTTACGAGCAGTTATTTAACTAAAAACGGTTAAAATCAAAATATCGTATCACGAAAAATTGACGAGAAACTGAAACTTAACATAATGTAAAAATATATCATATATCACTGAATTAAACCGACCAGACAAGCGTAAACACTACATTTAGGTCAAATTCATTCAAATGCAACGGAATCAGTTACGAGCAGTTATTTAACTAAAATACGGTTAAAATTAAAATATCGTCTCACGAGAAATTAAAACTTAACATAAAACGTATAACAACAACGCTATAACTAAATTTAACCGATCAAACATAAAGGAAACGAAATTAGTTAGAAATAGTTAAAATGAAAATATCGTGTATACCTGAAGAAGCGGCGAGAAACTGAGGAGAAAATGATATGTGGATCTGGAAAATGAAAAGAAGAAGAAATGAGAGTGAGAGTGAAGTGTTAGGGAAATATATATAGACGAGTGTGTGTATAGATACAGAGAGTGTGTATGTATAGGTTGTTGTACTACCGTTACGAGTGCGTGAATGTAGAGACTCTTGTGATTTTTTTTTTTTTTTTTTTTTCTAATGACAGCGCTTAGGCTTGTCGTTAAGAGAATTATTAATTTTATTATAAATTCATCTAAAAATCACTATCATTGGATGTCAATCTCGAAAAACATGGCTACAATCCCTAAAAATCTAGATGCACAACAAACATTTGATTCTAATTGGATGATTTCATTTCTTACATTAAATTGTAATAAAAAAATTCCTCTTAACAACAGCCTTATTAGCATTTCCCTTTTTATTATTATTATTATTATTTATTGCAAGAGGAAAGTGAATGTCGACTGGGATTTGTAAGTATTTGTAATAAGAACCCCTGGATTATGTGTAAATTGTAATTATACTTCTATGGTTTTTTGGGATTTATTGCTGAAATACAAGAGCACTTTTACAAATGTTTACATGGAAAAATAATTTGTATGCATAATTGATTAACTTAAAAATAAACTTACAAATGTGATCGATGAAAGTTAATAATTGATTGGTAAATATGATGAGAAATAATAAGTGTATTACACAAATTGTATTTCAGATAGTAGTAATTTACTAAGAGTTCATTTTTTTTATAACGAAACTTCAGCCGATCGAGTCACTTTTGGTAACGTGACAAGTACATATCGGATCCATAAAAAACCTCGTAAAGCTTATGTAGCCTGGTAAATCATTAATCTTTTACTATTGTGAATTATAGGGTTAAGGTGGGTAAGCGTCAAGGAGTTTGCAACTTATAAAATTTGAAGTTTAGACCTTTTATTGGATTCACGAACCTTTCCTACTGAACGTAGATAGTGTTTTCATACTGATTCTTTTTTAATTTTATTTATTTATTTCAGGAGTAAACTGTCTAGGATTTGTTAGTATTTATAAATAAGCATCCTAGATTATGTATAAACTATAATTGCACATCTATATTTTTTTGGGATTTATAAGTAGATAGTATGTTTGGCAAAATTACATTTTCGTTGATACTGAAACTTGATAACGGTGGCTATAAGGTAGAGCATTTTAATTTATAAAAGTTTTCAATAACAAAACATAAATATTTTATTATTATTATTATTATTATTATTATTATTCTTGTTGTTGTTGTTTTATTAATTTTAGCAATGTAAATATTTTATTATTATTATTTTATTAATTTTAGTAATGTACACTAAGTTAGTTGTCACTTGTCATGAGTTTGTATATGTATAGATGAAAAGTTAGTTATAATATTAGAAAATAGTTAAATAAATGAGGTGTTATGTAGGTATTTTTATTGGGCGAATTTTTGATTCGGATGTATGTTTTTTATACAGAATATTTTTATAAATGCTTTTTACTCGTTTTCTAACCGCCTCTAAAATATGTACCTATTAATAAAAGTAAAGTAAAGTAACTCCCAATACCGTCTTCCACGGGTTATGGGTCCCAATACCGTCTTTCACGGTGTATGGGGGAGGTTGAGACGTAGACAACCATACCCCTACCTAAGGTAGAGAGGTTGCTTCCGGTTCTACTTAAAGTAGAAAAGGACCTCCGGCCTTTTGTAGGGAGTGAGGATCGAACCCTTGACCTCTAGGTTAAGAGGCAAGGGATTTTCCAACTGATCCAACCCTACTTGTTATCCTATTAATAAAAGTAAAGTAAAGTAACTCCCAATATCGTCTTTCACGGGTTATGGGTCCCAATATCGTCTTCCACAGTGTATGTACCTATTAATGTTTGAACTTAATATTACTTGTGAGGATGTTAAAGTGACTAATCACCGAGCCACTTTGGTGGTGGTTGAAAGTTTGTCATACTCTTCCGTTCCATAGTAAGTCATAACTGTGAAAATGCACAACATCTAATAAATTGTCACTTAACTACACTTTTTAATTTTTATCAATTTAAAGAATATCGTTACATTAATGCGGATATTTATTGTGAGTGAGTCATATTTTGGATGATTAAAGTACGAGGTCTCAGTATGCTGACGTGTGAAGAATAGCCAAACTAATTTAAAGCAACAACTATCTGTCACAAAACCAAACATATGAATAAAAAAGTTACAACCAAAAATTTGCTGGTGAGTCTACAGGAAGTCGAGAACTTTTTTATGTTATTAAGATACAAGCAATTATTCATTTGGTGTTATAATCAAAACTTTACAAATAAAGGGACTTTTATGTAATTATTTATTTTTATTTTTTTAGAAAGGCAAAGGGACTTTTATGTAGTTATTTATTTTTATTTTTTTAGAAAGGCAAAGGGACTTTTATGTAATGTTAGGCATAAAAAACTTGTCCACTACGTCAACCACTAGCGATATTTGTATAATCTTGAGTGACTCAAGTCCTCACAATGTAAAAAGAAAGAGAACCAACCAATTTCATAAAACTTATCGTTCTAGTTTCCTTTTTTACGTCAAATAAGCACATGGTCACATGGAAATGTGTCGACCGTTCTTTTTGATTTTTATAGTTTGATCACAAAAACTTTGATTGCATGACATTCTATTGAAAACTAAAATGGTACCCGCGTAATGCGGCGGCGGGTACCTATGACTATATTTTGCGTTATTTGATTACACATTTAGTTGTTTTTATGCTTTATAAGTAGAAATGATAGAGATGATTAAACCAAATAATTTTAGTTTGAACAACCAATAAAAAAACTTACTAACCAGCTTGCTTTCTAACCAATTAATTTTGAAATCCTTCTATATTAAGCACGTAAAAATCTGAATTTTAAGTCTTTCTAATTATAGAATAGTCTCAAATGCATTATATAATAGTATAGATTAGTCCTCTATATGTGTTACGTTTTAGTCACATGCGATTATATAAAATGGTTACACTTGACAGCAAACGGAAGAGTGTAGTCTGGCGTATGTAACGTATAAGAGAGCTAAGCCATCGGATATTGCATTCTCGATAGGGGTGAGCATCGGGCCGGTCCCGTCCCGTCCCAACCCGATACCGAGAATCCCGACATCCCGATTTCGCCGAAAAATCAAACCGACTCCCGACCCGAAACCAGTCGGTTCGGTATCGGGACAGTCCTGATTGGTCGGGATCGGTAGGATTTGTCGGTTTTATTTGTTGTTTTTCGGTTTTCATTCCGTCCCGACCCGATACCGACAGCCCCGAGTCCCGATTGGCCGAAAAACGTAAACCGACTCCCGACCCGTTTACTAGTCGGAATCGGAATCGGGCCGGCGGGATGATCGGAATCAGGACGGGAGGCGGTAATCGGTCGGGTATAGCCCTAATTCTCGATTACACTTTTTCTCTTTTTTTCTTTCTTAGAGCCTTCAGTAACGTAACCTTTGCTCCCGAGTTAAATGTTAACGCACCTCCTTTTTTGACTGAGTTACCTTACCGCCTATAAAAGGCAAGCCCACGTTAACGCACCACGTTAAGGGCATAACGTGCGTTAACATGAAGAAAAAAAACTTTTGTTTTTGCCCCTTTGATTCTTTGTGTGTTTATGTTTGTGATGTGTTTGTGTTTGTGTGTGTTTTTGTGCGTGTGTTTGTGTATGTTTTCAGTGTGTGTGTGTGTAAAAGATGCAGGTGGTCAATGGGGAAGAAGGAGTAGATGGTGACATTTGCAGTTTAGTCCCTATTGTTTGTGGTGTTTACATTTTACACCATGTGTTTTAGTAACATTTTTTTTTTTTTTTTTTTACCTTTAAGCTAATAAATTTTTTATTTAGTTTTTTTTATGTGGTAGTTTTAATTTGAAAGGTTTTTTTATTTTGTATTGTAATTTTTAAGGTTATTAATGAAATATTTGGGTTGTTGAATAAATGAAATAGTTAAGGGATTAATTTGTAAATTGATGTGGAGGTGAGTTAAGGTGAGTTAAATGTAAGTTATGTTACCGGGGTGAAAAGTCAAGAGTTAAGGTTAAAAGGGAAAAGCTGACGTGACGCTGAGATGACAGTGCGTTAAATTTTAACTCTGAGTTATGTTACCGCATGCTCTTAAAGATAAATAGTCACTAATAGCCAAGAAAATGAATAAAGAGACAGAAATACTAAAACACAAAACTATAAAGTGAATTAGTGGTGTCGAAAAGTACTTTATTTATTGCATAAAATGGAATTATTGAGATGACCATATTTGATTGTATGCTTAAAATGTGAAGTAGTGTTCTTCTATTAGTTTGTGTAAAATAAATCCCTTTACTACATACTAACAAAATATTGACAAATAAAATTAAATATATTTTAATCACCCCTGTCATTTCTCTTCCATAAATACATAGCATTAGTTTATCTTATCCCCGTATTGGACCACGAAAGGATGGTCATAAAATATTTTGCAGATTTTGGTATGCATAATATGAATTGTAACTTTTCTATGTATCGGCTATGTTTGGCGTTGAGCTTTTGGAGCTTTTTGGGGCGATGAGCGGTGAGCAATGAGCTTTCTGATTTTTAATGTTCTTTCTGATTTTTAGTGTTCGATAAGCAAAAAAGCGTTGAGCTTTACTATTTTTTAGGAAAGCTCGTTTTTCTAATGCTTCTTTAAGAAACTGTGAACGGTGAACAGTGAGCTGTGACTACAGCTCACAGCTCTTTATCTTTTACATCTCATATTAAACATGTGACATTTTTTATGGAAACCAGAAAAATCATTACTCATTGTAATTGTAATGACGCCTGAATCCTTCCTGATGTTTGTTATTGAATTAGACACAAATCAATAACCCTTTGCGTTTAAGTGTTATATGTTTTCTGTGTCCTTCATGCATGATCTGATTTCCTCTTAAATAGGAGAATACTCATAACTAGTCAAATGGAATTATGAGAATTAATTGGCTCATTAATCTCCACATAATTGCCCCCATTATAGCCAAAAATAGTGGTTACATGACCAATTAAACGTGGTCATAAGTGTAGATATAACTATCATTTGAATAGGTCAAATCAGTTACATTCTCATCAGCAGAATCTACTTAGCACTAGCAGCAGAATCACTGCTCAACAGCAGAGTCATACTACTAGCAGCAGAATCCTGATACTAGCAGTAGGATCCACTATCAGGGTAATCAGGGACTTGATGGGTGTACACTCTGTACCTCCAAACCCATTCCCAAGTATGATTTGATCTCTCAAGTGCACTAAATTTTCCAAAAGCATCTAGATCTCAGAGTCGTAAGTTACATAACTTCAATAAATTGTTACATTTTTTTATTAGACATAACTACATATCAACGTCGATGATTTTGAGCATGCAGAAGCCTGTATAACCTCTGTGTGTCTAATTTATTCATTATACGAGCCGCTAAAAGGTAAATATTATGGGTGTTCAAAATTTGGGTAATATCCATAATCGAAAATCGAAACTGAGAATCCATAGTTTCATATCTCGTGATTTTCCACGACTCGACGTTCTCAACTAATACCTTGGTTCAAACAAGTTAAATGCTTTGCCTTGATGTAAAGCATAACCGAAGTGGGAAAGGATGCGTTTACGCAAAGTGACATTTGACTTAGTTTGACCAATAAGGGAGTAAACCCATTACGTAATTAGAGAAAATGTAAGCACGGGATATGAGCATGTGGATGCTTCAACACGATGTCACGTGAAATATACAAGCTCCCTAAGTTTAGAAAAGCCTTGGCAAGAGGCGATAGTTAGAAAACATGAGTTGGCGTTTTCCCTTAAATTGGTGTTTTAAAAGTATGATCTCTCAAGTCTCAAAACTCGTTTCGAGTGTTCTCAATTAAGCACATAACATATTCATACCTGTATTGAAAGATCCACATTTGTCGGGTAAAGGGAAAGCCGACTTTCAAAATTCGTTCGGAACCATACAGTGTTGTGGCGCGTCACCCGTGCGTTGACGCGCGGGCAGCGCGCCAGGAGCAGACATGGGCTCCGGCGATTTTGAGCTAACGTTTGTTATTTTATATGTTTCGATGGTTTATTTGACATCATTAAAACATAAAGAGATCTTGATCATGTTGCCTCAACATATATATATATATATATATATATATATATATATATATATATATATATATATATATATATATATATATATATATATATATATATATAGGAACTTATACCCTAGAAAACTCATTTGTTGATTTTCTAGAACAAAAAATTGTTCGTCTAACGAACTTTTCTTTTCCCCTTCGGCCTTCTTGAACTCTTATGTTCGAACGATACTCATGTTGATGTAGAGAAATGTGTTGAAAAATCTATGGATAAAACAAACTCCCATCATCTCTTGCGCTCGTCTCCTTCTCGTATTCTTGTCTTATAAGCCCATATTATTTATATATACATATACATATAAATACTTATACCTTACACAACTCTCTCGATAACTTGACGTCTTGATTAATTTTATCCAAAATTATCAAGGAAATTTTAGTTGACGAAATGTCAAATAAAAATGTCAAGTAATTCTCTTTGTGCAAACTCTCTCCAACATATTTTTGATTAAATATAAATCTAATATATATATAAGTATACTTATTTTTATTTTCAGAATCAAAGCCGCAAAAAACACAAATTTGGCCCGGCGGCCCCCTTAAATTTAAAAGGGCCGGTAGCCAAATAAATGGCGGCCCCCTTAAAAATTAAAATTAAGGGGGCCGGCCATCTGATTCTCTCTCCCCATTTTTTCTCCTTATTCCACTTGCCAAACACTCCATATTTCACTCTCCATTCCCTCTCTACCTGCTGGGAATGAATTGTAAACCCAAAAACATCAAAAACCCACTTCCAAATCACCCTATTCATCTTATTTCGCAAGGGGAAAATACTTATAACATGATTAGCAACAAGTATTGTAAGTTTTTCATAACATAATACTTCTAATTTCATCAAATTTGGTCATAATCAAGATTAAGCATTTTATTTCAATTTCTTCAATTTCATTTTTTCTTTCGAATTGAGTCTAGAATTTCCATAACTAAATGCTTCCCTTAGGATTATAATGTATAATTAACACTAGAAACTAATAATCACAAACCCTCTTGTCGAAATTTTTTGAAAAAGTTCATACATTCATTTTCAATTTTTTTATATACATTGTTGAATAATGCTATAAAAACTTGTTAAAACATATCACATTATGTTTTTATAACTTATTAATCACAAAAACAAATTTTTCGATGAAGTAAAAACATTTTGTTGTTTGATAAGAGGGTGATTGGATCATGTCCAAATAGTGTCGAAAATTATCCGACATAACCTTTATAATACATTGTCAAGAATATAAGCATAAAACTAACAATTTAGAGTTGTCAAGATATATAAACATCGTAAAATATATCTAGAATGAGTTAAAAATAAAATTGAGGAACATAGCAAACTACTTCTTAGGTTTAAGGTCTTAGAGTCGAAGTATGTTTACGTTCCACATATGTCATAAAAACATTTACACCACATTTTTACGTTATATTTATTTTAATTTTATTTTATTGTTATCATGTTTAGGTGAAAATGCCCAAAGTCATTACCGAAGATATCTCCCTAACCAAAAACTATATTCCCAAAGTCTCTCAACTTCCCACCACCTCTCCTTGCATTGCTCATTTCTATCGTCAAATTGAAGATAGAAACATTCATGAAGGTCGCGTTGTAAATCAAGCTTACTATCAATCCGATTTCATTGAACCTCTATTTACAAACATCCGCTTCGAATATCTTTACCAAATCAATGAACCCATCATTCCTCGCTTTATTCTCGACTTCTATAGCCAAGTCAAGGTCCAAACCGATGATTTTGGCTCCATCTTCATCTCATTCATGATCCAACATGAATTCATTACTCTAACTCTTGCACAATTTGGTCAAATCCTCTAAATTCCTTTCACTGGTCAATCCGTTTTCACAAATGAATGGGATCTTAAATCACTTCAACGTTGTCGTCCAACTTTTGGTCCTTATTTTTCCAAAATACCTTCCCCCGGAGAAATTCGTCAAATGCTCGAGTTAGTTCGTTAATCTACCACTCGAAAAATCAAGTCCAAAAATGTCGATATTTATGAAAACCAAATTCTACTCAAAGAATTAAGCCCTGACATGAAGCGTTGGAAGAACTCATTCGTGAGAATGCGTTTGGTACCGGAGGCCACCGTGACCATCTCCCTGCTAGCCTTGCTCACATGTTATATTGTATTGTTGCCGAACAACATTACAATTTGGCTTATTTCTTCATCAAGCGTATTGAACGTGCAAGAGCTACTCCTAAAGCCAATCTTCCGTATGGAATGTTCCTCACTCGTCTCTATCGTCATGTCATTGAAAACTATCCCAATCTTGACGGTAGTATCTATGAATCCATCTATCTGACCTTGCATCCTTTCGTTCTTAAACAAACCCGTAAACCTCGTAGTGATAAGGGTAAAACTCGTCGTCATAGTTTCCATGGCTCATCATCTCGTCAAGAGGATGACGAAGAGGATGAATACATTCATCGTGCCCCCTCTCCAAATACGTTTGTTGATGACTTGGAGGATCTTGAGTATACCGAGTACCAAGTACCATCTCCTTCCGCTCAAACAAACCAAGTACTATTTGAGTGAATAACCAAGTTGCTCAACCAACACCAAAGGATGCATGAGGAGATGCGAGGAGGCTTCAAGTCTATTGCCAAGACGCTTGGAGGATTATTCCGAAAGAAGAAGAAGTGATGGGGAGCGTTTTATTTGCTTTGGATATTTATGTTTGTTGAACTATTAGTATATTATGTTTGTTGAATAATTATTACTTATGTGCTATATTTCCGATATGTATTCGGAAATAGTTATGTGTTGCTATGGATTTTGGTATCTTAAAACTATAACTTTGATGACTTATTATTATTATTAGTTGTTCTACTAATATGCATGCATGTCTTTTTATATCTATTATATGTTTGCATGATTAATATATGAATTACTTGCTTTTCTAATAGACCAAAACTAATATGAAATGTCCCAATAGAGCTTGCTGCAAACACAAAACAAAATTAAACCATTTTTAGAAATTTTTTGAAATTTGGTCGCCTGGTATGTTACCAGATGGGTGGCCCCTTTAATTTTAATGGGGTCGGCCATGAATTAAGGGGGCCGACCACCTGGAACAGTTTTTACACTGTTTTCTTTTGCACCTTGTGACTCCTTTTGCTAGTCCCAGCTATCATTTCCTTTAAAAACTAAACTGATTTTGGAATCTAACCATGCATTTTCAAATTAATTCCATTTCTAAACATGCTTTCATGCTATAAAATGCTTATACACCTTTCATCCACACTCCATCATCATCACACTTATCAAACTCAACAAATTCATCATGTCATCACCAAAAACCACCACCTCCATCAAAGCCAAGAAACAAAAACTTGTTATCATACAACCAAAAAAACTCTTTATTGATCTCACAAATGAAGACAATACCACTCCATCACCACCACCTCAATGTTCATCTCCTAGTGCTCTAAATGCACCTTCCAAAACACCATCAACTCATGAGACCTCTAACTCTTCCATACTATCATCATCATCTATCAATGACTACATCAACACTCACTTATCACCTCCACCAAGAATACCACCACCACCACCTATTGAAAATGCATCCTTAGACATCACTCTTTCACTATCACCCATCACACCTCTTGATGCACAATTTTCACCATCACCACTCAACCCACCAAACTTCAACCCCATCCCATGGAGCCTACTTGAAGCTCATGATGATACTTGCCTTTGTTGCATCCATAACCGTATCATCATCTTTGGCCTAAGAGATGAAATACACTACATGTTTTCATATATGGAAAGCTTGTTTCCTCAACCTCCACCAACAACATCCACACCTCCACCACCAACATCAACTACACCTCCACCTCCACCAACATCAAACATACCTCCATCAACACCATCATCTCCACCTACAACATTGCTTCCCTCAAACTAATCATGTTTAGTGTTTGGAAAATAAAGTGTTTCAACCATTTTGTTGGCAAGCTCTAGGAAAATATTTCTATTAGAGTTTTGGTTGCTAGTTATTTTGTATGCTTGTAAGCCCATAAGGCATTAGTTTATTGAATATCTTGTCTATGCATCTTGGATGCATGTTGCTTGTAATTTTTAATATGAAGTTGAAGTGTTCCTTTCATGCTCTTATTGCTTGTTACACTTATATATATATATATATATATATATATATATATATATATATATATATATATACACACACACACACACACACACACACACACACACACACATATATATATATATATATATATATATATATATATATATATATATATATATTTGTTTCATGCATCATATATATTATGTGTTCTAAATATTTTTGCAAGCATTTCATATCTCGATTTATCTTATAACTTAAAATGAGGGGGAGTACACATCAAGGGGGAGTTCATACGGCATCGGGATAACCTTTTTGATGTTCACAAAAAGGGGGAGAAGTGATATAAACTCACTAAATACTTGCATATATAATAATTTTTGATTTAATAAGTTTAGATTTTGTAATCATCAAAAAGGGGGAGATTGTTGATATAAATAATTCGTAAAAACATTATTAATATTTCTTGATATCCCTATGTTTTGACGATCACAAAATGTAAAATCATTAAACGTAAAATCAGTTAAATTTTCACCAAATAAACTTTCCCCAGAAAAGACAAAAGTTTCTGGCCGTTACAGGTGGGCGGCCCCCTTAATTATAAGGGGTGGCCTCTTTAATTTTAAGGGAGCCGGCCACGAATTAAGGGGCCGGCACACGCTCCTGTGTCAGAAAATTTTGCCTATAAATACTGGTTCAAATCTGTAATTTTTTCTCACCTTTAAAACTTTCTGTCCAAATACTCTCAAATAATCCTAAAACCTTTGATCATAAACTTATTAGTTCTTGTTTCAAGTGATCCATTCTCTTATCATTCAAAGTGCAAGAGAAGAATACTCATTTCATATCAAATCAAGAAGTATTGAAAATTAGTTGTGTAGTTTGTATATATAAATTGTAAAGTTGTGTAGTGATTGTAATAAGTAGATCTAGGTGGGTTTGTAAATCTAGTATAGTAGAAGTAGTGGTGTGAAGAAGAAGTGGTGAAGTAGTGTGAAGTTGTGAAGTAGTAGTGGTGTGTACAAGTTGTGAAGAAGGTGTGTCAAGTCGTGAAGAAGTCGTGAGATTAGTTCTATCTACTATTAGAACTCGACATTTAGCTTAGTGTCGTAAATTGTTATAAGTAAAAGTTGTGTAAGGTTTCTCCACCACAAAGGAGTTTGTTGACATAGTGAAGAAAACTCTCGAGTACATGACTCAGGGAGTGGAGTAGGGTGAAGAGGTGCTTCTATCTCTATCTTTTCTTTACTTTCATATTTACATTATAATTGTTTAGTTAGTTAGATTAAATTGTTTACATTGTGCAAGTGTTGAATTTCACATAAATAAGAATCGAAGTTTTTAAATACAAAGTTTTTAAAATACAAATTGACGTAAAACTATTCAACCCCCCCCCCCTCTAGTTTTCCACAAATTTGATAACAAAATGTGGTGTAAAAATGTGGCAAAAGATTTGACAAAAAAAAATGGCAAAAGATTTGATAAAAAATGTGGTATAAAAAAAGTGGCAAAAGATTTGATAAAAAAAAATGTGGTATAAAAAAGTGGCAAAAGATTTGATTAAAAAAAATATGGTATAAAAAATGTTACAAAAAGATTTGATAAAATAAATGTGGCAAAAGATTTGATAAAAAAATGTGATATAAAAAAAGTGGCAAAAGATTTGATAAAAAAAAGTGGCATAAAAAAAGTGGCAAAAGATTTGATAAAAAAATGTAATAAAAAAATGTGGTATAAAAAATGTGGCAAAGGACAGCATGTGTAAATTTTTAGGGCCACAAGGACGATTTATGTAATTAACTCAGGATGAATGGTGTAATTTTTTAGAGCCACGTGGATAATTTATGTAATTAACTCTTGAAATGACAACATGTGTAAATTATTCGAGCTACAGGGACCTTTTATGTAATTAACTCAAGGACGAATGCTGTAATTATTTAGAGCCACAGGGACAATTTATGTAATTAACTCTTTATTAGATTATGCAACGTCAGATTTATTGCTACAATAGCAAGATTAAGAAAGTATTTGAATACTTTTTAAGGATAAAAAAAGTTTGATGCCTACAAAAGAAAAAAGTGGCAAGTCGAATGCCTTTTTAGACCATTTTCCCTTTAAAATATGATTGTTAGAAACTAAAATGTATAAAAATAATTACACTGAGTATTTTCAAGTGTTGGTTTGAGTTAGAAGTACGCTTAATAAAGTAAACAGGATAACCTATCTAGTTATTCGTAAGAATGAATTTACTTAAAATAAAAATATTAAGTAAAATTTATTAATCTATACTACATATAATGCATGAAGCACTCTCTCTTCAAAATTTTCAGATTTACAAGATATAATGCATGGTTTACAACACTTTAATTCACTCAATTTTCAGAATTACAATAAAGTAAGCATATTGTACAACAAAAAACAGCGTGATGTCATTTTAAGGCCAAAATTCTACCAAACAACATTAATGTTATTAAAAATACCTCTTCATCAAATATTACAACCATTTAAGGATAATGTACAATAGCTTTTAAGTAAATACATGTCATAAAACATAAAACACAAGTATGTAAAATACAATGATTTTAAGGTAAACAATATATTTAACACATATAATTAATACACTAATTAATTCACCCATTCACCAAACTATAGAATTATTTAACCATAATGTACAAGCTAATCAAGCTACTCAGCCAAGTACTTAAAAATAAAGCCATTAGGCTGGGTACAATGGTCGGTCCACCGGACCGGTCGCCCCTGCGCTGACCGAGTCACCGCCACTGCAATCATAAGGTTGGGCGGCTCTAAAATTCATAAACGAGTCACACCCTAGACCAATTAATGCATTCCACAAAAGGAGAAAAAATTTTTACCGTTACATATCAAAACAAAAACGAATATAAAAGAACAATCATCAATGAAGCAAAAAACAAATATCAAACTTATTCCATCTATGGTCCACAAGCAGAAAGTATACATCAACAATAAAACCCAACATCTATATCTATCTCAGTTCGAACCCCATCCCAAAACCACTATCATGGTCAACACAACATAAAACCTTAGAGAGAGTTTTTGTTTGATATTCAAGAAAAAAGTCTAATTTTCTTGCAAACATAGATTGTTGGTTATGTTCGGTTATCAAAATAAGAAAGAAAGGAAGAGTATGTGATGTTTGTGTGGCTGCAAATCATGACTGCGTATTTTTGTGAGGGAAATTAGGGCAAGAATGAGGTAATTTAGGTTTTGTAAACGTATTTATAAGTCCTCACATTTGAGTTATATACCGATTTGGTTGTTAATTGGGCTGGCCAAATGATATCACAAATTGTTTGGTAGTTTTATCATGGGCCTTAATAGATATTGATGATTAAAGTTTGTTTAGACTGAAAATGGTTTTAGACTAATTACCTTGGTAATCGAGTCGTATATTATTTGTATGGTATATTTGATTTTGGGCTAATTTTGATATTTGGTTCATGTGAATAGTATATATTAAAAATGAAAATGTAGGGGATATATATAGTGTAAAAAAGATGGATTTTTTTGAAATAAAAATAAAAATATAAATGTCAGTCGCCTTACTATGCCTAAAAAGTCGCATGTAGGTCAGAATTTAAAGGTTACTGTGCTGAAGCAAAGAATCAAAAATTTTGTTTGTGGTAGCTTCGGTTAATAGTAAATGAAATTATACTACTGCTTTTTTATTTTTTTATGGGTCCCAATACCGTATTCCACGATATATGTGGAGGTTGAGATGTAGACAACCTTACCCCTACCTAAGATAAAGAGGCTGCTTCCAGTTCTATCTAAGATAGGAAAGGACTTCCGTCTTTTTGTATGGAGTGAGAATCGAACCATTGACCTCTAGGTTAAGATGCAAGGGGTTTTCCAACTGATCTAACATTAAAATTATTTTTATTTGTAAATTAATCGTTAAAAAAAATATGGCCGCATAACATCACATTACCTGAAAATATAGTCGCAGAGTACCCGCCGCCGCATCAGCGGCCCTGCTAGTTAAACATAAATTGTGAATTGTTACAGATATTGTTGGTGTTTTAGATGGGAATCATTAACCCATCCCTTTACAAAGTTGTTCGAATGGTCAAAAATCATTTCATACATCATCTTAGTCATTCTTTGTCCTTTCTTATGATTATCCTTTTGCATTTTCGCATCTTTCTATCATGTATTGTTGTCATCGACATTATGTTCTTTGTTCATACAAAACCTTAGCCGATATAATCTCTAAAAGTGCTAAAAAGAAAATACACTACACAGATGGTCAACGAGGAGGAACTACTTGCAACTTGTGATATGGGTATGGGTGTCAAAAAAGCGGACTTGACCCGAATCAGATTATGCCTATTCTAGTCAGGTTATTCGGGTCAAATTTTTAATTCGGTAACCTGAATACTAAACAGGGCCGGGTATCGGGTTGAAAATGAATGACTCACTCGGGTTCGGTCGACCCGATTGACCAGGATAAGGTTTTTTTTTTATATTATTTTGATATATATTTTTATGAATTATGTATGTACACACTTATTGAATTAGGCGGCTCTTTCATTCATTTTACTAATATTCTGGTTGACCGGAACCCGAATAGACCCGATTGGACCCGACCTCAATAGACACGAACCCGATTAACCTAAGTTATTAATAGGGTCAAGTTCGGGTATATTTTTTTAGCATCAACCCAAGTTTGACCCAACCATAATTGACCCAAAATCGACCAACCTGAACCAACCAACCAAATACGGGTATGAAGATATAAAGCCTCAATAATGTTGGTTTGCATTATAATTTAAAGTATAAAGTGATGAAATGGAAATTTTTTTTTGTGTAAGTCAGAAGGAAGTGGAAAAAACTTTCATGGCTGCATTAATATAAATGTTCACAAAGATATAGTTACTCACAAACTTTTATTGATTTCACTCAGACAACAAATGCATAACAGAATTATCGTCACTGCATCAGCATAAAGTCTGACGATGCAGTTGTTCATGATTTTAGAGATGGCTAGTCAATCATTTTAGTTTCCACAAATGGTTTTATATTTAAATTACCCATAACATCACCAATCTTTCACAAAAATCGTAAACAAAATAATACTACGTAACACACACCCAAGACATATCAAAATAATTGCTCGGGCTTGAAACTTGCGAAGTAGCTGACAAACTTTTGCACAAAGCTGACTGACGGGTTAAGGAAATGGAGGAGGTGATAGTTGATTTTTTTTGGTTGTGTTTGGTTATTGTTGTTAGCCGAATAAAAACAAGTAAAAGCAACCAAATGAAAATAACATTTTGCATTTGTGAGCATATATATCCACCATGGTTGCAAACTTAATAAGGTTGGCCCCGCCACTATGCAAACAAAGCATAGACGCTTATGTGTTCCATTCATTTTATCGCTAGACACAGTTCGAGATAATTATGGGGGAATTGCATATATATCAAATAAAACTTGTATATTTACATATTTTCCAAAAATACAAATTTTAAATGTATAACATATAATGGTGTTTAAGCATATGCAAATTTTAGTGAGTATATATATATATAATTGCCTTCAGAATTATCTTCTGTTTATCTGATCGCATATCTATCGACCAATATCAATAAAAACAAAATTTGAAGCTCAAATCTTAATAAAGCATCAACATTTTTATATCTCAAATTCATCCAATGATACAACCGGATCTCAGGAAAAGGGTCAACCCAAGAGGGTGGTGTCTAGTCCCGTACGGCATAAGGATTATGTCGCGGGCTAAGTTATCTTTATCTATCTTAATTGTTATATCATGTTTGTCGTGGGCTAAGCCCGTTATCATTAGTAGGTTAATTGTCATTGTTTAGGTCATTGTAAGGGTTATAAATACCGAGCCACTATAATGAATGAAAGATAGTCATGTCAAACAAATAATCCTATTCTCTTCTCTAATATTCTTAAGGAGCTCGCGCCCGCTTGAAGTGGTGCTCTATCCCTATACAACCCTAACCGGGTCGTATCAACTGGTGCTTTCATTGAGAGTTTCCCCGGCAGCGGCGCCAAATTTTGACTCCTCCTAAACCAACCAGTCTTTATTTCTCAACCACTTGTGAATAGTCAGTACTAAAAGCCAGACAGCTCAGGAGGAAAAACAATTATGAACGAGGAGTATAGAATGTTCCTAGGTCGTTATGTCCCAACGAGGTGTGAATTCTGTAATACAACGACTGTGTGCTCTGGTGAAGTTAAATATAGAAACAGGAATCTGATTGACTAACACTAGGAATGTGAATAGTAAATAACTCTGTCACAGCTATATCAGTAAAAACGTACAATCAGAAACCCTAGAAATGTAAAAAGGATTTACAAACGTACGTTTAAATTCAAATAAACATAAACGTACAAAAACAAATGGGGAATTATAACAAAAGATGGATTTGCATGCCTTAGCGGCTTAATTGCAAATTAAACAAACTTAAAATATTTATTTATTAATTACAAATTTATTTAACAAAACCTAAAAATATGAAAATTAATAAAAATGTATGTTTAAATTAAATTAAACGTCTACTTACCAAAATAAAATTGAAAACTGATCAATAAAAACCCCACAAATGTGAAATTTATATTTTTGTGATCCTAATAATATAAGAAAATTAATTATGAATTAAAATGATTTTTACAAGTATTTATGTAATTACTATTAATTAAAAACTATTTATTTATTAATTAACTATTTTAAACTGATTTAAATTATTACACATACTAAAAAGACTTAGATAATTAAAAAGATTTTTATAAATCTAATTAACCATCACAGGAATCCTAAAAATTATAAAATTATTTTTACAATTTATTTTTAAGCTATTTCTTAATTAATTACTTAATTATTAATTAAGAGCTAAATATACTAATTTAAATCTAAAAATTATAAAATTAAAAGTGAAAATTGCAAAAGTAATTTTTACATATGCTTAATAACTTATAAAAGTTAGAAAAATTACAAAAAGTTATCTAGGATAAAAATTAAATACTAGAACTAATTTATTTTTGATTTTTTAAATTTAAACTAAATAAATTAAAATTAAATCTAAAAACTATCAAATGAACAGTAAAAAATGTGAAAAAATTATAGAAAGTCTATTTACTGATGAAGGGGCTAGGAAAAATAAAATGGGGTTATTAGCTTATTCCAATAAGCTGGAATAAGTCAAACAGTCCAAATAAGCTTGATACACTAATAATACCTTAAGTATATTGTTTATGCATAGACTTACGGAACTGGTGCCCCAGAGCAAGTGGAAGGGGGTGTGTGACTTATGCATGTTTACTATCCTAGAGGTCCCAGGTTCGAATCCACACACACCCCATTTTTGCATTTATTTTATTTTTTTGTTTTTCTTTTTGCAAAACTATTTATTAAGCTGAAATATGAAACTTTAATAAAGGTATCTTTTTCAAAACTTGGAAATAAGCTGTGTGAGAGCTTATTTCCACCACAGATGGCTTATAAGCTTAAAGCTTATAAATAGAAGCTATCACTTAGCTTCAAGGTTTGTTTTTGGCTTTTCTTTTTCTGAAATTATTAGAATACTAATATTATACAAGTTTAATGAAGATAGAACTATACAAGTATAGAAAATAAGCTGATGCCAAGCTTATGGGTCATTCAGTAGAGCTTTTGGGCTCATAGTGGACTCGCAAGCTCAAAATAAGCTTGGAAAAACTTTACAGTGTAACAAAAAAAAAAAAAAAAGTAGAAGTGTGTGTGTACATGTATAATGGACAAGGTTATGCACTTGGATAGTGCATAAGAGTGTGAGCTTATGGTTTAGTCAGTTAAGCTTAATGGCTTAACTTGGATTGAGTGAAAGCTCAAATGAGCTTGGTATAGGCTCCACACTGGAAACAAAAGTAAAAATATAATATGTACAAGTATTATAAACAATTATGGACAAGCTTGTGCACTGGAATTCACTTATAAGCTTGAAATAAGCTAATAAGCAATTCCCAATACACTCAGATCCAAACACCCCTGCAACCTCTTATAGTGGCAATTTAAGCTTAGTGAATAAGCTTCAAAGGCCAAAATAAGAGTTTGAGTAGCAAACTGGGGTGGTTGGCTTTCCAAAAAGCCAAAGCTTAAGCTGTGGGGTCCACAGCTGAGCTTTTGAGAAGCCATTGAAAAAGCCTTCAAATGCCTAAGTATACTGGGTTCCCAGTATACATAGTCAAATGGGACAAACAAAAAGCTTGTTGCAGCCCTATGAAATGAGCTGCAACATGGATTTTAAGCACTGGATCTTAAAGACTAGTGGATAAGCTCCACATAGAACTAAATCTCACAAGCTGGGTCCAAGTAATGAGCTTTTTGCAAGCTTATGAAGTAAGGTGAGTTTGGTTAAGCATACTGAGTGATCAGCATACTTTTCAAATGGTGATAAGTTAAAAGCTACTTGCAGCCCTAGTAAATAGGCTGCAAGGTGAGATTTATGCACAGAATCATGAAGTTGGGTGGATGAGCTTCTCAAAAAGCTAAACCACACAAGCTCTTGACTACTAATGAGGTTTTTGGAGCTTGTGGAAATGGTGTAAATTTTCTGATTACTCAGGAAATTGTTGTGAGTGGGCAAACAATCAAGCTCATATTTAACTTATCCAATAAGCTTGTAATAGCTCAACAAGCACTGATACATTGAGTTGGGGAGTTTAGCTTTGTGAAAAGCCAAAGACCACAAGCTCAAGCTCAGTGAGGAGCTTTTTATGGGCTTATGAAAAACTACTCACCTTCACTGTTTGCTTCAGTGAAGGGAGTAAGATGAAACAAAATAAGTGAGGAAAATAAGGTAACCAATTAAGCTATAAAGTGGAAAATAAGCAAACATATAAACAAATAGCTAGCAGGGCTTCAAATAACAACAATTAACACAACCCCAAGTCCAAAGATCAACAAGCTACAAGCTTGTGACTTTGGCCTTAAAGCTGTGAGACAGGGCAAAAACATACATAAATAAGCACAAAGACATTGAAACTAAAAATTAACAAAAATACAAATAGACAGATAAGCAACAAAATATTAAAGCCCTAAAAGGATTTAGACAGAAACTTAAAAACAAAGCTACAGGAAAATCAGACATTTATTCAAAAACCTGAAAAGCCAAAACTTTGACTATTAACCTAAAACTAAAAGTTTGACTAAAATGAATTTAAAAGCTAATCTTCTGATAGATTATGATATATAACACTATAATAACATTAAATTAAGCTAAACAAGCAAGAATTAAACAAATATGCAAGGTTTCAAGATCTAACAATCTCACAGTTTACCTAGAAATAGAATCAAGTGTCAAGTTGACTATTCTATATGTAAAACTGTTTGATTAAGGTTTTACTGAGCTAGTTAGGACCTAAGAGTTGTACATCAAACAAGAACAACAATTCATTCAACCCCTAACACAGTTCCATCAATAAATCCAAACACCCTTTAACAGAGACCAAATTGAGATTTTCAAAACAAGTGACTGTGTAAACCCATCCAATCCAATCCAGAGGTTCCATTTTGTCAAAATAAACCTTTTTTTTTAGCCTAAACATGCAGTCATACAGTTCAAGACCTAGGATTATCAAAAATGTGAAAATTGGCAGTCACAATGCAAATTCAAGGAACAATGGAATCCAAAACATAACTACCTAAAATTAAGCTAGATAATCATTAACTAACAACAAATAAACAGGAAAATCATGAAATTAAAGCAGATAGATAACTTAAGCATTAGATTGCAAAAATTGTAAAATTGGCTTACAAATGAATCCAAGCTGAGAAATCATGAGAACCAAGGATCAATACCTATCCTAACAGCTTCCCATGAAGCTAGTAAACCAGCAAAATCCATAATCCACCATCTTCCTTGCTTCTTTTTGCACAAACACTGATTTTTATATTTTTCATTGGTTTTTCTTGATTTTTTTTATCTAATTTTATATTTTAAAAACTAAAGCTGATTAAATGTATCTAAAAGCTTTGTGAGCTTTGTCAGGAGCTTACATGAGCTTATTTGAGTCCAAATGATCGACCATCATCAACAGGAAATCAAAATAACTTGAAAATTTAGATGACAATTAAGTAAAATTGAAATTGAAATATAACTTGGTATAAAACTGTAAATGAAATTCCATTACACTAGTTTAAGGATTAATACAACATTTAAAACATTAAAAGACATTAATTTAAAGAAAGCAATAAAGATTCATTATACTACGTGACTAAGGCTAGCCCAAAAGTAACTAATCCTCTTGCCTCTTGCTCCTTTTATAGCATCTCTGAGTTCCTCACAAGTCTCTGGTCAAATCCCCACAACAATCTTGACCATTGATTGTCTTTAACTCATCCTAGCCGTTTAAACAAGTTTTGGCGCCAAAACTGTTATAGGTTGCTTGTAGCAGTTTTGTAAGCATTTAATGCTTCTGATGTGACTAGTGATGATGGGGGGACAATTTGGAGTGTAGGTGTGGTCTATGGGTGGTGGTGTAAGATTTGCAGGGTGTAGGGGTGGTGGATGTTGTAGGTTTGTTACGTGGATTCCCCTGGTGCAAAACCAGGGGAAGGGGTTTGTTTTAGAGGGTGACAGAGAGGGGTGAGGTGGTAAAGGTGGGTGCAAGTGGTGAAGGGATGGTGGATGGTGTAGCAGAGGTGAGGTGGAAAGGGAGGTAGGGGATGATGGTCAACGGGTCAACGAGGTCAACAATTTGACCCCGTTTTATTGTAAAAGAGATGGGTGGGCTGTGTATGTTTGGGCCTGGAAAGGGTTTTGGGCTTTTAAGGGTTTTATTTATTTTGGATTTAAGGAGTATGGATCCTTTTGGTTTGTATGTAATTTTTAGCCCAAGGACTAATCTTGTAAATTGCTGAAACTTTAGGGACTGATCATGCCATATTTCTAAAGTATCACAAGGGGCCATTCCTGCCATATAACATTAGTACACGGATAATATTTGTAATTTTTCAATTTTAAAACCTCCAGGGACCATTTATGTAATTTCACCAAAGTTGAGGGGGGTGAAATTGTAATTTCCCAAAAGTTATCAAAAGAGTTCCAAATTGTATTTTATGAATAGTACAAGGGTGTTATTTGTTAAATTTCCATTTTTGAACACCCAGGGACTAATTTTGCCAATTTTGAAACTTGAGGGGTAAAAATTGCCATTTTGTGAAAACTTTCATCCAGGGATTTATAGTGAACATGTTTGACTTCCCAAGGACTTAAGTTGACTTTTCTTTCATTTTTAAACCTTCAAGGACTAGATTTGACAAGTTTTGAAAGTTGAGGGACTAAAACTGCCAATTATGCAAACTTTATACGTTTTTTTTATCCGTTTTTGATTGTTTTGCATCTGAAACATATAAAACACACTTCTGGAATAATCTCAGTATTTTGATGCATATTTGAGTGTTTTTGGATGTTTTGGCAGTTCAGATTGGTATAAAATGATGAGTATTTAGACACTCATCAACTGTTCACCGTGTACTGTTCATACCGGTGCTGGTAATGTTTATTGTGGATTTTACTGTTCGTTCCGGGGTACTGTACGTTATTATTCATTGGGTACTTTTCATTGTTTTCATTGAACTCATGAGAATGGATGAAAACACTCTTTGGTTGTTGCTTAAGGAACAAGCTGATGCGGGACACCTGCTCGCACAACAACAAGCCTCTGTTTTTCAAGAACAACTTGATGCATTGCGTGTCGAATTGCAAGCTACTCGGGGATTGCTACATGCTCGTCATGGGGAAGGCGGTGATCAAGGAGCACTGTTACCAAGTTCTATGCGGTTGGAGGTTCTCAAGTTCACAAGCACCAATCCAGAAAGTTGGTTATTTTCCATCAATGAATACTTTTCATTGCTTAATACGACCGCTGCTCATCGGTTACGAATCGTGGAATTCAATCTCGAAGGTGCGGCTGCGGAATGGTTTCATTGGATGACGTGGAACGGGTTGATTAGCGATTGGGACACGTTTGTGGAGAGTGTGAGGAACAGGTTTGGACCCTCCAAGTATGAAGATCCACAAAGAGCTTTATCTAAATTGTTACAAATCGGTTCAGTGGTGGAGTATCAAAGTGAGTTTGAAAAACTCATGTATAGGGTTACGGATATATCGGACACTTTACTCATCTCTTTCTATATATCAGGTCTTAAACTATCTCTACAATGAGAGTTGTTGAGGGCAAGACCAACGTCTCTTGGGAATGCGTTTTCATTGGCTCATGTCGCGGAGGCACGTTTAGAGGGTCAACGGTTGTCTTCTTTCAGGAAAAAAAACCAACATTAACAATAAATAAAGCACCCTTGGGGTTGATAGTTTTAGGGGCTATAAGCGGTCCGTGATAAATACGATGGCTGACGCAAGTGGTGGTTTGCGTGCTAATATTATGACTGGCCAGGAAGAAGAAGGGAATACTCCTCCTTTTCCTGAAAGGGTTCAAGTAGGTGGATCACCAGTATATAAGATTGTGAGGAAGTTAAGAAAAGATGGATTTGGTCAGGTGTTTGTAGATCGTCGTGTTTTTGGCGGAACTAATCATGGTCTTGGGGCTCAAAAGATTATATTTCAAGTTGGTCAAAAGTGAGGCAGATTGAATCTTGATGAGGAAAACGAAGGACAACCTACGAAGAAATTCCGAATGGGAGTTCGTGCAACACAGATTTCATTTTGTAGTGCCAGGCAACCAATGAAACAGCGGTATCATTACAATGTTGCAAATGATAGATTGAACCATCATGTTAAGAGAAGAAATACGGATGGGTTACTTATAAATTCTATGGCATCTTGTTCCAACCTGTGGGTTCTAATAAATGATTCTGGAACTCGCTGGGGCATTATCATGTCTCGCAAGGCTGGCTTCATGGATCAGGTGGTGGAACTTGATTTTCTTTATCCAAGTGATGGCATCTGTAGAATGTGGGATCCTGGAATTACATAAGGCGGGATTTTGAAGCAAAACCTTGAGGACAAGGTGGTTTTTGAAGGGAAGAAGAATGATACAACTGGATCTCAGGAAAAGGGTCAACCCAAGAGGGTGGTGTCTAGTCCCGTATGGCATAAGGATTATGTCGCGGGCTAAGTTATCTTTATATATCTTAACTGTTATGTCATGTTTGTCGTGGGCTAAGCCCGTTATCATTAGTAGGTTAATTTTCGTTGTTTAGGTCATTGTAAGGGTTATAAATACCGAGCCACTATAATGAATGAAAGATAGTTATGTCAAACAAATAATCCTATTCTCTTCTCTAATATTCTTAAGGAGCTCGCCCCCGCTTGAAGTGGTGCCCTATCCCGATACAACCCTAACCGGGTCGTATCAACTGGTGCTTTCATTGAGAGTTTCATTGGGAGCCGAACGATTATAGGGTTCTTAAAAAAAAAATCATCGGCACTATTCAATTATTCATTGGGTACTGTTCACCATGTACTGTTCATACCGGTGCTATACTGTTTATTGCGGATTTTACTGTTCGTTCCGGGGTACTGTACGTTAATATTCATTGGGTGCTTTTCATTGTTTTCATTGAACTCATGAGAATAGATGAAAACACTATTTGGTTGTTGCTTAAGGAACAAGCTGATGCGGGACACCTGCTCGTACAACAACAAGCCTCGGTTTTTCAAGAACAACTTGATGCATTGCGCGTCGAATTGCAAGCTACTCGGGGATTGCTACAGGCTTGTCATGGGGAAGGCGGTGATCAAGAAGCACTGTTACCAAGTTCTATGTGGTTGGAGGTTCCCAAGTTCACAGGCGCCAATCTAGAAAGCTGGTTATTTTCCATCAATGAATACTTTTCATTGCTTAATACGACCGCTGCTCATCGGTTACGAATCGTGGAATTCATTCTCGAAGGTGCGGCTGCGGAATGGTTTCATTGGATGACGTGGAACGGGTTGATTAGCGATTGGGACACGTTTATGGAGAGTGTGAGGAACAGGTTTGGACCCTCTAAGTATGAAGATCCACAAGGAGCTTTATCTAAATTGTTACAAATCGGTTCAGTGGTGGAGTATCAAAGTGAGTTTGAAAAACTCATGTATAGGGTTACGGATATATCGGACACTTTGTTCATCTCTTTCTATATATCAGGTCTTAAACTATCTCTACAACGAGAGTTATTGAGGGCAAGAACAACGTCTCTTGGGAATGCGTTTTCATTGGCTCGTGTCGCGGAGGCACGTTTAGAGGGTCAACGGTTGTCTTCTTTCAGGAAAAAAACCAACATTAACAATAAAGAAAGCACCCTTGGGGTTGATAGTTTAAGGGGCTAAGAGCGGTCCGTGATAAATACAATGGCTGACGCAAGTGGTGGTTTGCATGCTAATATTGTGACTGGACAGGGAGAAAAAGGGAATACTCCTCCTTTTCCTGAAAGGGTTCAAGTAGGTGGATCGCCACTATATAAAGTTGTGAGGAAGTTAAGAAAAGATGGATTTAGTCAGGTGTTTGTAGGTCGTCGTTTTTTTGGCAAAACTAATCATGGTCTTGGGGCTCAAAAGATTATATTTCAAGTTGGTCAAAAGCGAGGAAGATTGAATCTTGATGAGAAAAACGGAGGAAAACCTACGAAGAAATTCCGAATGGGAGTTCATGCAACACAGATTTCAATTTGTAGTGCCAGGCAACCAATGAAACAGTGGTATCATTACAATGTTACAAATGATAGATTGAACCATCATTTTGAGAGAAGAAATACGGATGGGTTACTTATAAATTCTGTGGCAACTTGTTCCAACCTGCGGGTTCTAATAAAGGATTCTGGAACTCGCTGGGGCATTTTCATGTCTCGCAAGGCTGGCTTCATGGATCAGGTGGTGGAACTTGATTTTCTTTATCCAAGTGATGGCATCTGTAGAATGTGGGATCCTGGAATTACATAAGGCGGGATTTTGAAGCAAAACCTTGAGGACAAGGTGGTTTTTGAAGGGAAGAAGAATGATACAACCGGATCTCAGGAAAAGGGTCAACCCAAGAGGGTGGTGTCTAGTCCCGTATGGCATAAGGATTATGTCACGGGCTAAGTTATCTTTATCTATCTTAATTGTTATGTCATGTTTATCGTGGGCTAAGCCCGTTATCATTAGTAGGTTAATTGTCATTGTTTAGGTCATTGTAAGGGTTATAAATATCGAGCCACTATAATGAATGAAAGATAGTTATGTCAAACAAATAATCCTATTCTCTTCTCTAATATTCTTAAGGAGCTCGCGCCCGCTTGAATTGGTGCCCTATCCCTATACAACCCTAACCGGGTCATATCAACTGGTGCTTTCATTGAGAGTTTCATTGGGATCCGAACGATTCTAGGGTTATTAAAAAAAAAAAAAATCGTCAGCACTATTCAATTATTCATTGGGTACTGTTCACCGTGTACTGTTCATACCAGTGCTGTACTGTTTATTGCGGATTTTACTGTTCGTTCTGGGGTACTGTACGTTATTATTCATTGGGTACTTTTCATTGTTTTCATTGAACTCATGAGAATGGATGAAAACACTCTTTGGTTGTTGCTTAAGGAACAAGCTGATGCGGGACACCTGCTCGCACAACAACAAGCCTCGGTTTTTTGAGAACAACTTGATGCATTGTGCGTCGAATTGCAAGCTACTCGGGGATTGCTACAGGCTTGTCATGGGGAAGGCGGTGATCAAGGAGCATTGTTACCAAGTTCTATGCGGTTGGAGGTTCCCAAGTTCACAGGCGCCAATCCAGAAAGCTGGTTATTTTCCATCAATGAATACTTTTCATTGCTTAATATGACCGCTGCTCATCGGTTACGAATTGTGGAATTCAATCTCGAAGGTGCAGCTGCGGAATGGTTTCATTGGATGACGTGGAACGGGTTGACTAGCGATTGGGACACGTTTGTGGAGAGTGTGAGGAGCAGGTTTGGACCCTCCAAGTATGAAGATCCACAAGGAGCTTTATTTAAATTATTACAAATCGGTTCAGTGGTGGAGTATCAAAGTGAGTTTGAAAAACTCATGTATAGGGTTACGGATATATCGGACACTTTGCTCATCTCTTTCTATATATCAGGTCTTAAACTATCTCTACAACGAGAGTTGTTGAGGGCAAGACCAACGTCTCTTGGGAATACGTTTTTATTGGCTCGTGTCATGGAGGCACGTTTAGAGGGTCAACGGTTGTCTTTTTTCAGGAAAAAAACCAACATTAAGAATAAAGAAAGCACCCTTGGGGTTGATAGTTGTAGAATACTAATCATGTTGGAAACATAATATCCTTGTGGTTATGTGAGGCGTTGGAATTGAGAGTAAGAAGGAAAGAGTGGAACCTTGAGAGAAAAGGAGAAGTATTAGATTAGAATGAATGAAGGTCCAACCCTCTCCACATGTGGAGAGGGGTATTTATACTAAACTAAAAATGCCCACACTCGGGCTGTGGATCAGGCATACAGTGGGTAAAGACCCGTCCTTCTTCCACGGTGTTACTTAATCTAATACTAACTAACTAATGAATAAACTAACTACGAGCTTACTTAACGCTATCACAATATTTAGGTGACAGAGACTTTTATAGGAATATTTGTATTCCTAACAATCTCCCCCTAAGCGAGGTCACCTTGGAGATTAAACTCTTTGATCTTTAAGCATTCTTCAGTCTCTGTAGCTCGTAGGATCTGATTCTTCACTTTTCTGCACACTTTGTACTTCAAGCAATGAACTTGTGATTTGAGTTCCTTTGTGTTGTGTGATCTTTGAGCTTCTTTGAGATCATCAGCCACAGTAAATCTCCAAGCTCATCCATAGCAGTATCGCCTTTATGTGATGTAGTGACTTTAGGACCATCATGCTCACACCCTTCTGGATCAGGAGACTTTACATTAAAGTTGTGGATTAGGAGACTTTTTCATCAGAGTTGCGGAAACGTTGTTGGTAGTCTCTCAACATTTGTTGTAGCAAGTCTCTCATCTTCATTGATAGTGTGGAGGATGTGTGAGCATGAGGTATGGATTGACCCGATTCAGCTGGAAATTGGAGCCATCAACGCCATCTTTATATGTGTCCCTGAAATAAACAGTTAGCAATAAAGATAGAGAACGAATATGGCTTTGTCATTCATTCTACGAGGACAGACTACCCTCCGGTTTTGTGAAACCGACCTGTGATCAGGTAGAGTCTCTTTTAAAGGAGACTCTCCTTGACATGAATTTCCAGCTTGTAGTGATGAATTTTCCAAAGAATCCACTTCAGAATCTTCATACTTAGCATGTTCTGATACCGGAACGTCTCAAAGCAGACAACACAATAAAGTGAATCGGTGAATAAATATTCACGGATTGATGAGAAATTGATTTATAGAAATCACTCGCGTGTCATATGATAAACATTTTTGAGACACGACGAGAGTTTTATACTTTGAATCACATTTCCATCAAAAATACTTTTGTTTGAAAGATTATACACAATCAATGTGCTCGAAAAAATTTGTTTGTGAGCACATTGAAGGGTTTTAGCAAAAGTATCCATCAATCCATATCCTGGAACAAGTTTGATTCAATTTTGAATCGCACCATTGTTGCTTTCCAGTTGTCATTTGATCATTGATCCAAGATGGATCTCACATGTCACCTACCAAGAGCTTGAGTAATGTTCGCTCTAGAAGGATTTCCATCTTCATCATGAATATTTTCATATCACTCGGATGTTCTAGCAATACCACAAGGATAATGCGTAGGACTCTAAATATTTTATCTTATTTTCCATATTGTGTGAAACAATAAGCATATTTGAAAGTGTGTCTTAACGAGATTTATGGATGATCTCTTTGGCTCTAGACTCAATACTGCGTTTTGATCCGCTCCTGGAGACTGGGGAGGCGTCTCCTGTTTTAGGTATCAACATAGCTCGCAATGAGCGGTCGATACATTGCACAGGGTTCCCCGTGAGAATGAAACAAGCTCTTTTAAGAGAACTTGAGTGGTTGGGAAGTTTAGTGCAGTGCGTCACTGGGTCCATGACGTCTTGTCTTCAATACCGGTGTTATCTTAGTAACCGCCAGTAGATTATGCATTGAACCCGGGTTTCTGCCCTAAGGTTGAATATATGGAGGGCTATTTCTTTTCACCCTTTCTCATTACATTTCTTTTTCATTCTTCAACCCCTTCAGTGCTTACCGAGACTTCACCACTAGAACCTTGTTGGGTTTGTTCCAGTCCTAGCTCTATCTCAGTCCGCACTCTTCCCTTTCTCACTTTACTCATTTTTTTTTCATTCATTCCTAAGGACTTCTAATCTATCTAGAGGATTGTCCCTGGGAAGATCCTTCTGGTTCTGGTGGATCATGGGAACTCATACCTAACCTTAACCAACCTTATAACTCCATGCATAAAGATAAATGGTCGGTCTTTGGTATAACTTCCACAAACGCCTTTTGCTCCCCCTCAATATGTGCATCGATATTCGAAAGAGTTTAGCACATATGTGGAGCACATTTATTGAGTCCAAAAGATCACAGTTTGAATATCAGATTTTATATTTAAATCACATTCTCTCCCCCGATCAAAAATTTCAAATCTTTTGAGATTTTGGATCTTAATTGATTTAAATAAGTTAGAAAGCTTTTGGGAGAGAAATGCGGTCAATTTTAATATTTTCTGATAAAAGGGACTTTTTCTTGCTCCCCCTCAATCTGTGAGAGAGGTTGTTATGTGTCAGATTTGAAGAGTTTACAAAAGATTCGAAGTTTTTAACGAAAACCCTTTAAAAATTTCTCATTCTGACACATAACCATTTCAAAGTATATTGTTGCAAGATTTTTGTACAAAGTGTGGAGAGTTTTGATAATACGTAAAATTTTGAGAAAAATCACTCTCCCCCTCAATCAATGACGGATGTTAAAGCTTAAATAAGTGATGTCATTGATTGAGTGAAAAATTTTGTCAAAATTTTGAGTACAAATTGATTTTCAATCAAAATCTCATGGTACCACCAAGTTTTGCAAATACTTTCCGGAAAAATCATAGAAGGGAAAGTATTTGACAATAAAAAGAAGACTTCTCTTCTTTATCAAGAAATAATGCACTGAAACGTACATTAAATCGAAGAAACACGGATATAAAGTAATCCGTGCCCGGGTGAACATCACCCGGTACAAGGAACAACCGTCTTTTTGGCGATGAGTTTTCCCCAATTTGAAAAACGGGTTGCTATCTGAAGTAATAGCAAGCCATAATTTTTAAGACCGGGTTGCAGCCTGATATGACTACAAGCCATATATTTTTTGAAGAATATTTTGAGATACGACATGTTTTAGAAAATGTTTTATTGGAAACCGAAAAACTCTTGCTCAAGCATATGTATGATTCCGTGTCATTATTGAATGACATTTCTAGAAACGTACATAATATTGATTACACAAGAGACATGTCGTAAGAAGAATATTTTTGGAATTTTTATGATTTTTCATATTTTTATAGTTTCTTTGTAGGTTTTATATTTTTCTATTTGCTTTTTGTGTTAATACTATGTACAATGGATATGTGAAGCAACCCCTTTACTCCTCCTGATCTTCCTGAAGACTTATGAGATCCTCAGGCGTGAGACTCTTCATACCAATACGTGGGAGGATGAATTGAAATCGGTCCCTAGAAAGTTCTTTGGTGAAGATATCAGCTAGCTGGAACTCAGTCCTCACGAAGTAAAGTTCCACAATTCCTTTCTCAACTTGCTCCCTGATGAAGTGATGTTGAATGTCAATGTGCTTAGTCCTTGAGTGCTGGACATTGTTGCAGCAGAGTGCAATTGCACTTTTGTTGTCACAGTACATGGGAATCTTGTTGTATACGAAGCCATAGTTCGAAAGTTGAGATCTCATCCATAAGATCTGAGCACAGCACGAGGACATGGCAATGTATTCAGCTTCTGTGGAGGAGATTGATGTACTCATTTGTTTCTTTGAAGACCAACTGACTAGCTTATTACCCAAAGACTGAGCACCCCCAGATGTACTGCGACGAGTGTCTTGACATCCCGCATGGTCAGCATCAGAATAGGCTGTGAGGGCCATGGAAGTGTCCTTGGGGTACCATAGACCCATGTGGAATGTTCCTTGAAGATACCGAAAGACTCTCTTGACAGCTTCCAGGTGTTTCTTGGTAGGGTTGGATTGATACCGAGCACACATGCAAACTGCAAATAGAAGATCCGGTCTGCTAGCAGTAAGATACATTAAGGAACCAATCATGCTTCGATACTTGGTTTGTTCGACCGGGATCCCAACATCATCTTCATCTAGTTTTGATCTTTCAATCATAGGAGTATCAACTGAGTCACAGGAATCGAATCCAAATTTCTTCAAAATTTCATTAGCATACTTGGATTGATTGATGAAGATGCCATTGGGATTTTGAGATATTTGCAAGCCTAGAAAGAAGGACATTTGACCCATCATGGACATCTGGAACTCAGAACTCATCTCTTGGGAGAAACGATCACACTCTTTGGGATCAGAGGAGGCAAATATGATGTCATCAACGTAGATTTGTACATGAAGAAGGTTTTTGCCCGTTTTTTTGGTAAAGAGTGTAGGATCAACAGCACCTTTGGAAAACTTGTGAGCAAGAAGGAATTTTGACAAGGTGTCGTACCACGCCCTAGGATCTTGCTTAAGTCCATAAAGAGCCTTCTTCAAGCGATACACATGGTTAGGACGTTCTGGATCCATGAATCCTTCGGGTTGGCTTACATACACCACCTCTTTAAGATCGCCATTTAAGAATGCAGTCTTAACATCCATTTGATAAACCACCATATTCTGACTTGCCGCATTTGCTAGAAATATTCTTATGGCTTCAATTCTAGCAACAGGTGCGAAGGATTCTTCAAAGTCTATACCTTCTTCTTGACGATATCCTTTTGCCACCAGCCTAGCCTTGATCTTCAATACATCTCCATGCTCATCAAGTTTAACTTTAAATATCCATTTGAGAGCAATGATCATAGCACAATCGGGAGGCGGTACTAATTCCCACACATCAAGTCGGTCAAACTCATGAATCTCGTCCACCATAGCAGTGAACCATGAGTGTTTAGACATTGCATCCTTGAAATCTTTTGGCTCAACTTTAGAGAGGACAGAATTGAAGAAGCACCACAATGCGTCAGTTGCAAGTTGCTTACGGGTTGATACTGGACGCGAAGGGTTTCCAATAATGTTGTCAAGTGGGTGATCATTTGTCCATTTCCTAAGGTGTTCATGGGGTTAAGGATAGGGAACTGAGGTAGCCGTGTTAGATTCGTCTGAGGATGTAGCATCATTTGACGATTCAGGAGCAAAGATGTTAACAAACGGCTCATTATCAGGTGGAGTGAATGGATTTACTTCAAACGAATTATCCACAGCCGCTACTCGTTGTACAAATGAAGGTTGACCATTAGATGTGGTAACTGAACGACTGATGGTGGGGGCTTCAGGATCCCTTGACAACGAAGTGGATGGCTGATGCGTTGGGATTGCACCAGGCTTTACCTCTCAAGGGATCTTGAGAAGCTTACAACCCCCACCAGGCAGTGTACCTGATCGTTGTAGTATAGTATAGTGACAAGTACCGGGGGATTGATCGTTCAGCTAGGAATAGTGTCGCTAGGATTAGAAAACCTAAATACTAGTTCTAAAGATGAGGGATGATTATTTTTGTATTTTTATATTTTTTAGAAAGCAAGTAAATATCTCTGGTTTTAAGGATTTGGGCGGAATTAGTTGCTAGTCAACTAACCCAATACTAAGATGCAATCAAAATAAAATACAAAAAACGAAAATAAACTATATTAAACTAAGGTTGTGAGCAATGAGTGGAGAAATTGTGTTTACTTAGATTTCATTACTCCCTAGATATCTTTTACACGTTAATTACTTGTTATAGTTGCGTGGATGACGAATTGTATTCCTTAATATCATTCATGGGGTGGCGCACTTAATTCCCCAATCCTATGAGTGCCTACTTCACTCCTATGTCGAGCCGGCTAAGAAGCTCCTAACATGGGATCATTAGAATTTACTCATGCATTAAATACAACCAATAAAACCTAGTGCACGTCAGTTCATGTTTCCTAAGACATTCAAGCATGTTACCATTTGGAGATCTGCCAGTTTTCTTAAGCCTAACATCGAAATCATTCATCCAATACAACCATAAACAAGTAATCAACACATAATTAACATCAAGGTTTCATTAGATCTAAGCAAACACAAGATAGATCTAGCCTAGCATGATGGAATTAAGACAAGAACAAGATATAGACAACCAACACATAGACATATTGATTGAATTAGAAGAACACTTATCTCAATTACACATGAAAGGGTTCAAGGGCTGAAAACCCTTGAAAAACCTGTAAAATTCGTACTAAGTTCGGCCTTAGGGTTTCTCCAAAACTTCTCTTTTTTTTTTATGAATGAAAATTAGAAAACTATATATAGGAAATTGAGACTGACGGTGTCAAGACCAAATAGGTGACGCCGTCATCTCGCCGCCAAAAGAATTCTCGGACTGCCTTGATCTACTTCTGACGCCGTCACGTTATAACTTTTTCCAGGCCGTCACGTATTTTACTCTTGACGCTCTTCCTTGTGACGCCTTCATTTCTGTACTGGGCCGTCATGCAATTTACTCTTGACGCCGTCAAAATGTTGCTCTTGACACCGTCACCTACTGTTCCCAGCAAGGAAAATTAAGTCTTTGGCGTTTTCTTCACTTTTATGCTCCAAAAACGTCCGAATTGCTTCCTTTTCTAGATTTCTCTCCCAAAGTACCTAAAATCACAAAAGGAACGATTTATTGCAATATTTGATCAAATAAATTCAATTCCGGGCTTAAATGACCCCCTAAAAATGGTTCATTTTTCGCCTCATCAATGGCCCAGCATTATCATCTGGGACATTTGCTACCCCAGCTGGTTGTGGAACGACTGTGGCTTCTTGAGCATCCACATGTTGAGGTTCAAAGTATTCATCAAACATAGGGTTAAACAGTTTCTTCCAATCTTCACTTATAGGAGGTACAAAAGGAGTAACAGGAGTGGGATTCTGTACAAGCCTGGAGCTTATAAGTCCAGGAGATAAAAAGTTAGGTACGGGTCCAGAACTTGATTGTCCAGGAACCGGTTGCTCAGTCAGCTCATCGAAAGTAACGTGGATTGTTTCCATTATGTCTCTGGTACGTTTGTTGTATATTCGGCACCCCTTTCGCTCTGGAGCATAGCCAACGAAGAAACCAATGTCAGCCTTGGCCTTGAGTTTCCCAAGGTCTTCACTGTCATTAGTTGGATAGCATAATGCACCAAACACTCGAAGAAACGAAAGGTATGATTTTCTGCCATGAACCAGTTCATATGGAGTCTTGCAGTGGAGAGGATGTATCAAGGATCGGTTCTGTGTGTAACACGCAGTTGCAATTGCCACAGTCCAAAGAAACATAGGAGCTTTGGAGAAGATGAGCATAGTCCTTGCGGCTTCAACTAAGGTGCGATTGCGCCTTTCAATAACTCCATTTTGTTGAGGAGTACGTGGAATGCTCTTTTGATGACTAATGCCGACACCTTTATAAAATTGAGTAAGTTGTCTGTTCACTAACTCCGTTCCATTATCTGTATGAATGAATCTAACTGTTTTGTTGAGACGAACTTGCAATTGCTTGATGAGTTTGATGATGGTTTCTGGAGTTTCGTCTTTTGATTGTAGAAACTTTACCCACGTGAAACGAGAATGATCATCGACGATAACAAGCACATATTTCTTTCCATTGATACTTTGAATCCTCATTGGTCCACAGAGATCCATGTGAAGAGTATGTAAAACTTCCATGATGGAATTGACAGTTTTGGGTTTATGGGTGTGCTTTTTGCTCTTGCCCATTTGACATGCGGAACATAAATGATCTTTTTCATACTTAAGTCTGGGCAAGCCTCGAACAATATCCTTTCGTGTGAGTTCATTGATGGTACCGAAGTTCAAATGGTTTAAACGACGATGCCACAACCATGATTTGTTCTTAGAGGCTTTTGAAAGCAAGCAAATTGGAGAGGACCGCAGCATATCTTTGATAGAGATGGTATAAAGATTAGTGCCCCGACTCCCCTTGAGGAGATCAACACCATCTAATTCTCTAACAAAACAGGTATGCTTTCTGAAGGCAACTTCAAGATCAGAGCCACAGAATTGACCAACAGAAAACAGATTGTGTCCAAGTCCTTCCACGTAGTACACTCTGGATATTACACTGTCTCCAAAGACGTAATCACCATAACCCATTATAGATCCAAAATGGTCGTTCCCAAATCTGACCGTACCAATGAACTTTTCCACAAAATTCTTGAGCCGCGAGCGATCTCCAGTCATATGTTTTGAGCAGCCTGAGTCCAAATACCAAAGGACGATTTGTACGACCTGCATTTGAAACCAGACAATGGTGGATAACTGAAAAAGCTGGAGCCCCATAAACAGTTGGGGTCCGTTTGGTTAGCACACACAAATATTGGATTATCATATGTTACGGATATATAACTGGAATTTTCACACTTTGAGGCACTAGAACTAGGAGTGGTACTAAGTGCTTCTATTGGGAGCATTCTACCAGTAGGTCTCCACTTCTTAATTGGCACAACTTTGGAGTTAGAGATCCTAGTCAGTGGGCACTTTTCTCCTAGGGTGAATTTCCTTCCAGTAGGTCTCCATTGATAACCAACATTAGTGAACACTTTTCCTGTTTTATTCCATATTTGTTTTACCCTTTTAACACTTGAAACATTCATGACCGGAGATTGCATAGTGGATTTTAAGAAGGACACAACACAAGCATCATGATTACCACAAAATAAACATTCGTTACAAGTCTTACAAATAGCACCAGAATTCGAATTAATTACATCATTGTTAACACAAATTTTTGATTCAACTCGATTCCTTTCATTAAGCATAACTTTATTGTTCCTAGAGGATTCTTCTACTTCCTTTATAAATGTACTCTTAGCCGGCAAAGTCCTATCATTCTTTGTATTGCACCTAGGCTGTGACTTGCTAGCATTAGATACACCTTTTACTCCTGTAGAAGCAATGACAGGAACATTAGTATGATTAGTTGCTACTTGTTTACCGGTGATCATGATGGTGGATTGTGACATGGTTTGGGGATAATCAAATGTTAGATGTTTGTTGCCACTGTTAGAGTGCGACGCAAATGACCTATCCGGCTTGTTGTCATTCTTGGGGCATGATCCTATAGCATATTCTAATAATTCCTGGGCTCTATTAGTGAGAAAGCATGCACCAACAATAACATAATCATGTGGTTTAGGTATCCTTTCATCTTCAATGGTTTCTCTAAGTATGACCAGACAATCCTTAAGATATCTAAGATAGTTGCTATGAACTAACTTATTGTTCCTAAGGGGAAGAGAGACATTCACAGCATCGCACGCATATTTCTTACAAGCATGTACATTGGAAATAGCATGATCACATGAAACGACGGGCATTTTACCCTTCACCATAGTCTTTAGATTCTCAATTTCGTTTAACAAAGAAGTGACCCTTTCATCATTTTGGTCACGTGTTATTTTAATAGACTCAAATAACTCTTTGTAACGTTGTTTAGCGTTTGACATTTCAGCACGAAGCCACTCATTTTCATGTTGTAATTCATTGATAATGCCTTGTTTCTGAAAGTTTTGAGAATCTATTGACTTCTGGTAATTGGTATTGGTCACGTCGCCTTTGTTCGATTTTAATTGTGCAATTTGGACCTTCAATTTCTGAATCGTTGATGAGGCGAAAAATGAACCACTTTTAGAGGGTCATTTAAGCCCGGAATTGAATTTATTTGATCAAATATTGCCCTAAATCATTCCTTTTGTGATTTTAGGTACTTTGGGAGTGAATTCTGGAAAAGGAAGCAATTTGGACGTTTTTGGAGCATAAAAGTGAAGAAAACGGCAAAGACTTAATTTTCCATGCTGAGAACAGTACCTGACGGCGTCAAGAAGAGAATCATGACGGCGTCAAGAGTAAAATCCGTGACGACCCAGTGAAAACCTGAAGGCGTCACAACAAGGGCGTCAAGAGTATTTTTGGTGACGGCCTGCATAAGGAGTACACATGACGGTGTCAAACCCAGATCTAGGCAGTCCTAGAAATTATTTGGCGGCGAGATGACGGCGTCAGAAGTTTGTTCTTGACGCTGTCACCTATCAGAATCTATATATAGTTTTCTATTTTTCATTCATTAAAAGAGGAACTTGTGTTGAGAATACTAGGGTCGAACTTTGTAAACCCTAGGTCGTATTTTTCTCTATTTTCAAGGGTTTTCACCCCTTGAATCCTTTCATGTTCAATTGAGATAAGTCTTCTATTAATTCATTCAATATGGCTATGTGTTGTTTGAATATATCTTATGCTTGTCTTGATTTCAACATGCTAGGCTAGATCTATCTTGTGTTTGCTTAAATGTAATGAAACCTAGATGTTGATTATAGGTTGATTGCTTGTTTATAGTTGTATTGTGTAAAACATCGCAAAAATTCGTATAATTAACTTCGGTTAATTATATAAATAATCTCTGTCATTATTTTAATCACCATTTTTTTTTACGGGGAAATTTAAAATTTCTTATTATATTAAAATGGTCACGATTACGATATCACAGAATTCACCAAACGACGAAACAAGTTCTCGACACGTTTAACAAAATATTAAAAATTTACTAATCCTAATTTGTAATTAATACAAACTAATCGGACCCTTAATTACTTCAGCCCAACTCTTCTTCTTTTCTGCGTACTATTCACTAGCCCACCAAGGGCCCAAATTTTCTTTTATTTCTCCAATTCAGTCGACCAGACCCCCTCCAAAACACCTTTGTATTTTTCGATTTCTAAACACAATGTATCCATATTTTTGTACCTCCTAATTGTCTACCCACCAAAGAATTAGGACGCCAAATTTTAGCTTCTAAGACGAATGTTTGATACGTTTAATAGAGGCAAAGTGTTGGGCCAAAATTCAACCCATTCGACAAATATAAAAATTCCAAACTCAACCATTTTAATCCCGGTTTGTTTCTATAATTTTCAAATGACATTTTAAGTCATATTTCATGATAAAAGTCGAGTCATCCCAGCTTCTAACTAAGTTCTATGCCAAAAACCAAATCGTGTACCAAAACTAATACTAGTCGACATATATGTATAAGAACTCAATTCTCATTTGCCTTCTTTCAATATCACAACCCTTAAAGTCATATTCACAGTAAAATCTCAATAATATCCCAACAATCTCTGACTTCGAAATAGTAGAAACATGTTTGAATGTTTTGAAACTCTATATGAAATCATACGTTATATATATAAAACGTATAACCTTTTTCTTCTTCACTACCTCTCACCCTCACCTCCTTTCCATATTTTCTTAGTCCCTCTTCATCATTTATAAACCCCAAGAAGACCAGAAGTCATCATCCTTTTCGTTTGAAAGCTTATTCGAAATATAGGGTATATATATATATATATATATATATATATATATATATATATATATATATATATATATATATATATATATATATATATATATATATATATATATATATATATATATAGTATAAATGGTTATGGCGAGTTGTGTTTTCCCCGTGTGTTTTCCTTCATCACTCTCGACTCTCTACCACCCTAGAGGTGTTGTAAGTCATTCCATATCATCTTGATTTCATCTCGTATGTTATTTTATTATCCATGCATCGCATATAAATAAATTTTCGAACGTATAGTTTTATTATTCATTTTTACGTACAAACCTTTATATATAAAACACAAGTCGTGGTTAGCCTCCCTTGTGGAAGGCCTAGGAACCATGAAGATCACCCACTTCACGTTACTTTTATTGTTATACTTAAAAACGAAACCCGTTTGAACATAAATATTCACACGTTAAAAATGAGAAAAACATACAAATTTAACTAAGTCTTTTACTAGTAAAAATCTGTCCCAAGTCACTTGTAAAACAGCTTTTATCTCACAGTTTAGCATAACAAGCATGTCATATTTTTATACGACCTCATAGACACCATGACTAGCTACAACTTTCATAAAGATAACTTGTAAAAATAATCGCATCTCGACCTTCTAAATCGACCAAAGTGAATTGCAAAACTCGTACATATCATAAACACTTAGAATTTTTCTAAGTCTTTTTACTCAGAAAACTGCTCCAAATCACGACCAAAACGACCTTGTAAAACTCAATCCGACTTAATAACCACCCATTATTTTTACATAACCTATTTCTGCTTGCTACAAGCTACAAGTTTCGTGTTTATACTTTGTAATGATAAGCTCGTTTAGACCCTTTAAATTGGCCAAAGTAAAACACAAAAACTCATTTTCAAAACTAGATATAAAAAGCTTAATGGACTGAAAAGCCCAATAAGCTGAAAATAAGCAATCCGTATAAGCTGGACCGAAAAGCTCTTGTGATATGATTTTATAACATTAAAAATGAGTCTAGGGATAAGCCCAACTTGTCTCAACGCTCACGGATCGTTAAACGCTAACGGGCCTTTAATTTAGCTCGTTAAAGCCCATTTATTGAAAAATAAGCTATTTTTGCAAATAAGCAGTTGAAATAAGTTTTAATAAGCTTCAATAAGCTCCAGAAAATTTAATATAATTTTTCCCATAATTTTTGAACGTTTGGACTAAAAATGTAACGCGACGGCACCTAAAAGGACTAAAACTGCCAAACCTTAAAAACTTGGACTGAAACTGCCAAAACAGAAAGTTTAGGATAAAAATTAATATTATTTAATATTCCAAGCTCAAATTGTAATATTGGACATGTAGTGACTATAATTATAAATTATATATAAAAAGGACTAACGGTGTAACGCTAACGCCGTTAGCATAAAAAGTGTAAAAACTGGAAAAGGACAAGGACCAACATATTATATTTGACATTCTTATTTTATTTTCTATTTTACGTCAACCATCACGTCATATGCATTTTTATTACATTTTATTTATATGTTATTTATTTTTACGTTAATAATATAAATAACGATATTTCAAAAGTTAATATTTTACTTACTATTAAAAAGGTAAAACTTCGATGGATAATTTGAATAAAGTATTTTATCATATCATGCATGGCATAATAATTACACTGCATATCATCTATTCGTCATAACGAATAAATATTATTCGTTATTCGTTCGTATTTACCAAATAGTATTTGGTTATATTCTCAGATAAATTAATTTATCAGGTTCCGTATCAAATACGTTTCCATAATCATTCTCATAAATCTCATCCTACTTTACTTTTCATCATTTCCGTATCAATCCAGGTGAGTCATAGCCCCATTTCCAATACTTGTTTTTAACTCATTGGGGGAGATACATGCTTACATATACTTTGATAAATTGATAAGTATATGAAATAAAATACATGATTCAAATAAATTTCCTAATTGATATTTATTTAATATGGTTTATAATTTACGATGTGATATATACAATACTTGACGAAATACTTAATTGAAATACTGATACTCATATGCTAATGCTTCCAATTTGATTATTGTGGTATGTGATATATATATTTTACTGATGAATTACTTGACTGAAATACTGATACTCATATGATAATGTTTCCAATTCGATTATTGTGGTATGTGATATACATATGGTACTGGCGAAATACTTAACTGAATTACGGATACTCAGATGATACTGTTTCCATCTTGATTACTGTGGTATGATACTTGATTATATGATGCTATCTTGAATGATCCCATTATTACCTTGATATTGCCTAAGTAACCTTATCGCCATAAAGTCCCTTAATCATGAGCCATTAATCACTGTTAAGTGAGCGCGAATATAGTGAACAGCTTTGAAACTTGTTAAGGACTGACCTCCTGTCCCACTAATACTTGACGGAATGCCATTTGCAAATGGTTAGTCGTATTAGTCGTGATACACTATATTCGTAGACAAATAGGAATTGGCAAATCACCTATTATAAGAGGGCAAAATTTATCATTGACTTGATAAAACACCTCTTTTGGTTAAGCTTGTGTGTCATGAGGTTTGGGGCAATATCTATAAGGAAATGTATGTTTTCAACATATATTTAGATACAGCTGTATAGGAATTTGACCATACTTGAATTGCATATCTGATTAAATTAGCATCATGAGTTTCCAGCTCATGTTAGGATTATTGATCCCTTATTTGAATGTGATTGAATATCTATATGTTTTATCTGTGATTATAGACAATATTACTCAATAGTTGTTCCATTACTGTTTGTATTTATAATTCCCAAATATTCCTGAAATCTATCAAAATAAATGGTTTTCCATAAAACTCTATGAACTCACCAACCTTTGTGTTGACACTTTTAGCATGTGTTTATCTCAGGTCCATAATGAGCAAGGATGGTACGGAGGAGCACGAATTCTTACAAAGGCTATAAATTTTTACTATCATTCGAAAACTTATTTAACAAACTTTGAAACCACTGGGACCTCATTTTGTAAACTCTGATATTCGAATGATAAATATTTTAAAATGAATAAATTGATAATCATTTTCTGCTGAAAAACTGTGAGCTATGAAGTTACACCCAATTTTTATTCCGCTGCAAATATTTTAAAATTGGGGGTGTTACAGATTGGCATCAGAGCCTTGGTTATAGTGAAACAGATCTAATTTAGATCTAAACTATAACCGTTTTTAGAAACAAAACATTTTATAGCCTTACGCTCTCCGTGCCTTCCATCTGCCAGACAATTATGGAACTTCTAGATAATTTATGCTACAATAACACTCTATTATATTGATATATATTCCTTATATATTTCAAGTATTATACACATCCTTCCTAATTGTCTTACTCCCATCTTTATAGATGCGTATGACATACTCTTTCCGTATCCCCAAAAATTCGCGCATAAATTACCTTGTCGATTAGTATGGATGTTAAGTCAGAATCTTAATATGATTTACAATGTATTAATTTGAATGGATTGGGACGCCTTTTTATTCAAATCAAGAAATTTTACATCATTGAACCATAAGTCTATATTTCCTTAGTTACATAGTTTGGGACGCTTCTCTATGTAAATAACGAAATATAGATAAATAGGTTTAATTATATCTGAAATAACAGGCATATGAAACCAAGAACCACTAAATTTCATTAGAAACCCCGTATATCGAAACACCACGATACAATTATGTATGATTCTCATAATGATAGCATGTATGGTTCTTGTGTATATGGATCAAATAGTAATAAGAGAAGTAGAGAGATGAAGAGAAGTTGGGAGGGATTCCTAGAGAGAGAAAGTGAGAGAAAAAGAGAGATATTAGATTAATGAAATGGAAGCTCCAACCCCTTCCAAGCTAGGGAAGGGGTATTTATAGTTACAATAAAACGCCCCCTGAAACGGGCTGTGGAGCGGGCTGACAGTGGGTAAAGACCCGACCCGACTCCACAAATACTAACTAATACTAAACTACGATCTAACTAATATGATAAATACTACGAGCTACAATATACTAAACAATACTCGGGGTGACCGAGTCTTCATATGAATAATCGTATTCCTAACAATCTCCCCCTAAGGGAGGTCACCCCGGAAAATGAATGTTGAGTCATTGCATTTTTGACGACATCTTTATAGCTCGTAGCCTATTGATGAAAGAAATATGAGTGGTGAAGAGGAAAAGGTGGGATATGTAAGGCGGTAGCCGTAGACTACTATCCTACCCACAGACGTTCCCTATTCACTACACAAAGATAAAATGACTTTCATCATTCCCAAAGGCTGATAATCCGGCAATTTTACTCTACGTCCTTATCCAAAATTTTCTTTGTAAAAATCTGTATCAACAAAGCTCTTTGTTTAACGGGTAGGTTACCCGTACAGATTTTTATAATCCATGATAAATATCTAAAAGCAACATCTAATGAGTTTTCTTCCAAATTGTGTTCACAACGTAAACATTCAAACATCATATTATTAAAAATATACTTAACATTACAAACGATACTGAATTAAAAACACCTAGCAAACATAAACCTAGACTTCAAAAATAGGCTGGGTAATCCCAAATCTGAGAGTTGTGGGAGTCACAACCATCATCTTAAGGATCAAAATTCGCCAACCTCTCTTCCTCTATCTGAGCCTCCCACCTGCTCAGCTCCCGCTCCATGTCAGAAGTCCAATCACCATCACCAACATCCACATGTTCCTCAAAGCTTAACTGGAAGTGATCCAGATGAGGCAATTGTTGTTGTTGCTCAACAACTCTTGGTGCGGATGAACTTGATGCACCATTTTGAGGTTGTTGTAGTGGTGGTGGATTTTGTTGTTGTTGTTGTTGTTGTTCAACCCTAACAACACCAAAATTTTCTTCAAGACTCCAACGAATTTTATTGGAGATCTGGGCCTGAGTCTGACCGACACAAGCCTGCAACGATTCAATAACAGCGGAGTTCTTGCGGCACTCATCCTCCAAGAACTTATCAATCACCCGTTTCCTATCCGCCGATATGTCTATGCATCTCACGTAGCGTTCTCTAAGTTCTTGATTCAATTGTTTTGCCATCTCAAACTGATTAATGGCCTCCACAATAGCATTTTGGCGATCCACATCGCTATTCTCAGTTTCTGCCTTGATGAATAATCGAAATTGTTCAGGGGTATGTGGAAGTCTGCAAGTCATTGAGTGTTTTGTGTGTGTGTGTGTGTGTGAAAAACCCAAGTATGCCAGTAGTATTTATAAGGGTTTGGAAATATTTTTTTCCTTTATCATATTTTGGTAGACATGACCGTTAGTATTTACCGTTCACTAGCCGTTATTCTACTATTCATGACTAATATGCTCAATATTCACATCTCTTAAATACATCAGCTATTTTGTCTTGTCTAGTACAAGTAAATCTAACTGAATCACGTTTCCTTAATTTTAGGAATAAAAATCTCTCGACAACTCTCTGTTCAAAAATTCTTTACTCAAGTAATCACATTAAATTTGAATTTCGGGACGAAATTCAGAATGACATGTGGGTACTGTAAAACCTCGCAAAAATGCGTATAATTAACTTCGGTTAATTATATAAATAATCTCTGTCATTATTTTAATCACCATTTTTTTAACGGGGAAATTTAAAATTTTCTTATTATATTAAAATGGTCACGATTACGATATCACAGAATTCACCAAACGACGAAACAAGTTTTCGACACGTTTAACAAAATATTAAAAATTTACTAATCCTAATTTATAATTAATACAAACTAATCGGACCCTTAATTACTTCAGCCCAACTCTTCTTCTTTTCTGCGTACTATTCACCAGCCCACCAAGGGCCCAAATTTTCTTTTATTTCTCTAATTCAGTCGACCAGACTCCCTCCAAAACACCTTTGTATTTTTCAATTTCTAAACACAACGTATCCATATTTTTGTACCTCCTAATTGTCTACCCGCCAAAGAATTAGGATGCCAAATTTTAGCTTCTAAGACGAATGTTTGATACGTTTAATAGAGGCAAAGTGTTGGGCCAAAATTCAACCCATTCGACACATACAAAAATTCCAAACTCAACCATTTTAATCCCGGTTTGTTCCTATAATTTTCAAATGACATTTGAAGTCATATTTCATGATAAAAGTCGAGTCATCCCAGCTTGTAACCAAGTTCTATGCCAAAAACCAAATCGTGTACCAAAACTAAAACTAGTCGACATATATGTATAAGAACTCAATTCTCATTTGCCTTCTTTCAATATCACAACCCTTAAAGTCATATTCACAGTAAAATCTCAATAATATCCCAACAATCTCTGACTTCGAAATAGTAGAAACATGCTTGAATGTTTTGAAACTCTATATGAAATCATACGTTATATATATAAAACATATAACCTTTTTCTTCTTCACCACCTCTCACCCTCACCTCCTTTTCATATTTTCTTAGTCCCTCTTCACCATTTATAAACCCCAAGAAGACCAGAAGTCATCATCCTTTTCGTTTGAAAGGTTATTCGAAACATAGGGTATATATATATATATATATATCGTATAAATGGTTATGGTGAGTTGTGTTTTCCCCGTGTGTTTTCCTTCATCACTCTCGACTCTCTACCACCCTAGAGGTGTTGTAAGTCATTCCATATCATCTTGATTTCATCTCGTACGTTATTTTATTATCCATGCATCGCATATAAATAAATTTTCGAACGTATAGTTTTATTATTCATTTTTACGTACAAACCTTTATATATAAAACACAAGTCGTGGTTAGCCTCCCTTGTGGAAGGCCTAGGAACCATGAAGATCACCCACTTCACGTTACTTTTATTGTTATACTTAAAAACGAAACCCGTTTGAACATAAATATTCACACGTTAAAAATGAGAAAAACATACAAATTTAACTAAGTCTTTTACTACTAAAAATATGTCCCAAGTCACTTGTAAAACAGCTTTTATCTCACAATTTAGCGTAACAAGCATGTTATATTTTTACACGACCTCATAGACACCATGACTAGCTACAACTTTCATAAAGATAACTTGTAAAAATAATCGCATCTCGACCTTCTAAATCGACCAAAGTGAATTGCAAAACTCGTACATAACATAAACACTTAGAATTTTTCTAAGTCTTTTTACTCAGAAAACTGCTCCAAATCACGACCAAAACGACCTTGTAAAACTCAATCCGACTTAATAACCACCCATTATTTTTACATAACCCGTTTCTCCTTGCTACAAGGTACAAGTTTCGTGTTTATACTTTGTAGTGATAAGCTCGTTTAGACCCTTTAAATTGGCCAAAGTAAAACACAAAAACTCATTTTCAAAACTAATTATAAAAAGCTTAATGGACTAAAAAGCCCAATAAGCTGAAAATAAGCAATCCGTATAAGCTGGACCAAAAATCTCTTTTGATATGATTTTATAACATTAAAAATGAGTCTAGGGATAAGCCCAACTTGTCTCAACGCTCACGGATCGTTAAACGCTAACGGGCCTTTAATTTAGCTCGTTAAAGCCCATTTATTGAAAAATAAGCTATTTTTGCAAATAAGCAGTTGAAATAAGTTTTAATAAGCTTCAATAAGCTCCAGAAAATTTAATATAATTTTTCACATAATTTTTGAACGTTTGAACTAAAAATGTAACGCGACGACACCTAAAAGGACTAAAACTGCCAAACCTTAAAAACTTGGACTGAAACTGCTAAAACAGAAAGTTTAGGATAAAAATTAATATTATTTAATATTCCAAGCTCAAATTGTAATATTGGACATGTAGTGGACTATAATTATAAATTATATATAAAAAGGACTAACGGTGTAACGCTAACGCCGTTAGTATAAAAAGTGTAAAAACTGGAAAAGAACAAGGACCAACATATTATATTTGACATTCTTATTTTATTTTCTATTTTACGTCAACCATCACGTCATATGCATTTTTATTACATTTTATTTATATATTATTTATCTTTACGTTAATAATATAAATAACGATATTTCAAAAGGTAATATTTTACTTACGATTAAAAAGGTAAAACTTCGATGGATAATTTAAATAAAGTATTTTATCATATCATGCACGGCAAAATAATTACACTGCACATCATCTATTCGTCATAACGAATAAATATTATTCGTTATTCGTTCGTATTTACCAAATAGTATTTGGTTATATTCTCAGATAAATTTATTTATCAGGTTCCGTATCAAAGACGTTTCCATAATCATTCTCATAAATCTCATCCTACTTTACTTTTCATCATTTCCGTATCAATCCAGGTGAGTCATAGCCCCATTTCCAATCCTTGTTTTTAACTCATTGGGGGAGATACATGCTTATATATACTTTGATAAATTGATAAGTATATGAAATAAAATACATGATTCAAATCAATTTCCTAATTGATATTTATTTAATATGGTTTATAATTTAAGATGTGATATATACAATACTTGACGAAATACTTAATTGAAATACTGATACTCATATGATAATGCTTTCAATATGATTATTGTGGTATGTGATATATATATTTTACTGATGAATTACTTGACTGAAATACTGATACTCATATGATAATGTTTCCAATTCGATTATTGTGGTATGTGATATACATATGTTACTGGCGAAATACTTAACTGAATTACTGATACTCAGATGATACTGTTTCCAAATTGATTACTGTGGTATGATACTCGATTATATGATGCTATCTTGAATGATCCCATTATTACCTTGATATTGCCTAAGTTACCTTATCGCCATAAAGTCCCTTAATCATGAGCCATTAATCAATGTTAAGTGAGCGCGAATATAGTGAACAGCTTCAAAACCTGTTAAGGACTGACCTCCTGTCCCACTAATACTTGACGGAATGCCATTTGCAAATGGTTAGTCATATTAGTCGTGATACACTATATTCGTAGACAAATAGGAATTGGCAAATCACCTATTATAAGAGGGCAAAATTTATCATTGACTTGATAAAACACCTCTTTTGGTTAAGCTTGTGTGTCATGAGGCTTGGGGCAATATCTATAAGGAAATGTATGTTTTCAACATATATTTAGATACAGCTGTATAGGAATTTGACCATACTTGAATTGTATATCTGATTAAATTAGCATCATGAGTTTCCAGCTCATGTTAGGATTATTGATCCCTTATTTGAATGTGATTGAATATCTATATGTTTTATCTGTGATTATAGACAATATTACTCAATACTTGTTCCATTACTGTTTGTATTTATAATTCCCAAATATTCCTGAAATCTATCAAAATAAATGGTTTTCCATAAAACTCTATGAACTCACCAACTTTTGTGTTGACACTTTTAACATGTGTTTATCTCAGGTCCATAATGAGCAAGGATGGTACGGAGGAGCACGAATTCTTACAAAGGCTATAAATTTTTACTATCATTCGAAAACTTATTTAACAAACTTTGAAACCACTGGGACCTCATTTTGTAAACTCTGATATTCGAATGATAAATATTTTAAAATGAATAAATTGATAATCATTTTCTGCTGAAAAACTGTGAGCTATGAAGTAACACCCAATTTTTATTCCGCTGCAAATATTTTAAAATTGGGGGTGTTACAGATTGGCATCAGAGCCTTGGTTATAGCGAAACAGATCTAATTTAGATCTGAACTATAACCGTTTTTACAAACAAAACATTTTATAGCCTTACGCTCTCCGTGCGTTCCATCTGCCAGACAATTATGGAACTTCTAGATAATTTATGCTACAACAACACTCTATTATATTGATATATATTCCTTATCAATTTCAAGTATTATACAAATCCTTCCTAATTGTCTTACTCCCATCTTTATAGATGCGTATGACATACTCTTTCCGTATCCCTAAAAATCCGCGCATAAATTACCTTGTCGATTAGTATGGATGTTAAGTCAGAATCTTAATATGATTTACAATGTATTAATTTGAATGGATTGGGACGCCTTTTTATTCAAATCAAGAAATTTTACATCATTGAACCATAAGTCTATATTTCCTTAGTTACATAGTTTGGGACGCTTCTCTATGTAAATAACGAAATATAGATAAATAGGTTTAATTATATCTGAAATAACAGGCATATGAAACCAAGAACCACTAAATTTCATTAGAAACCCCGTATATCGAAACACCACGATACAATTATGTATGATTCTCATAATGATAGCATGTATGGTTCTTGTGTATATGGATCAAATAGTAATAAGAGAAGTAGAGAGATGAAGAGAAGTTGGGAGGGATTCCTAGAGAGAGAAAGTGAGAGAAAAAGAGAGATATTAGATTAATGAAATGGAAGCTCCAACCCCTTCCAAGCTAGGGAAGGGGTATTTATAGTTACAATAAAACGCCCCCTGAAACGGGCTGTGGAGCGGGCTGACAGTGGGTAAAGACCCGACCCGACTCCACAAATACTAACTAATACTAAACTACGATCTAACTAATATGATAAATACTACGAGCTACAATATACTAAACAATACTCGGGGTGACCGAGTCTTCATATGAATAATCGTATTCCTAACAATCTCCCCCTAAGGGAGGTCACCCCGGAAAATGAATGTTGAGTCATTGCATTTTTGACGACATCTTTATAGCTCGTAGCCTATTGATTCTTCATTGTTGAGATCTTTGTGCATTAAGTGGAAGACTCTAGATGACACCTTCAATGTGGTGGATGATCTTTGGAAATAACATCAGCTGCACCATCCAAAAGAATGTTTGAAAGTCATCTTGGAGTAGTGATGTCTCCATGTGATATGAACCTCTTTGTGTAGGCATGCTCACACTTTTCAGGGTCATGATCTTCTTCATCAGAGTTGAGGAAGCACGGTTGAAGCCCATTTAATGATCATCATATCTTATGAGTTTTGAAGTTGAAGTATGAGCATGTGTTGATTGATCAGCATCTTTTCAGCAATCACCCGCCACCGTTAGAAATTCCTGCAAGTAGACAGTTAGCAACAAATCATCCGGTGCTTATAGGTTTGGAATTAGAGATCGTCAACAGCATAGTGTGAAGACTCCTTCTAAACCTTACCAAGACCGTTCCCAATCGGCAAACCCCCGAGAGGATTTACGCGAACTACCATAGTAGATCAACGAATGGGTGAGCCACTGGAGATCACTCCACGACTGTTGATCGTTAGTAACCATCGCGACCACTAAGCGTAATCCACAAGGAATTACCTAAGTGATCTGCTTTCAGGGCTGCTTGATGTTGACCCTGGCAGGAATTTCCATTCAATCACTGGGAGTTGCAACAGCAACATCCCTCATAAATGTTCTGGTAGATTGCCAAGATCTGCGTAGGACTCATAATTTTACCACTGGTGTCCTTAATGTTGAACAACCAGGGTAGAGGTAGCACGTGTTCCTATGAGATCTTTGTATGCATCTCGAGGCTCTAGACTCAATAAGTGCATTTGGTTTTCCTATGCGGAGATTAGGGAGAGGTCTCCTGCTTCAATATCAACTATCTTTAGGAGATGAGTCGATAGATTACACCGGTTCCCCGTGAGAATGAAACAAGTTCTTTTAAGAGAACTTGAGTGGCTAGAAGGTTTAGAGAATTGCGTCACTGGGTCCATAACGTCTTGTCTTCAATACCAATGTCGCCTTAGCAACAATCAGTAGATTATGAATTGAACCCGGTTTCTGCCCTAAGGTTGAATAATTGGAGGGCTATTTCTTTTCACCCTTTCTCATTTCATTTCTTTTTAATTCTTCAACCCCTTCTTTCCCCATTCTCACATTTCTCCTTTTTTCATAATCATACCTACGGACATCTAAATACTATCTATTTGGTATAGTCCATGGGTAGATCCCTCCGGCTCTGGCGGATCATAGGACGGTTTTCCTAGCCTTAGCCACCTTATAACTCCATGACTGTCCTAAGTTGCCATTTACCAGGTCTTTGAAAATTCTCTCAATGTGTTTATGATTGAGAAACACATTTTGTTAATACATTGAGAGTTTTGTCATTTTCAAATGCTCCCCCTTAACATGTGCTCATAAGTATTGATTTGAAAATTTGCACATGTCGGGAAGAGTTGCACTTTTGAATTGATCTACCTTGAGTGAACATGACCGGGCATTCGAGACACGCTTACATCACTAGATAAACTAGCTTGAAGTTATTACCCGACTCGATCAGATTCACCCAAGGTTTCTCGAAATGGTACATTCTACTTAAACTAGTCCTCTTCGAGACACGCTTACATCACTAGTTAAGCCAGCTTGAAGTTATTACCCGTCCAGGACTAGTCCTTTCGATTCAGGACATTTGTGTTTCGTCAATTCATGAGTCAAGACTGAGATGCACTCATATGAGATGCAAGGATCCTTTTACTCAAATCATTTTGCTCCCCCTCAATATGTGCATTGATATGCGAAAGAGTTTGGCACATAGGAAAGAGCAGATTTTTGTTTTCATGTTCAAAAACATCACTTTTGAATCAGTTTTTCATATTTAAATCACATCTTCTCCCCCGATCAAAAATTTCAGAGCAATTTGAGATTGGTGATCCCAAGTGATTTAAATAAGTATAAAGTTTTGTAGAAGGATGTGACATGTTTAAGAATGGCTGATTTTGAGACGACATTTAAGCTCCCCCTCAAACCTTGAGGGAGTATGTTATGTGTTAGAGATGATGAGTTTATAAATGATTTTGAGTTTAGCGATAAACTCATGAAAAATTCATATACTAACACATAACAATTGCACTTAATCCACTTGAAGTTATGCACAAAGATCATTGTTTTGATGATGTATAGTTTTTGAAATCATTCTCCCCCTCAATCGATGACACATTTTAAAATTAAACATTTTGCATAAAGTATTAATTTTTTATAGCATCGATTGAGTGGTAAATTTTAAACAACTCTTCAAGTTTGTTTGATCTTCAAAAACCATGGTACCACCAAGTTTGGAGCAAATACTTTCCCGAAGAATCTTTGAAGGAAAAATATTTGAGATGTAAAGAAGACTTCTCTTCTTTTACTAGAAATGATGCACTTAAGCGTACATCAGATCAGAAAGGCACGAATATAAAGTAATTCATGCCTTTGTTAGGAACAGTCGTCTTTTTGGCGATGATCTTTCCCCAATACTAAGACCGGGTTGCTATCTAAAGTAATAGCAAACCATAAGATAAAATCCGGGTTACAGTCTGAAATAACTGTAAGCCATTTAGGCATGTTTTGAAAACTATTTGAACTTCTGTTCGAACTTCATTTAAAGACCCGTGTCATTATTGAATGACATTTCTAGGACCGTAAATGTTATCGATGCCAGAAGACATGCCTTGGAAAACTATTTTTGGTATTTTCTAATTTTCTGTTTTTTTATGGGTTTTTGTTGGTTTAATATATCTATATACATTTTGGTATAATATATGTACAAAGGATACTATTCAGTTTTAGAGGATGTTGACATGAATACCGAAATGAGGATTTCGTTCAGCTTGTAGTAGAAACGTGTAGTCAACATCTCTTAAACTTTCACTACCAAAGCTTTCGAGGCTCTAGAATAATCGTCTAAGTGTAGAGCCTTCTCGATGCAAACCTTTGGTAGCTTCCCCCCAAACAGACAATCACCTACTTGAGACCACTTCCCCCAAGTCGTTGAAGTGATGCAAAAAGTCTCATTGTATAAAGCTCAGAAACCCGAAGAAAACGATAACACCGAAGTAACAGGGTGAACCACGGATCATCTCTGCGGTTATCAATCCCGGAATGTATGATGAAGCCCGATCACATGACCCTGTTGTGAGTCCCTGATGTACACATTACTCTACGATTTTGAGCAGTTTGTCTATTCGGGGGAACAAGATATCAACATCTTCATTTCACCAAATGCATTCCAGTTATCTTACACATACCAACTCAATCTATATTGTACGCATGTATCCAATATAAGAAGAAACGATGACACCAGAGTAACAGGTTGAAGCACTGACCCTCTCTGCGGATATTAACTCCGGAGTAAACGATTAAGCCCGATCACGTGAACATGTTGTGCACCCCTGATGTACACTTATCTCTCCACTGATGGTTGCGATCTCATCAGAGTCAGCATAACATTGTGTACATGAAGCATTAACCAGAAGCACTTTACCATAAATCGTATAGGCTCAAATGAAGATGTCAATAAGTAATATCATCTCACCCTCCAAATATTCTTCTCAATATTTCTTTCCACTGATAGCTGAAGTAGTATAATCCACAAGTATCAAGAGACTACTTCCCCCACATAGTTGGAATAATGCACCAAACGCCACAAGTTAATACACTGATATTCTCTGCGGTTATGACATATGTCTTCCCGGGATAAATTCAATTAAGAAGAAGTATTATGTTCATCACGTGTACTCGTTATGCATTCAGATGTATGTCTCCTTCCCCCTTGCTGGTTTTGATACATCAGAATCAGCAACAACTTTTACGCGCATCTACTTGAATTGTTGAGAAGAACCAAATAAGCTAAAATGTATCTAGTAAGAATCAACTGCTATAGAAACGCTCACTAATTGGGTTAATCCTCCCTCCCAATTAGTAAGCCCATAAGTGTACTTGCTCCCTCCCAAACTGACAACCCGTTTGAAACAACATTGATGCTTGTTGAAGAAGTATCTCTCAATTCTGCCCAAAATGTCTTCAGTCTCTTAACATGTCATCCACAACGTAAAGTGGATCATAGACTGATAATCTGTAGCTTCTTCACGGGTTTGTTTGGGGAACGTCATGTCGACATTTACAACTCACTTAGAATGCTTCCAGTTCTTCATAAAAGACCAAATGTACACAATTCTCCCTCCATGATGATGACGATCACTCGGAATCATCATACCTGTGTGTACATAAACATATCAACTGGAAGCTACATACAAATCACTACCCCATGAGTAGATGTCGATAACAATTCTCTGCAGATCAACCCCAAATTAAACCTCTTTTCACTTCCACTGGCTAATAGTAAATGACCAAGTATAGAGAAAACCCGATATACTAAACTTGAAACTGAAGTAGAGTTCCCCGCTCTTGTGTCTTAAGCTTGCACTAATGTTGGAAGAACGGTGTAGAGAATTTACGCTCCAAGCAAATCTCTAAGTACTCACTGCCCAACCATAGCATGAGACATTACCACCTCTTGCGATTATCCACAACGACAACGGCGTGTGACACTGAGTACTACAACGTAACTCTTTAAAGTGATAGTTAACCAGGTCTTCAACCATCCACCTCGACTGCTGGTAACTAGATAAACCAAGTCTTCAACTTAAATCTCAAGCACGAGCAAGTTATCGTTGAAAGTCATACATCCAACCACCCCGACTTCAAGATAAACTAAGATCACGCCTTTGTGAAAGTCAACTTCAATCTCAAATATGTGATACCCAATCAACTCCATAGTCACAATTAGTATTCCTTAGTTAGTGGAACATTAGGTGTTGGAGGAGAGGAGAGTCATTTCATGCATCAATCAACATGTATTTTATTCACACTTCTCCCCCTCAAATATTGCATATGAGGATGCGATTTTTGCTTGAACAAGTGAATAGAAATACATGTAGTTTATCCACACATCTCCCCCTCAAAAATTCCATATGAGGTTGATCCACTGGTCACACTTCTCCCCCTCAAAAATTGCATTTGGCGATGCCATTTTTGAACGAGTGGATAATAACAAATACAATCCGATGAAGGTAATCCACTTGAAGACTGAACAAGTGTGGAACAAATATGAAGTTTGTTGATGAGAATGGTCAGAAGCAAGGACATTTCACAACTTCAGAAGATAAAGCGCACTCAAGCGTACACTTTTCTTTTCTTTGATGAACGGGGCCTGAAGTGTTGTCAGCAGACGCCATAATGATGAAATTGAGGACCGAGGCTTGAATTGAGGTGTTCAAACGTCATAGTCGACGAAGAACGAGGCCTGAACTGATGTGAACAGACGTCATGGTGAGCAAACATCAACATTGACCTTCTATACCTCCTAAAGTAGGAGATATGCTTGCTTTAGGCCTCCAAACTTTGAGTCTTCTCGTGTGGTGAATGATTGATGTACCTGCAACTGAGTAAGGACTACCTGCACTAACATTACAAACTTGATTGCATATATATGGGTTAGTGACAAAAGTATCCAAACCCTTGGGGGTTTCACGGTCAACCAAGGTATTGCCATTGGTAAGTATCTTTCCGGTAGGTATCCACTTAAGTCCAGCATTCTTAAAAATTCTACCGGTTGGAATCCACTTATGGCAAGGTCTAGGATTGTTAAGCTTCTTATGCACAGTGGAAGGCTTATCGATATTCCTAGTCTCAGAAGATTTAGCAGTTTGAATCCACCTAGGAGAAGTTATAGGTTTATTTTGCTTCTTATGCATTGTGGATGACTTACAATAAATCCTAGACTTAACAGGTTGAACCTTAGCATTGTTCCTCAATATCCTTGGAGGGATCATACAAGGTTGTGAACCTAAGATTCCATCCTTATGAAGTAGTGCCCTTTTCCTAGCCTTTTCTAGATTATAGTTCTTGTGCAAGTCATTTATATCATAAGTGTTTTGAACCTTAATGCTAGGTTTCGACACTGTTTTCAAACTAATCCTAGAGGAGCTGGGTGTAGGAGTAACTACTTGTTGAGGTTTAACCGAACTAGAAGCAATTATCTTAGGTAAATAATGTGCAGTGACTGGTTTTGCCAAAACTTGTTCCGCATCAACGTGGGAGGCAAACCGTGTTTTTGAAAGTTTTGGTCTTTCAGATCTAAACGCAGTCAGTTGCCTAACAACGGATTGGTTTCTATTTGATTGAAAACCTGGTTTCCCCAAGATTGATGGTTTTGCAAACTTAGTGTTCACACTATCCCCTGTTGCTTTTCTTAGCTCGTTCTTTAATGCGGTTATTGTGAACCCCTTTTCAAGAAGTTGAGCTTTGAATTCATCATTTTTGGCAATCCAAGAGGTTGTTTGTTCTATCGTCTTAGTTCTCATTTCTTTGATTGAGTCACCTAAAACCTTTTGATGCTTTTTCAAAGACTCATTTTCCTTAAGTAATTCAGCCACATAGATTGACAGTTCACTAATTCTAGTCTTAGTTGCATCAATGTCCTTGTTAGTTTCGACTAAACTATATTTCACATTCACAGCAGAGATATGTTTCTTCAAGTTGGTGATTGTCAAATTTTTGGCTTCTAGCTGGGCTTTTAAATCATTAATCATAAAGAATTCACGGAAATCAGGAAGTTTCGGATTTTTACATGATTGGTTAGTTTGAAGACTTTCTTTCTGTTGTTGCATTGCGATTTCAAGTGAAATGCAATGTTTTTCAAGTTGTAAAAATCTGTTTGAAAGTTCATTTAACACTTCTTTATCAACCATGTTATTTGATTTAAACATCTCAGCTGTAAACAAAGAACTTGACACATCATCATGTTCAGCATCCTGATCACTTTCTCCCCCTTTATGACTCATATTTGTTGAATTAGAAATAGTAATGCTATCAGTCTTTTCCAACAAATTTGTGTCATAAGTGGGTTTATTTTGATCAGTATGCCATCGTTCATTAGAAAGCACATTATGTTGATCAGTTGAGGGTACCTCAGCACATGACACGTGTTCTTTAACTGGTCTCAGATCTGCATCCATATCATGTGTGACAAGAGTCACTGAACTGCTGGTAGTATCAAGCTTATCAATCTCAAATCCATTGCATTCATTGATAACTAACCCAACATCTGATGCTTTACCCGAATCAACAATACCATCACTTGATTTCATCTGACATACCTTCACCCTGTCATCGTACTTAAGTTTGTGTTGTGCTCTTTCCTCAATGTGCTTCTTAACATCACCCATGAGCTGGAGTAGCGTGACTCTGAACATGTCCACCTCCATTCCAGTGTACTCAGCAAAACTCTTTTCCGTCATTTGACAGTCAAATTCATAATCTCTGGTGAATCGTGACTCTATGAACGATTGATGTTGTCTTTTGATCACTTGAAGAGCATCCATGGACCCAATTTCATGAAATTCTTCTTTGTCAAGTTCGTGTTCAAGTTGATCTAAGTTCAGGATCATAGTGCCCGTGAATGCCTGAACATCTTGACCAAAGAGTGCTGGAAATGCTCTTTCGTATCCACCCATGGATCCAGGTCTTTCTACGAGAAGCTTGAGGTGTGAGTGAAGTTGTCGAAAAGGTTCAATGCAACTATCCTTTACATCGTGAAGCACTTGTTGTGGCTGTTGCACTTCTCTCTCATGTGAGTTAGAGCACAAAGATTCCATTTTAGCATATTCTGAATCGAAAGCGGTTGTTTGTTCAAGAACATTTGTCAGTTGTACATTGTTGGGAATCTTGTGCTCATTGACCATATCATACAATTTGAGTTTCTCAGATATGGCAGAGTCAGAGGTAGCAACCATGATGTAAACGTGCACGGGATTTTACAATTCTATGATTTAAACCGAGAAATAGATTCTTTCGCGGGATTTTACAAAATCAAGAATAAACTGTGAAACACCGAAGAATTGATTAGGTTTTGTTGAAGTGAGTTTGAGTGGTAAATAAGACAAGTCACAGTGAGTTTCAGACAACGTTCGTGTTTTGAAATCCGAATAAGCTCCGTAGTTAGATCCAATAGGCCCGAGAAATAACACAACCCAAAATTGCTCAATCTCGTACTTTGAAGCTCACCCAAAACCTTAGACCAAAATTAAAACTCAACAATTTAATCACTTATACTCAAGTTAACCAATGTTGTATGACAATTTGTAAATAAGCTCGATATCATCTCTTGTTGATTAAACAGCCCACATGAATTCTAATAATCGGCCCAAGTTCTATACCAAACCAGTCCACTCAAAACACTACTCACAATTACCACTAACAAAGCCCAAAAGTCTTAAGCCAATAAGCAGCCCACTCGTGAATATTGCTAATACTCGTAGCCCAACAATATCAGGATCACAACTCAAAGCCCAAGTCCAATGAATAAACCAGCTAAGTCCTAACAATCCGTAACCCTAAACTCACTTGGTACGCAGCCACAAAAACATACGCTTCATCTCTTTGTTCTACACAGCCACAACAAAAACCAACGCCCCTTAGATAAATCTGATCCGAACACCAACACAATACAAACGTTTGTGATTTCTTTCCATCGTTACCAAGATTAGATTTGATCGCAGGTAATAATGTATTGATGAAACATTTTCCTTAAATCCGAATGAGAGAAGATATGAAACCTTTTGGTTTTGTGCTTTCTTTAGGATTCGAATATTAAAAAGAAGTTAAGCTTCTTAAATCGATCTATGATGGCTCTTGTTCTAACACAAGTGATCTTTAAAGATCCGTAACCCAATAGAACAAATCTGAGATCATGCACTTTTCATTTGTATCTTACTTTCTTGTTATCTTTTCGTTTCCGTATTGTCTTCGTTATCGATTAAACCGAAAGATAAGATAGGATGAAAACAGTTAATGGTTTTTGTTCACTCTTAAAGTAGTTCGGATATATAAAGAAGTTAGCTTAACAATGATCTGTGATGTGGTATATGTTCAAACTCATTCGAATCTTTAGGATTAGAAACTAAGTTGAAAACCAAAACTGAGATCATATAATCTTATGAATTTTCTTTTGTTTATTTTTATTTTTAAATTTAACGAATGAAAGAAATGATTGAAGGTTATCCTTCTATAACGGATCTATGATGATGAGCCTCTTGTGGTTTGTTTTAATAACAAGCTTTGAACTATAAAGAGGCAAGCTGAGATCGTTCTTGTTCTTGTTCTTTTTCGAATCCTCTTGATGAGATAAGATGTAGATTCGTGAGTGATGGTGAGGTTGGTTTCTGTTGATCGTTAGTTGTATAAGAGATGAGGATTGATTGCAAGTGTTGTTAGGGTGTTGGAGTTGTAGTCGATTAATGATAGATTGATTGTTGATTGTTGAATCGATAATTAGAATGTTGATGGTATGGATTTGAATTGTTGATGTAGGATTTGGAAAAATTGCTGAATATGACACAACTCGCTATTTAATTTGGGACAAGTCGCTATTGCGCACTCGCTACTCACAACAGAACAAAAAATGTCGCTTTCCAGCGATTTGTCTTTATTCCCTTTTAAAATAAAATGACAAATCACTGCCAAAAACACAACAACTCACTAGCAAGAAAAACCTTATCAGATAGGCAAATCTCTACCAAGAAACCTTACAACATAACCCACGAAATTGCTCAAAACCACCAGTAAATGAATGAAACTAGACAACCAAACACTAAACTAAGGTGGTGTTTGTTTGTTAAGAGGGTCTAAATCTGAATCTGAACCGCACATCTGAATCTGAATCTAATGCGTAAATGTCTGAATCTGACCGCATCTGAACGGGGAAAAAAAACTCATGTTTGAACCGCACATTTGCTTGCTCGTACTATTTTTTTTTATTTGTGTCAGCAAGAGGCAACAAGACGCATTCAAACACCCCTCTCAAGTCTAAACCATTAAGATCTTACGGCATCTGAACGGAAAAAAAAAATAAAATAAAATAAATAAATAAAAAGGTCTGAACGTTAAAATGTCTGACCGATTCAGACACAGTGCCCATTCAGAGGCTGTTAAGAGGCAAAAAAGATAAAACAAACACAGCCTAAGTTCATATAACAAACCTAATCAAGAAAGTACAACCATAAAACATATCTAGAAACAAACACTAAGAATCAAAGGTGTTTTGGTGAGTATGATTCGAACCAAACAAACCACACAAGAAACCAAACTAATTCGAGTACACCTAGTCCCTAAGATGTGACCATGGCTCTTGATACCAATTGTATGATTCTCATAATTATAGCATGTATGGTTCTTGTGTATATGGATCAAATAGTAATAAGAGAAGTAGAGAGATGAAGAGAAATTGGGAGGGATTCCTAGAGAGAGAAAGTGAGAGAAAAAGAGAGATATTAGATTAATGAAATGGAAGCTCCAACCCCTTCCAAGCTAGGGAAGGGGTATTTATAGTTACAATAAAACGCCCCCTGAAACGGGCTGTGGAGCAGGCTGACAGTGGGTAAAGACCCGACCCGACTCCACAAATACTAACTAATACTAAACTACGATCTAACTAATATGATAAATACTACGAGCTACAATATGCTAAACAATACTCGGGGTGACCGAGTCTTCATATGAATAATCGTATTCCTAACAAATTAGCATTGGTAATGCTATTGTTACAAATATCACTAGGTAAGGCAGGGAATAACCAATTGGTTGACTTGCCAAGCCGATGAAAAATATCACTCTCTCTTACCCCATATTTCATCCGCACTAATAATCAAAATCACAATTAGCACAAGAAGTGCTATAATCAAATCCAAAAAACTCCAAATCTTCCTTTGGAATGTGAGCCAAGAAGATGTCTTCAACAACATACAAAATTATGGGAATAGTATGGGTGTATGACATTTTAAAATCTTTGGATGAAAGAAATATGAGTGGTGAAGAGGAAAAGGTGGGATATGTAAGGCGGTAGCCGTAGACTACTATCCTACCCACAGACGTTCCCTATTCACTACACAAAGATAAAATGACTTTCATCATTCCCAAAGGCTGATAATCCGGCAATTTTACTCTACGTCCTTATCCAAAATTTTCTTTGTAAAAATCTGTATCAACAAAGCTCTTTGTTTAACGGGTAGGTTACCCGCACAGATTTTTATAATCCATGATAAATATCTAAAAGTAACATCTAATGAGTTTTCTTCCAAATTGTGTTCACAACGTAAACATTTAAACATCATATTATTAAAAATATACTTAACAGTACAAATGATACTGAATTAAAAACACCTAGCAAACATAAACCTAGACTTCAAAAATAGGCTGGGTAATCCCAAATCTGAGAGTTGTGGGAGTCACAACCATCATCTTAAGGATCAAAATTCGCCAACCTCTCTTCCTCTATCTGAGCCTCCCACCTGCTCAGCTCCCGCTCCATGTCAGAAGTCCAATCACCATCACCAACATCCACATTTTCCTCAAAGCTTAATTGGAAGTGATCCAGATGGGGCAATTGTTGTTGTTGCTCAACAACTCTTGGTGCGGATGAACTTGATGCACCATTTTGAGGTTGTTGTGGTGGTGGTGGATTTTGTTGTTGTTGTTCAACCCTAACAACACCAAAATTTTCTTCAAGACTCCAACGAATTTTATTGGAGATCTGGGCCTGAGTCTGACCGATACAAGCCTGCAACGATTCAATAACAGTGGAGTTCTTGCGGCACTCATCCTCCAAGAACTTATCAATCACCCGTTTCCTATCCACCGATATGTCTGTGCATCTCACGTAGCGTTCTCTAAGTTCTTGATTCAATTGTTTTGCCATCTCAAACTGATTAATGGCCTCCATAATAGCATTTTGGCGATCCACATCGCTATTCTCAGTTTCTGCCTTGATGAATAATCGAAATTGTTCAAGGGTATGTGGAAGTCTGCAAGTCATTGAGTGTTTTGTGTGTGTGTGTGTGAAAAACCAAAGTATGCCAGTAGTATTTATAAGGGTTTGGAAATATTTTTTTCCTTTATCATATTTTGGTAGACATGACCGTTAGTATTTACTGTTCACTAGCCGTTATTTTACTATTCATGACTACTATGCTCAATATTCACATCTCTTAAATACATCAGTTATTTGTCTTGTCTAGTACAAGTAAATCTAACTGAATCACGTTTCCTTAATTTTAGGAATAAAAATCTCTCGACAACTCTCTGTTCAAAAATTCTTTACTCAAGTAATCACATTAAATTTGAATTTCGGGACGAAATTCAGAATGATATGTGGGTACTGTAAAACCTCACAAAAATTCGTATAATTAACTTCGGTTAATTATATAAATAATCTCTGTCATTATTTTAATCACCATTTTTTTACACGGAAATTTAAAATTTTCTTATTATATTAAAATGGTCACGATTACGATATCACAGAATTCACCAAACGACGAAACAAGTTCTCGACACGTTTAACAAAATATTAAAAATTTACTAATCCTAATTTATAATTAATACAAACTAATCGGACCCTTAATTACTTCAGCCCAACTCTTCTTCTTTTCTGCGTACTATTCACCAGCCCACCAAGGGCCCAAATTTTCTTTTATTTCTCTAATTCAGTCGACCAGACCCCCTCCAAAACACCTTTGTATTTTTCGATTTCTAAACACAACGTATCCATTTTTTTGTACCTCCTAATTGTCTACCCACCAAAGAATTAGGACGCCAAATTTTAGCTTCTAAGACGAACGTTTGATACGTTTAATAGAGGCAAAGTGTTGGGCCAAAATTCAACCCATTCGACAAATATAAAAATTCCAAACTCAACCATTTTAATCCCGGTTTGTTTCTATAATTTTCAAATGACATTTTAAGTCATATTTCATGATAAAAGTCGAGTCATCCCAGCTTCTAACTAAGATCTATGCCAAAAACCAAATCGTGTACCAAAACTAATACTAGTCGACATATATGTATAAGAACTCAATTCTCATTTGCCTTCTTTCAATATCACAACCCTTAAAGTCATATTCACAGTAAAATCTCAATAATATCCCAACAATCTCTAACTTCGAAATAGTAGAAACATGTTTGAATGTTTTGAAACTCTATATGAAATCATACGTTATATATATAAAACGTATAACCTTTTTTCTTCTTCACCACCTCTCACCCTCACCTCCTTTCCATATTTTCTTAGTCCTTCTTCATCATTTATAAACCCCAAGAAGACCGGAAGTCATCATCCTTTTCGTTTGAAAGCTTATTCGATATAGGGTATATATATATATATATATATATATATATATATATATATATATATATATATATATATATATATATATATATATATATATATATATATATATATATATATATCGTATAAATGGTTATGGCGAGTTGTGTTTTCCCCGTGTGTTTTCCTTCATCACTCTCGACTCTCTACCACCCTAGAGGTGTTGTAAGTCATTCCATATCATCTTGATTTCATCTCGTATGTTATTTTATTATCCATGCATCGCATATAAATAAATTTTCGAACGTATAGTTTTATTATTCATTTTTACGTACAAACCTTTATAAACCCCAAGAAGACCAGAAGTCATCATCCTTTTCGTTTGAAAGCTTATTCGATATAGGGTATATATATGTATATATATATATATATATACATATATACATATATATATATATGTATATATATATATATATGTATATATATATATATGTATATATATATATATGTATATATATATATATGTATATATATATGTATATATATATATATATATATATATATATATATATATATATACATATATATATATACATATATATATATATATATATATATATATATATATATATATATATATATATATATATATATATATATATATATATATATATATATATATATATATCGTATAAATGGTTATGGCGAGTTGTGTTTTCCCCATGTGTTTTCCTTCATCACTCTCGACTCTCTACCACCCTAGAGGTGTTGTAAGTCATTCCATATCATCTTGATTTCATCTCGTACGTTATTTTATTATCCATGCATCGCATATAAATAAATTTTCGAACATATAGTTTTATTATTCATTTTTACGTACAAACCTTTATATATAGAACACAAGTCGTGGTTAGCCTCCCTTGTGGAAGGCCTAGGAACCATGAAGATCACCCACTTCACGTTACTTTTATTGTTATACTTAAAAACGAAACCCGTTTGAACATAAATATTCACACATTAAAAATGAGAAAAACATACAAATTTAACCAAGTCTTTTACTAGTAAAAATCTGTCCCAAGTCACTTGTAAAACAGCTTTTATCTCAAAATTTAACGTAACAAGCATGTCATATTTTTACACGACCTCATAGACACCATGACTAGCTACAACTTTCATAAAGATAACTTGTAAAAGTAATCGCATCTCGACCTTCTAAATCGACCAAAGTGAATTGCAAAACTCGTACATATCATAAATACTTAGAATTTTTCTAAGTCTTTTTACTCAGAAAACTGCTCCAAATCACGACCAAAACGACCTTGTAAAACTCAATCCGACTTAATAACCACCCATTATTTTTACATAACCCGTTTCTCCTTACGTTAATAATATAAATAACGATATTTCAAAAGTTAATATTTTACTTACGATTAAAAAGGTAAAACTTCGATAGATAATTTAAATAAAGTATTTTATCATATCATGCATGGCATAATAATTACACTGCAGATCATCTATTCGTCATAACGAATAAATATTATTCGTTATTCGTTCGTATTTACCAAATATTATTTGGTTATATTCTCAGATAAATTTATTTATCAGGTTCCGTATCAAAGACGTTTCCATAATCATTCTCATAAATCTCATCCTACTTTACTTTTCATCATTTCCGTATCAATCCAGGTGAGTCATAGCCCCATTTCCAATACTTGTTTTTAACTCATTGGGGGAGATACATGCTTACATATACTTTGATAAATTGATAAGTATATGAAATAGAATACATGATTCAAATCAATTTCCTAATTGATATTTATTTAATATGGTTTATAATTTAAGATGTGATATATACAATACTTGACGAAATACTTAATTGAAATACTGATACTCATATGATAATGCTTCCAATTTGATTATTGTGGTATGTGATATATATATTTTACTGATGAATTACTTGACTGAAATACTGATACTCATATGATAATGTTTCCAATTCGATTATTGTGGTATGTGATATACATATGTTACTGGCGAAATAGTTAACTGAATTACTGATACTCAGATGATACTGTTTCCAAATTGACTACTATGGTATGATACTTGATTATATGATGCTATCTTGAATGATTCCATTATTACCTTGATATTGCCTAAGTTACCTTATCACCATAAAGTCCCTTAATCATGAGCCATTAATCACTGTTAAGTGAGCGCGAATATAGTGAACAGCTTTGAAACCTGTTAAGGACTTACCTCCTGTCCCACTAATACTTGACGGAATGCCATTTGCAAATGGTTAGTCGTATTAGTCGTGATACACTATATTCGTAGACAAATAAGAATTGGCAAATCACCTATTATAAGAGGGCAAAATTTATCATTGACTTGATAAAACACCTCTTTTGGTTAAGCTTGTGTGTCATGAGGCTTGGGGCAATATCTATAAGGAAATGCATGTTTTCAACATATATTTAGATACAGCTGTATAGGAATTTGACCATACTTGAATTGTATATCTGATTAAATTAGCATCATGAGTTTCCAGCTCATGTTAGGATTATTGATCCCTTATTTGAATGTGATTGAATATCTATATGTGTAACATGCTTGAACGGCTTAAGAAACATGAACCGATGTGTACTAGGTTTTATTGGTTGTATTTAATGCATGAGCAAATTCTAGTGATCCCATGTTAGGAGCTTCTTAGCCGGCTCGACATAGGAGTGAAGTAGGCGCTTATAGGATTGGAGAAGTAAGTACGCCACCCCATGAATGGTATTAAGGAACACAACCCGTCATTGATTGGTTTGAAACAGTCAGAAAATATCAACCAAGTAAAGGTCAACAAGTCAAACAGTCTAAACCAATACTCCGTGGAGTGTAGTGTTTCCTCGGGTCGTTAGATCCCAACAAGGCGTGAAATAAATGAGCAATTAAGCTGAATCCATGAAACCAAGAGCCAAGAACAATCCTATAGGTTCTCCACAGAACCTCTAACCCAAGGGCAATCCAAAATTCACCCTGCTCCTTGCTTTGATCATCTTCTTCATCAATTTTTTATTTTTCACTTATTTTTCTGATTTTTTTATATATTTTTCTTTTATATCTAGAACCAAGTTTAATGGTTTCTAATAGCTTTCAATAAGCTATCTAGGAGCTTAAGTGAGCTTATCAGTCCTTAACATCAACTACAATAACACATAAGCAATTGTAGAATTTTGAAATTAAAGTAAACTTGCATAAACTGAAAATTGAACTGAAACCTTGAATTTGATTAATAGAAAAGATTAATATAACACTGAATAAGATAACTACGAAGTTTTAAAGCTTGAAATACACTGGAACTTAGAAAGTTAATTAATTCGACATTAAGAAAATGAAATTACACTAGATATTTTATTACAATGCCTCCCTCCTCTTCTTTATAGACTTTTGAGACTCTTTGTCGACCTCTGAGCATATCCCATCAATAAACTTGGCCGTTGGATGACTGAAATCAATCCCATCTATTTAAATTACTTTTGGCGCCAAAAAGTAGAAATGATAGCTTGTGGCCGTTTTAGAGCAATTAAGGATTTTTGGGATGTTGTGGAGGTGGAGGAGACAAGGTATGGGGGGTTTAGTGGAGTGGGAAGCCAAGTTGGGGTGGTTTAGTAGCAAAACCAGTTGTATTGGTGCTACAGTGAAGGTTTCATGGTGTGGAAGCATTTATGTGGGATGTGAGCTAAGGGTGAGGTGGAAGGGATGTGAGGGGGAGTAGGTGATGAGCTGGGGATGGACAGGTGGTGGTGAAAACACCATGGTTTCTGGTTTGCAGGTTGTGGTGAGGGGGATGAACAGTGGTGGCGGGTTTGGGAGGTCAAACCCTGGTTTGTATTATAAAGGGTGTGGGCCGGTTGTGTGTTGGGCTAGGGGTAAGGGTTTGGGCTTGGGTTTGTTTTGGATTGGATTAGTTTTAGGTTTTGGTTTTAATACTTAGGGTCCGGTTTGGTTTGTGTAATAAAAGCCCAAGGACCATTGTTGTAATTCCTGATTTTGTGAAGGGTTAAACCTGTAAATTCCCAATAAATACCACAAGGACCAATTATGCCATTAATGAATAGTACAAGGTTTGTTTTTAATATTTTTCCATTTTTAAAACCTTAAGGACTAATTTTGACATTTTTGAAACTTGAGAGACTAAAGTTGTCATTTTGTAATTTTTAACTTTAAAGGACTAAACTTGACAACTTTTGAATCCCTAAGGACCTTTGATGATATTTTACATGTTTTGGATTACCAGGGACTAGATTTGCCAAATTTTCAAAGTTCAGGGACTGAAATTGTAAATTATGTGAAATATGTTGTTTTTCATCAGTTTTCAATCCTTTTGCATAAAAACACAATCCAGGGATATTTTATGTATTTTGAGGCATTCCTGTGTGTTTTCAGATGTTTTTGCAGTGTAAATGTGACTGAAATGATGAGTATTTACACATTCATCAATCCCCCACACAAAACTATTGCTAGTCCCTAGCAATCTTTTGAGAAAATTTTAATGGATTTTTGTCTCTTTACCAAAAGCCATCACTTCTGGAGTAGCCAAATGTATCAGTTCAAGTAAGAACTATGGTCCACTTGATAACCATGTGATTTTGAGCAAATCACCAGCTGTCAACGGATTTGTTTTGTCTTTTGATTGGTGTTAAACAGTCAACTTAAATTGACCAAGTAAATGGTCAACAAAGTCAAGCTACCTAGACCAATTCTCCGGTGATAGTATAGTGTGTCCCCGGGTCGTTAAGTCCCAGCGAGATTGAAATGGTGCCTTGGAAATCGTTTAGGAATGAGTGGCACTGAGGACAGTAGCCAAGATGATATGAAATTGATTTTGCTACTGATATTTTGGTATTTGTACACAGATATAATATTCACAAATAACAGATACACATGTATATGCACAAATTCACAAATAAGGATCAGGTAACAGAAAGGAAAAGTGGGATTTGGTAAATTTCAAACTACAGGGGGTGCAAATGAAACTTTTGAAAACTTAAAATTAAAAAGAAATTTAAAATGAAAAATGAAATTATAAAAGTGATTATTTTAATATTGAAATATTATTTAATTAATAAAACTATTTAAAATCTAATTTAAAACTAATTTAAATTAACTAAAAATTAAAAGGATTACAAATTAAACTAAAAATTTGCAAAAACAATTTATAAACTTAAAATTGAACTTGAAGAAAGTATAAAAATTAAAAATAAATATTTTTGTCTTTTTATGAGTTTTTTATTAATTAAAAACTAATTAACTTAATTAAACTAATTAAAATATTTTAAATTACAATTAATACTAAATTAACTTAGAAAATTATGAGAAAATTTATAAAATTATTTAACCATCACAGGAATCCTACAAAATTATAAAAACTTCTAAAAATTATGTTTAAGGCTATTCCACTAATTAATTACCTTTTAATTAACTTAAATCTAATTTAAATAATTAAAATAAAAAAAATGGAAAATGAACAGTAGAAACTAAAAATATATTTTCTAAAAGTCTTAACTAATTTATAAAACCTAGAAAATTTATAAAAACCTACTGTTGTTACTAAAAATTTAAGAAAACTAATAAATAACTAATATTACTTATTTAATTAATTAAACTACTTTTAAATCTAATAAATAGTAAACTGATTAGGAAAAATCTAAGAAAATTATTTTAAATACTTAAAGGTACTAGAAAATTAAGAAAATTATAAAAATGGAGAAGTGCTTAAAAATAAGCTGAAAAGAAAATTGAAAAAGATAGTTTCTATTAAATAGAAGCTATCACTATTTTTATGTTTGGTTTTTTTGGAGTTTTTCTTTTTGACAGCTAAATATAAGATGAAAATAAGATACTTTTGTGAAATAACTTTTTACAAAGCTTAAAAATAAGCTGTATGCACCCCCTTATCTTAAACAATTGACTTTTATTGACTGAGAAGCAAAATAAGCACAAATGACTGAATGTGGGGTCCACAATGATGAAACTAGGTACAAATAAGCTAAAGTGACTTAAATAAGCCAGAAACAACAAGCAACAACCACTGATAAGCTAAAAAGATGGAAATAAGCACTTTGACACTTTGAACTTCAACACAGACTTGGGACAAACTTTGGCAACAAATTCAGGTGGGGTCCACTAGGCTCTAGGTCAAACAAATGGTCAATCTATGATCCCTGGTAGGAGGGGGTTGGGAAAAACCAAAATGAGGCAATGGGTCCCCACTAAGGTGGCCTACAACAGCCACCAAAGGTGGTGGTGTTGAGGTGGTATGCTGGTGCAGGGGAGGTCAGTCCCCCTGCAAGTGAGTTTGGAGTTGTGTGGAGCCCACACAAATGGAACAAGAAAAGAAGTGTTAACCAAAATCCAATTAGCTCTGCAACATCTTCTTCTTCAATCCCCTTGCAAGTGAGTTTGGAGTTGTGTGGAGCCCACACAAAAATTACCAAAATTCAAACAAGTATGAGATCTTAAAGAACAGCTGATAGACTATGATTTGGAACAAATTTCAAGCTTTAAACCTTAATGCTAAATTCCACAAAAATCTTTGAAGTTTTGCAAAATCTGATAACACACCACTTTGACTTTTTGATAAAACTTGTAAAATTGACTTTGATGACTTTTTGCTTGATCCTAAGTGACTGAAAATAAGTTAACAAGCTAGACTAAGGTTGATTTAAGTTGAACTAACACTCTAAACTAGTTATGAAGAACTTTTTGGACTCAAAAACTCACACAGTTGACTGTGTGGGTGGATCTTTATAAATTTGACTTTTAACCAAAACAACACTTGTTTTTATGTTCAATATGGTATACTGAATACTTATGAATGTTATACAAACCAAATTCAACCAACAAAACACAGAGATCAAAGGTGAACCTTACTAATCCAAACACACCTTATTGCTTCACTGTCTTAGGTTTTTTCAAATCAATTAGGTGCTAGGGTTTATAAACTTGATTCACAACTACTAATTATGACTGTTTAAACTTATTTAAGCACTTAAAGACAGATAACAACTACAAATACCCATGATTAATACTTTAACTAGTTTGACAGTGAAAACTTAAGATTGTAAGTAACTATAAATTCTAACAAACAAGTTATATCTATTAAGCTATATATCACATAAACAATACTGAATAAACACAAAATCCACAAAGTAGCAATCACAAGCAATGAATCAGAAATTATATGGAACTAGGATTTTTTAGATGAAATTTAAAATAAGCAAATGCTTACAAACCACCCCTAGCATGAACAAGGGGTTTCCACAGATGCCTATCTTTAGATAGGCTAAGTCCACTTCCAAAATAGCTCTTCAATGCTCCTCAACACCTGAAATCAAACTCAAAACAAAACAGTTGACCATTGTTGAGTTTTTTTTATTTTTGATTTTTTTTCTTATGATACTGAGTTTTAAAGTCTCTATAAGCTTTAACAAGCTTAATGGAACCTAAGTGATCCTATCTCAGTCCATGATCCTTGATTTAAATGACAACTAAGCTTATTGAGAAATGCAAAATTTGAGTAAGTGGCAATAACACAAAACATAACTGAAATTTGGAATTTTATAACTTAAAAAGACTTGGATTACAATAAAACAACTACTACAACACTTGAATTATAAAAGTTACACTGAATTTGAAAGCTCAATTTAATTCGACACTAATTTATCTAAAAATAACTACACACTTTCTTCCTTGCATTCTTCTCCTTTTATAGATGTCTTCTAGGGTTCCCTTTGTGTCTCTGAGCATTTCCCACTCAATTCCAAGCCCTTGGATCACTGCTAAAGCCCTGATCAACAGCCACCTATTTTTTGTTGGAAAAAAGGTGTGTGGGATTTGGACTGTTATAAGCAAGGAGGCAGAATTTAATGCTGAGGTGAAGGGAGTAGTGGGTTGGGCGGTGGCTTGTGATGGTGGGGTGAGGTGATGGTTGATTGACCTGCAAGTGGTGTGGGGGAGGCTGGGAGAGGGAAAGGGTAGGGGTGGTGTATGTTTGACCGTATTTGACCAAGGGGGTCAAACTGGTTATATTATTATGGGGTGTGGGCTGTTTGTTTTGGGCCAAGATAAAAAAAAGGAAGGAGTGGGCTTTATATTGGATTGGGTTTGTTTTTCTTTTTGGGTGATAATACTTAAGGATCCGGTTTGGTTTTAGTTTCATAAGGACCATATTTGTAATTTGCTGAAAGTTGAGGGTTTAAACTTGGCACTCTTCCAAAGTATTTCAAGGGATGTTTCTTGCCAAGTTATGAATAGTACATGGTCCAACGTTGACTTTTCCATTTAAATTTCACCAGGGACTAAAACTGCCAAACTTTCAAACTTCAGGGACCAATTATGTAATTTCACCAAACTTTTCCACCAAGGACCAATCCTGCCATAAAAGGTTAGTGCAAGGACAAAATTTGTTTTTCTCAAAGTTTTAATATCCCAGGGACCATTTTTGACAATTTTCCAAACTTCAGGGACTAAACTTGACATTTTGTGAAACTTTTCACCAAAGGACTAATTATGTTACTTTTTGATTTAAAAGGACCTTTGGTGACTTTTTCAAGTTTTTAGAACAGCCAGGGACTAGATTTGACAACTTTTGAAAGATGGGGGACTGAAACTGCCAATTTTGCAAACTTTGTGCGTTTTTCATCTGTTTTTGCTTATTTTGCATTTGAAACATGTAAAACACTTTCCTGGGATATTTTCACTATTTTGATTCAATATTGAGTGTTTTTAGATGTTTTGGCAGCTCAAAAAAGGTAAAAATGATGAGTATTTACACACTCATCAATCCCCCACACTAAAACATTGTTAGTCCCTAGCAATCTTTTGAGAAAAACTTGATGGATTTGAAAATCTCTTTACCAAAAGCCATCACTTCTGGAGTAGGCAGGTGTAAGAACTGTGGCACACCTGATAACCGTGTGATTTTGAGCAAACCACCAGCTATCAACGGATTTGATTAGTCTTTACCAAGAGCCGTTTGCTCCTGGACTAGCCAGCATCTTGATGGACTAAGTCAACATCTTGGTGAGCTGATTACCAATTATGGATTTTCCACGGCCTTTACTACAAGCCATAATCTTGTGGGCTAGTCAACTCATTTGCTTTATGGGATATGGGGAGTTGAGGAACCATACAATTTTTGGCAAATTGCAAGCCATCAACGGGTTTGAGATGTCTTTACCAAGAGCCGTTTGCTCCTGGACTAGCCAATCCATTTGTCATTTAGACTTTGGCGGACTGATTACCACAAAAATTTTGAAATAAAGTGAAAAATTTTTGAAAAAATTAGGCCAAAATGGGGGTACTTAGAAGTATTTTGTGATAAAATTCGTAAGAATTCCCCCCCCCCCCCCCCCACACTAGAATTGAATATTGTCCTCAATATTCAAAGTCCCGGCTATTATGCCGAATCTCTGAACGGAAAAAGCTAATATTCGAAACTAACTGTGGAAATATTGATATTATTTTTCACTTTATTTATCTGTACATATAAACATTTTTTTTGAACTGATTAATATACATATTTACTTTTCAAAAGGTGGGGGACGGCCACTCCCCCACACTAGAGTGGTAGAAAGTAGAAAGAAGTCAGAAATACGGGTGAAAACCCATATATTTTGCTAATTTTTGTTCACCGAGTCACTAGCTTGACTCGATCCCCGAATTCATTGGTCCATGGGGAAAGTTTAGAGATTAGGGACAACCATGGGTGGTATGTCCTCTCCAAAATAATGTTTCAATCGATGACCATTCACTTTGAAGTTGGGACCTTCGGGTCGAGATAACTCAACAGTCCCGTATGGATATACTTTAGTAATAGTGAATGGTCCAGTCCATCGGGTTTTTAATTTCCCCGAGAAGATCTTTAACCTTGAGTTGAAAAGAAGGACTCTGTCACCGACGTTGAAAACGCGGTTCTTAATCTTAGAGTCGTGAATCTTCTTTGTCTTTTCTTTGTAGATCAAAGAGTTCTCGTAGGCTTGATCACAAAGTTCATTTAATTCATTGATTTGAACCTTACGGTGATCACCCTCTTTATGAAGGTCGTAGTTTGCATGTTTCAAGGCCCAGTAGGCTTTGTGCTCGAGCTCGATCGGTAAATGACACGCCTTCCCGTATACAAGCTTGTAGGGAGTACACCCGATGGGTGTTTTGTAAGCTGTACGGAAGGCCCAAAGTGCATCATCTAGTTTATCCGACCAGGAAGCACGGTTTTCACCTACTGTCCTCTCAAGAATCCGTTTTATACCACGGTTTGAAACCTCCACCTGCCCACTTGTTTGTGGGTGATACGCGGTAGAAAGACGATGAGTAACACCGTACTTAAGCATTACTTTTGCGAATTGATCATTGCAAAAGTGAGTACCGCGATCACTAATGATGGCACGTGGAGTTCCAAAACGAGCAAAGAGGGATTTCAAGAATTTCACAACAACTCGGGCATCGTTAGTGGGTAAGGCCTTAGCCTCAACCCATTTCGACAAGTAGTCAACTGCCACGAGAATGTATTTGTTTCCACGAGAAGATGGGAATGGCCCCATAAAGTCAATGCCCTAGACGTCAAAGATTTCACAAACTTGAATGGCATTTTGTGGCATTTCATTCTTTTAAGAAATATTCCCATGACGCTGACAAGCATCACAAGCTTTGACTAACTCGTGGGCATCCTTATAGATCGTGGGCCAATAGAAACCAGAATCAAACACCTTTTTGGCGGTGTAGTTAGGACTATGGTGGCCCCCGGTGGGTCCAACATGGCAAGCCTTGAGAATATCAGCGACTTCCTGTCCGTATACACATCGCCTGATGACTTGATCGGCACAGATTTTGAAGAGATAGGGGTCGTCCCAGAAGTAATGTTTAACATCTTTGAAGAATTTGTTCTTCTGTTGGGATGTCAACCCCTTCACGATGAAGTTACCCGCATGGTAATTTGCAAAGTCGGCAAACCATGGGGTAGTAGAGTTACCACGAAAAGCAACCGCATTGAGTGTCTCGAGAGGAAATGTTTCATTTATTTCCTTTTTCTCGGACACATCCTGATGAGGGTTTTCTAATCGTGAGAGATGATCAGCAGCAAGGTTCTCGGCTCCTTTTTTATCACGGATAATGATATCAAATTCCTGGAGGAGGAGAACCCAACGGAGAAGCCTCGGCTTTGCATCTTGCTTTGCAAATAGGTACTTCAAAGCCGAGTGATCCGTATACACCACGCATTTAGTCAAGATTAAGTATGACCAGAATTTTTCAAAGGCATACACCACAGCTAGGAGTTCTTTTTCAGTGGTGGTGTAATGACCTTGAGCCTCAGTCATAGTTTTGCTTGCGTAGTGTATAGGCTGAAAGTATTTTGCTTTACGTTGCCCCAAGACCGCACCTATGGCAAAATCACTAGCATCGCACATAAGCTCAAAAGGCAGGTCCCAATCGGGGGCAACAAGAATCGGTGCCTCGGTAAGCTTTTTCTTTAATGTTTCAAAAGCTTCGATGCACTCAGGAGAGAAGATGAAAGGAGCATCCTTCTCGTGGAGATGGGTCATAGGCCGGGCAATCTTAGAGAAATCTTGGATAAACCTACGATAGAAGCCGGCATGACCTAAAAAGCTCCTAACACCTTTAATGGTGGTGGGATGAGGTAATTTAGCAATGACATCGATTTTGGCTCTGTCAACCTCAATCCCGTTTTTTGAAATTTTATGGCCGAGGAGAATGCCCTCCTTGACCATAAAGTGGCTCTTCTCCCAGTTGAGACTCAAATTCGTTTCTTTACAACGTTTAAGCATCTGTTCCAAGTGGGAGAGACAAGACTGGAATGAATCCCCGATGACTGAAAAGTCATCCATGAATACCTCCATTCTTTTCCCGATCATGTTGGAAAAGATAGACATCATGCACCTCTGGAACGTGCCTGGTGCATTACATAAGCCGAAAGGCATACGTCTGTAAGCAAAAGTTTCGTAGGGGCATGTGAAGGTAGTCTTCTCTTGATCCTGGGGATCAATGGGGATTTGGAAGTAACCCGAAAAACCATCGAGGAAGCAGTCGTATTCATTCCCCGCAAGTCTTTCGAGCATTTGGTCCATAAAAGGGAGAGGAAAATGGTCTTTACGGGTGGCTTCATTCAACTTTCGATAGTCAATACATACTCGCCAACCCGTAACCAAACGAGTTGGAATCAACTCGTTCTCCTCATTGGTGACAACGGTAATGCCACCCTTTTTAGGAACACAATGAATTGGGCTAACCCAAGGACTGTCAGATATAGGATAAATCAATCCCGCATCAAGAAGTTTTAGAACCTCTTGTTTGATAACTTCGTGGATTTTGGGATTTACCCTTCTCTGTTGTTGCACTGCTGGCTTAAAGTCATCCTCCATTAAGATTTTGTGTGTACAAAAGTCCGGGCTTATGCCCTTAATGTCGGAGAGTTTCCAAGCAATTGCTTGCTTGTTTGCTTTAAGAACCTTTAGGAGTGCTGCCTTTTCCTCATATTTTAAGTCTTTAGCAATAATGACGGGCAATTTATTATCACCCTACAAGAATGCATATTCTAGATGAGGAGGCAAGTCCTTGAGCTCAACCTCGGGAAAGTCTTCAGTCATTTCAACATTTTTGACTTCCGATTTATGAAGTATTTTTGGAGACGGAAAGGGTGAAGGATCGTCATTTAACAATCTTTCAAGGAGAAGAATGTCCCTCTCCGGGTCAAGATAGTTTTCATCAACCCCATGCGGGATTGAGCTATCCTGAGCAAGAAAAGCCTCGACCTCTTCCAGAAGGAAGTCACTTCCCTCAAACGGAGTGAGGGAAGGGGAAGAGTCAGAAATGATAGGATCAGTAGAAGGAGTGGTACTGCCACTTGCTGAGAAACCAAGGACTTCTTGAGAATACTCCTCAGACGCAACATCGATGATGTCAATTCGGTTAACCGTTTCAGCGTCATAGTTGGAGGAGTATCTTGAAGTCTGATCAAGATTGAATGTGATGGCTTCGCCACCAACACGTAGAGTGATTTCTTCTTCGAATACATCGATTAAAGCACGACCCGTTCTTAAGAATCCCCTCCCGAGAATGAGAGGAACTCTTGGGTCAGCATCGAAATCAACAATCATGAAATCTTCCGGAAAATGGAATTTTCCTACTTTCACAAATATATCTTCGGCAATGCCGAGAGGACGGGATATAGTACGGGCTGCAAGCTCGAGTGTCATGCAGGTCGGAGTGAGAGCAGGAAGAGAGAGTCTTTTCCAGACTGTGTAAGGCATCAGGTTAATGCTTGCACCGAGATCGGCCAAGGCAAAGCATTCAACCATCCCCGGGAAAATACAAGGAATGAGGAATTTCCCGGGATCTCCAAGCTTTTCGAGAAGCTTTTTCAAGAGCACTGCTGAGCAATGCTCATTAAGTGAAGTTTTTGCCATCTCACAGAGTTTTTCCTTATTGCTTATCAGATTTTTGATTGTTGAAGCAAATTTAGGCATGAGAAGAAGAGCGTCCGCGAAGCTAATATCGAAATCCAACTCTTGGAAAATTTGATAAAATTTTTCCATCTGATGATTAGCTCTTTCGCGGTTCTTTTGATCATTCAAACGTGAAGGATATGGAATTAACGGCTTAGGATCATTCTTTGGAATTTCATCAGAACTCACAGGGGGATCAAATACAACTTTCGGCTTACGAGCCGGGACCGGGACAACCTGAGGGTGGACGTTGTTGATACCTCCGTTATTAGTAGGAAGTACATTGTCCGTGGTAACCTCAGGCTCACGTTCCGCTACCTTAGGAGGAGAAGAAGAGGTAGAGGGAATCGAGGGTCCGTTGTATGATACCCCACTTCGCGTAGTGATCGCTTTGACATCACCCCTCGGGTTAGCGATCGTGTTGCTTGGTAGTGTACCCGGGCCCGAGGGTCGATCATTTAAAGACTTCTGAAGCTCAGAGATCTTGCTGATCAATAACCAATTCGTTTCCTCTTGTGCTTTCATGAATTGTTTTAGCACTTCATCGGAGGAAGACGAGGGTGGAACAATGTTTTGAGGAGGATTTTGAACACGGTTGTTTTGAAAATTCCCTTGATTTTAATTGTTGTTACCCTGAAAATTGTTTCTCTGATTGAAATTACCCTGATTGTAATTTCATTGATTTTGGTTTCTTTGAAAATTTTCCTGAAAACCTTGATTTTGATTGCCATTTTGAAAATTGTTTTGCTTAAACTGGCCTTGATTTTGGTTCGGGTTTTGGAAATTTGAGTTTTGACCTTGGTTAAAATTCTGATTCGAGTTACGGTTTTGATTTTGGTTAAAACCGGGAGGTCCGAGAAAATTGTTGGAACGATAGCTTAAGAGATTACGGTCCCCTTGTAGTTGGTAAGAATTATGAAGAAGAAGATGTTGCAGAGCTAATTGGATTTTGGTTAACACTTCTTTTCTTGTTCCATTTGTGTGGGCTCCACACAACTCCAAACTCACTTGCAGGGGGACTGACCTCCCCTGCACCAGCATACCACCTCAACACCACCACCTTTGGTGGCTGTTGTAGGCCACCTTAGTGGGACCCATTGCCTCATTTTATTTTTTCCCAACCCCCCTCTTACCAGGGATCATAGATTGACCATTTGTTTGACCTAGAGCCTAGTGGACCCCACCTGGATTTGTTGCCAAAGTTTGTCCCAAGTCTGTGTTGAAGTTCAAAGTGTCAAAGTGCTTATTTCCATCCTTTTAGCTTATCAGTGGTTGTTGCTTGTTGTTTCTGGCTTATTTAAGTCACTTTAGCTTATTTGTACCTAGTTTCATCATTGTGGACCCCACATTCAGTCATTTGTGCTTATTTTGCTTCTCAGTCAATAAAAGTCAATTGTTTAAGATAAGGGGGTGCATATAGCTTATTTTTAAGCTTTGTAAAAAGTTGTTTCACAAAAGTATCTTATTTTCATCTTATATTTAGCTGTCAAAAAGAAAAACTCCAAAAAAACCAAACATAAAAATAGTGATAGCTTCTATTTAATAGAAACTATCTTTTTCAATTTTCTTTTCAGCTTATTTTTAAGCACTTTTCCATTTTTATAATTTTCTTAATTTTCTAGTACCTTTAAGTATTTAAAATAATTTTCTTAGATTTTTCCTAATCAGTTTACTATTTATTAGATTTAAAAGTAGTTTAATTAATTAAATAAGTAATATTAGTTATTAATTAGTTTTCTTAAATTTTTAGTAACAACAGTAGGTTTTTATAATTTTTCTAGGTTTTATAAATTAGTTAAGACTTTTAGAAAATATATTTTTAGTTTCTACTGTTCATTTTCCATTTTTCTTATTTTAATTATTTAAATTAGATTTAAGTTAATTAAAAGGTAATTAATTAGTGGAATAGCCTTGAATTATGAGGCCTACTAGTAGAACTACCCAATGGAACAAGAAAAGAAGTGTGGGGCCCACTATGGAGGTCAGAAAACCATCACCAAGTGGTGGTGATGGTTGTGTAGCTGCTGATGCAGGGGAGGTGTTCCTCCCTGCAAGTGACTTTGGGCAATGGTGGGGCCTAGAGAAAAATTTACAAAAATGAAAGGACCATGGGACATGAAAATTGAGCTGGGGAACTATCTATGGAAACAAGTTTCAATCCATGAAAACACACACAAAAGTCTATTTAATTCTTGCAAGTTTGGGAAAAAAACTGAAAGCATGCACTTTGACTCTTCAAGTTTTTGAAGAACTTTGACTATGGTGAACTTTAATCCTACCCTACGGACTAATTATGCAACATTAAGATGAAATGACACTGAATTAACTACAAATGGCAACTAACTGACCCATGAGCATGAATCATGAACTAAAAAGCTTAACAGTGAAACAGTGGGGGGTGTTTAACACTAGTTTTGACTTTTGAATGTAAAAAGCTTGAATTTAGTGACTAGTACATGCCTCATTCCCCTAAACTGATATGTCTCAAGTAGGTTTAACAACATTTATGAACCAGGGCATCTCAAAATCCACTAAGTCAAACACCCCTTAATATCTACCTGCTTACTGATTTTCAAATCACATGTCTCATTTGAACTTAGTTTTGGAAAGAGAACTATTTAACAAGCTATGTTGAAGTATAGTGTTTCCCCGGGTCGTTATGTCCCGACAAGGTGTGGATGGTATAAAAACGGGTTTGTGATCGGGTGAATTGGATGGGAAGTAACCAGATAAAGATTTGGATTTGTTTACACTATTGGAATGACTAGGAATAACAGTATTAACAATCACGGGAATCAGAAACGTATAAACGTAAACCAAATTAAAATCAGACACGATTGCGTGCTGAGAAAAAGGTGAGTTCTAAGGAAAATAAACTACAGGGGGTGAAAATGAAACTTTTACAAACTTAAAATTAAAAGAAAATTTAAAATGAAAATGAAATTATTAAAGTGATTATTTTAATATTTAAATACTATTTAATTAATAAAACTATTTAAAATCTAATTTAAACCTAATTTAAATTAACTAAAATTAAAAGGATTACAAATTAAACTAAAAATTTGCAAAAACAATTTCTAAACATAAAATTGAACTTGAAGAAAGTATACAAATTAAAAATAAATATTTTTGTCTTTTTATGAGTTTTTAATTAATTAAAAACTAATTAACTTAATTAAACTAATTAAACTATTTTAAATTACAATTAATACTAAATTAACTTAGAAAATTATGAGAAAATTTATAAAATTATTTAACCATCACAGGAATCCTACAAAATTATAAAAACTTCTAAAAATTATGTTTAAGGCTATTCCACTAATTAATTACCTTTTAATTAACTTAAATCTAATTTAAATTATTAAAATAAGAAAAATGGAAAATGAATAGAAGAAACTAAAAATATATTTTCTAAAAGTCTTAACTAATTTATAAAACCTAGAAAAATTATAAAAACCTACTGTTGTTGCTAAAAATTTAAGAAAACTAATTAATAACTAATATTACTTATTTAATTAATTAAACTACTTTTAAATCTAATAAATAGTAAACTGATTAGGAAAAATCTAAGAAAATTACTTTAAATACTTAAAGGTACTAGAAAATTAAGAAAATTATAAAAATGGAAAAGTGCTTAAAAATAAGCTGAAAAGAAAATTGAAAAATATAGTTTCTATTAAATAGAAGCTATCACTATTTTTATGTTTGTTTTTTTTGGAGTTTTTCTTTTTGACAGCTAAATATAAGATGAAAATAAGATACTTTTGTGAAATAACTTTTTACAAAGCTTAAAAATAAGCTGTATGCACCCCCTTATCTTAAACAGTTGACTTTTATTGTCTGAGAAGCAAAATAAGCACAAATGACTGAATGTGGGGTCCACAATGATGAAACTAGGTACAAATAAGCTAAAGTGACTTAAATAAGCCAGAAACAACAAGCAACAACCACTGATAAGCTAAAAAGATGGAAATAAGCACTTTGACACTTTGAACTTCAACACAGACTTGGGACAAACTTTGGCAACAAATCCAGGTGGGGTCCACTAGGCTCTAGGTCAAACAAATGGTCAATCTATGATCCCTGGTAGGAGGGGGTTGGGAAAAACCAAAATGAGGCAATGGGTCCCCACTAAGGTGGCCTACAACAGCCACCAAAGGTGGTAGTGTTGAGGTGGTATGCTGGTGCAGGGGAGGTCAGTCCCCCTGCAAGTGAGTTTGGAGTTGTATGGAGCCCACACAAATGGAACAAGAAAAGAAGTGTTAACCAAAATCCAATTAGCTCTGCAACATCTTCTTCTTCAGTCCCCCTACAAGTGAGTTTGGAGTTGTGTGGAGCCCACACAAAAATTCCCAAAATTCAAACAAGTATGAGATCTTAAAGAACAGCTGATAGACTATGATTTGGAACAAATTTCAAGCTTTAAACCTTAATGCTAAATTCCACAAAAATCTTTGAAGTTTTGCAAAATCTGAGAACACACCACTTTGACTTTTTGATAAAACTTGTAAAATTGACTTTGATGACTTTTTGCTTGATCCTAAGTGACTGAAAATAAGTTAACAAGCTAGACTAAGGTTGATTTAAGTTGAACTAACACTCTAAACTAGTTATGAAGAACTTTTTGGACTCAAAAACTCACACAGTTGACTGTGTGGGTAGATATTTATAAATTTGACTTTTAACCAAAACAACACTTGTTTTTATGCTCAATATGGTATACTGAATACTTATGAATGTTATACAAACCAAATTCAACCAACAAAACACAGAGATCAAAGGTGAACCTTACTAATCCAAACACACCTTATTGCTTCACTGTCTTAGGTTTTTTCAAATCAATTAGGTGCTAGGGTTTATAAACTTGATTCACAACTACTAATTATGACTGTTTAAACTTATTTAAGCACTTAAAGACAGATAACAACTACAAATACCCATGATCAATACTTTAACTAGTTTGACAGTGAAAACTTAAGATTGTAAGTAACTATAAATTCTAACAAACAAGTTATATCTATTAAGCTATATATCACTTAAACAATACTGAATAAACACAAAATCCACAAAGTAGAAATCACAAGCAATGAATCAAAAATTATAAGGAACTAGGATTTTTTAGAGGAAATTTAAAATAAGCAAATGCTTACAAACCACCCCTAGCATGAACAAGGGGTTTTCCACAGATGCCTATCTTTAGATAGGCTAAGTCCACTTCCAAAATTGCTCTTCAATGCTCCTCAACACCTGAAATCAAACTCAAAACAAAACAGTTGACCATTGTTGACTTTTTTATATTTTTGATTTTTTTTCTAATGATACTGAGTTTTAAAGTCTCTATAAGCTTTAACAAGCTTAATGGAACCTAAGTGATCCTATCTCAGTCCATGATCCTTGATTTAAATGACAACTAAGCTTATTGAGAAATGCAGAATTTGAGTAAGTGGCAATAACACAAAACAGAACTGAAATTTGGAATTTTATAACTTAAAAAGACTTGGATTACAATAAAACAACTACTACAACACTTGAATTATAAAAGTTACACTGAATTTGAATGCTCAATTTAATTCGACACTAATTTATCTAAAAATAACTACACACTTTCTTCCTTGCATTCTTCTCCTTTTATAGATGTCTTCTAGGGTTCCCTTTGTGTCTCTGAGCATTTCCCACTCAATTCCAAGCCCTTGGATCACTGCTAATGCCCTGATCAACAGCCACATGTTTTTGGCGGGAAAAAAGGTGTGTGGGATTTGGACTGTTATAAGCAAGGGGGCAGCATTTAATGCTGAGGTGAAGGGAGTAGTGGGTTGGGCGGTGGCTTGTGATGGTGGGGTGAGGTGATGGTTGATTGACCTGCAAGTGGTGTGGGGGAGGCTGGGAGAGGGAAAGGGTAGGGGTGGTGTATGTTTGACCGTATTTGACCAAGGGGGTCAAAGTTTGACCCGGGTTATATTATTATGGGGTGTGGGCTGTTTGTTTTGGGCCAAGATAAAAAAAAAAGGAAGGAGTGGGCTTTATATTGGATTGGGTTTGTTTTTCTTTTTGGGTGACAATACTTAAGGATCCGGTTTGGTTTTAGTTTCACAAGGACCATTTTTGTAATTTGCCAAAAGTTGAGGGTTTAAACTTGGCACTCTTCCAAAGTATTTCAAGGGATGTTTCTTGCCAAGTTATGAATAGTACATGGTCCAAGGTTGACTTTTCCATTTAAATTTCACCAGGGACTAAAACTGCCAAACTTTCAAACTTCAGGGACCAATTGTGTAATTTCACTAAACTTTTCCACCAAGGACCAATCCTGCCATAAAAGGTTAGTGCAAGGACAAAATTTGTTTTTCTCAAAGTTTTAATATCACAGGGACCATTTTTGACAATTTTCCAAACTTCAAGGACTAAACTTGACATTTTGTAAAACTTTTCACCAAAGGACTAATTATGTAACTTTTTTATTTAAAAGGACCTTTGGTGACTTTTTCAAGTTTTTAGAACAGCCAGGGACTAGATTTGACAACTTTTGAAAGATGGGGGACTGAAACTGCCAATTTTGCAAACTTTGTGCGTTTTTCATCTGTTTTTGCTTATTTTGCATTTGAAACATGTAAAACACTTTCCTGGGATATTTTCACTATTTTGATTCAATATTGAGTGTTTTTAGATGTTTTGGCAGCTCAGAAAAGGTAAAAATGATGAGAATTTACACACTCATCATCTTTACCAAAAGCCATTTTCTTCTAGACTAGCCAACTCTTGATGGAATAGTCAACATCTTGGTGAGCTGATTACCAATTATGGATTTTTCCACTGCCTTTACCACAAGCCATAATCTTGCGGGCTAGCCAACTCTTTCACTTTTTAGAATATGGCGAGTTGATTTACCATACAATTTTGGGCAAATTGCAAGCCATCAACGGATTTGAGATATCTTTACCAAGAGCCGTTTGCCTCTAGATTAGCCAATCCTTATGTGGGTTAGACATGGCGGACTGATAACCATTTATTGCATTTCTAAGTGTGAAAAAACTTTAAATTTTGATCAAATGAGGGTGCTTGATGGAACATGTGTTTGAATTCGTGAGAATCCCCCCCCCCCCCCCCCCCCACACACACTTAGAAATGAATATTGCCCTTAATATTCAAAGCACCGGGTGTTAAACCGACACTTAGAACGTAAGAAGGAAATATTAATAACCTTTATTTTAGGCTATTTACATGATTTTTTTGAAGATATATACATATATACAACATGTGGGGCATCTCCCCCACACTAGGGTGGTAGAAAAGAGAAAGAAGACAGAAATATGGGTGAAAACCCATATTGCTACTGTTTTTGATTACCGAGTCACTAGCTTGACTCGACCTCGAATTAAATTGTCCATGAGGAAGCTACTGTTTTTGTTACCGAGTCGCTAGCTTGACTCGACCCCGAATTTAATTGTCCTTGGGGAAAGTTTGGAGATCCGGGACAACCATGGATGGTATGTCCTCTCCAAAGTAGTGTTTCACACGATGCCCATTCACTTTAAAACATGGACCGTCATTTTGAGATAACTCAACGGTACCATATGGATAAACCTTAGTGATTGTGAATGGGCCAGTCCAACTGGTTTTGAGTTTACCCGAGAAGATCTTTAGTCTAGAATTAAAGAGAAGGACTCAATCACCAACGTTAAAAACGCGGTTCTTTATTTTTGAGTCATGAATCTTCTTTGTTTTTTCTTTATAGATTAAAGAGTTCTCGTAAGCCTGATCACGTAGTTCATTTAATTCATTCATTTGAACTTTTCGGTGATCACCCGCAGTTTTGAGGTCAAAGTTGGCATGTTTTAATGCCAGTAGGCTTTGTGCTCAAGTTCCATCGGTAGATGACATGTCTTTCCGTACACAAGCTTGTAAGGCGTACACCCAATGGGTGTTTTATAAGCTGTACGAAAGGCCCATAATGCGTCATCCAATTTATCCGACCATGCAGCACGGTTTTCTCCTACAGTCCTCTCAAGTATCCTTTTGATACCACGGTTTGAAACCTCCACTTGCCCAATTGTTTGTGGGTGATACGCGGTAGAAAGACGGTGAGTTACACCATACTTTTGCATGACTTTGTCAAATTTGTCATTGCAGAAATGCGTACCACGATCACTTATGATAGCACGTGGAGTTCCAAAACGGGCAAAAAGCGATTTCAGGAATTTCACTACAACTCGGGCATCATTTGTAGGTAAAGCTTTCGCTTCAACCCATTTTGACAAGTAGTCAACAGCCACAAGTATGTATTTGTTTCCTCTAGATGATGGGAATGGCCCCATAAAGTCAATGCCCCAGATATCAAAGATCTCACAGACTTGAATAGCATTTTGTGGCATCTCATTTCTTTGTGAAATGTTCCCGTGACATTGACAAGCGTCACAGGTTTTAATGAGATCCTGGGCATCTTTAAAAATTGTGGGCCAGAAGAATCCGGAATCAAACACCTTTTTGGCGGTGTAGTTGGGACTATGATGGCCCCAGTGAGTCCAGCATGGCAAGCCTTGAGAATTTCAGTGGTTTCCAGTCCATATACACACCGTCGGATGACTTGATCCGCATAGATTTTGAATAAGTAGGGGTCATCCCAGAAGTAATGATTGACATCCTTAAAGAATTTATTCTTCTGTTGGGTTGACATCCCTTTCACAAGAAAGTTACCCGCATGGTAGTTTGCAAAGTCAGCAAACCATGGGGTAGTCGAATCTCCACGAGAAGCAACCGCATTGAGTGTTTCGAGAGGAAATGTTTCATTTATTTCTTTTTTCTCATACACATCTTGATGAGGGTTCTCTAATCAGGACAGATGATCAGCAGCCAGGTTCTCAGCTCCTTTTTTATCACGAATAATGATATCAAATTCCTGAAAGAGGAGAACCCAACGGAGCAATCTCGGCTTTGCATCTTATTTTGCAAAGAGATATTTTAGAGCCGAGTGATCCGTATACACTACGCATTTAGTCAAGATTAGGTATGTCCGAAACTTTTCAAAAGCATACACCACGGCTAATAATTCTTTTTCCGTAGTGGTGTAATGAGTTTGACCTTCGTTCATAGTTTTGCTTGCGTAGTAGATAGGCTGAAAGTGTTTCGTTTTGCGTTGCCCCAAGACTGCACCGATAGCAACATCACTTGCATCGCACATGAGCTCAAAGGGTAAATCCCAGTTGGGGGCAACAAGAATGGGTGCTTCAGTAAGCTTTTTCTTCAATGTTTCAAAAGCTTAGATGCACTCTGGTGAGAAGATAAATGGAGCATCCTTCTCGAGGAGATGAGTCATAGGCCGGGAGATTTTAGAAAAATCTTGTATGAATCTACGATAGAAACCGGCATGACCGAAGAAACTCCTAATACCTTTGACGGTAGTAGGGTGAGGCAATTTAGCAATGACATCAACCTTAGCTCTGTCAACCTCAATCCCATTCTTGGAAATCTTATGGCCGAGGACAATGCCCACTTTGACCATAAAATGACTCTTTTCCCAATTTAGACATAGATTGGTGTCTTCACACCTTTTCAACATTTTTTCTAAATTGGTGAGACATGTTTGGAATGAATCCCCAATGACCGAGAAGTCATCCATAAAGACCTCCATTGTTTTACCGATCATGTCGGTAAATATGGCCATCATGCACCTCTGGAACGTACCTGGAGCATTACATAAGCCAAAAGGCATACGTTTATAAGCAAAGGTTCCATAAGGGCATGTAAAGGTAGTCTTTTCTTGATCCGATGGATCAATGGGGATTTGAAAGTATCTTGAGAAACCATCAAGGAAACAATAGTACTCGTTCCCTGCTAATCTCTCAAGCATCTGATCCATAAAGGGCAGCGGAAAATGGTCTTTACGGGTGGCGTCATTCAACTTACGATAGTCAATGCAAACACGCCACCTGATAACCAGCCGAGTTGGAATCAACTCATTTTCCTCATTAGTGACAATAGTAATGCCACCTTTTTTGGGACGCAATGGATGGGGCTAACCCATCGACTGTCAGAGATGGGGTAAATTAATCATGCATCAAGAAGTTTGAGAACCTCTTGTTTAATGACATCATGGATTTTTGGATTCACCCGTCTTTGATGTTGCACTGCGGGCTTGAAGTCATCCTCCATTAAGATTTTGTGTGTACAAAAATCTGGGTTAATACCCTTAATATCGGAGAGCTTCCAAGCAATTGCTTGCTTGTGTAACTTCAAGACCTTTATGAGAGCAACCTTTTCCTCATCACTTAAACCTTTAGCAATAATGACGGGTAATTTATCATCACCCTCCAAAAATGCGTATTCAAGATGAGGAGGTAAGTCCTTGAGCTCGACCTCAGGAAATTCATCGTTTTTATCAACCGATTTTAATTTCCTCATTATGAAGTTGTACGGGGGGAGTGGAGGAGAATTGTCTTGATTTAGCAATTTCTCAAGGAGAAGAATATCTCCCTCCAGATCAATCTCAGTGTTATCAATTCCCGATGAAACTGAATCACTTTTGAGAAAAGCCTCGACCTCTTCCAAAAGGAAATCACTTCCCTCAAATGGAGTGAGAGAAGGGGAAGAGTTGGAAATGATAGGTTCAGATGATGGAGTAGAATCCCCACTCACAGAATTATGAGAATAACCAAGAAATTCTTGAGAGTACTCCTCTGAAGCAATGTCTATGATATCTATTTGATTAACTGCTTCAGAATCATAATTTGAGGAGTACCTCGAGGTTTGATCGAGGTTAAAGGTAACGGCTTCATTACCCACACGCAAGGTGATTTCTTGCTCAAATACATCGATAAGAGCACGGCCCGTTCTAAGGAAACCCCTCCCAACAATGAGAGGGACCCTTTGATCAGCATCGAAATCAACAACCACAAAATCAGCGGGGAGATGGAACTTTCCTACTTTCACAAACACGTCCTCGGCAATGCCAAGAGGACGAGATATCGATCGATCTGCAAGCTCTAGAGTCATGCAGGTAGGAGTATGATCCGGAAGAGAAAGTTTCTTCCAAACTGAATAAGGCATTAGGTTGATGTTTGCACCAAGATCGGCCAAGGCATAGCAATCAACCATTCCTGGAAATACACAAGGTATTAGAAATTTTCCAGGATCTCCCAGCTTCTCGAGAAGCTTCTTTAAAAGAACTGCAGAGCAGTTCTCATTCAAGGGAGTCTTTGCCATTTCAAACAGTTTCTCCTTGTTGCTTAACAAGTGTTTGATTGTTGATGCAAATTTGGGCATCAGAATAATAGCATCCGCGAAGCTAATGTCAAAATGCAAATCTTGGAAGATTTGAAAGAATTTATCCATCTGGTGACTAGCCTTTTCGCGGAGCTTTTGCTCATTCAAACGTGAGGGGTAAGGAATAAAGGAGGTAGAAGGTTTGGACTTAGGTGTTTCAACTGGGATATCATTGGGTTCAAAAACAACTCTAGGTTTTGGTTTGGGTTTCGGGACAACATGAGGTGGGACGTCTTGGGTACCTCCCTTATGAGTAGGAAGTACTTCGTCCTTATTTACCTTGGTTTCATTTTCCACTACCTTGGGAGAAGAAAAAGAAGTGGTAGTGGGAACAGTGGGTCCGTCATAAGAAACTCCGCTCCTGGTTGTGATCGCCTTTGCATCGCCCCTCGGGTTTGCGATCGTGTTGCTCGGAAGTTTTCCAGAGCCCGAGGGTCGTTCATTTAAAGATTTCTTGATTTCAGAAATCTGGCTGACCAACAACCTGTTTGTCTCTTCTTGAGTTTTCATGAACTGCTTCAACAACTCATCAGATGATGATTGTGGAGCTAGAAGAATGGCTTGTGTTTGGTTGGGGAAATTTTGGACTCGGTTATTTTGATTATAACCTTGTTGTGGTTGAAAATTTCCCTGATTTAGATTACCATTTCCCTGCAAATGATTTCCCGGGTTGAAATTGTTTCTGTTAAAGTTTCCTTGATTGTGGAAACCTTGATTCTGTCCAGGATTGAAATTCCCTTGGTTTTGATAACCTTGGTTCATTCGAGGTTGGTTCTGGTTTCGATTTTGCAAATTTGGGTTTTGGTTGAAACCAGGTGGTCCCATATGTGTGTTATCACGATAACTTGGTTCCATTTGAGGACGGTATTGATTACCTCCCTGATTTGTAGTACCGGCTAAGGCATTGGCTTCAAAAGGACTACCATCGGTGGCAGTACAGTTGTAGTATGCATGTGGGCCACCACAAGTGACACAAACTTCCACTTTTTTTACTTCAGCATGTGAAGGATTTTGTGTGAAAGTGACTTTCTTTTGGTTTGAGATAACCAAAGCTTGAATAGCGTCCGTGAGTTTGTCTATCTTAGCATCGGTGCTAGAAGTACTCACGGGAGATGAAGTAGAAGGACCAGCACTCACTTAGGAGTTATATGACTTTGTGCGTGTAGTGCGGACCTTGGACTTATTTTCAATGATTTCTAAAGCTTCTTTAGTGGTTTTACTCAAAAAATTACCTCCCGTGGAGGCATTGAGAGAATCTTGGTCAGATTGACTCACACCATTATAGAAAGTGTCAATTTGCATTAATTCAGTGAAACCATGATGAGGACATCGACGAAGCAATTCTTTGAAACGATCCCATGCGTCACCAAACGATTCATCAAACCTTTGAGTAAATTTGATGATTTCATTTTTAAGACTAGTCGTTCTGGACGGGGAAAAAATTCGTTTACAAATTTGGTAACTAAATCCTCTCATGATGTTATTGAACGAGGAGGTTGTTTTTCCAGCCAAATCCGGGTTGCCCCCTCAAGAGAAAATGGGAATAGAAGAAGTTTGACTGCTTCGGAAGGGACGTTCTTGTATTTGATGGTAGATGTAATCTTGTTAAACCATCGAATATGAGCATGAGGATCATCCCTCTCAAAACCATAAAATTGGCTTGAGGTTACTAGATTTAGTAACCCGGTTTTGAGCTCAAAGTATTCAGCCACAATGGCTGAGACAACAATAGCGTCTCCGACACCCTCGATGGGTGCTTGGAGAAGCTCATTCATCAGACGGTCTTCCGCCATGATAACTTTTTTATTGGTAACAACACGTATCTCAGATACGGCTGTTGGGGCAGAACGTCTACGGCGTCTTCGAGGAATTCTGACAAGCTCACGGAAAGGGCTTGTTGACCTAGAAGAACGAGTGCGCATGCACTAGAGACGACTCTAAGAATCTTAGAGTGACGGGGATTTAAAAATAGAAAAGAAAAATCTTTTTGGATTTTTGTTTTTATAAGGTAATATAAAAGTATGAACAAAAGATGATATATAACAATGAGTGAATAATTCAAACTCACAGATGCTTCAAAAGTCGTAATACGCAGCACACCTCCCCGGCAGCGGCGCCAAATTTTGATTGGTTTAAAACAGTCAGAAAATATCAACCAAGTAATGGTCAACAAGTCAAACAGCCTAAACCAATACTCCATGGAGTGTAGTGTTTCCCCGGGTCGCTAGATCCCAACGAGGCGTGAAATAAATGAGCAATTAAGCTGAATCCATGAAACCAAGAGCCAAGAACAATCCTATAGGTTCTCCACAGAACCTCTAACCCAAGGGCAATCCAAAATTCACCCTGCTCCTTGCTTTGATCATCTTCTTCATCAATTTTTTATTTTTCACTTATTTTTCTGATTTTTTTATATATTTTTCTTTTATACCTAGAACCAAGTTTTATGGTTTCTAATAGCTTTCAATAAGCTATCTAGGAGCTTAAGTGAGCTTATCAATCCTTAACATCAACTACAATAACACATAAGCAATTGTAGAATTTTGAAATTAAAGTAAACTTGTATAAACTGAAAATTGAACTGAAACCTTGAATTTGATTAATAGAAATGATTAATATTACACTGAATAACATAACTAAGAAGTTTTAAAGCTTGAAATACACTGGAACTTAGAAAGTTAATTAATTCGACATTAAGAAAATGAAATTACACTAGATATTTTATTACAATGCTTCCCTCCTCTTCTTTATAGACTTTTGAGGCTCTTTGTCGACCTCTGAGCATATCCCATCAATAAATTTGGCCGTTGGATGACTGAAATCAATCCCATCCATTTAAATTACTTTTGGCGCCAAAAAGTAGAAATGTTAGCTTGTGGCCGTTTTAGAGCAATTAAGGATTTTTGGGATGTTGTGGAGGTGGATGAGACAAGGTATGGGGGGTTTAGTGGAGTGGGAAGCCAAGTTGGGGTAGTTTAGTAGCAAAACCAATTGTATTGGTGCTACAGTGAAGGTTTCATGGTGTGGAAGCATTTATGTGGGATGTGAGATAAGGGTGAGGTGGAACGGATATGAGGGGGAGTAAGTGATGAGCTGGGGATGGACAGGTGGTGGTGAAACCACCATGGTTTCTGGTTTGCAGGTTGTGGTGAGGGGGATGAACAGTGGTGGCGGGTTTGGGAGGTCAAACGGGGTCAAACCCTGGTTTATATTATAAAGGGTGTGGGTCGGTTGTGTGTTGGGCCAGGGGTAAGGGTTTGGGCTTGGGTTTGTTTTGGATTGGATTAGTTTTAGGTTTTGGTTTTAATACTTAGGGTCCGGTTTGGTTTGTGTAATAAAAGCCCATGGACCATTGTTGTAATTCCTGATTTTGTGAAGGGTTAAACCTGTAAATTCCCAATAAATACCACAAGGACCAATTATGCCATTAATGAATAGTACAAGGTTTGTTTTTAATATTTTTCCATTTTTAAAACCTTAAGGACTAATTTTGACATTTTTGAAACTTGAGGGACTAAAGTTGTCATTTTGTAATTTTAACTTTAAAGGACTAAACTTGACAACTTTTGAATCCCTAAGGACCTTTGATGATATTTTACATGTTTTGGATTACCAGGGACTAGATTTGCCAAATTTTCAAAGTTCAGGGACTGAAATTGTAAATTATGTGAAATATGTTGTTTTTCATCAGTTTTCAATCCTTTTGCATAAAAACACAATCCAGGGATATTTTATGTATTTTAAGGCATTCCTGGGTGTTTTCAGATGTTTTTGCAGCCTAAATGTGACTGAAATGATGAGTATTTACACACTCATCAATCCCCCACACTAAACTATTGCTAGTCCCTAGCAATCTTTTGAGAAAATTTTAATGGATTTTTGTCTCTTTACCAAAAGCCATCACTTCTGGAGTAGCCAAATGTATCAGTTCAAGTAAGAACTATGGTCCACTTGATAACCATGTGATTTTGAGCAAATCACCAGCTGTCAACGGATTTGTTTTGTCTTTACCAAAATCCGTTTGCTTCTAGACTAGCCAACTCTTGATGGAATAGTCAACATCTTGGTGAGCTGATTACCAATTATGGAATTTCCACCGCCTTTACCACAAGCCATAATCTTGCGGGCTAGCCAACTCTTTTACTTTTTAGGATATGGCGAGTTGATTTACCATACAATTTTGGGCAAATTGCAAGCCATCAACAGATTTGAGATATATATTTACCAAGAGCCGTTTGCTCCTGGATTAGCCAATCCTTATGTGGGGTTAGACATGGCGGACTGATAACCATTTATTGCATTTCTAAGTGTGAAAAAACTTTAAATTTTGATCAAATAAGGGTGCTTGATGGAACATGTGTTTGAATTCGTGAAAATTCCCCCCCCCCACCCCCACACTTAGAAATGAATATTGCCCTCAATATTCAAAGCACCGGGTGTTAAACCGATACTTAGAACGTAAGAAGGAAATATTAATAACCTTTATTTTAGGCTATTTACATGATTTTTTTTGAAGATATATACATATATACAACATGTTTGGCATCTCCCCCACACTAGGGTGGTAGAAAAGAGAAAGAAGACAGAAATATGGGTGAAAACCCATATTGCTACTGTTTTTGATTACCGAGTCGCTAGCTTGACTCGACCTCGAATTAAATTGTCCATGAGGAAGCTACTGTTTTTGGTTACCGAGTCGCTAGCTTGACTCGACCCCGAATTTAATTGTCCTTGGGGAAAGTTTGGAGATCCGGGACAACCATGGATGGAGATCCGGGTCAAACGGGGTCAAACTCTGGTTTATATTATAAAGGGTGTGGGCCGGTTGTGTGTTGGGCCAGGGGTAAGGGCTTGGGCTTGGGTTTGTTTTGGATTGGATTAGTTTTAGGTTTTGGTTTTAATACTTAGGGTCCGGTTTGGTTTGTGTAATAAAAGCCCATGGACCATTGTTGTAATTCCTGATTTTGTGAAGGGTTAAACCTGTAAATTCCCAATAAATACCACAAGGACCAATTATGCCATTAATGAATAGTACAAGGTTTGTTTTTAATATTTTTCCATTTTTAAAACCTTAAGGACTAATTTTGACATTTTTGAAACTTGAGGGACTAAAGTTGTCATTTTGTAATTTTAACTTTAAAGGACTAAACTTGACAACTTTTGAATCCCTAAGGACCTTTGATGATATTTTACATGTTTTGGATTACCAGGGACTAGATTTGCCAAATTTTCAAAGTTCAGGGACTGAAATTGTAAATTATGTGAAATATGTTGTTTTTCATCAGTTTTCAATCCTTTTGCATAAAAACACAATCCAGGGATATTTTATGTATTTTAAGGCATTCCTGGGTGTTTTCAGATGTTTTTGCAGCCTAAATGTGACTGAAATGATGAGTATTTACACACTCATCAATCCCCCACACTAAACTATTGCTAGTCCCTAGCAATCTTTTGAGAAAATTTTAATGGATTTTTGTCTCTTTACCAAAAGCCATCACTTCTGGAGTAGCCAAATGTATCAGTTCAAGTAAGAACTATGGTCCACTTGATAACCATGTGATTTTAAGCAAATCACCAGCTGTCAACGGATTTGTTTTGTCTTTACCAAAATCCGTTTGCTTCTAGACTAGCCAACTCTTGATGGAATAGTCAACATCTTGGTGAGCTGATTACCAATTATGGAATTTCCACTGCCTTTACCACAAGCCATAATCTTGCGGGCTAGCCAACTCTTTTACTTTTTAGGATATGGCGAGTTGATTTACCATACAATTTTGGGCAAATTGCAAGCCATCAACAGATTTGAGATATATATTTACCAAGAGCCGTTTGCTCCTGGATTAGCCAATCCTTATGTGGGGTTAGACATGGCGGACTGATAACCATTTATTGCATTTCTAAGTGTGAAAAAACTTTAAATTTTGATCAAAGAAGGGTGCTTGATGGAACATGTGTTTGAATTCGTGAAAATTCCCCCCCCCCCCCCCCCACCCCCACACTTAGAAATGAATATTGCCCTCAATATTCAAAGCACCGGGTGTTAAACCGATACTTAGAACGTAAGAAGGAAATATTAATAACCTTTATTTTAGGCTATTTACATGATTTTTTTTGAAGATATATACATATATACAACATGTTTGGCATCTCCCCCACACTAGGGTGGTAGAAAAGAGAAAGAAGACAGAAATATGGGTGAAAACCCATATTGCTACTGTTTTTGATTACCGAGTCGCTAGCTTGACTCGACCTCGAATTAAATTGTCCATGAGGAAGCTACTGTTTTTGGTTACCGAGTCGCTAGCTTGACTCGACCCCGAATTTAATTGTCCTTGGGGAAAGTTTGGAGATCCGGGACAACCATGGATTGAGATCCGGGTCAAACGGGGTCAAACTCTGGTTTATATTATAAAGGGTGTGGGCCGGTTGTGTGTTGGGCCAGGGGTAAGGGCTTGGGCTTGGGTTTGTTTTGGATTGGATTAGTTTTAGGTTTTGGTTTTAATACTTAGGGTCCGGTTTGGTTTGTGTAATAAAAGCCCAAGGACCATTGTTGTAATTCCTGATTTTGTGAAGGGTTAAACCTGTAAATTCCCAATAAATACCACAAGGACCAATTATGCCATTAATGAATACTACAAGGTTTGTTTTTAATATTTTTCCATTTTTAAAACCTTAAGGACTAATTTTGACATTTTTGAAACTTGAGGGACTAAAGTTGTCATTTTGTAATTTTTAACTTTAAAGAACTAAACTTGACAACTTTTGAATCCCTAAGGACCTTTGATGATATTTTGCATGTTTTGGATTACCAGGGACTAGATTTGCCAAATTTTCAAAGTTCAGGGACTGAAATTGTAAATTATGTGAAATATGTTGTTTTTCATCAATTTTCAATCCTTTTGCATAAAAACACAATCCAGGGATATTTTATGTATTTTAAGGCATTCCTATGTGTTTTCAGATGTTTTTGCAGTCTAAATGTGACTGAAATAATGAGTATTTACACACTCATCAGTCATCCACGCAACTGTAACAAGTAATTAACCTGTAAAAGATCTCTAGGGAGTAGTGAAATCTAAGTAAACACAATTCTCCCATATATTGCTCACACCAATAGTTTAATTTAGTTTTATTTTCATTTTTAGTATTTTATTTTGATTGCATATTAGTTATTGGGTTAGTTGACTAGCAATTAATTCCGCACAACTCCTTCAAACCCGAGATTTTTACTTGCTTTCATAAAAATATAAAAATACAAAAAGAATCATCTCTCATCTCTAGACCTAGTCTTTAGGTTTTCTAATCCTGGCGACACTATTCCTAGTTGAACGATCAATCCCCCGGTACTTGTCATTATACTATACTACATCGATCAGGTACACTGCCTGGTGGGGGTTGTAAGCTTCTCGAGATCCCTCGAGAGGTAAAGCCTGGTGCAATCCTTACACTACCAATCGTGTTTGAGTAAGCTTGAATTACTTCATCCTTTTTGGCTAATTCAAAACATGTGTCAAACTCAGGAGCATCCGAAGATGTCTTGGCATTTGATATTTTTATGCTTTCTTCTAGATGTTGATAGTTTAGTTGTAAGTTAAGATTATCAACTTCTAGTTTTGAGAAATTCCTGACCATGTTATCATGGTCGTCGTTTTGAATTTTTTCATTATGTTTGTAATTCTCCCCCTCAAGCTCAATTACACGATTCTGGAAGACATTCAAAGTGACCGACATTTCATGAAATTTTCGAGCAGATAATGCTGAGTCTGTTACAGTGTAAAACACATCTTTTGCAATGCAATTAGCAAGCAAGTTTTCATTCATAATGAGAATGTTTTTCCTGTGAATTTGACTGTATTTGAGATCAATAGCTAATTGGTTACCCTCATTTTCCACTTCTTTAAAAACCTTTTTCATTTGAGTCACATCATCATTAATGGTATTTTTAAGGCCCTCAAAATGTTCTTTGAGAAGTTTGAAAAATAGCATGACTTCAGTAAGGTAACACTGTTTTGTTTGCTCAAAACCCCTTTCCCCTTCTGTAATCCCTGTTTGTGTAATTCTCATTTTACATGTTTTCTCAAAGTCATTAAACAATTGACCTAGAACATACAACCCAATTAGAGTATTACACTGTGTGGGAAGAGTAAATGGTACAAGGTGCCTGGGTGTATTCAGGGGATAAATAGTTGGGTCAGCAATTCTAAAGATAGTGCGTGTGTTACCGACAATTCTTCCAGCTTTCATTTTCTCAATGTCAATATTCCAAAAAACTTTGTCAGGAAGGATTCTCTTTTGAGGAACAAAAATGGCTGAATGATTGTCATTTGCATAATCATAGTGAAACACAATATTATTAGCTATGCACTTAGGATCCTTTAATCGTTCAGCAAGTTTTATCCTAGTTCTATCTTCCGCCTCATCAATCTCATCATAGGATCTCACATCAGGAGGGGCATGGTTAGGTTCAAGCATAGTGTTTGCATCATATAATGCAGGTTAAGCACCTATACCATTTCTAAGGAATTTTGCTTTAGGCTTAGAGGCATCCTGTTCACTAAATTCATCACTCAGTTTCCTATGGTTTTGCGTCATTTGAGCAGATTGAATGGTTTGGCCTTGTGTGTACAACTTATCTTCCAATTTATTTTTCAACATTTTGAGTTTTGAGAAATCATTTAGAAGTTTAGTCTCTTTTTCTTTGTATTTGAGTTTGATTGAAGTCAAACCTTTTTGAAATTCTTGTTTTTGTTTAACAGTTTGATCCAATTGTTTTTTCAAAGAAACTAACTCCCTTTTCAATGTTTCTTGTTTGGAATTGTTTTCAGATATGTGAGTACGCATTTGCCATTCCATTTTCTGCTCACGTTCATTAAGCTCAAATTTAGCACGTTGTTCATATATATTCACTTGATCCTTAAGGATGTTAACTCTAGTAATCAAGGAATCATCAGGGTTGTATATCGTGTGCTCATGTAACTCATGTTCACAAGGATCAACAGACGGCGTGTCACTTGGTACAACTGGCAGTCTATTGTCATTCACATACATTTCATATGGGATATTATTGGTATTTCCCGTATCAGTGGTGTCTGTGTTGACAATATTCTTGAGTTGTACAGAGTCACACACCCCCTGTGAATTTGTAGGAGTATTCAGATCAGGATTAAGTGACGTTGGTACCTCAGAAATAGCAGATGTGATGGAGGAGTCAGAATGCTGAGGAGAGGATGCAGCTGCAGACAGATTAGCCATGAAGATGGTTTGAGTTGTAGGTTTGTCATCTACATCTAAGTCAAATGCATCACATTCTTCAACTTGAAAGATATTCGGATCATTTAGAGCCATGTCCTGAACAGGCTGATCATCCACATCAGCATCAAACGTGTTCCCGTCATTACCAGCCAGAAAGAGCAGAGCTTCTTCATCCAACACAGTCCCATTCTCTTGCGCCTGCATTAGCAACATCTTGTCCTTGAAGTACTCAGAGTTTTGAGGACGCTTTGGGAGAGTGCAATTCCTAGCTATATGGCCCAACCCTCCGTAGTTATAACACTTAGGCTGCTTAGCTTGTACTTGAAGAGCATTCCCAACTCTGTACTGCCCATTTTCTCTACCAGCATTTCTTTGATTGAAGTTTTGTCTTCCCTGCACATTCTGCACCACCACCCTACCATCTTCTATGACTACCTGATTACGTGGATTAGACGAAGTCCTAAGTTGGTTATTAGTTGATGGAAGTGCAACCCTGAACTGTTGGACCAGTAAGGAAACTTGGTTGGATAGATTATCAATCATCATGTCAGTGTGGGAATACCCAGAATCCAGTTGTATGTTCAAAGCGGATAGTGAGGGAGTTGATGATTGACCATTTGTTGGCGTAGACCTGGAAGACGGTTGTACTGGTTGAGATTGATCATTTGAAGTTTGGGTAAGTTGTTGAACATTAGAGACAAAGCCAAGAGATTCATTTGATATTGACGGATTGAGCTTTTCTCGCATTAACCGATCATAAGCAGCATGTTTCTCATGTTGTTGGAGATATGCATAGAGTTGTTCATGATTAGTATACCTGAGACCTTTGTTGAGCTTAACAGCTGTAACAAACCTATCCCATTCTGGTGCCATGTTATTCATGAATTTGGAATTAAGCTGAATATTGGGCATTGTCATCTTGATGGCTCTCATATCATTGACCAGCTTGTGAAATCTGACGTAATAGTCAGTGATGCTTTCACCTGGGTTCATTTTGAAATGCTCAAATTCATCGTATAGCTGAGACTCCCGATCTTCTTTGGTTAACTCAGACCCCGCAAGAAGCATTTTCACATTATCCCAGACAGCCTTGGCTTTAGTGTTGTAGTTGATAAGTTTGTAGACATCTTTAGGAAGCCCTTGAATGACAATATTCGATGCTCTGATGTCGGCATCATAGCGTTTCTTTTCTTCATCCAACAGCTCATTGTAAGTGCGAGGTCTATCTGGACCAACTACAGCCGGTTGTTGATCAGTTGTTGCGACCGTGTCTCTAGTAGTACCCATTTGAAAGGGTCCCTCATCGATGGATTTCAAAATGTTGACTCCATTTTCCTTACCCAAACAATAGAGACGAATCCTTTGTGCCCATGATTCATAGTTAGTTCTGTCCAACATCGGAGGTCGGGTGTCGGACCTAGCAGCTTGAATGTCATCTGAGGATGTCGACATCACAAAATTGAAACTACCAAACCGCAGAGTAGGAGATACTCGCAATAAAGTGCACAAGTCGTAGGGATAGTTAACCGCAATTTGACCAAACCGCAGGAATATTGAACCGCAGAATAGTTAACCACAATGAAAAATGACCGCAAGTCACTAACCGCAGAATGTAGCAAACCGCAGAATAATCCAACCGCATAATAAGCAAACCGCAGAATAATCAAACCGCAAGTGAGGCTAACCACAAAGAACTAATCGCAAACCACTTAACCGCAGAAAGCTAAACACAATGAACTAACCGCAAACCACTTAACCGCAGGAGCTAAACACAATGAACTAACCGCAGACCACTTAACCGCAGGAGCTAATCGCAGAGACAAAGTCCAAAACTGTCACTTTCCTTGCGATTTGTTTGTATTCCCAAAATAATAATCGCAGGCAAACTAACCACAGAGATCAGGAACTAAATGCAGACAAGCAATGCAACAGTAGAACTAACCGCAACTATGAAATACGCCCAAAACCTAATCCAAACTTCAAATAGATTAAAGATATGGTATAACCAACTGAAACACAATGTTCTACTAACATCAAGGATCATAAAAGTACATCACTAACATGTCTAATAACACTAAAAAGATCAAACCAAGATGTTTTTCAAGAAAGTGACTTCAAACTTACAAAACTACACAAAACCACATCAAAATCCAATTCTACAAGGCCCTAAGATGAAACCTTGGCTCTTGATACCAATTGTAGAATACTAATCATGTTGGAAACATAATATCCTTGTGGTTATGTGAGGCGTTGGAATTGAGAGTAAGAAGGAAAAAGTGGAACCTTGAGAGAAAAGGAGAAGTATTAGATTAGAATGAATGAAGGTCCAACCCTCTCCACATGTGGAGAGGGGTATTTATACTAAACTACAAACGCCCACACCCGGGCTGTGGATCAGGCATACAGTGGGTAAAGACCCGTCCTTCTTCCACAGTGTTACTTAATCTAATACTAACTAACTAATGAATAAACTAACTACGAGCTAACTTAACGCTATTACAATATTTAGGTGACCGAGACTTTTATAGGAATATTTGTATTCCTAACAATAGTTTTAGGGGCTATGAGCGGTCCGTGATAATTACGATGGCTGACGCAAGTGGTGGCTTGCGTGCTAATATTGTGACTGGCCAGGAAGAAAAAGGGAATACTCCTGCTTTTCCTGGGTTCAAGTAGGTGGATCGCCACTATATAAGGTTGTGAGGAAGTTAAGAAAAGATGGATTTGGTCAGGTGTTTGTAGGACGTCCTTTTTTTGGTAGAACTAATCATGGTCTTGGGGCTCAAAAGGTTATATTTCAAGTTGGTCAAAAGAGAGGTAGATTGAATCTTGATGAGGAAAACGAAGGACAACCTACGAAGAAATTCCGAATGGGAGTTCGTGCAACACAGATTTCAATTTGTAGTGCCAGGTAACCAATGAAACAGCGGTATCATTACAATGTTGCAAATGATAGATTGAACCTTCATGTTGAGAGAAGAAATACAGATGGGTTACTTATAAATTCTGTGGCATCTTGTTCCAACCTGTGGGTTCTAATAAAGGATTCTGGAACTCGCTGGGGCATTATCATGTCTCGCAAGGCTGGCTTCATGGATCAGGTGGTGGAACTTGATTTTCTTTGTCCAAGTGATGTCATCCGTAGAATGTGGGATCCTAGAATTACATAAGGCGGGATTTTGAAGCAAAACCTTGAGGACAAGGTGGTTTTTGAAGGGAAGAAGAATGATACAACCGGATCTCAGGAAAAGGGTCAACCCAAGAGGGTGGTGTCTAGTCCCTTATGGCATAAGGATTATGTCGCGGGCTAAGTAATCTTTATCTATCTTAATTGTTATGTCATGTTTGTCGTGGGCTAAGCCCGTTATCATTAGTAGGTTAATTGTCATTGTTTAGGTCATTGTAAGGGTTATAAATATCCGAGCCACTATAATGAATGAAAGATAGTTATGTCAAACAAATAATCCTATTCTCTTCTCTAATATTCTTAAGGAGCTCGCGCCCGCTTGAAGTGGTTCCCTATCCCGATACAGCCCTAACCGGGTCGTATCAACTGGTGCTTTCATTGAGAGTTTCATTGGGATCCGAACAATTCTAGGGTTATTAAAAAAAAAAAAAAAAAAAAAAAAAAAAAAAAAAAAAAAAACCATCGGCACTATTCAATTATTCATTGGGTACTGTTCACCGTGTACTGTGCATACCGGTGCTGGTACTGTTTATTGCAGATTTTACTGTTCGTTCCGGGGTACTGTACGTTATTATTCATTGGGTACTTTTCATTGTTTTCATTGAACTCATGAGAATGGATGAAAACACTCTTTGGTTGTTGCTTAAGGAACAAGATGATGCGGGACACCTGCTCGCACAACAACAAGCCTCGGTTTTTCAAGAACAACTTGATGCATTGCGCGTCGAATTGCAAGCTACTCGGGGATTCCTACAGGCATGTCATGGGGAAGGCGGTGATCAAGGAGCACTGTTACCAAGTTCTATGCGGTTGGAGGTTCCCAAGTTCACAGGCGCCAATCCAGAAAGCTGGTTATTTTCCATCAATGAATACTTTTCATTGCTTAATACGACCGCTGCTCATCGGTTACGAATCGTGGAATTCAATCTCGAAGGTGCGGCTGCGGAATGGTTTCATTGGATGACGTGGAACGGGTTGATTAGCGATTGGGACACGTTTGTGGAGAGTGTGAGGAACAGGTTTGGACCCTCCAAGTATGAAGATCCACAAGGAGCTTTATCTAAATTGTTACAAATCAATTCAGTGGTGGAGTATCAAAGTGAGTTTCGTTGGGAGCCGAACGATTCTAGGGTTATTAAAAAAAAAAAAAAAAAAGAAAAAAGAAAAAAAACAGCGGCACTATTCAATTATTCATTGGGTACTGTTCACCGTGTACTGTTCATACCGGTGCTGGTACTGTTTATTGCGGATTTTACTGTTCGTTCCGGGGTACTGTACGTTATTATTCATTGGGTACTTTTCATTGTTTTCATTGAACTCATGAGAATGGATGAAAACACTCTTTGGATGTTGCTTAAGGAACAAGCTGATGCGGGACACCTGCTCGCACAACAACAAGCCTCGGTTTTTCAAGAACAACTTGATACATTGCGCGTCGAATTGCAAGCTACTCGGGGATTGCTACAGGCTTGTCATGGGGAAGGCGGTGATCAAGGAGCACTGTTAACAAGTTCTATGCGGTTGGAGGTTCCCAAGTTCACAGGTGCCAATCCAGAAAGCTGGTTATTTTGCATCAATGAATACTTTTCATTGCTTAATACGACCGCTGCTCATCGGTTACGAATCGGGGAATTCAATCTCAAAGGTGCGGCTGTGGAATGGTTTCATTAGATGACGTGGAACGGATTGATTAGCAATTGGGACACGTTTGTGGAGAGTGTGAGGAACATGTTTGGACCCTCCAATTATGAAGATCCACAAGGAGCTTCATCTAAATTGTTACAAATCGGTTCAGTGGTGGAGTATCAAAGTGAGTTTGAAAAACTCATGTATAGGGTTACGGATATATCTGAGACTTTGCTCATCTCTTTCTATATATCAGGTCTTAAACTATCTCTACAACGAGAGTTGTTGAGGGCAAGACCAACGTCTCTTGGGAATGCGTTTTCATTGGCTCGTGTCGCGGAGGCACGTTTAGAGGGTCAACGGTTGTCTTCTTTCAGGAAAAAAACCAACATTAACAATAAAGAAAGCACCCTTGGGGTTGATAGTTTTAGGGGCTATGAGCGGTCCGAGATAAATACGATAGCTGACGCAAGTGGTGGTTTGCGTGCTAATATTGTGACTGGCCAGGAAGAAGAAGGGAATACTCCTCCTTTTCCTGAAAGGGTTCAAGTAGGTGGATCGCCACTATATAAGGTTGTGAGGAAGTTAAGAAAAGATGGATTTGGTCACGTGTTTGTAGGTCGTCATGTTTTTGGCAGAACTAATCATGGTCTTGGGGTTCAAAAGATTATATTTCAAGTTGGTCAAAAGCGAGGCAGATTGAATCTTGATGAGGAAAATGAAGGACAGCCTACGAAGAAATTCCAAATGGGAGTTTGTGCAACATAGATTTCAATTTGTAGTGCCAGGCAACCAATGAAACAGCAGTATCATTACAATGTTGCAAATGATATATTGAACCATCATCATGTTGAGAGAAGAAATACGGATAGGTTACTTATAAATTCTGTGGCATCTTTTTCCAACCTATGGGTTCTAATAAAGGATTCTGGAAATCGCTGGGGCATTATCATGTCTCGCAAGGCTGGCTTCATGGATCAGGTGGTGGAACTTGATTTTCTTTATCCAAGTGATGGCATCCGTAGAATGTGGGATCCTGGAATTACATAAGGCGGGATTTTGAAGTAACACCTTGAGGACAAGGTGGTTTTTGAAGGGAAGAAGAATGATACAACCGGATCTTAAGAAAAGGGTCAACCCAAGAGGGTGGTGTCTAGTCCCGTATGGCATAAGGATTATGTCGCGGGCTAAGTTATCTTTATCTATCTTAATTGTTATGTCATGTTTGTCGTAGGCTAAGCCCGTTATCATTAGTAGGTTAATTGTCATTGTTTATGTCATTGTAAGGGTTATAAATACCGAGCCACTATAATGAATGAAAGATAGTTATGTCAAACAAATAATCCTATTCTCTTCTCTAATATTCTTAAGGAGCTCGCGCCCGCTTGAAGTGGTGTCCTATCCCGATACAACCCTAACCGGGTCGTATCATCCAAGATTTTGGTAAAGCATCAATTTTTTTAACAAACATGCAACTAAACGTAAAACCCATATACATAAGCTCACTAAAAAATAACCCAGAAAAAAAAAGTAATTTTATGTAAAAATCAATATTTGCCCTAAACTGATTATGTATGTTAAGATGGATCTTACTAAAAAAATGCAAATAACTACAACCGCCAGTTCACACCATCGGCTTGTGTATGTTTAATTGCATTGTGTGAAAGAGAAATGAAAGAAAATTGTTTGGGGTTTGATGTTGGAAGTAATGAGAGAAAGAGATAAAAATTGAGTTTGGATTATGTTTGGTGCATTGGACTATCTAAGCAAACAACTCGTACTGACGTACCCCTCATGGACAAGATCAATGTGGCTCAACGTGTGAACAGTGTGGCTCAAGGTACTGGCTCCACAATACAGGCGGCTCACACTCCTCCTTGAAGCCACCTTCTCCCACCGGAGGCTTAGGAATAATACGACACCTCTTTTTTTGTTTGCCAAATGTATAAAAGTATAATAATACTTGTTTTATTTTTATATTTTATTATTATACTGTAGCATTTTTTCGTAATACTTTCTCGAAAATGTATTTACTTACTAGGTACTCGTTGTCGTTGTCGCAAAGCGCGAGTACCGGCTAGTATATATATACTTTAAAATGACATCATTTAAGACACCTAATGTATATATATACAATAAGGGATTCGGTGAAGCCCGGATATTGCTTACTTTATTAAACGTTTGTTTGGGGGGAAAAATGGTAACAAGATGTGATTTGTGTATTACTAATACAATAGTCACTGGGTTATCGTTAAAATAATAATAATAAATAAATCAATAAACAAATAATGAGAGGTGATTGTTGAAAAACGTACTTCGTACTTTTTTTTTTTAACAGCAAAATGGATAAAAATTAGCAAAAAGCTAGATTAAAAGATTACAAAATAGCAAGTTTAGGATCTTTCATTCAAGTTATCTAATTAAGCTTGGATTTACATCTATTAGAACACCAACTATAAAATTGTGAAACAATATCATCAAATAACGTCGCCCTTCTAGGATTGTTTGGACTAAAGAGGAATTGATATTGATTCCGAAAGCTCCGAATCTTCAACTATACTCCATACTCCATACTTAGTAATGAACAAAACTAAAAGTGAACTTGTAGTGTCGATACATATTTGGTTATCGTACAAATACCTACCATTAGTCATTTAGTTGTCCTATCGCCATATTGGAGTATTTTTGGACCTACGATAGGATATGCGACATAAAATATATCGCTGTTTTTTATTATGCAAAATATGGATCATTAATTTTCAAGTTTGGGTCGAATCATGGGCCTTTGTGGTTGTAATAGACAGGCATGACTAAGGTTATTCATTAGTGGTGGTTTACAAGAAAAGGCCCACAGTTTCTTCATCTACTTTAAGCCCAGATTCTTATGATTCTGAATGTGTTTCGTAATACATATTTACCTTTTTAGCAGTTCGTATAACCCAATAAATTAGACACCTAAGAGCTTATACAGGCTTGTGCATGCTCAGGATCATCCACCGTGATATGTCGTTACGTGTAATAAAAAAATGTAACATTTTACATTAGTTAGAACAAGTGGCAGATCGAACCAAGATTCAAAGTGACCGGCTGCAAATTTTATTTGAACTGTGATAAAGGGACACCAGTAAATTTAGTTCCGCGCCACGAGTTATAACTGCTTGAGTAGGCCAGGCGAATTTAACTTACTTACGACTCTGATATAGTTTACCTGGTCCAAATATTCAGATCCTAAATCGTCTTAATACTAGTTAGGAAAATGATTCATATACGAGTGTAGTGGTCACTTGATGAGAAAAGAATTAGACTAAAAATCTGAGACACGACTATCAGACACAACTGAAAAGTAATAACAATCACAACTAGTAATATCTTTCTGTTTTCTATAACGAATGTCGCATGTTTAATATGAAATGAAATGAAATGAAACAAAAATTAATCTGAATTTAGCTTTGTAATATGCATAATTAATTTGTTAACATTAGTACTTATAAGGCAATATCCTCGAGTAGTTTATATTTACATGAACATGCTCAATAACCTAAACGAAAGAATTAGTAGATCTACTCATATCAGTTAAAATTGGAAAGAAAAATTCATAACTGATTTTATTTTATTCTGTATTCAGTTTTCCCAAATTATGGTTGCATGTAGCAACTGTGATATTTCTGGTGTAATTGCAACCTCACGCCGTTAAAGTTAACCAACATGACCAAGCATTAGGCCGGTTTAGAACTTAGAAGATATAAAGTCTCAGGTGGCTCAAAAATCAGCATATCATAAACCCATATTCGATTGGTGGCCGACGAGCTGAGGTCCACATTCATCAAAGTTCCACGTACCTTTCGCACATTTTGGTTTACCTAGCCGCGTCTCAAAAAGTTGTTTGAATGGTCAGAAATCATTTCATGCATCATCTTAGTCATTCTTTGTCCTTTCTTGTTATTATCTTCTGCATTTTCGCACCTTTCTTTCATGTATTGTTGTCATGGACGTTATGTTCTTTGTACGTACGAAACCTTAGCCGATTTAATCTTTAGAAAAGCTAGAAAGAAGATACACTATAAAGATGGTCAATGAGGAAAAAACTACTTACAACTTGTGATATGGCCTATGGGTATGAAGATATAAAGCCTATCAATAATGTTGGTTTGCATAATAATTGAAAGTATAAAGTGATGAAAGGGAAAATCTTTTTTTGTTTAATGCTTCATGACTCTCTAATTGGATGGGAGGCAACCCTTGACCCCTTGTTCTTTGTGCTTTAATTTCTATGTAGTAACCAATCATATTACATCCAATGAAGGAATTATTAATTGTTTCATCCTTATATGTTTCACTAGTAAGTATAACTATATAATATCTAAAGGATTATTTAACTAAAATTGAACCACAAAAGTCTCACTTTATGACTAGCTAACCTAAAACAGAAGCTATTATGATCCGGCAATTATCATGTGCAAGTGGTGTAACCGCATCGGGCCCCCTTTGTAAGAGGCCCCAAATTTAGTATACATCCATTAATATTTATAGTTTTATATATAAACGTTTTGAATTTTTAGTTTCTTTGTTAAATATTATCAAATTTAAACCGGGCCACATATAAAAAATAAAAAACAAACTTTGTGCTACATACAAAAAGAGTGAAAGACTTGAATTATGAGGGCCTCATTTGTGATTTTGCACCGGGCTCCCCAAATCGATGAAACGGCCACGTATATGATCTATAAGCAAAAGCTAGTTGTTGGTTTTGCAAGTGCTATGTCTAGTGTTCAATATCCATTTTAATAAATAGCTTATTGTGAAGTGGAATAATAATGCTTTTATGACAATTATATCACAACCAATCATAATAGCTCGTGTAAATGTTTAAGTAGTCCCCTTTGTGGGTACATACAAGTCCTTAACTTTTATATAACATATAGAATGATGTGTTTTATTGACACGAGATTGGCGCTGGCCGTCGCGTTGTGGGTGGGCGCATTTTTTTGCATTGTTTTATTGCCGTTTTATGTGAGGCATAATTTGTTCCGTTGTTGAGGACGTATAACTCTCAAACTCTAAGAACTACCAATATCCTGCATTTCTACTACCAACACTAACACAACTTCAAACACATGTACCCCTATGTGCTTAGCTTGTAGCCAATCCAAACGGGTCTCTAGAACTCGGATTACATTGTCTTGATGACACTTCTCAGCATGATGTGTATCGAGCTGAGCATCAACTCCATCTTTGTCTAACTTGAAAGGATCTATTTTTTTTGTTTGAAGCATCAACCACCTGTTCAATTGCAATATTAGTTGGGGCAGCTTGTTCGACAAAGGAAATGTTACATAGAAAATACGTATAGAGCCAATTTTACAATACTCAACGCTTCATTCACAGCACTGCATATGAATATATAACAATTAAAGAAACGAAATTATACAACATAAAAAAAGCAAATCAACAGTCTTATCCTCTTTTGAGACCAGCTACTATCTTAGCTCATAATCACAATAAAAGTTTAAACTAAAACTAACTTAAATTTCAACAATTAATCCCAAATAACTCAAGCACGCAGACTAACATTTTCGCATACACGACCTAATTTCGCAACAAAAACCAAATTCACAAATGTCACTTAATGAAGCAATTTCTGACAACTTGCATAAATTCCAAACACAAAAGTATATCATGCTCAGATGAACATAGCCAATCTCAATACTAATCATGTAATTTTATATTTATTTTGTGTGCAAAACATACACACTACGGACTGTAATAAAGATTACCTGCTACATTATTCGTTATGTACGGTCCGTTATCATACGACTTGTGCATATCATCTTGTCCATAACAACCGAAGCAACTCATGATTGATTTCCTCCACTCCCAATTCTGCACAATTTATAACTTCACCTTAGATAATATAACTTACTACAAAAAGCATGTCGTGTGAATCTGATTGTATGAATTTCGTAAAGCATTTCGTAAACAAAAAGCTGTTATTGTCGTACCTATTATCGTCTAAGTTTTCCAAATAAAAAATACACAAATAAACAGAATTTCGTAAAGAAAACTACTAACCTTGGTGTTACTCATTGGTCTTTTGGAACGAAGGTGATTAATAGCGTCCTCTGTACTAGATGTTGTACATCAATAAAGCGTTGAAAAGACAGGCCTTTAACGACCAAAAAAAAAACATATCATAGGTAGCATAACTTGAGTTGTAATTAGAAAATCGTCTTCGTATCCAACTCGGCTTCTATTTGTTTCCTTTCAAGATCTTTAACGCCTACTGATGCTGCATTTTTTGGGAAAACTCGACTGTTTTTTCCTTCTGATGTGATTGTATTGTCAAAGATGCTGAGCTATACTTCGTACACGCTGCCGAATCCACCTGACCTAATCTAGTGGTGGTCAATTGACATAGAATCACAAAACTGTTTTTTTTTTTCAATAACAGTAATACTTAAACTCGTATTTCCTAAATAAAAAGGGTACCTTTTATATCAAGTACATAGTGAACAGATGGTTTCATTTTATTATTACCATGTACATAGTGAGACCATAGTAATATCGAAGATAACGTCATTTATTACTATCACTTGCAATAGCTAACTAATACATGAACCCATGTCTTTCTAACAAAGACTATGCAAACCCAATTACGTTCACCTCCGTACAGTAGCTACCATCTTTTTGCATGTTGCAACGTTATGTCTAGTAATACATTGTTTAACAGTACTTAGTCATATCATGCATTCTCCGTACTAATTAAACAATAGTATAACTATAAAAACTATTACTCTTAATAGGTAATTCAACAATAAAAAACTTGTTAATACAAATATCGCCTAAAAACGTTATTTATATTTTACGATCTTTGCTAAGTTTAGTTAATAACAAAGTATGAACTTTAGCTAAAAGTAAATTATCACTTTGAGTGTTTAAGTCTTGTTTAACTAATGTTTACATTTCCTTTTAAACTAAACATTGGTTTTATTTCTTAAATTAGAAATAGTCACATCACATTTATGGCAAGTTTTGTCATTATGTATTTATGGCAAGTTATGTGTTTGACTTGCTTTCATGTTGCTTGCAAGTATCATGTTTGACTTACTTTAAGTGATGTGACATTGTTTGGTTGCTAGAAGTTATGAGACAAGACATTGTTTGGTTTGGGAAGTTATTGCAAAAACCTACTGCAGACCCGGCGGTACCCTGGGGGTACACGGGCGGAACCCATCTCAGGGTTCCGCCTGATCCGCCAGACGTGCAGAATAGTGTGCTATAAATACTAAACCATTTGTTTGTTTTGTAAAACCCTTTAGGACTTATTCTCACATATTCTCTCAACTAACTCAGTAACCCTTGACTTGTGTGATTCTCTTATGTAGCAAGGAACTCCACAAGATCATTCAAGAAGTTGCAAGCTTCAACTCTAAAGTTGCAAGTCTTGGTAGCTTGGTCATGTATAAGCTTTGGTAGTTTATACTTCATGTGTGTCATGTATGTAGAAGTTATAGGTTAGTATTTTAGGCCTCAAAATACGTAGTGTGTTGGGAGTTGTTGTACCCTAGTAAAAGAACTAACGGGAGTGGTTGTACCCTTGGTAAAGAACTCGACATCTAGCTTTGTGTCGGTAAAAGTGTAAGCGACGAATGGGAGTGGTTGTACCCTTGTTAAAGAACTCGACATCTAGCTTTGTGTCGGTAAAAGTATAAGCGACGTGTAAGGTTTTCTCCGCCGGTGAAAGAAGCTTGTTGATTAGTGTTTATAACTCTCGAGTTGGAAACTCGGGGCATGGATGTAGGGCAAGGAAAAAGAGTCCTTGTAGCCGAACCACGATAAACTATCGTGTTGTGGTTTGATTGTTTCTTTCTCTATCTTTGCTTATTATATGTTGTTGTTTAGTTAGAATTGTTGATCACATGTAAAGCTTTTCAAAGAACTAAACAAGCAAAGTTAGGATTATTACAAGTAAAGCTTTTCAAAGTATGAAACAAGTTAAGTTAGAATTGTTATCCACATGAAAAGTCTTTTCAAAGAATCAAACATATTAAGTTGTGTTTATATCTTTAACCAAACGTCAAGTTCTCAAAGGTTATTTAAGCTAATAAGGATTTAAAAAGCGATAAACTATTCAACCCCCCTTCTAGTTTTCCACAAAACTAATCCTATACACTAATTCAAGTCATCTAAACTACATTCCGCTGTAGCCACAATGGTACCTTATTAACAGCAAGGTTGATGTAGACGATTTAATCTGTGGTCCAAATCTTTTCCAAAGTTGGAATATTCAACACGACGATCGAGGCCTACAAAAGACTTTTCAACTTATTTCACTTGCTTCCTAATTCTAACATAACACAAACTAACCCATCCGTAAGTAAATGGTAATGGAAGGTGGAACTCACCAAACGCGACAACTACTATTCCTTGTTCTCCTACTGACAAATCTGCTATGATTGTAAATATTCTTCTCAGTACTTTCACCTGCACCGAAACCCGAATGAGACCTGCATATGACACACACCAGTTGCTCACCAATCCAATACTACAATCTAAAAATAAATGTGATTCACAATGCTTTTTGTAACGGAAAGGCTTGATTTAATTTACTATGAAGTAAAGAAAGATAGTACTTGTCTGATGCCCATGAGCGATACCTTTTACCCGGCTGCTTGGAATCATTGTATTTCAGAATAACAGTCTGCAGCAGCAAAAGCAAAACTATTAACTTTAAAGATACTTATCTAGGTAACAACGTGAGGCCATGTATTAAAGAGTATCTAACCTTTTAATCCTACTGTCACCCAATTTTGAGGCAGGCGAAGACTGATAGCACAACGGCATTCGGTTCATTCTTACACACGATTCCAATACACCGGAATCCTGAATCAAACATGTAATTAACACCAACAAAGATCCAAACTTTTTAGTCAACGCTATTACAATATTCCCAAAGGAAGGCTACTACTTTTAGGGAGAAAACACACAATCTATTATGAGTTGTTTGCTAAATTTTGTAAGATTGAATGGTGAAAGTCAAAGTTAGTACCTCTCTTGTGTAAGTATTAGTAGTTTGAAACACCTTTTCTTTGCGGTATCAAAATTCATCGATCCACAACCTTTATAGATAACACGCCTCCCGACACACTATCCGCTAAAAGCAGACCGTACCTGCAAAACAGAACGGGTAAGTATAATGATAACACAGAAAAAAAATCAGGTCAAAATTATGCAAATATATGATAGACTAAGCAAGAAAAAATATAAAAAATAGTAAAACTCATATTACACTCATTTTGCTCATGAACCTCATAGACTTTACATTTTCCTTTATCTGTTTTGTTTCCAACATTGTCAATAAACAAACGATTTTTTCCTGAGCATTGTCCGTCGCCCGTGTCGTTATGAGCCAAAACAACAGCAGTTTAAACAAAGATACAACAATTTAACATTTCTATCGGCCAACTCTTTAGGTGTCTAAACTCGTAAGTGAAGGCTCTAATGTGTCAAATGGCTTAGTGTCTGGTCGGGCTGAGTCGGTAAGTTTCTATTCCTTATGAATATTATAACAACCAATATACTAAAGCCTTTTTTTGATATTACTTATTATGAAGCATCAATAAGCCAAAACCGAACACCAATCATCACAAACCTACACTTATTCTTTCTACAAATATACATGACAGTTTAGTCAAATCATTATTTACCTTAGGTGAGCATTGCACCACCAACGTTTTGTCTTATAACCTAAATGATAAAAAGACTACAAAATCTGCAACATTAAAGAAAGCTAACCTGAAAGATGCAAACTTCTATTTTATAAGCAATATCGAAAAGTAGCCTTTAAGTGGGCGAACTACCTTCATAAAAAGCAAATCGTAACATCATTCAAGTGAATTCGGGAAATGATAAGTAATCCCATATTTGTACAGGTGGAGGCTTCCGAAAGTACAACATGCGATACTGTAACCGGTGGTTGTTCACTTGTTTGCCATAATTATGACAGCGCGGAGTGCCGTATACATTTTGCTGTAGCGTGTTTATATTCATTAGAGGCCCTACAGAGATACAAAAAAGAAAAAGACAATTAAATGAGTATAAAAGGCAGAAGCACAGATAATAAATCAATGTAGTTGCAGCGCATTCTGCAGATTATGTTAGAAATAAGTAATTGAATGACCTGGTCGACTTGAGTGGGCACATCTGTTATTTTTATGTAAAGAGGAACAATTTGGTTCCAGTTGTCCGCTTACACCTACAATGGTAACAACTATTAGTGAAATAGTATAAGATAATTCCAAAGGTGGTTGTTGTTCAAAAGAATAAAAGGAATCAATACTAAAGATGCATCAACTCAACAACAACTAAATTCGTATTTCGACTTGCCCGAAAGCGACGAATGCCGTCTCAACCTTTATTTTCTTTCCTTTTAAAGCTTCTTCGCCTCGCTATACTTAACTGATATGCACTTATATTAGTAGGAATTGCAGGTCCACCCTTGATACGGACACATTTCTTGTATTCCATAACCCAACTAATAATTGTGCGGAAAAAAGTTACAACAACCAGAACTTGTAGCTTTGATTCACCATCAACTGCAGACTTGAAGTAACATATGCAAAAGAGACACCCAAGGGCCTGCATAACATAGAAGTTCACCATTAGTATGTTCACATGACAGGACTAACTCCATTCTATTAGCTATAGTAAGCTGCTGGATCAATCATACAAATATACAGGACCCATTCTGCATACCCAAATATCAGCTTTCTTGCGTATAACTGCCTTTGTAAAGAATTGAATTGTCTGCAATAAGGTGTCATTAAACTTGATGCAAGCTTGTCAACCTTTACCCGAAACATTGAATTCACATCTGCAAGAAATAATAATAATAATAATAATAATAATAATAATAATAATAATAATAATAATAATAATAATAATAATAATAATAATAATAATAATAATAATAATAATAATAATACCCTTCTTAATATATGTTCTCGGTCGGGGATCTCGGCCCGTAAAGAGGTTGACATTGGGCTGTGTGGAGACAATGACACTGCCTTACGCCCGGCTGATGTGTTACTTTATGCTTGGGACGATGGGCGGGACACATGTGTTGATTTGACAGGGGCTTCCCCCCTGACACAGACCAACATGGCTGATTTCGTTCCTGGGCATGCGGTTGTTGAAGCTGCGCGACGCAAACGGGCCAAGTACGAGACCAAATGTGCGGACAGTGGATATGGGTTTCTCCCCTTCTCATTCTCTTCCTTGGGAGAGCTTGAGAAAGGTGCGGTGACATTACTAAGACGCGTCCGTAGATTCTCGCTAACTCAAGACATTGGAACACGGGCCGCTGATCATATTTTTAGTAGAATTAGTTTTGCCATAGCTAGAGGAGTGGGGGCCCAGCTTGTTTCTCGGCTCCCCACTAATTTCTTGTAAATCCTATGGTTTTCTAATGAAGTGATGTTTATAATAAAAAAAAATATAATAATAATAATAATAATAATAATAATAATAATAATAATAATAATAATAATAATAATAATAATAATAATAATAATAATAATAATAATAATAATAATAATAATAATAATAATAATAATAATAATAATAATAATAATAATAATAATAAAATATCAGGAAAACCTCAATCACTCGCAGCCGTTTTTTCTCTAGGCTAAAAGCTTTCAGAACTAACGTGCGCACACACACATTGCAGAAGGCATGGCACCATCTTCACTAACAATACAACATAATACACGAATGTTTCCTAAAATAACTGTTTATCATTTTTCGTAAATATTACTATTGTGAAGAGGCTTATTGTTTAAGAACATACTTCATAATAAAGAACCCAAGTGTTTATACATTTTTACGGCCCAACATCAACCATGTTAAGGAAAAAACGACTGACAGCTACACTGGATAATTAGCGGCAAATGCTGATAGCCTAGCAACCTCAGCAGCTGCATTTGCAGCAACCGCTACTGCTTGAGCTGCAACCATTTTCTTCTCTTTGTTCGCTTGACAATAAGCTGCAATCAACACTCATAATCTCAGGCTCATATCTTTTGAATAAGCCATAGGCTCAAGTAATCGACCTCATAAGCCGACAAAGGTAATCTTATGAGCTTTCTAAAAATCTTAAAAATCAAAACTTTTTTCAGATACCTTAACCCCAAATTAAAGTATACCAACTAAACCCCACCCAAATGATGTTAAACACAAATAAATTCGAGCCCTAAATCTAAGCAGCTAGGAAAACTTACCACAACCACAATCTTGTCAAGCAATTCATCAAACACATGGTAGGCATCAAATCCACCAAAGATACCAATAAAAAAACTCAATCCCAAAATCATAACTAAACCCTTAGTTTCATGTTTTTTTTTCACAAATCATCAAAACCCACAAATCATATCAATAATCGACACAAAAATATCAAGAAACTCCAACGATAATCAGAGAGCATACCTTTTTTATTTGTGCAGCTGTCTTCTAGTACCCCGATCATCACCTGAATCAAGACCACCATGATCCCTATCCCACCACCACAGCGTCCACCCTATAAATCGGTGAAAACCACCGGTGGCGCTTCTCATCATACCGCCTAAATCAACCTCATGTATGTGTGTTCTGGAAGAGTCTAGGGTATCGTATAGGTATAAGAAAAAGGTAATCGGAACGGAATGGACCAAAAGATTGGGCTGAAGAGGTAAAATAGGCTAACACGCGGCCCTAGTTTTTTTGGCGGGAAATGCTACAGTGTAGCAACAGTTGGAAATGGCGTCGTATTTTTCGTGGTTTAATTAAACTGATAATGTCAAATATTTTTAAAAGCATAATGTAATATGTATAAACCCTAGTTATAAATCAAATTAGCCCATGGATTGATTGTTAATGATATTAAGTATTGAAAAGAGTATTGGAAAAGGAATTATGTGAAAAGAGAAACTAAAATAAAAATAATAAGAATGATTTTTAACCACATACTTTAAATAAGAATAAAAATTTTAAAAATATACATCTATTTTTCTTCATCTTCTCATTTTATTTATTTATTATTATTATTTTTTATTTTCATTTGATCATAACTCATTAAATATTAATCTCATTGTTCAAGTAGAATGAGTCAAAAATATAGTGAACATACTTCATTGTATTACTGTAACAACCCATAAAACCTCATTACTATCATTCCCATTACAAATACGTATAGTATGTATTTTATAGGTAAATTTTTGCTTTTTATGTGCATTTATTACTTGCATGACTCACTAGACCTGCTCACGTACCCACACAAGCCAAATAACTCAACACTCACATCCTATAAACCCCTGGTATGTCAAGCATAAGATCACCACAACACCATAATAAGTAATTTACCAATCTAACACATTAAACATATCACAAAACCCTAATAACACTGGTACAAAAAGTTCTGTTGGTCACGCCAAAAATGTGTGACGATATGCATATAGTCACGCACGTTTTTTTCGTCATGTGTGACAAAAGGTCCCGCCACCGTAGGTGGCATATGGTCACATTGTTGAGTTCGTGGCCTTTTCCATCAAAAAAGAGTGACCAAAACCCCGAATATGTGTGACAAATTAGGCATAAGTTTTGTTGGATTAGTCATTATCAGTGACCGTAAACACCTTATAGTCACACGAATGTTTTTTGAGAGTGACTATTGTTCGTCCTTTGGCCACATAAATATATAATATATGTGACATTTGAGATGATATATTCAAGTAAATGTGTATTTTGTGTGACTATTGATAATCCAATGGCCACATGAATATAGAATAAATGTGACGTTTGTTATGATTTAGTCACACAATGGGTGTTATTTTTTTGGAGTTAGTCACATACAATTTAACACAAAGTGGCCAAAAGTGTGAATAAGTGTGACCATATATTGTTTAAAGTGAAGAAATGTGTATTTTGTGTGTCTATTGATCATCCAATGGCCACATGAAGTTTATGTTTGTGTGGCCTTTTGTAATATTTAGTCACACAAAGCAAGTTTGTTTTGGGTATTTAGTCACATACCATTAAGCAAACAGTGGCCAAAAGTGTGAATAAGTGTAACCATATGCTGTTTAAAGTGAAGAAATGTGTATTTTGTGTACTATTGATCATCCAATGGCCACATGAAGTTTATGTTTGCGTGGCATTTTGAAATATTTAGTCACCTCAAAGCATGTTTGTTTTGGGTATTTAGTCACATATCATTAAGCAAATAGTGGCCAAAAGTGTGAATAAGTGTGACCATATGCTGTTTAAAATGAAGAAATGTGTATTTTGTGTGACTATTGATCATCCAATGGCCACATGAAGTTTATGTTTGCGTGGCCTTTTGTAATATTTAGTCACACAAAGCATGTTTGTTTTGGGTATTTAGTCACATACCATTAAGCAAACAGTGGCCAAAAGTGTGAATAAGTGTGACCATATGCTGTTTAAAGTGAAGAAATGTGTATTTTGTGTGACTATTGATCATCCAATGGCCACATGAAGTTTATGTTTTCATGGCCTTTTGTAATATTTAGTCACATAAAGCATGTTTCTTTTGGGTATTTAGTCACATACAATTAAGCAAACAGTGGCCAAAAGCGTTAATAAGTGTGACCATAAGCTGTTTAAAATGAAGAAATGTGTATTTTGTGTGACTATTGATCATCCAATGGCCACATGAAGTTTATGTTTGCGCGGCCTTTTGTAATATTTAGTCACACAAACCATATTTTTTTTGGGTATTTAGTCACATACAATTAAGCAAACAGTGGCCAAAATCGTTAATAAGTGTGACCATAAGCTGTCTAAAATGAAGAAATGTGTATTTTGTGTGACTATTGATAATCCAATGGCCACATGAATTTTATGTTTGTGTGGCTTTTTGTAATATTTAGTCACACAACGCATGTTTTTTTTTTTTTTTTTTTTTTTGGTATTTAGTCACATACAATTAAGCAAACAGTGGCCAAAAGTGTTAATAAGTGTGACCATACGCTGTTTAAAATGCAGACATGTGTGTTCTGTGTGACTAATGTTAATCCAATGGTCACATGAATTGTTAATTCGTGTGGCATTTGGTAATATTTAGTCACACATCGAATTAAAGAAAAGAGTGACCAATGATGTTAGTATTGCTGGTACTAAGTTATTACTGCTGGATCAGAGTTACTACTGTTGGACCAGAGAAATAAAACTGCTAGTATATACTCCCTCCGTCTCAAAATTATTGTCATGAGAGAATACACAAAGTTTAATAAAAGTGGGGATACTTTAATTTTCAACCACTAAAATAGAATATTCTTCCACTAGATTCTCTAGTTTTTACTAAATAGGGAAAGTGGACAATTATTTTGAGACATCCTAAAATGGAAATATGGACAATAAATACGAGACGGAGGGAGTAAATAAAACAGAATTAAAAACAAAAAGCAATTTCAAATTCCATACAATTCGAATGTATATAAATGAACAAAATATATATAGAATTTTAATGTAGCATTTAATGAAATTGTCAACTATTATAAGTTAAAACCTTTTGAATCTTCCCCGAACCCCTAGCTTGCTTTTGCACTTCTGCACTAGAGACATAACTTTTGCACTTCGGTTGTAGTTTTGGTCCAGGAATCGGTTCACTAACTTTTGGTTTCGTAGTTGGTGGTGTAACCTGTAGTAAACAAAAGACGCTTGTATCAAACATTGAATTTAATATGAAGAATTATATATATATATATATATATATATATATATATATATATGTAGGTTCAAAAAACACATGTATGTACCTCCTCATGATCAGCAAGAATAACTTGTTCCTTTGGCCATGCAAAGAAACCATTCAAGCCTTCCCTAACTGTTTTTAACCCAAGATTCCCTATCATGTCAGGTATGCATGCTGCATCCACTAACGATTTATCAATTGAGACTTTGTAGCAATCATTCGGGAGTGGTTTGTTATGTATCATTTGTTTTCCTGGAATGTTGTGTATGCGACCCAAAGCAACAATATTTGATTTCTGTACATGCCACAGTTTGCAATTGATTGTCTAAAAAATAGAATTTTTGCATACGTATATATCATAAATTATTTAAACAAAATTAAGAATAACAAGAAGAAACATGTTGAAATACATACTTGTGCTTGTGTTGTTGGAGACACATTATCCTACGATAGGGAAGCTGGAAACCCGTTTCGTCATGACTTACCCGTTTTCTTAGGTACGACTTTTGTAACAGGTTCCTATACGTATATATAAAACACGGTACATTATTTTAAAAATAAAATAACAAGAAACATGTTGCATGAAATACTTACTTTTGGTAGTTCTTTTGTTGGAGATGCATCTCCTTGCGTTTGGGAATCTGCAGACCCGGTTTGTCTTGTCTTTGGTGTTTTCTTAACATTTTAACACGTTCCTATATGTATATATAAAACACAGTACACCAGTCATGTAGGTAAAATTAAAAAATCAAAGGGGGATAATGTTTTATATTAGTCACGTACACCAATACTGGACTGAGTTCCGTCGACCACCTGATGATCATTAGTGCTGACATCTATATTATCAATGGCCATTGGAGTCGTCACCTGCAATATAATTAAATTATATTAAGAAATACATTGGTGTTAGCATTAGAAAATGAAATTGTTAACAACATAAAAAATGGCTTACATCTGAGTCTAATGGAAATTGAGATGGCATATCCAACTTAATCCCTTTTGAACTCAAAAAAGTCAGCATTTTAGAAACCATTCCTTTTGTATCTGCCATCTCAGATGACAATTGCTTGACCTGGTCATCTTTTTGTGACATCTCGGTGGACAGTTTCTTGAGCATTACCTCCCTTTTCCTTACCAAACACAACTGTCATGGCATCAGTGCCATCATCAACAGCCAAGGTTCCTTCCTTGATCTTTTCATCAGCTTCTCTCTGCAAAAAAATATGGGAATTGTTGGTATTAAAAGTTAGTACTGCTAGTATACAAGTTAGTACGGCTAGTACAAAGTTAATGTTGCTGGTATATAAGCATAATAATAGAATTTGCAGTCAAATTTACAAGTTTCTCTGCCACCGAACTAATCTCAGTATCTGGAGATTCTCCGTCTTTGTTTTGCCTTCCTTTGACCCACAATACACCACGCGGCGGTTCAACATCTGCTTCAATTTCTTTTTTTGCGATCTAATGGACATCAAGTGCATACACATATATGTAAAGTTAAACCAAGATAATCGATTCTGATCAATTAGTAAAACAAACAGTATGTATAACCTTACCATTTTATCTTTAGCATAAACATATCCACCTCGTCCCATTTTATGCTGATAAATATTTTTTGAACGCGACAGTTTAGCTTTATTTGATTTCTCTTGAAAAAACACAAAATCATAAGGCATTTAGATATGCGGTAATGCTGCAAACTAAAAATTATGAAATGACATATAAACTAAATAAAGATGACTAATTAAAACCTTGTATTCATTGGTGGTCGTGTAGGTTGCAAACTCAACCCATTGTTCTTGTGTCACAATTGTACTATACTTTTCCGGCCTTTCATTCATTTTCTCAGGTGTATCTAGGTTGGGCAATATGTATTTTTCCCTGAGTTTTATTCTGAAATTCCTTAGCAGTTGACCAAGACGATTCATTACCACCTTTTTGAATGTCATGTCAACATCAAAATATCGCTGCAAAGATTAACACAATGTTTTTAATTAGTTGTAGATAATTAATAAATTAAACTTATATAATGGGTTAAAAGTTAGTATATATGTATCGTGATTTCATCCTATAATTTTTGTCTTGATTCTTTATCCACCTTCTTCCAGGATAGAACCTTCAAACCTATGTGCTCACGAACCGCATCTCGTAAAAAACTCACAAACAGTGCTCTGTTTAACCCTGTAACCCTATTCAACGCATCGATGGTTACCTTGTGCTTTACTTGACCAGGATGGCCATATCGAAGGCGAAACTTAGCTAGCCTGGTTATGCCCCTATTAGATATTTTTCTATTTAATTGGTTGCCGTCATTTTCTTCATCAGATGAAACATATGTTTCGTCCGCATACTGTATTGTGTTAACATCAGCTTCATTATCTGGAAGCAAAATATCAGTATCAATGTGTTCAACCATATCCATGACGACTCTTGAGCAACAATGTGTACAAGAAAATGATTCTGGCTTGGAGAGTAATAGTGATTGAAGATTTAATTTTTGTGTTTTGGTTGCAGTGTTTAGTTTAATTAGGAGACAAAACAGAGTATTTTCATGAATATGGGCTCTTATTTATGTTAAATGCCAAATAATTAGGTGATTTAAAAATTTTGGATCGAAATTTTGGCTCCAAATTCTTGTAAATTAATTTCAAAAAATTTCGCTTATGAACACAAAATACTTTTCTTTTCTCCAAGATCATGAGTACTATTGAGTCAGGCGGCTTCTTTGATCAGAAAACCGATGAGAGTAATATAAAGTTAAAACAGTAATCATAGATGATGATAAATACTAAGTATTAATATTGTTGTTGTTTTACCCTTTAAGTCTTTCTTTTACAACTTTCACCTTAAGTTTTCTATCTTGTGTTATATAATACTTTTAGATGGATGGATTGTGTTTTAATTTAAATGTATTTTCATCAAATATCATACAACACAAATACAAAAACTTAAGGTCAAATTTATAAAAGAAAGACTTAAAAAGTTTCTAACAAATCGGTTATAATTTAATTCGGGTCATAACACATGCATAAAAAACGTGTAAAAACAAACAGAAATGGGTAAAAACGTATGGAAACGGATGAAAAAGGGACTAAACGTGTAAATCGTGTTGTTGGATTAGTTCGGTCTCATTAAATCGGTTATAATTTTATTCGGGTCATAAAACGTGCATAAAAACCATGTAAAAACAAACAGAAATGGGTAAAAATGTATGGAAACGGACGAAAAGGGACTAAACGTGTAAATCGTGTTGTTGGATTAGTTCGGTCTCATTAAATCGGTTATAATTTTATTCGGGTCATAACACGTGCATAAAAACCGTGTAAAAACAAACAGAAATTGTAAAAACGTCTGGAAACGGATGAAAAGGGACTAAACGTGTAAATCATGTTGTTAGATTAGTTCGGTCTCATTAAATCGGTTATAATTTTATTCGGGTCATAACACGTGCATAAAAAACGTGTAAAAACAAACAGAAATGGGTAAAAACGTATGGAAACGGATGAAAAGGGACTAAAAGTGTAAATCGTGTTGTTGGATTAGTTCGGTCTCATTAAATCAGTTATAATTTTATTCGGGTCATAACACGTGCATAAAAAACGTGTAAAAACAAACAGAAATGGGTAAAAACGTATGGAAACGGATGAAAGGGACTAAACGTGTAAATCGTGTTGTTGGATTAGTTCGGTCTCATTAAATCGGTTATAATTTTATTCGGGTCATAACACATGCATAAAAAACGTGTAAAAACAAACAGAAATGGGTAAAAACGTATGGAAACGGATGAAAAGGGACTAAACGTGTAAATCGTGTTGTTGGATTAGTTTGGTCTCATTAAATCGGTTATAATTTTATTCGGGTCATAACACGTGCATAAAAAAGGTGTAAAAACAAACGGAAATTGGTAAAAACGTATATGGAAACGGATGAAAAGGGACTAAACGTGTAAATCATGTTTTTGGATTAGTTCGGTCTCATTAAATCGGTTATAATTTTATTCGGGTCATAACACGTGCATAAAAAACGTGTAAAAACAAACAGAAATGGGTAAAAACATATATGGAAACGGATGAAAAGGGACTAAACGTGTAAATCGTGTTGTTGGATTAGTTCGGTCTCATTAAATCGGTTATAATTTTATTCGGGTCATAACACTTGCATAAAAAACGTGCAAAAACAAACAGAAATGGGTAAAAACATATATGGAAACAGATGAAAAGGGACTAAACGTGTAACTCGTGTTGTTGGATTAGTTCGGTCTCATTAAATCGGTTATAATTTTATTCGGGTCATAACACGTGCATAAAAAGCGTATAAAAACAAACAAAAATGGGTAAAAACGTATATGGAAACGGATGAAAAAGGACTAAACATGTAAATCGTGTTGTTGGATTAGTTCGGTCTCATTAAATCGGTTATAATTTTATTCGAGTCATAACACGTGCATAAAAAACGTGTAAAAACAAACAGAAATGGGTAAAAACGTATGGAAACGGATGAAAAGGGTCTAAACATGTAAATCGTGTTGTTGGATTAGTTCGGTCTCATTAAATCGGTTATAATTTTATTCGGGTTATAACACGTGCATAAAAAAGGTGTAAAAACAAACAGAAATGGGTAAAAACGTATGGAAACGGATGAAAAGGGACTAAACATGTAAATCGTGTTGTTGGATTAGTTCGGTCTCATTAAATCGGTTATAATTTTATTCGGGTCATAACACGTGCATAAAAAACGTGTAAAAACAAACTGAAATGGGTAAAAACATATGAAAACGGATGAAAAGGGACTAAACATGTAAATCGTGTTGTTGGATTAGTTCGGTCTCATTAAATCGGTTATAATTTTATTCGGGTCATAACACGTGCATAAAAAATGGGTAAAAACAAATAGAAATGGGTAAAAACGTATATGGAAACGGATGAAAAGGGATTAAACATGTAAATCGTGTTGTTGGATTAGTTCGGTCTCATTAAATCGGTTATAATTTTATTCGGGTCATAACACGTGCATAAAAAAAGTTTAAAAACAAACAGAAATGGGTAAAAACGTATGGAAACGGATGAAAAGGGACTAAACATGTAAATCGTGTTGTTGGATTAGTTCGGTCTCATTAAATCGGTTATAATTTTATTCGGGTCATAACACGTGCATAAAAAACGTGTAAAAACAAGCTGAAATGGGTAAAAACGTATGAAAACGGATGAAAAGGGACTAAACATGTAAATCGTGTTGTTGGATTAGTTCGGTCTCATTAAATCGGTTATAATTTTATTCGGGTCATAACACGTGCATAAAAAACGTGTAAAAACAAACAGAAATGGGTAAAAACGTAAATGGAAACGGAAGAAAAGGGATTAAACGTGTAAATCGTGTTGTTAGATTAGTTCGGTCTCATTAAATCGGTTATAATTTTATTCGGGTCATAACACGTGCATAAAAAAAGTTTAAAAACAAACAGAAATGGGTAAAAACGTATGGAAACGGATGAAAAGGGACTAAACGTGTAAATCGTGTTGTTGGATTAGTTTGGTCTCACTAAATCGGTTATAATTTTATTCGGGTCATAACACGTGCATAAAAAACGTGTAAAAACAAACGGAAATGGGTAAAAACGTATATGGAAACAGATGAAAAGGGACTAAACGTGTAAATCATGTTTTTGGATTAGTTCGATCTCATTAAATCGGTTATAATTTTATTCGGGTCATAACACGTGCATAAAAAACGTGTAAAAACAAACAGAAATGGGTAAAAACATATATGGAAACGGATGAAAAGGGACTAAACGTGTAAATCGTGTTGTTGGATTAGTTCGGTCTCATTAAATCGGTTATAATTTTATTCGGGTCATAACACTTGCATAAAAAACGTGTAAAAACAAACAGAAATGGGTAAAAACATATATGGAAACAGTTGAAAAGGGACTAAACGTGTAACTCGTGTTGTTGGATTAGTTCGGTCTCATTAAATCGGTTATAATTTTATTCGGGTCATAACACGTGCATAAAAAGCGTATAAAAACAAACAAAAATGGGTAAAAACGTATATGGAAACGGATGAAAAAGGACTAAACGTGTAAATCGTGTTGTTGGATTAGTTCGGTCTCATTAAATCGGTTATAATTTTATTCGAGTCATAACACGTGCATAAAAAACGTGTAAAAAGAAACAGAAATGGGTAAAAACGTATGGAAACGGATGAAAAGGGTCTAAACATGTAAATCGTGTTGTTGGATTAGTTCGGTCTCATTAAATCGGTTATAATTTTATTCGGGTTATAACACGTGCATAAAAAAGGTGTAAAAACAAACAGAAATGGGTAAAAACGTATGGAAACGGATGAAAAGGGACTAAACATGTAAATCGTGTTGTTGGATTAGTTCGGTCTCATTAAATCGGTTATAATTTTATTCGGGTCATAACACGTGCATAAAAAACGTGTAAAAACAAACTGAAATGGGTAAAAACATATGAAAACGGATGAAAAGGGACTAAACATGTAAATCGTGTTGTTGGATTAGTTCGGTCTCATTAAATCGGTTATAATTTTATTCGGGTCATAACACGTGCATAAAAAATGGGTAAAAACAAATAGAAATGGGTAAAAACGTAAATGGAAACGGATGAAAAGGGATTAAACATGTAAATCGTGTTGTTGGATTAGTTCGGTCTCATTAAATCGGTTATAATTTTATTCGGGTCATAACACGTGCATAAAAAAAGTTTAAAAACAAACAGAAATGGGTAAAAACGTATGGAAACGGATGAAAAGGGACTAAACGTGTTAATCGTGTTGTTGGATTAGTTCGGTCTCATTAAATCGGTTATAATTTTATTCGGGTCATAACACGTGCATAAAAAACGTGTAAAAACAAGCTGAAATGGGTAAAAACGTATGAAAACGGATGAAAAGGGACTAAACATGTAAATCGTGTTGTTGGATTAGTTCGGTCTCATTAAATCGGTTATAATTTTATTCGGGTCATAACACGTGCATAAAAAACGTGTAAAAACAAACAGAAATGGGTAAAAACGTAAATGGAAACGGAAGAAAAGGGATTAAACGTGTAAATCGTGTTGTTAGATTAGTTCGGTCTCATTAAATCGGTTATAATTTTATTCGGGTCATAACACGTGCATAAAAAAAGTTTAAAAACAAACAGAAATGGGTAAAAACGTATGGAAACGGATGAAAAGGGACTAAACGTGTTAATCGTGTTGTTGGATTAGTTCGGTCTCATTAAATCGGTTATAATTTTATTCGGGTCATAACACGTGCATAAAAAACGTGTAAAAACAAGCTGAAATGGGTAAAAACGTATGAAAACGGATGAAAAGGGACTAAACATGTAAATCGTGTTGTTGGATTAGTTCGGTCTCATTAAATCGGTTATAATTTTATTCGGGTCATAACACGTGCATAAAAAACGTGTAAAAACAAACAGAAATGGGTAAAAACGTAAATGGAAACGGAAGAAAAGGGATTAAACGTGTAAATCGTGTTGTTAGATTAGTTCGGTCTCATTAAATCGGTTATAATTTTATTCGGGTCATAACACGTGCATAAAAAAAGTTTAAAAACAAACAGAAATGGGTAAAAACGTATGGAAACGGATGAAAAGGGACTAAACGTGTAAATCGTGTTGTTGGATTAGTTTGGTCTCACTAAATCGGTTATAATTTTATTCGGGTCATAACACGTGCATAAAAAACGTGTAAAAACAAACGGAAATGGGTAAAAACGTATATGGAAACAGATGAAAAGGGACTAAACGTGTAAATCATGTTTTTGGATTAGTTCGATCTCATTAAATCGGTTATAATTTTATTCGGGTCATAACACGTGCATGAAAAACGTGTAAAAACAAACAGAAATGGGTAAAAACATATATGGAAACGGATAAAAAGGGACTAAACGTGTAAATCGTGTTGTTGGATTAGTTCGGTCTCATTAAATCGGTTATAATTTTATTCGGGTCATAACACTTGCATAAAAAACGTGTAAAAACAAACAGAAATGGGTAAAAACATATATGGAAACAGTTGAAAAGGGACTAAACGTGTAACTCGTGTTGTTGGATTAGTTCGGTCTCATTAAATCGGTTATAATTTTATTCGGGTCATAACACGTGCATAAAAAGCGTATAAAAACAAACAAAAATGGGTAAAAACGTATATGGAAACGGATGAAAAAGGACTAAACGTGTAAATCGTGTTGTTGGATTAGTTCGGTCTCATTAAATCGGTTATAATTTTATTCGAGTCATAACACGTGCATAAAAAACGTGTAAAAACAAACAGAAATGGGTAAAAACGTATGGAAACGGATGAAAAGGGTCTAAACATGTAAATCGTGTTGTTGGATTAGTTCGGTCTCATTAAATCGGTTATAATTTTATTCGGGTTATAACACGTGCATAAAAAAGGTGTAAAAACAAACAGAAATGGGTAAAAACGTATGGAAACGGATGAAAAGGGACTAAACATGTAAATCGTGTTGTTGGATTAGTTCGGTCTCATTAAATCGGTTATAATTTTATTCGGGTCATAACACGTGCATAAAAAACGTGTAAAAACAAACTGAAATGGGTAAAAACATATGAAAACGGATGAAAAGGGACTAAACATGTAAATCGTGTTGTTGGATTAGTTCGGTCTCATTAAATCGGTTATAATTTTATTCGGGTCATAACACGTGCATAAAAAATGGGTAAAAACAAATAGAAATGGGTAAAAACGTAAATGGAAACGGATGAAAAGGGATTAAACATGTAAATCGTGTTGTTGGATTAGTTCGGTCTCATTAAATCGGTTATAATTTTATTCGGGTCATAACACGTGCATAAAAAAAGTTTAAAAACAAACAGAAATGGGTAAAAACGTATGGAAACGGATGAAAAGGGACTAAACGTGTTAATCGTGTTGTTGGATTAGTTCGGTCTCATTAAATCGGTTATAATTTTATTCGGGTTATAACACGTGCATAAAAAAGGTGTAAAAACAAACAGAAATTGGTAAAAACGTATGGAAACGGATGAAAAGGGACTAAACATGTAAATCGTGTTGTTGGATTAGTTCGGTCTCATTAAATCGGTTATAATTTTATTCGGGTCATAACACGTGCATAAAAAACGTGTAAAAACAAGCTGAAATGGGTAAAAACGTATGAAAACGGATGAAAAGGGACTAAACATGTAAATCGTGTTGTTGGATTAGTTCGGTCTCATTAAATCGGTTATAATTTTATTCGGGTCATAACACGTGCATAAAAAACGTGTAAAAACAAACAGAAATGGGTAAAAACGTAAATGGAAACGGAAGAAAAGGGATTAAACGTGTTAATCGTGTTGTTAGATTAGTTCGGTCTCATTAAATCGGTTATAATTTTATTCGGGTCATAACACGTGCATAAAAAAAGTTTAAAAACAAACAGAAATGGGTAAAAACGTATGGAAACGGATGAAAAGGGACTAAACGTGTGAATCGTGTTGTTGGATTAGTTTGGTCTCACTAAATCGGTTATAATTTTATTCGGGTCATAACACGTGCATAAAAAACGTGTAAAAACAAACGGAAATGGGTAAAAACGTATATGGAAACAGATGAAAAGGGACTAAACGTGTAAATCATGTTTTTGGATTAGTTCGGTCTCATTAAATCGGTTATAATTTTATTCGGGTCATAACACGTGCATAAAAAACGTGTAAAAACAAACAGAAATGGGTAAAAACATATATGGAAACGGATGAAAAGGGACTAAACGTGTAAATCGTGTTGTTGGATTAGTTCGGTCTCATTAAATCGGTTATAATTTTATTCGGGTCATAACACTTGCATAAAAAACGTGTAAAAACAAACAGAAATGGGTAAAAACATATATGGAAACAGTTGAAAAGGGACTAAACGTGTAACTCGTGTTGTTGGATTAGTTCGGTCTCATTAAATCGGTTATAATTTTATTCGGGTCATAACACGTGCATAAAAAGCGTATAAAAACAAACAAAAATGGGTAAAAACGTATATGGAAACGGATGAAAAAGGACTAAACGTGTAAATCGTGTTGTTGGATTAGTTCGGTCTCATTAAATCGGTTATAATTTTATTCGAGTCATAACACGTGCATAAAAAACGTGTAAAAACAAACAGAAATGGGTAAAAACGTATGGAAACGGATGAAAAGGGTCTAAACATGTAAATCGTGTTGTTGGATTAGTTCGGTCTCATTAAATCGGTTATAATTTTATTCGGGTTATAACACGTGCATAAAAAAGGTGTAAAAACAAACAGAAATGGGTAAAAACGTATGGAAACGGATGAAAAGGGACTAAACATGTAAATCGTGTTGTTGGATTAGTTCGGTCTCATTAAATCGGTTATAATTTTATTCGGGTCATAACACGTGCATAAAAAACGTGTAAAAACAAACTGAAATGGGTAAAAACATATGAAAACGGATGAAAAGGGACTAAACATGTAAATCGTGTTGTTGGATTAGTTCGGTCTCATTAAATCGGTTATAATTTTATTCGGGTCATAACACGTGCATAAAAAATGGGTAAAAACAAATAGAAATGGGTAAAAACGTAAATGGAAACGGATGAAAAGGGATTAAACATGTAAATCGTGTTGTTGGATTAGTTCGGTCTCATTAAATCGGTTATAATTTTATTCGGGTCATAACACGTGCATAAAAAAAGTTTAAAAACAAACAGAAATGGGTAAAAACGTATGGAAACGGATGAAAAGGGACTAAACGTGTTAATCGTGTTGTTGGATTAGTTCGGTCTCATTAAATCGGTTATAATTTTATTCGGGTTATAACACGTGCATAAAAAAGGTGTAAAAACAAACAGAAATTGGTAAAAACGTATGGAAACGGATGAAAAGGGACTAAACATGTAAATCGTGTTGTTGGATTAGTTCGGTCTCATTAAATCGGTTATAATTTTATTCGGGTCATAACACGTGCATAAAAAACGTGTAAAAACAAGCTGAAATGGGTAAAAACGTATGAAAACGGATGAAAAGGGACTAAACATGTAAATCGTGTTGTTGGATTAGTTCGGTCTCATTAAATCGGTTATAATTTTATTCGGGTCATAACACGTGCATAAAAAACGTGTAAAAACAAACAGAAATGGGTAAAAACGTAAATGGAAACGGAAGAAAAGGGATTAAACGTGTAAATCGTGTTGTTAGATTAGTTCGGTCTCATTAAATCGGTTATAATTTTATTCGGGTCATAACACGTGCATAAAAAAAGTTTAAAAACAAACAGAAATGGGTAAAAACGTATGGAAACGGATGAAAAGGGACTAAACGTGTAAATCGTGTTGTTGGATTAGTTTGGTCTCACTAAATCGGTTATAATTTTATTCGGGTCATAACACGTGCATAAAAAACGTGTAAAAACAAACGGAAATGGGTAAAAACGTATATTGAAACAGATGAAAAGGGACTAAACATGTAAATCATGTTTTTGGATTAGTTCGGTCTCATTAAATCGGTTATAATTTTATTCGGGTTATAACACGTGCATAAAAAAGGTGTAAAAACAAACAGAAATGGGTAAAAACGTATGGAAACGGATGAAAAGGGACTAAACATGTAAATCGTGTTGTTGGATTAGTTCGGTCTCATTAAATCGGTTATAATTTTATTCGGGTCATAACACGTGCATAAAAAACGTGTAAAAACAAACTGAAATGGGTAAAAACATATGAAAACGGATGAAAAGGGACTAAACATGTAAATCGTGTTGTTGGATTAGTTCGGTCTCATTAAATCGGTTATAATTTTATTCGGGTCATAACACGTGCATAAAAAATGGGTAAAAACAAATAGAAATGGGTAAAAACGTAAATGGAAACGGATGAAAAGGGATTAAACATGTAAATCGTGTTGTTGGATTAGTTCGGTCTCATTAAATCGGTTATAATTTTATTCGGGTCATAACACGTGCATAAAAAAAGTTTAAAAACAAACAGAAATGGGTAAAAACGTATGGAAACGGATGAAAAGGGACTAAACGTGTTAATCGTGTTGTTGGATTAGTTCGGTCTCATTAAATCGGTTATAATTTTATTCGGGTTATAACACGTGCATAAAAAAGGTGTAAAAACAAACAGAAATTGGTAAAAACGTATGGAAACGGATGAAAAGGGACTAAACATGTAAATCGTGTTGTTGGATTAGTTCGGTCTCATTAAATCGGTTATAATTTTATTCGGGTCATAACACGTGCATAAAAAACGTGTAAAAACAAGCTGAAATGGGTAAAAACGTATGAAAACGGATGAAAAGGGACTAAACATGTAAATCGTGTTGTTGGATTAGTTCGGTCTCATTAAATCGGTTATAATTTTATTCGGGTCATAACACGTGCATAAAAAACGTGTAAAAACAAACAGAAATGGGTAAAAACGTAAATGGAAACGGAAGAAAAGGGATTAAACGTGTTAATCGTGTTGTTAGATTAGTTCGGTCTCATTAAATCGGTTATAATTTTATTCGGGTCATAACACGTGCATAAAAAAAGTTTAAAAACAAACAGAAATGGGTAAAAACGTATGGAAACGGATGAAAAGGGACTAAACGTGTGAATCGTGTTGGTGGATTAGTTTGGTCTCACTAAATCGGTTATAATTTTATTCGGGTCATAACACGTGCATAAAAAACGTGTAAAAACAAACGGAAATGGGTAAAAACGTATATGGAAACAGATGAAAAGGGACTAAACGTGTAAATCATGTTTTTGGATTAGTTCGGTCTCATTAAATCGGTTATAATTTTATTCGGGTCATAACACGTGCATAAAAAACGTGTAAAAACAAACAGAAATGGGTAAAAACATATATGGAAACGGATGAAAAGGGACTAAACGTGTAAATCGTGTTGTTGGATTAGTTCGGTCTCATTAAATCGGTTATAATTTTATTCGGGTCATAACACTTGCATAAAAAACGTGTAAAAACAAACAGAAATGGGTAAAAACATATATGGAAACAGTTGAAAAGGGACTAAACGTGTAACTCGTGTTGTTGGATTAGTTCGGTCTCATTAAATCGGTTATAATTTTATTCGGGTCATAACACGTGCATAAAAAGCGTATAAAAACAAACAAAAATGGGTAAAAACGTATATGGAAACGGATGAAAAAGGACTAAACGTGTAAATCGTGTTGTTGGATTAGTTCGGTCTCATTAAATCGGTTATAATTTTATTCGAGTCATAACACGTGCATAAAAAACGTGTAAAAACAAACAGAAATGGGTAAAAACGTATGGAAACGGATGAAAAGGGTCTAAACATGTAAATCGTGTTGTTGGATTAGTTCGGTCTCATTAAATCGGTTATAATTTTATTCGGGTTATAACACGTGCATAAAAAAGGTGTAAAAACAAACAGAAATGGGTAAAAACGTATGGAAACGGATGAAAAGGGACTAAACATGTAAATCGTGTTGTTGGATTAGTTCGGTCTCATTAAATCGGTTATAATTTTATTCGGGTCATAACACGTGCATAAAAAACGTGTAAAAACAAACTGAAATGGGTAAAAACATATGAAAACGGATGAAAAGGGACTAAACATGTAAATCGTGTTGTTGGATTAGTTCGGTCTCATTAAATCGGTTATAATTTTATTCGGGTCATAACACGTGCATAAAAAATGGGTAAAAACAAATAGAAATGGGTAAAAACGTAAATGGAAACGGATGAAAAGGGATTAAACATGTAAATCGTGTTGTTGGATTAGTTCGGTCTCATTAAATCGGTTATAATTTTATTCGGGTCATAACACGTGCATAAAAAAAGTTTAAAAACAAACAGAAATGGGTAAAAACGTATGGAAACGGATGAAAAGGGACTAAACGTGTTAATCGTGTTGTTGGATTAGTTCGGTCTCATTAAATCGGTTATAATTTTATTCGGGTTATAACACGTGCATAAAAAAGGTGTAAAAACAAACAGAAATTGGTAAAAACGTATGGAAACGGATGAAAAGGGACTAAACATGTAAATCGTGTTGTTGGATTAGTTCGGTCTCATTAAATCGGTTATAATTTTATTCGGGTCATAACACGTGCATAAAAAACGTGTAAAAACAAGCTGAAATGGGTAAAAACGTATGAAAACGGATGAAAAGGGACTAAACATGTAAATCGTGTTGTTGGATTAGTTCGGTCTCATTAAATCGGTTATAATTTTATTCGGGTCATAACACGTGCATAAAAAACGTGTAAAAACAAACAGAAATGGGTAAAAACGTAAATGGAAACGGAAGAAAAGGGATTAAACGTGTAAATCGTGTTGTTAGATTAGTTCGGTCTCATTAAATCGGTTATAATTTTATTCGGGTCATAACACGTGCATAAAAAAAGTTTAAAAACAAACAGAAATGGGTAAAAACGTATGGAAACGGATGAAAAGGGACTAAACGTGTAAATCGTGTTGTTGGATTAGTTTGGTCTCACTAAATCGGTTATAATTTTATTCGGGTCATAACACGTGCATAAAAAACGTGTAAAAACAAACGGAAATGGGTAAAAACGTATATTGAAACAGATGAAAAGGGACTAAACATGTAAATCATGTTTTTGGATTAGTTCGGTCTCATTAAATCGGTTATAATTTTATTCGGGTCATAACACGTGCATAAAAAACGTGTAAAAACAAACAGAAATGGGTAAAAACATATATGGAAACGGATGAAAAGGGACTAAACGTGTAAATCGTGTTGTTGGATTAGTTCGGTCTCATTAAATCGGTTATAATTTTATTCGGGTCATAACACTTGCATAAAAAACGTGTAAAAACAAACAGAAATGGGTAAAAACATATATGGAAACAGTTGAAAAGGGACTAAACGTGTAACTCGTGTTGTTGGATTAGTTCGGTCTCATTAAATCGGTTATAATTTTATTCGGGTCATAACACGTGCATAAAAAGCGTATAAAAACAAACAAAAATGGGTAAAAACGTATATGGAAACGGATGAAAAAGGACTAAACGTGTAAATCGTGTTGTTGGATTAGTTCGGTCTCATTAAATCGGTTATAATTTTATTCGAGTCATAACACGTGCATAAAAAACGTGTAAAAACAAACAGAAATGGGTAAAAACGTATGGAAACGGATGAAAAGGGTCTAAACATGTAAATCGTGTTGTTGGATTAGTTCGGTCTCATTAAATCGGTTATAATTTTATTCGGGTTATAACACGTGCATAAAAAAGGTGTAAAAACAAACAGAAATGGGTAAAAACGTATGGAAACGGATGAAAAGGGACTAAACATGTAAATCGTGTTGTTGGATTAGTTCGGTCTCATTAAATCGGTTATAATTTTATTCGGGTCATAACACGTGCATAAAAAACGTGTAAAAACAAACTGAAATGGGTAAAAACATATGAAAACGGATGAAAAGGGACTAAACATGTAAATCGTGTTGTTGGATTAGTTCGGTCTCATTAAATCGGTTATAATTTTATTCGGGTCATAACACGTGCATAAAAAATGGGTAAAAACAAATAGAAATGGGTAAAAACGTAAATGGAAACGGATGAAAAGGGATTAAACATGTAAATCGTGTTGTTGGATTAGTTCGGTCTCATTAAATCGGTTATAATTTTATTCGGGTCATAACACGTGCATAAAAAAAGTTTAAAAACAAACAGAAATGGGTAAAAACGTATGGAAACGGATGAAAAGGGACTAAACGTGTTAATCGTGTTGTTAGATTAGTTCGGTCTCATTAAATCGGTTATAATTTTATTCGGGTTATAACACGTGCATAAAAAAGGTGTAAAAACAAACAGAAATTGGTAAAAACGTATGGAAACGGATGAAAAGGGACTAAACATGTAAATCGTGTTGTTGGATTAGTTCGGTCTCATTAAATCGGTTATAATTTTATTCGGGTCATAACACGTGCATAAAAAACGTGTAAAAACAAGCTGAAATGGGTAAAAACGTATGAAAACGGATGAAAAGGGACTAAACATGTAAATCGTGTTGTTGGATTAGTTCGGTCTCATTAAATCGGTTATAATTTTATTCGGGTCATAACACGTGCATAAAAAACGTGTAAAAACAAACAGAAATGGGTAAAAACGTAAATGGAAACGGAAGAAAAGGGATTAAACGTGTAAATCGTGTTGTTAGATTAGTTCGGTCTCATTAAATCGGTTATAATTTTATTCGGGTCATAACACGTGCATAAAAAAAGTTTAAAAACAAACAGAAATGGGTAAAAACGTATGGAAACGGATGAAAAGGGACTAAACGTGTAAATCGTGTTGTTGGATTAGTTTGGTCTCACTAAATCGGTTATAATTTTATTCGGGTCATAACACGTGCATAAAAAACGTGTAAAAACAAACGGAAATGGCTAAAAACGTATATGGAAACAGATGAAAAGGGACTAAACATGTAAATCATGTTTTTGGATTAGTTCGGTCTCATTAAATCGGTTATAATTTTATTCGGGTCATAACACGTGCATAAAAAACGTGTAAAAACAAACAGAAATGGGTAAAAACATATATGGAAACGGATGAAAAGGGACTAAACGTGTAAATCGTGTTGTTGGATTAGTTCGGTCTCATTAAATCGGTTATAATTTTATTCGGGTCATAACACTTGCATAAAAAACGTGTAAAAACAAACAGAAATGGGTAAAAACATATATGGAAACAGTTGAAAAGGGACTAAACGTGTAACTCGTGTTGTTGGATTAGTTCGGTCTCATTAAATCGGTTATAATTTTATTCGGGTCATAACACGTGCATAAAAAGCGTATAAAAACAAACAAAAATGGGTAAAAACGTATATGGAAACGGATGAAAAAGGACTAAACGTGTAAATCGTGTTGTTGGATTAGTTCGGTCTCATTAAATCGGTTATAATTTTATTCGAGTCATAACACGTGCATAAAAAACGTGTAAAAACAAACAGAAATGGGTAAAAACGTATGGAAACGGATGAAAAGGGTCTAAACATGTAAATCGTGTTGCTGGATTAGTTCGGTCCCATTAAATCGGTTATAATTTTATTCGGGTTATAACACGTGCATAAAAAAGGTGTAAAAACAAACAGAAATGGGTAAAAACGTATGGAAACGGATGAAAAGGGACTAAACATGTAAATCGTGTTGTTGGATTAGTTCGGTCTCATTAAATCGGTTATAATTTTATTCGGGTCATAACACGTGCATAAAAAACGTGTAAAAACAAACTGAAATGGGTAAAAACGTATGAAAACGGATGAAAAGGGACTAAACATGTAAATCGTGTTGTTGGATTAGTTCGGTCTCATTAAATCGGTTATAATTTTATTCGGGTCATAACACGTGCATAAAAAACGTGTAAAAACAAATAGAAATGGGTAAAAACGTAAATGGAAACGGATGAAAAGGGTCTAAACATGTAAATCGTGTTGCTGGATTAGTTCGGTCCCATTAAATCGGTTATAATTTTATTCGGGTTATAACACGTGCATAAAAAAGGTGTAAAAACAAACAGAAATGGGTAAAAACGTATGGAAACGGATGAAAAGGGACTAAACATGTAAATCGTGTTGTTGGATTAGTTCGGTCTCATTAAATCGGTTATAATTTTATTCGGGTCATAACACGTGCATAAAAAACGTGTAAAAACAAACTGAAATGGGTAAAAACGTATGAAAACGGATGAAAAGGGACTAAACATGTAAATCGTGTTGTTGGATTAGTTCGGTCTCATTAAATCGGTTATAATTTTATTCGGGTCATAACACGTGCATAAAAAACGTGTAAAAACAAACTGAAATGGGTAAAAACGTATGAAAACGGATGAAAAGGGACTAAACATGTAAATCGTGTTGTTGGATTAGTTCGGTCTCATTAAATCGGTTATAATTTTATTCGGGTCATAACACGTGCATAAAAAACGTGTAAAAACAAATAGAAATGGGTAAAAACGTAAATGGAAACGGATGAAAAGGGATTAAACATGTAAATCGTGATGTTGGATTAGTTCGGTCTCATTAAATCGGTTATAATTTTATTCGGGTCATAACACGTGCATAAAAAAAGTTTAAAAACAAACAGAAATGGGTAAAAACGTATGGAAACGGATGAAAAGGGACTAAACGTGTTAATCGTGTTGTTAGATTAGTTCGGTCTCATTAAATCGGTTATAGTTTTATTCGGGTCATAACACGTGCATAAAAAACGTGTAAAAACAAACAGAAATGGGTAAAAACGTATGGAAACGGATGAAAAGGGACTAAACATGTAAATCGTGTTGTTCGATTAGTTCGGTCTCATTAAATCGGTTATAATTTTATTCGGGTCATAACACGTGCATAAAAAACGTATAAAAACAAATAGAAATGGGTAAAAACGTAAATGGAAACGGATGAAAAGGGACTAAACGTGTAAATCTTGTTGTTGGATTTGTTTGGTCTCATTAAATCGGTTATAATTTTATTCGAGTCATAACACGTGCATAAAAAACATGTAAAAACAAACAAAAATTGGTAAAAACGTTTGGAAACGGATGAAAAGGGACTAAACGTGTAAATCGTGTTGTTGAATTAGTTCGGTCTCATTAAATCGGTTATAATTTTATTCAGGTCATAACACGTGCATAAAAAACGTGTAAAACAAACAGAAATGGGTAAAAACGTATGGAAACGGATGAAAAGGGACTAAACGTGTAAATCGTGTTGTTGGATTTGTTCGGTCTCATTAAATCGGTTATAATTTTATTCGGGTCATAACACGTGCATAAAAAACGTGAAAAAACAAACAGAAATGGGTAAAAACGTAAATGGAAACGGATGAAAAGGGATTAAACGTGTAAATCGTGTTGTTAGATTAGTTCGGTCTCATTAAATCGGTTATAATTTTATTCGGGTCATAACACGTGCATAAAAAAAGTTTAAAAACAAACAGAAATGGGTAAAAACGTATGGAAACGGATGAAAAGGGACTAAACGTGTAAATCGTGTTGTTGGATTAGTTTGGTCTCATTAAATCGGTTATAATTTTATTCGGGTCATAACACGTGCATAAAAAACGTGTAAAAACAAACGGAAATGGGTAAAAACGTATATGGAAACAGATGGAAAGGGACTAAACGTGTAAATCATGTTTTTGGATTAGTTCGGTCTCATTAAATCGGTTATAATTTTATTCGGGTCATAACACGTGCATAAAAAACGTGTAAAAACAAACAGAGATGGGTAAAAACATATATGGAAACGGATGAAAAGGGACTAAACGTGTAAATCGTGTTGTTGGATTAGTTCGGTTTCATTAAATCAGTTATAATTTTATTCGGGTCATAACACTTGCATAAAAAACGTGTAAAAACAAACAGAAATGGGTAAAAACATATATGGAAACAGATGAAAAGGGACTAAATGTGTAACTCGTGTTGTTGGATTAGTTCGGACTCATTAAATCGGTTATAATTTTATTCGGGTCATAACACGTGCATAAAAAGCGTATAAAAACAAACAAAAATGGGTAAAAACGTATATGGAAACGGATGAAAAAGGACTAAACGTGTAAATCGTGTTGTTGGATTAGTTCGGTCTCATTAAATCGGTTATAATTTTATTCGAGTCATAACACGTGCATAAAAAACGTGTAAAAACAAACAGAAATGGGTAAAAACGTATGGAAACGGATGAAAAGGGTCTAAACATGTAAATCGTGTTGTTGGATTAGTTCGGTCTCATTAAATCGGTTATAATTTTATTTGGGTTATAACACGTGCATAAAAAAGGTGTAAAAACAAACAAAAATGGGTAAAAACGTATGGAAACGGATGAAAAGGGACTAAACATGTAAATCGTGTTGTTGGATTAGTTCGGTCTCATTAAATCGGTTATAATTTTATTCGGGTCATAACACGTGCATAAAAAACGTGTAAAAACAAACTGAAATGGGTCAAAACGTATAAAAACGGATGAAAACGGACTAAACATGTAAATCGTGTTGTTCGATTAGTTCGGTCTCATTAAATCGGTTATAATTTTATTCGGGTCATAACACGTGCATAATAACACGTGCATAAAAAACGTATAAAAACAAATAGAAATGGGTAAAAACGTAAATGGAAACGGATGAAAAGGGACTAAACGTGTAAATCGTGTTGTTGAATTAGTTCGGTCTCATTAAATCGGTTATAATTTTATTCGGGTCATAACACGTGCATAAAAAACGTGTAAAACAAACAGAAATGGGTAAAAACGTATGGAAACGGATGAAAAGGGACTAAACGTGTAAATCGTGTTGTTGGATTTGTTCGGTCTCATTAAATAGGTTATAATTTTATTCGGGTCATAACACGTGCATAAAAAACGTGTAAAAACAAACAGAAATGGGTAAAAATGTAAATGGAAACGGATGAAAAGGGATTAAACGTGTAAATCGTGTTGTTAGATTAGTTCGGTCTCATTAAATCGGTTATAATTTTATTCGGGTCATAACACGTGCATAAAAAAAGTTTAAAAACAAACAGAAATGGGTAAAAACGTATGGAAACGGATGAAAAGGGACTAAACGTGTAAATCGTGTTGTTGGATTAGTTTGGTCTCATTAAATCGGTTATAATTTTATTCGGGTCATAACACGTGCATAAAAAACGTGTAAAAACAAACGGAAATGGGTAAAAACGTATATGGAAACAGATGAAAAGGGACTAAACGTGTAAATCATGTTTTTGGATTAGTTCGGTCTCATTAAAACGGTTATAATTTTATTCGGGTCATAACACGTGCATAAAAAACGTGTAAAAACAAACAGAAATGGGTAAAAACATATATGGAAACGGATGAAAAGGGACTAAACGTGTAAATCGTGTTGTTGGATTAGTTCGGTTTCATTAAATCGGTTATAATTTTATTCGGGTCATAACACTTGCATAAAAAACGTGTAAAAACAAACAGAAATGGGTAAAAACATATATGGAAACAGATGAAAAGGGACTAAACGTGTAACTCGTGTTGTTGGATTAGTTCGGACTCATTAAATCGGTTATAATTTTATTCTGGTCATAACACGTGCATAAAAAGCGTATAAAAACAAACAAAAATGGGTAAAAACGTATATGAAAACGGATGAAAAAGGACTAAACGTGTAAATCGTGTTGTTGGATTAGTTCGGTCTCATTAAATCGGTTATAATTTTATTCAAGTCATAACACGTGCATAAAAAACATGTAAAAACAAACACAAATTGGTAAAAACGTTTGGAAACGGATGAAAAGGGACTAAACGTGTAAATCGTGTTGTTGAATTAGTTCGGTCTCATTAAATCGGTTATAATTTTATTCAGGTCATAACACGTGCATAAAAAACGTGTAAAACAAACAGAAATGGGTAAAAACGTATGGAAACGGATGAAAAGGGACTAAACGTGTAAATCGTGTTGTTGGATTTGTTCGGTCTCATTAAATCGGTTATAATTTTATTCGGGTCATAACACGTGCATAAAAAACGTGAAAAAACAAACAGAAATGGGTAAAAACGTAAATGGAAACGGATGAAAAGGGATTAAACGTGTAAATCGTGTTGTTAGATTAGTTCGGTCTCATTAAATCGGTTATAATTTTATTCGGGTCATAACACGTGCATAAAAAAAGTTTAAAAACAAACAGAAATGGGTAAAAACGTATGGAAACGGATGAAAAGGGACTAAACGTGTAAATCGTGTTGTTGGATTAGTTTGGTCTCATTAAATCGGTTATAATTTTATTCGGGTCATAACACGTGCATAAAAAACGTGTAAAAACAAACGGAAATGGGTAAAAACGTATATGGAAACAGATGGAAAGGGACTAAACGTGTAAATCATGTTTTTGGATTAGTTCGGTCTCATTAAATCGGTTATAATTTTATTCGGGTCATAACACGTGCATAAAAAACGTGTAAAAACAAACAGAGATGGGTAAAAACATATATGGAAACGGATGAAAAGGGACTAAACGTGTAAATCGTGTTGTTGGATTAGTTCGGTTTCATTAAATCAGTTATAATTTTATTCGGGTCATAACACTTGCATAAAAAACGTGTAAAAACAAACAGAAATGGGTAAAAACATATATGGAAACAGATGAAAAGGGACTAAATGTGTAACTCGTGTTGTTGGATTAGTTCGGACTCATTAAATCGGTTATAATTTTATTCGGGTCATAACACGTGCATAAAAAGCGTATAAAAACAAACAAAAATGGGTAAAAACGTATATGGAAATGGATGAAAAAGGACTAAACGTGTAAATCGTGTTGTTGGATTAGTTCGGTCTCATTAAATCGGTTATAATTTTATTCGAGTCATAACACGTGCATAAAAAACGTGTAAAAACAAACAGAAATGGGTAAAAACGTATGGAAACGGATGAAAAGGGTCTAAACATGTAAATCGTGTTGTTGGATTAGTTCGGTCTCATTAAATCGGTTATAATTTTATTTGGGTTATAACACGTGCATAAAAAAGGTGTAAAAACAAACAAAAATGGGTAAAAACGTATGGAAACGGATGAAAAGGGACTAAACATGTAAATCGTGTTGTTGGATTAGTTCGGTCTCATTAAATCGGTTATAATTTTATTCGGGTCATAACACGTGCATAAAAAACGTGTAAAAACAAACTGAAATGGGTCAAAACGTATAAAAACGGATGAAAACGGACTAAACATGTAAATCGTGTTGTTCGATTAGTTCGGTCTCATTAAATCGGTTATAATTTTATTCGGGTCATAACACGTGCATAATAACACGTGCATAAAAAACGTATAAAAACAAATAGAAATGGGTAAAAACGTAAATGGAAACGGATGAAAAGGGACTAAACGTGTAAATCGTGTTGTTGAATTAGTTCGGTCTCATTAAATCGGTTATAATTTTATTCGGGTCATAACACGTGCATAAAAAACGTGTAAAACAAACAGAAATGGGTAAAAACGTATGGAAACGGATGAAAAGGGACTAAACGTGTAAATCGTGTTGTTGGATTTGTTCGGTCTCATTAAATCGGTTATAATTTTATTCGGGTCATAACACGTGCATAAAAAACGTGTAAAAACAAACAGAAATGGGTAAAAATGTAAATGGAAACGGATGAAAAGGGATTAAACGTGTAAATCGTGTTGTTAGATTAGTTCGGTCTCATTAAATCGGTTATAATTTTATTCGGGTCATAACACGTGCATAAAAAAAGTTTAAAAACAAACAGAAATGGGTAAAAACGTATGGAAACGGATGAAAAGGGACTAAACGTGTAAATCGTGTTGTTGGATTAGTTTGGTCTCATTAAATCGGTTATAATTTTATTCGGGTCATAACACGTGCATAAAAAACGTGTAAAAACAAACGGAAATGGGTAAAAACGTATATGGAAACAGATGAAAAGGGACTAAACGTGTAAATCATGTTTTTGGATTAGTTCGGTCTCATTAAAACGGTTATAATTTTATTCGGGTCATAACACGTGCATAAAAAACGTGTAAAAACAAACAGAAATGGGTAAAAACATATATGGAAACGGATGAAAAGGGACTAAACGTGTAAATCGTGTTGTTGGATTAGTTCGGTTTCATTAAATCGGTTATAATTTTATTCGGGTCATAACACTTGCATAAAAAACGTGTAAAAACAAACAGAAATGGGTAAAAACGTATATGGAAACAGATGAAAAGGGACTAAACGTGTAACTCGTGTTGTTGGATTAGTTCGGACTCATTAAATCGGTTATAATTTTATTCTGGTCATAACACGTGCATAAAAAGCGTATAAAAACAAACAAAAATGGGTAAAAACGTATATGAAAACGGATGAAAAAGGACTAAACGTGTAAATCGTGTTGTTGGATTAGTTCGGTCTCATTAAATCGGTTATAATTTTATTCGAGTCATAACACGTGCATAAAAAACGTGTAAAAACAAACAGAAATGGGTAAAAACGTATGGAAACGGATGAAAAGGGTCTAAACATGTAAATCGTATTGTTGGATTAGTTCGGTCTCATTAAATCGGTTATAATTTTATTTGGGTTATAACACGTGCATAAAAAAGGTGTAAAAACAAACAAAAATGGGTAAAAACGTATGGAAACGGATGAAAAGGGACTAAACATGTAAATCGTGTTGTTGGATTAGTTCGGTCTCATTAAATCGGTTATAATTTTATTCGGGTCATAACACGTGCATAAAAAACGTGTAAAAACAAACAGAAATGGGTAAAAACGTATGGAAACGGATGAAAAGGGTCTAAACATGTAAATCGTGTTGTTGGATTAGTTCGGTCTCATTAAATCGGTTATAATTTTATTTGGGTTATAACACGTGCATAAAAAAGGTGTAAAAACAAACAAAAATGGGTAAAAACGTATGGAAACGGATGAAAAGGGACTAAACATGTAAATCGTGTTGTTGGATTAGTTCGGTCTCATTAAATCGGTTATAATTTTATTCGGGTCATAACACGTGCATAAAAAACGTGTAAAAACAAACTGAAATGGGTCAAAACGTATGAAAACGGATGAAAAGGGACTAAACATGTAAATCGTGTTGTTCGATTAGTTCGGTCTCATTAAATCGGTTATAATTTTATTCGGGTCATAACACGTGCATAAAAAACGTATAAAAACAAATAGAAATGGGTAAAAACGTAAATGGAAACGGATGAAAAGGGACTAAACGTGTAAATCGTGTTGTTGGATTTGTTTGGTCTCATTAAATCGGTTATAATTTTATTCGAGTCATAACACGTGCATAAAAAACATGTAAAAACAAACAGAAATGGGTAAAAACGTTTGGAAACGGATGAAAAGGGACTAAACGTGTAAATCGTGTTGTTGAATTAGTTCGGTCTCATTAAATCGGTTATAATTTTATTCGGGTCATAACACGTGCATAAAAAACGTGTAAAACAAACAGAAATGGGTAAAAACGTATGGAAACGGATGAAAAGGGACTAAACGTGTAAATCGTGTTGTTGGATTTGTTCGGTCTCATTAAATCGGTTATAATTTTATTCGGGTCATAACACGTGCATAAAAAACGTGTAAAAACAAACGGAAATGGGTAAAAACGTATATGGAAACAGATGAAAAGGGACTAAACGTGTAAATCATGTTTTTGGATTAGTTCGGTCTCATTAAAACGGTTATAATTTTATTCGGGTCATAACACGTGCATAAAAAACGTGTAAAAACAAACAGAAATGGGTAAAAACATATATGGAAACGGATGAAAAGGGACTAAACGTGTAAATCGTGTTGTTGGATTAGTTCGGTTTCATTAAATCGGTTATAATTTTATTCGGGTCATAACACTTGCATAAAAAACGTGTAAAAACAAACAGAAATGGGTAAAAACATATATGGAAACAGATGAAAAGGGACTAAACGTGTAACTCGTGTTGTTGGATTAGTTCGGACTCATTAAATCGGTTATAATTTTATTCTGGTCATAACACGTGCATAAAAAGCGTATAAAAACAAACAAAAATGGGTAAAAACGTATATGAAAACGGATGAAAAAGGACTAAACGTGTAAATCGTGTTGTTGGATTAGTTCGGTCTCATTAAATCGGTTATAATTTTATTCGAGTCATAACACGTGCATAAAAAACGTGTAAAAACAAACTGAAATGGGTAAAAACGTATGGAAACGGATGAAAAGGGTCTAAACATGTAAATCGTGTTGTTGGATTAGTTCGGTCTCATTAAATCGGTTATAATTTTATTTGGGTTATAACACGTGCATAAAAAAGGTGTAAAAACAAACAAAAATGGGTAAAAACGTATGGAAACGGATGAAAAGGGACTAAACATGTAAATCGTGTTGTTGGATTAGTTCGGTCTCATTAAATCGGTTATAATTTTATTCGGGTCATAACACGTGCATAAAAAACGTGTAAAAACAAACAGAAATGGGTAAAAACGTATGGAAACGGATGAAAAGGGTCTAAACATGTAAATCGTGTTGTTGGATTAGTTCGGTCTCATTAAATCGGTTATAATTTTATTTGGGTTATAACACGTGCATAAAAAAGGTGTAAAAACAAACAAAAATGGGTAAAAACGTATGGAAACGGATGAAAAGGGACTAAACATGTAAATCGTGTTGTTGGATTAGTTCGGTCTCATTAAATCGGTTATAATTTTATTCGGGTCATAACACGTGCATAAAAAACGTGTAAAAACAAACTGAAATGGGTCAAAACGTATGAAAACGGATGAAAAGGGACTAAACATGTAAATCGTGTTGTTCGATTAGTTCGGTCTCATTAAATCGGTTATAATTTTATTCGGGTCATAACACGTGCATAAAAAACGTATAAAAACAAATAGAAATGGGTAAAAACGTAAATGGAAACGGATGAAAAGGGACTAAACGTGTAAATCGTGTTGTTGGATTTGTTTGGTCTCATTAAATCGGTTATAATTTTATTCGAGTCATAACACGTGCATAAAAAACATGTAAAAACAAACAGAAATGGGTAAAAACGTTTGGAAACGGATGAAAAGGGACTAAACGTGTAAATCGTGTTGTTGAATTAGTTCGGTCTCATTAAATCGGTTATAATTTTATTCGGGTCATAACACGTGCATAAAAAACGTGTAAAACAAACAGAAATGGGTAAAAACGTATGGAAACGGATGAAAAGGGACTAAACGTGTAAATCGTGTTGTTGGATTTGTTCGGTCTCATTAAATCGGTTATAATTTTATTCGGGTCATAAAACGTGCATAAAAAACGTGTAAAAACAAACAGAAATGGGTAAAAACGTAAATGGAAACGGTTGAAAAGGGATTAAACGTGTAAATCGTGTTGTTAGATTAGTTCGGTCTCATTAAATCGGTTATAATTTTATTCGGGTCATAACACGTGCATAAAAAAAGTTTAAAAACAAACAGAAATGGGTAAAAACGTATGGAAACGGATGAAAAGGGACTAAACGTGTAAATCGTGTTGTTGGATTAGTTTGGTCTCATTAAATCGGTTATAATTTTATTCGGGTCATAACACGTGCATAAAAAACGTGTAAAAACAAACGGAAATGGGTAAAAACGTATATGGAAACAGATGAAAAGGGACTAAACGTGTAAATCATGTTTTTGGATTAGTTCGGTCTCATTAAATCGGTTATAATTTTATTCGGGTCATAACACGTGCATAAAAAACGTGTAAAAACAAACAGAAATGGGTAAAAACATACATGGAAACGGATGAAAAGGGACTAAACGTGTAAATCATGTTGTTGGATTAGTTCGGTTTCATTAAATTGGTTATAATTTTATTCGGGTCATAACACTTGCATAAAAAACGTGTAAAAACAAACAGAAATGGGTAAAAACATATATGGAAACAGATGAAAAGGGACTAAACGTGTAACTCGTGTTGTTGGATTAGTTCGGACTCATTAAATCGGTTATAATTTTATTCTGGTCATAACACGTGCATAAAAAGCGTATAAAAACAAACAAAAATGGGTAAAAACGTATATGGAAACGGATGAAAAAGGACTAAACGTGTAAATCGTGTTGTTGGATTAGTTCGGTCTCATTAAATCGGTTATAATTTTATTCGAGTCATAACACGTGCATAAAAAACGTGTAAAAACAAACAGAAATGGGTAAAAACGTATGGAAACGGATGAAAAGGGTCTAAACATGTAAATCGTGTTGTTGGATTAGTTCGGTCTCATTAAATCGGTTATAATTTTATTTGGGTTATAACACGTGCATAAAAAAGGTGTAAAAACAAACAAAAATGGGTAAAAACGTATGAAAACGGATGAAAAGGGACTAAACATGTAAATCGTGTTGTTGGATTAGTTCGGTCTCATTAATTCGGTTATAATTTTATTCGGGTCATAACACGTGCATAAAAAACGTGTAAAAACAAACTGAAATGGGTCAAAACGTATGAAAACGGATGAAAAGGGACTAAACATGTAAATCGTGTTGTTGGATTAGTTCGGTCTCATTAAATCGGTTATAATTTTATTCGGGTCATAACACGTGCATAAAAAACGTGTAAAAACAAACAGAAATGGGTAAAAACGTAAATGGAAACGGATGAAAAGGGATTAAACGTGTAAATCGTGTTGTTGGATTTGTTTGGTCTCATTAAATCGGTTATAATTTTATTCGAGTCATAACACGTGCATAAAAAACATGTAAAAACAAACAGAAATGGGTAAAAACGTTTGGAAACGGATGAAAAGGGACTAAACGTGTAAATCGTGTTGTTGAATTAGTTCGGTCTCATTAAATCGGTTATAATTTTATTCGGGTCATAACACGTGCATAAAAAACGTGTAAAACAAACAGAAATGGGTAAAAACGTATGGAAACGGATGAAAAGGGACTAAACGTGTAAATCGTGTTGTTGGATTTGTTCGGTCTCATTAAATCGGTTATAATTTTATTCGGGTCATAACACGTGCATAAAAAACGTGTAAAAACAAACAGAAATGGGTAAAAACGTAAATGGAAACGGATGAAAAGGGATTAAACGTGTAAATCGTGTTGTTAGATTAGTTCGGTCTCATTAAATCGGTTATAATTTTATTCGGGTCATAACACGTGCATAAAAAAAGTTTAAAAACAAACAGAAATAGGTAAAAACGTATGGAAACGGATGAAAAGGGACTAAACGTGTAAATCGTGTTGTTGGATTAGTTTGGTCTCATTAAATCGGTTATAATTTTATTCGGGTCATAACACGTGCATAAAAAACGTGTAAAAACAAACGGAAATGGGTAAAAACGTATATGGAAACAGATGAAAAGGGACTAAACGTGTAAATCATGTTTTTGGATTAGTTCGGTCTCATTAAATCGGTTATAATTTTATTCGGGTCATAACACGTGCATAAAAAACGTGTAAAAACAAACAGAAATGGGTAAAAACATATATGGAAACGGATGAAAAGGGACTAAACGTGTAAATCGTGTTGTTGGATTAGTTCGGTTTCATTAAATCGGTTATAATTTTATTCGGGTCATAACACTTGCATAAAAAACGTGTAAAAACAAACAGAAATGGGTAAAAACATATATGGAAACAGATGAAAAGGGACTAAACGTGTAACTCGTGTTGTTGGATTAGTTCGGACTCATTAAATCGGTTATAATTTTATTCTGGTCATAACACGTGCATAAAAAAAGTTTAAAAACAAACAGAAATCGTTAAAAACGTATGGAAACGGATGAAAAGGGACTAAACGTGTAAATCGTGTTGTTGGATTAGTTTGGTCTCATTAAATCGGTTATAATTTTATTCGGGTCATAACACGTGCATAAAAAACGTGTAAAAACAAACGGAAATGGGTAAAAACGTATATGGAAACAGATGAAAAGGGACTAAACGTGTAAATCATGTTTTTGGATTAGTTCGGTCTCATTAAATCGGTTATAATTTTATTCGGGTCATAACACGTGCATAAAAAACGTGTAAAAACAAACAGAAATGGGTAAAAACATATATGGAAACGGATGAAAAGGGACTAAACGTGTAAATCGTGTTGTTGGATTAGTTCGGTTTCATTAAATCGGTTATAATTTTATTCGGGTCATAACACTTGCATAAAAAACGTGTAAAAACAAACAGAAATGGGTAAAAACATATATGGAAACAGATGAAAAGGGACTAAACGTGTAACTCGTGTTGTTGGATTAGTTCGGTCTCATTAAATCGGTTATAATTTTATTCGGGTCATAACACGTGCATAAAAAGCGTATAAAAACAAACAAAAATGGGTAAAAACGTATATGGAAACGGATGAAAAAGGACTAAACGTGTAAATCGTGTTGTTGGATTAGTTCGGTCTCATTAAATCGGTTATAATTTTATTCGAGTCATAACACGTGCATAAAAAACGTGAAAAAACAAACAGAAATGGGTAAAAACGTATGGAAACGGATGAAAAGGGTCTAAACATGTAAATCGTGTTGTTGGATTAGTTCGGTCTCATTAAATCGGTTATAATTTTATTTGGGTTATAACACGTGCATAAAAAAGGTGTATAAACAAACAGAAATGGGTAAAAACGTATGGAAACGGATGAAAAGGGACTAAACATGTAAATCGTGTTGTTGGATTAGTTCGGTCTCATTAAATCGGTTATAATTTTATTCGGGTCATAACACGTGCATAAAAAACGTGTAAAAGTTTCTGACCTCCTTACGCGTAAGTATTGTGAACAGTACGACTCAAAAGCTGTCTACAGAATCTTTTGTCCTTTCTACGCATAAGATTTGGTCAAAACCCCTTTCCTACGCGTAAAACTGGTCAAAACCCTCTTTCTACGCGTAACTTAGCCTTCTACGCCTTAATCCTACGCGTAAGTCTATTTCCTACGCCTAAGTCCTACGCTGAAGTTACATCCTATGCAGAAGTTGCCTTTTCTACGCAGAAGTTCAAATCTTACGCATAAGAGTTAATCTTACGCGTAAGTTGCCAGAATCTACGCTTAAGTTTCATCAAAGGTCTTCTCCTTGTGTTACGGTGACTCAGTACTTCCCTAGCTTGGATAAGTTAGTGGAATACTTCGACTTCGGATATCTTTCAAGCTTGGATAAGTTTGAAAGATTTGTTTGGTTGGTTAACCTTACGCATAAGTCTAAACTTACGCATAAGCCAAAGCTTACGCGTAAAGAGGAAACTTACGCATAAACTCATTGTTTACGCATAAACTAGTCTTTACGCATAACCTAAAGTTTACGCGTAAGATTATTGTTACGCGTAAGATTTCAACTTACCCCAGGGATTTTGAACTTAACCAAAGGAACGTGCATTTCAATCTTCTACAAAGATCCATTACTACACAAGTGTTCAAAGATGTCTCAACCACCACATTACTACTTCTCTAATCCTCAGCAACAACATCAGCAATATCAGCAACAACAATACCATCAGTAACAATCATATCAACAACCTTCACAATCACACTTTCATCAACAACCGTTTAATCCACAACCACAATATCTCATGATGCAACAACATCAAATCATTCCTCAACAACAACCATATCAAATGTCACAACAAAACACTCAGTTTTCCTCCAAACAACCTCACTGGTTTGATAGAATGTGTGAAGTTATTACAACTCAACAATCAAGACATGAGGCGGGATCACTTGAAACACCTCCAATGCTAACACCTGGGAACTATGTTCAATGGTCAAGTCGATTATTACGATTTCTTGAACTAAAGAAACCTCATGGGAAATTCTTGAAACAAGTGATCCTTGAAGGACCATTTGAGTCGCCAACAAGATTTGAAATTGGTGATCCAACTGCTGATCCTCCACGTCCTCCTGGAGATAGACCTCTTCCAGAATCTTCACTCACAGAAGAACAGAAATTACATCGTGAAGCTGATGAGTATGCAATGGCTTATATACTTCAAGGTATACCTAATCCAATTTATCGAAGTGTCGATGCTCAGAAAACAGCCAAAGCTATGTGGGAACATGTTCATCTCCTTATGGAAGGCACTCAATTGAACAAAGATGATATGGAATCCAAACTTTACATGGAATACACAGACATCACAATTGAACCAGGAGAGTCACTTGAATCCTACTATCATCGTTTCACAAATGTGGTCAATGATCTGGAACGTCACAAAATCACAGTACCAAGGATCGCAGTGAACTCCAAATTCGTTGGTAGTCTTGGCCCAGATTGGCATAAATATGTGACATTTGTTCGTCAAACCAAAAATCTTCATGATGCACCATATGGTTTGTTGTATGATTTTCTGAAACACCATGAACCTGAAGTTGAAAAAGATCGAGCTCTACGAGGAGGATACACACCAACACCAACACCAAATTCTTTGGCACTCGTATCTCAATCTCCCTATGCTCCACCACCAATGTCAAATCATGCATATGTTCAAGAGCAAAACTACTTCAGTTATCCACAATCTTCTACCTCGAACCAAATGGTCCCTTATGATTCATCTCCACAGAATACTTCTACTCAACTTGTTCCATTAAACAACAATGATGCAGTATATTACTCCAACTCCAATGACGATGACGATGATGACTTTAATACGTTGAATCAGGGACTTGCTCTTATTGCTCGTGCTTTTAACAAATTCTCAAACAAAACAAACAACCGTCAACGTTCATCTTCTAACACAAGGAATCAAGCTGTTGTCAATGATGGAAGGGTGGAAATTCAGAATCGTAACTATGGTCGATCTGGTTCAGGAAGTTCTTCAGGAAATTTTGGGAATGGTCAGAGGTTTAATAACAATGGAGGGTTCAGGAACAACTCAGGCTCTTCTCAGCAAAGGTCTGAACCAGTTGCAACTAGGAACTCAAACTCAGGGAATGCAGTGTGGTGTTATAACTGTAATGAACAAGGTCACATAGCGACAGCATGTCCTAAACCGAGAACTCGGGGTAGTAAGTTTCACAAGCAGGCATTACTCATGGCTCTTCAAGATGAAAAAGATGGACATTTCCCTGAACAAGATAACAACTTCATGGCAAATGTGAACAATGATGATGACATGGAAGATCTGGAAGCCAATGCAGCTGTGATGCTTATGGCCAACATGCAGGAACTTCAGTTTAATGATTCAGGTCCAGTGTATGACACTGACGGCTTGTCTCAGGTACATGACCACAAAGCATGCCTAATACATGAAATAGCTACACCTTCTACTTCTGAATCAGATATGGCGCAAGTTGTTCCATCTGACTCATCTTCATCTTCTTAAACAGATGAACAAATAAGCACAGTTGTCATATTTTATGATAACACAGTTGTTTCATTTGATGATCCTATTGAGAATGATAAACATGATCATATAGAACAACATGAACCATCATTTGATCCAGACCCTGACCTCATATTGTTATCTAAACAACTGAATGCTCAACAATTGCAAATCATAAAATGCAACGAGAAAAACAAAGCTTTAAAAGAAACAAATGCGTCACTTGCAAGAGATATTGAGTGTTATAAAATTCAGCTTTCAAATCAGGAAGACAAGATTAAACATGCAAAAAGTTTTGAAAAAGCTTTTCAAGATTCTTACAACAAAGAGCAAGATCTTCAACACAAAATGCAAAATTTAATTGAGTCAAACGGGAAGTTGATTTCTAAACTCGAAAGTGAGAAGTGTGAATTGAAAATGCAAGTTGAACGTCTTCAAACAGTACTTTCAAAAACAGAAACAGAATTGTCAAGTTGTAAAAAGGATTTTTGTGAACATAAAATATGAAAAAGGAAGTATATAGCTAACTTACTCGGTATCTTGAAAAACAACTCAAAGAATTTCGTAACATTGTTTACAAACACGGGAACTCTGTCACAACAATTCAGAAATTTACTTTAAAACCGAGACCCGATAAAGGATTTGCACTTGGCGATTACAACTCAATGTTTCTTCACACGGCATTCAAAGAAATTCCTAAAATTTACAGTATGGACCATTTGCTTGATAATACGATTGTGCGTGCTGTTGTTTTTGATACTGAAGAAGAGGAAGAACTTGAAGACGAGAGTCGATCAAAAATGAGTTATGTTCAATATTGGACACCATATGATTATTCAAAAGCTCCTCATATTTCTAAATCTTTTGTTACTCAAAAAGAATTACCTGAGAAATCATGGTATGTCACTGAGTCATATGTTTCATCCTCTAATGCAGCCCCTGTCCAAACTGTAGCACAAACAAATGGTCCTTTACCATCATCCGGTGAACTTACATTATTTCAAAACCTTTATGGAAGACATCGAAATTTTGGAGGAAACAATTGAACGTAATTCTGAAATTAAAATTGAAACTTTTCAATCCGCTTACGAGCGAGAAAAGAGAGACATTTTTCAAAAACAAATGTTACCAATTGTCAAACACCTCCGTCTCTGTGCTACACGTTGGGAACAGGAACTTCAAAACGAGGTCAAAACTATGATAAACATTTTCAACTCAACTGAAAATGAGATTTTGGTTCAAAAGCAAAGAAATGGAGTTTTAAAAAATGATGTTGATCGACTCTTGGAACAAATTCTCAATGCTGATATTTATTCTGTTATTATGAATGATCTCTATAAATCTGGTACTTCTATGCTTGTGGATGATCTTTGCGTTGATAATAACTTGTTGAATGTCGAAATCGAGACACTTAAACATGAAAATGACAAGCTGAGAGTATAAAATGATGATATGACAAAACAATTCTCAAATGAAATTTGTCTTCTCAAACAAAGGCTTGAATGGTGTCAAGCTCAAAGTATTGATATGGAATTGAAATTTCAAAGTCAAAATAATTCAAACTCTTGTCGGCTTTCCAAAAGCACTGAGTCTTTAAAAAGTCTGTGTCTCAAATACGAGAAAGAAATTGCGGGTTTAAAATTTGAAAACGCCGAATGGCAACAAAACCGCGATGACATCAAATATTGCAATGGTTTACTTGAGTTTGAAATTCAGGATAAAAATCACATCATCATTGACTTAAAAGAGAAAATTAAGCTACTTCAAAAAGGAAAGTTTGTTGACACCACGGTGATAGCACCAGGAATGTATCAATTAGACAAAACTGCTAAAGGAAATGTTGTTCAAAATACTAATGTTGATAACTCCACTTCTACAGGACTAGTCTCCACTAATAGCGTTAGCAGACCCAAGCGAAAAAGTAAAAAGAAGAATAGGCTCTGGCAACGTAAAAGAGGACCACTAGAAGCTCAAGAAGTAGAAGATCAACTTAGGAATTTGAATAAAACTCATGTTGCATCAGATTTAGATTCTAATCTGGCAAATTGTAATCAAAATCTAAATGTAACGAATGATGAACCTTTGAATGTTTTGAATTTTAATGCATCTTGTGTGTTTTATCGTAAAAGTGTATCATCTGGTGTTCATACAAAATGTATAGCTAATTCTCTTCTTAATCGTCATAAGAAATGTAGGACACGTATTCCTTCTAGGCCCACTACTGCCTCTAAGTCTATCTTAGGAAAGCCGCCTTCTACGGTTTCTAATGAAGTTGAAGTTACCCCCATAAGTGCCGAGAACAAATCTAGGAATAAGCCAACTACTAGTGAATTCACCATTAAGAAAGCAAGAACTAGTTGGAATTGGCAACGTTGGTTACAATATAAACTAGACTTTAAATGGATTCCTAAATTGTTGCATACATGTGCTTCTAACCAACAGGAACCCGCACTTTCTTTGGGTTCCACCCTTACTTCTGTTCCATCCGTGTCTTCTTCGTGTGATGCAGGTGGTACAGATTGTTCTCTGGATTGTTGATAGCGGATGCACCCGACATATGACAGGCAATCTCAAATTGTTACACAACTTTATCTCAAAGTTCACTGGTGCTGTCAGATTCGGGAATGATCATTACGCTTTAATCATGGGATATGGTGACTATGTCAGTGGGAACATTGAAATCAGTCGTGTTTATTATGTGGAAGGCCTTGGACACAACCTTTTCTCTGTTGGTCAATTTTGTGATGGGGATCTAGAAGTTGCATTTCGTGAGAAAACTTGTTTCATTCGTGACTTACAAGGAAACGATTTAATGTCTGGTTCACGTGGTTCTAATCTTTACACAATATCAATGTCAAATATGATTGCTACATCTCCGATATGTCTTCTCTCCAAAGCGGAATCGACTAAATCTTGGTTATGGCACAAACGTCTTTTGCACTTGAATTTCAAAACTATGACTGAACTTGCTCGTCACAAACTTGTTGATGGATTTCCAAGATTCCGTTTTACCAAAGATCACTTATGTTCAGCCTGTGAACAAGGAAAAAGTACTCGGGCTCATTTTCCTTCTAAACCTGAGAACAATACGAATCATGTTTTACAATTGCTTCATATGGATTTGTGTGGACCGATGCGTGTTCAAAGTATCAACAGTAAACGCTACATTCTTGTAATTGTGGATGATTACTCAAGATGGACTTGGGTTTATTTTCTATGAAGTAAATATCAGGCTCCTTCAATGATCATCACCTTTCTCACTAAAATTCAAGTTCAGTTACGTAACACGGTACGAATAGTCAGAACTGACAATGGTACAGAATTTAAGAATCAGACACTTCGGTCATATTTTGAGAAATGGGAATTGAACATCAAACATCTATTCCTAGAAGCCCAGAACAGAATGGAGTTGTTGAAAGACGCAACAGGACGTTAGTGGAAGCTGCTAGAACAATGTTGATTAATGCTCAATTACCAGATTACTTGTGGGCGGAAGCTGTTTCAACCGCATGTTATCCCCAAAACCGTTGCATGATCACAAAACGCCATCGCAAAACACCTTATCAAATTGTTCACAAAAGAAAATCGAACATCGATTACTTTCATGTATTTGGAGCACTTTGTTATCCGAAAAATGATCGTGATGATTTAGGTAAACTTAAAGCAAAGGCTGACATCGGAGTGTTCGTTGGATACTGTGAAAATTCTAAAGGTTTTCGGATATGGAATCGTCGAACAAGAGAAATTCAAGAAACCATTCACGCGAATTTTGATGAACTCACACAAATGGCTTCTGAGCAACACAGCTTAGGACCCGAATTCAACCGTCTTAACTCTCCGGAATCTTCGGCTGAACCATTGCCACTCAACCGCAAAGAATTGGAAACCTTGTTTGCTCCACTGTTTGATGATACAATTGAATACCGTTCTACTGAGGTCTCACCTAATTCCGCTGCTCAACCTGATAATATTCCAGTACCTGACTCACCTCAACAAACAACAACTGTTGAGAAAGACGGTCCTCCAATTGCATCACCATTCACAGCAAAACAAACTGTTTCTAACTCCCGACAATCAGCTGAAGATCCTACACCACAATCAGTTCCACAACCCGCGGAGCATGATCCTGATGCGTTCTTTAACCCGTTTGCACCGGCTCCTACATCTCCTGATATAGCTGAGTCGTCTACACGCAATTTGGATCCTGCTAACATGCGAGATACTTATCAACTACACCCTTCAACACACAAATGGACTCGAGACCATCCACTAGTTCATATTATTGGCCATCCAGATGCACCTGTAATGACAAGACAATGACTTCACACGGATGGAGAAACTTGTATCTATGCACTCACAGTTTGTCACGAAGAACCTAAGAACATTAAAGAAGCAATGACTTATGACAACTGGATTGAATCTATGCAAGAGGAATTTCAATAGTTCATACGATTAGAAGTCTGGGAATTAGTTGAAAGACCTGACGGAGTCTTTGTCATTGGGTTAAAATGGATTTGAAAAAATAAGCTACATGCAGAAGGCACTGTCATACGTAACAAATCACGCCTGGTTGCGAAAGGATACTCCCAACTAGAAGGACTTGACTTTGCAGAATCCTTTGCTCTAGTGGCTAGACATGAAGCTGTTCGGATCTTTTTGGCCTATGCTATACACAGGAACATGATTGTTTACCAAATGGATGTGAAAACAGCATTTCTTAATGGAGAACTCCGTGAAGAAGTTTATGTAAGCCAACCAGACGGCTTCATTGATCCTGAGCGTCCTAATCACGTTTACCGACTCAAAAAGGCACTCTACGGACTTAAGCAAGCCCCACGGGCGTGGTATGACAAACTGTCCACTTTCTTGCTGGCCAATAAATTTTCTAAAGGTTCGGTGGATCCAACACTATTTACAAAAACCTACGGGGAGGACTTACTTGTTGTTCAAATATATGTCGATGACATTATTTTTGCCTCAACAAAAAGAAGTTACTCTAATGATTTTGCAAAATTAATGAAAGATAATTTTGAAATGTCCATGATGGGTGAACTTTCGTTCTTTCTAGGACTACAAGTTCATCAATCACCCCGTGGAATTTTTATAAATCAGTCCAAATATGCTCTAGAAATTTAAAGAAACATGGAATGATGACTTGTGATACTTATAATACACCAATGGGCTATACCACAAAACTAGATGCTGACTTACATGGGACTCCTGTTGACCCTACCAAATACCGCAGTATGATTGGGTCACTCGTCTATCTCACAGCTAGTAGACCTGATATAGTATTTGCTGTCTACATGTGCTCTCGCTATCAGTCCAAACCAACTGAAAAACACCTCAGTGAGGTCAAAAGAATCCTTCGATACATAAAGGGAACCATTAACTTGGGAATCTGGTATCCGAAGGATTCTGGTTTTGAACTAATTGCTTTTTCAGATGCTGACCATGCAGGATGTTTAGACACACGCAAAAGTACATCTGGTGGATTACAGTTTCTTGGAGATAAACTTGTGTCATGGCAATCAAAGAAGCAGGACTGCACATCACTGTCATCTACAGAATCTGAATATGTAGCTATGTCTGCTTGTTGTGCTCAAGTCATCTGGATGAGATCACAACTTAAGGATTATGGCTACCTATTCAACAAGATTCCAATCTACTGTGATTCCAAGAGTGCCATTGCTATCTCCTGCAACACAGTTCATCACTGCAAATCCAAACACATTGATCTCCGTTATCACTTCATCAAAGAGCATGTTGAAAAGGGTACCGTTGAACTGTATTTTGTTGGGACTGAGTATCAATTGGCGGACTTACTTACCAAATCTTTAGCACCATCAAGGTTTGCTAGTCTAGTTCACCAAATTGGTATGCCATGTTTGACTCCAGATGATCTGGAAAAATTTTTAAAACACAATTGATCGTCAAACATCAAAACTATCTTTGTATATATTTTTTCAAAAACAAAATACAAAAATATAAAACCAATCAAAAACACAAAAAGATTTTTGTTCAATTAAAAAAAAAAATGCAAGTATATACCACTCTTTTCAACACTAATTTTTTGTAAAATGTCTTTAATTATTAAAAACAAGTGTTGAGGGGGAGGAAAAGTATTTTTAAAATTTTCTCAAAATATTTACTTTTATACTTGCATTTTACCAAAAATATTACGTTTTTTTTTTATCAAAAGTGATGCTTCAAAAGGTATTTCGGGTTACTCTCCTTGACCATTATTATAAATTTTAAGTTTTTATTAAGACTACGGTCTAAGGTCAAGGGGGAGTACCACAAGTTGTTCTTGTCGTTAAACTTGGTGTAGTTAACTTAAGTTAGTATTAATATGAGAGTGAATTTGAGTATTAGGATTGAATGCAACATAAGGTTTAAGGGCCAAATGTGTCAATATGTGATAATTGTTTTTACCACTAGTCAAAACACACTTTGACCGATCATTCAATACACTGACAATCATATTTACTATTCTCACCAACTCGATCTACGGCTCACAATCAAACTCCAAATCCTATCACTAATCTTCTAATCTGTAAGTATAATAAGGCTTTGATTATGATTATTAACAACGGTTTTTAATTTTACCTTAATCCAACGGCTAGTTTTTCCATTATCATGTAAATTAGCTTTAGGGTTTTGCGTAGGATCGGACCCAGAAAGTTGTTGTGATATGGTTAAATTGGCTTGTGGGAAATGTTCTTAGGATGATTATAAACATGTTTTGATACTCAAATCGTACCCAGAAACACTAAATTGATTGATTTGAATTTAGGGTTCATACGAGTTTTTAGGGATTCTTGATTTTGAGTGTTATGATGTGAATTGTTGATAGGGATAGTGTTTATACATGCCTAGGAACTCAATCTTGTGGTTTAATTGCTTGTATTACAACTAATTGTTCATGAATCTAGGATTGAGGGCTCGTTGACACTAGCAGCTTTGATCTTTTGTTTTTGTGGATATTTGTTGTTATAATTTGGTACACTTGATCCTTAGGGTGTATGTTACATTTGCCCTAATCCAATTTTAACCCAGAATCATGTTTTGATTAGATGAGATTTGATGTTCATGCGTTTCTACGCATAAGTTTGGTAGTGTGCATGTTTACGCGTAAAAAATTGTGTGTATTAAGTGAGTTGGTATAAACATTGATCAGTGGTCAGGAATCAAAAGACTTGATTTTTTCAAAGGTGATTTACGTCAAAACGTTTCTACGCATAAGATATTCATCCTACGCGTAAGATTGAATCTTACGCGTAAGATTCGACACGTTGAAAAACATTGTCTTGGATAAGACAATGTTTACGCATAAAAGATAAACTTACGCATAAGTTTTGATCTTACGCATAAGTCTTGATCTTACGCATAAGTCATAACCTACGCACAAGTTATATCTTACGCATAAGGTTCAATCCTTTGCATAAGCTCTAATCTTACGCATAAGATATAATCCTACGCGTAAAATTATGTAACACCCACAAAATACCGCAGCGGAAGACTGTGTCATAGGGGTGCTACTTCATAATACAAAGTACAAGTTATAGAAAACGAACTCTAAATGAGACGTTTTGAAAAGTTACCATTCGATTAATGAATTCAAAGTTACAAACATGAGATTCCAAAGTATGATACATAAATGTATACAAAGTGTTTGAATGGTAAATGATAAAAGCGTAAGTCTTCAGAATATGCAGCTGGACTCTAAGTTCCTCGCACTAGCTATCGCCTTACTAACCTGAGATAAACATGCTAAAGTGTCAACACAATGGTTGGTGAGTTCATAGAGTTTGTCTTAAAACAGTTGAAAAAGTCTTAAAAGAATGATCACACAGCAAAGGCATCGTGAATCCACTCAGTTGCAATTCCCGCCATAAGAGACTTGCAACCTGTGTGTTCACAACCCACTGCTACAATATATAGTATGATAAAGACATGTATAAGTTCATCAAGACAATTAAGCAATTAGTCGTGAGTCTACTCTTCATCTCCGAAGACCTCACGTTTATGATGTATCCAACATTCGCAAATGTTAGGATGTATTAAAGACAACTGGGAGTCAATTCCCAAAGACAACTGGGAGCCACTTCCCAAAGACAACTGGGAGTCAATTCCCAAAGACAACTACTAGTCAATAAATAGAATAACGCAATTAAGTATAACGCAGTCATGTATGTAAGCAATCAAGTATAACACAGTCAAGTATAGACGTTTTGAGTATTTGTACAAGTAAACAAGTAGTTGAGCATGTGTCTCCCCCAAAGAGTTAAGACAAGTACGAAAAGAGTAGGGGCTATAACTCACCTTAAGTCTATGTAATGAGAAATGAAAGTGGTAGTCGAATCGCGAAAGTCTCTAAGAGCAGCCTATAATAGAACGTTGCGACTTAGGTTTGGAGTAATGTCTAAGAACGCGAAGAATTGCCCATATATGTCTTGCATAATGTTCATGATGTAGTACTTAGTATATAGTGTAAGTCGTTGAATATAAATGGTCTATGAAACATGTATAAGTTGTAAATCTCTTACTACCGTTCGGGCCGACATAATTCAGAAGTCATGGAGTAAACGTTCGAGGAGCCAGGACACTTTAACTCGTAAATCCACAACTCGTCTCGACGGCTTACTTAATGAACTCCTCACATGAGGCTCCCTACTATTGTAGTATTTGATAACATATATATATATAAGCTTTTTGATCTTTAGAAGTTATATGGTCTTTAGCTGTGGCTTTGCCGTGACCTTGGTCATTGTTACCATGGTCTTAAGACTCAACCTTGGCTTTAGCCATGGTTGTGGTCTTGGCTTTAGGTCATTAGACCTCTTGGTCTCATCTAAATATAATCATTATATAGTAACTTTGGTCTAAAAATGGCTTGAAGAAAATATCACTCGGAAAGCCTTTTCAGGGCTCGAGCTTCTTTGTTCCTGAACGAAAACGTCGTTCCGGACAACTTTTGTGTTTTAACTTTTTGATGAATCGGACCAGAAGTGGGACTTTCAAATTGGCAGAATGCAAACAGGAGGTTATGGGCAGTTTCGGCGTTTTGGTGTCGCTAACTTCTTATGGTCATAACTTTTGACTCGTGTACTCGTTTTGGGTGATTCAAATTGCTATGTTTTCCTTGTTAAGTCCTCTTTAACAGTAAGTAAGTGTCAAATATCAAAGTTATACTATTGTGGTCGTGGTTTTCCATAAAAATCACTAGTTCGCTTGTTTACTTGTCATAAGTTAACATATGTATACCAATACTTGTTTTATCCATTTTTAAACATCATGAACACAATACAAAGACCATATATCGCATGAAAGAAACATAATAAGCATGAAATGATATTGAGCAAGAAAGTGTATAAGGGTTTGCTTACAACTTTTGGCCTTAATGAAAAAGGGAAACTAGGACAAGAACTAGGACTTTGATTGAACAAGCTTTCCTCCTTTGCAACCTATGATAAACCGAGGTTATTTGAAGATTATAACGACGCCTTCTTGAAGTCCAAAGCTATTTGAAGATTATAACGACGTCTTTTTGGAGACTTTAAAGTTATAACAACTTTTCTTAGAAAATTTCCAAGATTGAAGATCAAACACTAGTTTTCTTTCAAAAACTAGTTAACTTTCTTACAAAATATAAGAAAAGTGCCTTAGGTTTTAGGACTTAAAGGTTATAAGAAGGTGTGGTGCAAGTTTTCTATGTGTTATTAGTTGGCTATTTATAGGATGAGAAAAATAGTTAACCATATATTGGGTTAGAATGTAACCATGGTTAATTTAGACACTTGTAAACATCCTAGAGATCAATGGTCAAGATCAAGCCACAAAATGGTGACTCCCCCCCCTAAATGGCGGTTTGGAATGGATAAGATGACTAGATGATGAGTCTTGGTGTTATCTTGCTTAGTTTGTGCATTTTGACTCCGTAAATTGCTAACCGTAAGCTTTTAAGTCACGAAACGTAAAACCGGGTATCCTAAAAATATGAAACTTGAAAGTATGGTCAAACATGTCAATATAGTCCATAATAAAATATAAAATGAGTGGTAGGTTCTATCGGGTGCGAAAACCCTGCTAAAAACTGGAAACACGGGTCTAAAACGCGTAATTCGCGTAAAACGCTGAACTGAAAAACGTAAAATTCCGAAACTTTTGGAATTGTCCTAAAATGAGAGAAAATCATATTTCTATTGTTTATAATGTTTTATGGACATATCGGGATGCTAGAAGGACGTTTAAACCTAAAAGTAAATCTCGGACACGGCTTTGTGATTTTTGCAGAAATGATCCGACGAGCGTCAAACTCTCGGATTATCGTTAAAATAGTTTAACTTACGAGAATATGAAATAAAAATTTCTGAGATGAATAGTGAAAAGTGAATAGTAAAAAGTGAATAGTAAAAAGTGAATAGTAAAAAGTGAATAGTAAAATTTTCGGGAATAAAAGTTAACATGAAATTGCGAATTGTTACAGTCTCTACCCCTTAAGGAAACTTCGTCCCGAAGTTTAGTGTGTCTAGGAGAATTCAGGATCTCTAAAATAGTGGTGTTTACTCTGATTCGTCTAAGATTCTGGTTAAGGAGTTGTATCGGCTACAATTAAGCCCACTTATTTATAACACATTACTTACATAAAGAAGCGTCCAAATTTATGTAAGTAAGGTCTCATAAACTTATGGTTCGGTGATTTACAATTTCTTTATTTAACTGAAGAGGCGTCCCAATCCATTTAAATAAGGAGATTCTAAAACATCCTACTTAAGAATTTCCGACACAAAATCGGCCTTCTGAGGCAGATGGTAAGATAATCCAGTCATCAAATCCCTAAAGCTAAGCAATAATATTATTTAACTCAAATCTTGTGTCTCATCAAACACAAGATTAAGTTAACTAATTAGTTATTACTGAGCTCCATGTTTTTAATGACTCGACGAATCTCTGGGGCTCCTTATAATACTAAAGTCACATCATCTAACAGCGTGGAACTAAGCAAACGTCTAACCAAAAAGCACATGTGTATGTATTGTGTGTAAGGCAAATAAAGAGGAAGGTCCCAACGTATATAGCAGTTATAGTCTAGGCACTAAATGCAACCTAGTTCTCTATAACCAAGGCTCTGATACCAATCTGTAACACCCCCAAAATACCGCAGCGGAAGACTGTGTCATAGGGGTGCTACTTCATAATACAAAGTACAAGTTATAGAAAACGAACTCTAAATGAGACGTTTTGAAAAGTTACCATTCGATTAATGAATTCAAAGTTACAAACATGAGATTCCAAAGTATGATACATAAATGTATACAAAGTGTTTGAATGGTAAATGATAAAAGCGTAAGTCTTCAGAATATGCAGCTGGACTCTAAGTTCCTCGCACTAGCTATCGCCTTACTAACCTGAGATAAACATGCTAAAGTGTCAACACAATGGTTGGTGAGTTCATAGAGTTTGTCTTAAAACAGTTGAAAAAGTCTTAAAAGAATGATCACACAGCAAAGGCATCGTGAATCCACTCAGTTGCAATTCCCGCCATAAGAGACTTGCAACCTGTGTGTTCACAACCCACTGCTACAATATATAGTATGATAAAGACATGTATAAGTTCATCAAGACAATTAAGCAATTAGTCGTGAGTCTACTCTTCATCTCCGAAGACCTCACGTTTATGATGTATCCAACATTCGCAAATGTTAGGATGTATTAAAGACAACTGGGAGTCAATTCCCAAAGACAACTGGGAGCCACTTCCCAAAGACAACTGGGAGTCAATTCCCAAAGACAACTACTAGTCAATAAATAGAATAACGCAATTAAGTATAACGCAGTCATGTATGTAAGCAATCAAGTATAACACAGTCAAGTATAGACGTTTTGAGTATTTGTACAAGTAAACAAGTAGTTGAGCATGTGTCTCCCCCAAAGAGTTAAGACAAGTACGAAAAGAGTAGGGGCTATAACTCACCTTAAGTCTATGTAATGAGAAATGAAAGTGGTAGTCGAATCGCGAAAGTCTCTAAGAGCAGCCTATAATAGAACGTTGCGACTTAGGTTTGGAGTAATGTCTAAGAACGCGAAGAATTGCCCATATATGTCTTGCATAATGTTCATGATGTAGTACTTAGTATATAGTGTAAGTCGTTGAATATAAATGGTCTATGAAACATGTATAAGTTGTAAATCTCTTACTACCGTTCGGGCCGACATAATTCAGAAGTCATGGAGTAAACGTTCGAGGAGCCAGGACACTTTAACTCGTAAATCCACAACTCGTCTCGACGGCTTACTTAATGAACTCCTCACATGAGGCTCCCTACTATTGTAGTATTTGATAACATATATATATATAAGCTTTTTGATCTTTAGAAGTTATATGGTCTTTAGCCGTGGCTTTGCCGTGACCTTGGTCATTGTTACCATGGTCTTAAGACTCAACCTTGGCTTTAGCCATGGTTGTGGTCTTGGCTTTAGGTCATTAGACCTCTTGGTCTCATCTAAATATAATCATTATATAGTAACTTTGGTCTAAAAATGGCTTGAAGAAAATATCACTCGGAAAGCCTTTTCAGGGCTCGAGCTTCTTTGTTCCTGAACGAAAACGTCGTTCCGGACAACTTTCGTGTTTTAACTTTTTGATGAATCGGACCAGAAGTGGGACTTTCAAATTGGCAGAATGCAAACAGGAGGTTATGGGCAGTTTCGGCGTTTTGGTGTCGCTAACTTCTTATGGTCATAACTTTTGACTCGTGTACTCGTTTTGGGTGATTCAAATTGCTATGTTTTCCTTGTTAATCCTCTTTAACAGTAAGTAAGTGTCAAATATCAAAGTTATACTATTGTGGTCGTGGTTTTCCATAAAAATCACTAGTTCGCTTGTTTACTTGTCACAAGTTAACATATGTATACCAATACTTGTTTTATCCATTTTTAAACATCATGAACACAATACAAAGACCATATATCGCATGAAAGAAACATAATAAGCATGAAATGATATTGAGCAAGAAAGTGTATAAGGGTTTGCTTACAACTTTTGGCCTTAATGAAAAAGGGAAACTAGGACAAGAACTAGGACTTTGATTGAACAAGCTTTCCTCCTTTGCAACCTATGATAAACCGAGGTTATTTGAAGATTATAACGACGCCTTCTTGAAGTCCAAAGCTATTTGAAGATTATAACGACGTCTTTTTGGAGACTTTAAAGTTATAACAACTTTTCTTAGAAAATTTCCAAGATTGAAGATCAAACACTAGTTTTCTTTCAAAAACTAGTTAACTTTCTTACAAAATATAAGAAAAGTGCCTTAGGTTTTAGGACTTAAAGGTTATAAGAAGGTGTGGTGCAAGTTTTCTATGTGTTATTAGTTGGCTATTTATAGGATGAGAAAAATAGTTAACCATATATTGGGTTAGAATGTAACCATGGTTAATTTAGACACTTGTAAACATCCTAGAGATCAATGGTCAAGATCAAGCCACAAAATGGTGACTCCCCCCCCTAAATGGCGGTTTGGAATGGATAAGATGACTAGATGATGAGTCTTGGTGTTATCTTGCTTAGTTTGTGCATTTTGACTCCGTAAATTGCTAACCGTAAGCTTTTAAGTCACGAAACGTAAAACCGGGTATCCTAAAAATATGAAACTTGAAAGTATGGTCAAACATGTCAATATAGTCCATAATAAAATATAAAATGAGTGGTAGGTTCTATCGGGTGCGAAAACCCTGCTAAAAACTGGAAACACGGGTCTAAAACGCGTAATTCGCGTAAAACGCTGAACTGAAAAACGTAAAATTCCGAAACTTTTGGAATTGTCCTAAAATGAGAGAAAATCATATTTCTATTGTTTATAATGTTTTATGGACATATCGGGATGCTAGAAGGACGTTTAAACCTAAAAGTAAATCTCGGACACGGCTTTGTGATTTTTGCAGAAATGATCCGACGAGCGTCAAACTCTCGGATTATCGTTAAAATAGTTTAACTTACGAGAATATGAAATAAAAATTTCTGAGATGAATAGTGAAAAGTGAATAGTAAAAAGTGAATAGTAAAAAGTGAATAGTAAAAAGTGAATAGTAAAATTTTCGGGAATAAAAGTTAACATGAAATTGCGAATTGTTACAGTCTCTACCCCTTAAGGAAACTTCGTCCCGAAGTTTAGTGTGTCTAGGAGAATTCAGGATCTCTAAAATAGTGGTGTTTACTCTGATTCGTCTAAGATTCTGGTTAAGGAGTTGTATCGGCTACAATTAAGCCCACTTATTTATAACACATTACTTACATAAAGAAGCGTCCAAATTTATGTAAGTAAGGTCTCATAAACTTATGGTTCGGTGATTTACAATTTCTTTATTTAACTGAAGAGGCGTCCCAATCCATTTAAATAAGGAGATTCTAAAACATCCTACTTAAGAATTTCCGACACAAAATCGGCCTTCTGAGGCAGATGGTAAGATAATCCAGTCATCAAATCCCTAAAGCTAAGCAATAATATTATTTAACTCAAATCTTGTGTCTCATCAAACACAAGATTAAGTTAACTAATTAGTTATTACTGAGCTCCATGTTTTTAATGACTCGACGAATCTCTGGGGCTCCTTATAATACTAAAGTCACATCATCTAACAGCGTGGAACTAAGCAAACGTCTAACCAAAAAGCACATGTGTATGTATTGTGTGTAAGGCAAATAAAGAGGAAGGTCCCAACGTATATAGCAGTTATAGTCTAGGCACTAAATGCAACCTAGTTCTCTATAACCAAGGCTCTGATACCAATCTGTAACACCCCCAAAATACCGCAGCGGAAGACTGTGTCATAGGGGTGCTACTTCATAATACAAAGTACAAGTTATAGAAAACGAACTCTAAATGAGACGTTTTGAAAAGTTACCATTCGATTAATGAATTCAAAGTTACAAACATGAGATTCCAAAGTATGATACATAAATGTATACAAAGTGTTTGAATGGTAAATGATAAAAGCGTAAGTCTTCAGAATATGCAGCTGGACTCTAAGTTCCTCGCACTAGCTATCGCCTTACTAACCTGAGATAAACATGCTAAAGTGTCAACACAATGGTTGGTGAGTTCATAGAGTTTGTCTTAAAACAGTTGAAAAAGTCTTAAAAGAATGATCACACAGCAAAGGCATCGTGAATCCACTCAGTTGCAATTCCCGCCATAAGAGACTTGCAACCTGTGTGTTCACAACCCACTGCTACAATATATAGTATGATAAAGACATGTATAAGTTCATCAAGACAATTAAGCAATTAGTCGTGAGTCTACTCTTCATCTCCGAAGACCTCACGTTTATGATGTATCCAACATTCGCAAATGTTAGGATGTATTAAAGACAACTGGGAGTCAATTCCCAAAGACAACTGGGAGCCACTTCCCAAAGACAACTGGGAGTCAATTCCCAAAGACAACTACTAGTCAATAAATAGAATAACGCAATTAAGTATAACGCAGTCATGTATGTAAGCAATCAAGTATAACACAGTCAAGTATAGACGTTTTGAGTATTTGTACAAGTAAACAAGTAGTTGAGCATGTGTCTCCCCCAAAGAGTTAAGACAAGTACGAAAAGAGTAGGGGCTATAACTCACCTTAAGTCTATGTAATGAGAAATGAAAGTGGTAGTCGAATCGCGAAAGTCTCTAAGAGCAGCCTATAATAGAACGTTGCGACTTAGGTTTGGAGTAATGTCTAAGAACGCGAAGAATTGCCCATATATGTCTTGCATAATGTTCATGATGTAGTACTTAGTATATAGTGTAAGTCGTTGAATATAAATGGTCTATGAAACATGTATAAGTTGTAAATCTCTTACTACCGTTCGGGCCGACATAATTCAGAAGTCATGGAGTAAACGTTCGAGGAGCCAGGACACTTTAACTCGTAAATCCACAACTCGTCTCGACGGCTTACTTAATGAACTCCTCACATGAGGCTCCCTACTATTGTAGTATTTGATAACATATATATATATAAGCTTTTTGATCTTTAGAAGTTATATGGTCTTTAGCCGTGGCTTTGCCGTGACCTTGGTCATTGTTACCATGGTCTTAAGACTCAACCTTGGCTTTAGCCATGGTTGTGGTCTTGGCTTTAGGTCATTAGACCTCTTGGTCTCATCTAAATATAATCATTATATAGTAACTTTGGTCTAAAAATGGCTTGAAGAAAATATCACTCGGAAAGCCTTTTCAGGGCTCGAGCTTCTTTGTTCCTGAACGAAAACGTCGTTCCGGACAACTTTCGTGTTTTAACTTTTTGATGAATCGGACCAGAAGTGGGACTTTCAAATTGGCAGAATGCAAACAGGAGGTTATGGGCAGTTTCGGCGTTTTGGTGTCGCTAACTTCTTATGGTCATAACTTTTGACTCGTGTACTCGTTTTGGGTGATTCAAATTGCTATGTTTTCCTTGTTAATCCTCTTTAACAGTAAGTAAGTGTCAAATATCAAAGTTATACTATTGTGGTCGTGGTTTTCCATAAAAATCACTAGTTCGCTTGTTTACTTGTCACAAGTTAACATATGTATACCAATACTTGTTTTATCCATTTTTAAACATCATGAACACAATACAAAGACCATATATCGCATGAAAGAAACATAATAAGCATGAAATGATATTGAGCAAGAAAGTGTATAAGGGTTTGCTTACAACTTTTGGCCTTAATGAAAAAGGGAAACTAGGACAAGAACTAGGACTTTGATTGAACAAGCTTTCCTCCTTTGCAACCTATGATAAACCGAGGTTATTTGAAGATTATAACGACGCCTTCTTGAAGTCCAAAGCTATTTGAAGATTATAACGACGTCTTTTTGGAGACTTTAAAGTTATAACAACTTTTCTTAGAAAATTTCCAAGATTGAAGATCAAACACTAGTTTTCTTTCAAAAACTAGTTAACTTTCTTACAAAATATAAGAAAAGTGCCTTAGGTTTTAGGACTTAAAGGTTATAAGAAGGTGTGGTGCAAGTTTTCTATGTGTTATTAGTTGGCTATTTATAGGATGAGAAAAATAGTTAACCATATATTGGGTTAGAATGTAACCATGGTTAATTTAGACACTTGTAAACATCCTAGAGATCAATGGTCAAGATCAAGCCACAAAATGGTGACTCCCCCCCCTAAATGGCGGTTTGGAATGGATAAGATGACTAGATGATGAGTCTTGGTGTTATCTTGCTTAGTTTGTGCATTTTGACTCCGTAAATTGCTAACCGTAAGCTTTTAAGTCACGAAACGTAAAACCGGGTATCCTAAAAATATGAAACTTGAAAGTATGGTCAAACATGTCAATATAGTCCATAATAAAATATAAAATGAGTGGTAGGTTCTATCGGGTGCGAAAACCCTGCTAAAAACTGGAAACACGGGTCTAAAACGCGTAATTCGCGTAAAACGCTGAACTGAAAAACGTAAAATTCCGAAACTTTTGGAATTGTCCTAAAATGAGAGAAAATCATATTTCTATTGTTTATAATGTTTTATGGACATATCGGGATGCTAGAAGGACGTTTAAACCTAAAAGTAAATCTCGGACACGGCTTTGTGATTTTTGCAGAAATGATCCGACGAGCGTCAAACTCTCGGATTATCGTTAAAATAGTTTAACTTACGAGAATATAAAATAAAATTTTCTGAGATGAATAGTGAAAAGTGAATAGTAAAAAGTGAATAGTAAAATTTTCGGGAATAAAAGTTAACATGAAATTGCGAATTGTTACAGTCTCTACCCCTTAAGGAAACTTCGTCCCGAAGTTTAGTGTGTCTAGGAGAATTCAGGATCTCTAAAATAGTGGTGTTTACTCTGATTCGTCTAAGATTCTGGTTAAGGAGTTGTATCGGCTACAATTAAGCCCACTTATTTATAACACATTACTTACATAAAGAAGCGTCCAAATTTATGTAAGTAAGGTCTCATAAACTTATGGTTCGGTGATTTACAATTTCTTTATTTAACTGAAGAGGCGTCCCAATCCATTTAAATAAGGAGATTCTAAAACATCCTACTTAAGAATTTCCGACACAAAATCGGCCTTCTGAGGCAGATGGTAAGATAATCCAGTCATCAAATCCCTAAAGCTAAGCAATAATATTATTTAACTCAAATCTTGTGTCTCATCAAACACAAGATTAAGTTAACTAATTAGTTATTACTGAGCTCCATGTTTTTAATGACTCGACGAATCTCTGGGGCTCCTTATAATACTAAAGTCACATCATCTAACAGCGTGGAACTAAGCAAACGTCTAACCAAAAAGCACATGTGTATGTATTGTGTGTAAGGCAAATAAAGAGGAAGGTCCCAACGTATATAGCAGTTATAGTCTAGGCACTAAATGCAACCTAGTTCTCTATAACCAAGGCTCTGATACCAATCTGTAACACCCCCAAAATACCGCAGCGGAAGACTGTGTCATAGGGGTGCTACTTCATAATACAAAGTACAAGTTATAGAAAACGAACTCTAAATGAGACGTTTTGAAAAGTTACCATTCGATTAATGAATTCAAAGTTACAAACATGAGATTCCAAAGTATGATACATAAATGTATACAAAGTGTTTGAATGGTAAATGATAAAAGCGTAAGTCTTCAGAATATGCAGCTGGACTCTAAGTTCCTCGCACTAGCTATCGCCTTACTAACCTGAGATAAACATGCTAAAGTGTCAACACAATGGTTGGTGAGTTCATAGAGTTTGTCTTAAAACAGTTGAAAAAGTCTTAAAAGAATGATCACACAGCAAAGGCATCGTGAATCCACTCAGTTGCAATTCCCGCCATAAGAGACTTGCAACCTGTGTGTTCACAACCCACTGCTACAATATATAGTATGATAAAGACATGTATAAGTTCATCAAGACAATTAAGCAATTAGTCGTGAGTCTACTCTTCATCTCCGAAGACCTCACGTTTATGATGTATCCAACATTCGCAAATGTTAGGATGTATTAAAGACAACTGGGAGTCAATTCCCAAAGACAACTGGGAGCCACTTCCCAAAGACAACTGGGAGTCAATTCCCAAAGACAACTACTAGTCAATAAATAGAATAACGCAATTAAGTATAACGCAGTCATGTATGTAAGCAATCAAGTATAACACAGTCAAGTATAGACGTTTTGAGTATTTGTACAAGTAAACAAGTAGTTGAGCATGTGTCTCCCCCAAAGAGTTAAGACAAGTACGAAAAGAGTAGGGGCTATAACTCACCTTAAGTCTATGTAATGAGAAATGAAAGTGGTAGTCGAATCGCGAAAGTCTCTAAGAGCAGCCTATAATAGAACGTTGCGACTTAGGTTTGGAGTAATGTCTAAGAACGCGAAGAATTGCCCATATATGTCTTGCATAATGTTCATGATGTAGTACTTAGTATATAGTGTAAGTCGTTGAATATAAATGGTCTATGAAACATGTATAAGTTGTAAATCTCTTACTACCGTTCGGGCCGACATAATTCAGAAGTCATGGAGTAAACGTTCGAGGAGCCAGGACACTTTAACTCGTAAATCCACAACTCGTCTCGACGGCTTACTTAATGAACTCCTCACATGAGGCTCCCTACTATTGTAGTATTTGATAACATATATATATATAAGCTTTTTGATCTTTAGAAGTTATATGGTCTTTAGCCGTGGCTTTGCCGTGACCTTGGTCATTGTTACCATGGTCTTAAGACTCAACCTTGGCTTTAGCCATGGTTGTGGTCTTGGCTTTAGGTCATTAGACCTCTTGGTCTCATCTAAATATAATCATTATATAGTAACTTTGGTCTAAAAATGGCTTGAAGAAAATATCACTCGGAAAGCCTTTTCAGGGCTCGAGCTTCTTTGTTCCTGAACGAAAACGTCGTTCCGGACAACTTTCGTGTTTTAACTTTTTGATGAATCGGACCAGAAGTGGGACTTTCAAATTGGCAGAATGCAAACAGGAGGTTATGGGCAGTTTCGGCGTTTTGGTGTCGCTAACTTCTTATGGTCATAACTTTTGACTCGTGTACTCGTTTTGGGTGATTCAAATTGCTATGTTTTCCTTGTTAATCCTCTTTAACAGTAAGTAAGTGTCAAATATCAAAGTTATACTATTGTGGTCGTGGTTTTCCATAAAAATCACTAGTTCGCTTGTTTACTTGTCACAAGTTAACATATGTATACCAATACTTGTTTTATCCATTTTTAAACATCATGAACACAATACAAAGACCATATATCGCATGAAAGAAACATAATAAGCATGAAATGATATTGAGCAAGAAAGTGTATAAGGGTTTGCTTACAACTTTTGGCCTTAATGAAAAAGGGAAACTAGGACAAGAACTAGGACTTTGATTGAACAAGCTTTCCTCCTTTGCAACCTATGATAAACCGAGGTTATTTGAAGATTATAACGACGCCTTCTTGAAGTCCAAAGCTATTTGAAGATTATAACGACGTCTTTTTGGAGACTTTAAAGTTATAACAACTTTTCTTAGAAAATTTCCAAGATTGAAGATCAAACACTAGTTTTCTTTCAAAAACTAGTTAACTTTCTTACAAAATATAAGAAAAGTGCCTTAGGTTTTAGGACTTAAAGGTTATAAGAAGGTGTGGTGCAAGTTTTCTATGTGTTATTAGTTGGCTATTTATAGGATGAGAAAAATAGTTAACCATATATTGGGTTAGAATGTAACCATGGTTAATTTAGACACTTGTAAACATCCTAGAGATCAATGGTCAAGATCAAGCCACAAAATGGTGACTCCCCCCCCCCTAAATGGCGGTTTGGAATGGATAAGATGACTAGATGATGAGTCTTGGTGTTATCTTGCTTAGTTTGTGCATTTTGACTCCGTAAATTGCTAACCGTAAGCTTTTAAGTCACGAAACGTAAAACCGGGTATCCTAAAAATATGAAACTTGAAAGTATGGTCAAACATGTCAATATAGTCCATAATAAAATATAAAATGAGTGGTAGGTTCTATCGGGTGCGAAAACCCTGCTAAAAACTGGAAACACGGGTCTAAAACGCGTAATTCGCGTAAAACGCTGAACTGAAAAACGTAAAATTCCGAAACTTTTGGAATTGTCCTAAAATGAGAGAAAATCATATTTCTATTGTTTATAATGTTTTATGGACATATCGGGATGCTAGAAGGACGTTTAAACCTAAAAGTAAATCTCGGACACGGCTTTGTGATTTTTGCAGAAATGATCCGACGAGCGTCAAACTCTCGGATTATCGTTAAAATAGTTTAACTTACGAGAATATGAAATAAAAATTTCTGAGATGAATAGTGAAAAGTGAATAGTAAAAAGTGAATAGTAAAATTTTCGGGAATAAAAGTTAACATGAAATTGCGAATTGTTACAAATTAAGCCTACGCAAAAGACTGAACTTACGCGTAACATATAAAGTTATGCGTAGACTTTGCACCTACGCTTAATATCATTTCTTACGCATAAGTCATGTTATGCGTAGGTTTTCCAACTTACGCGTAACATTGTCAAACTTCATGAAATTGTCTAAGTGTTGTAATATTTTCAAATCTGTAATCTCTTGTAATGATAAACTCATGTTGTAACTAGATGGTTATAAGTTTCTACCAAGTGTTAACTTCTAAAAACACAAGTTTGTCATATAACAAAAGTTTTTACACACAAACACCCACTGATCAATTCAAAAATGTGCACAATCATGTAATTGAATGTCTGAGCTAACAAAGTAAATCATTGCCATGTTTGTGTTTGTTTATGATCAATTCAGATGGCAGAACACAATGACATTCCTTATGGACCAGAACCTGAACCAAAACTCTCCTGGGAAGAAACCTTTCCCGAAGATTACACCAGGAAGATAGGCAAGAACAACTTACGAATCAACTTCAACAAAATCACATGCAATGAATCATCATGCATTGTAGCTGTGGATGTTCTCCTCTATCACCCAAACAAGATCCTGTTCACTAAGTCAGCATCAGTGGCCTGCTTCTACATACACCAGTTCTGGCACACACTTTAGCTAGACCTTGGGGAAGAATCCTTCACTTGCATGCTTCACAACAGACAAGTCACTGTGGACATAGATACACTTAGGAATGTTCTTGGGTTACCCGAACTTGGTCCAGATGAAGAATCTGATCAAGTACCTAACGAGGAAGAGCTGATAGAGTGGTTACGGGATATTGGCTACGATGAATCAGAAGAAGTAGTGACAAGACACTCTAGGGTCAACATCAGATTTCTTCCACAACCATGGAGAACCCTGTACATTCTGATTGCTAAGTCCTTATCTGGGAGAGACACTGGTCATGAACACCCCAAGCTCCAACACCTCAAACTCTTCTGGGCCGTGGCAAACGTCAAGAAGGTGGATTATGCCAGCATTATCTGGGAAGACCTTGTGTGGCATATACAACACAAGACCACCAACATTCCATTTGTTCGTTTCACCAAACTACTCATCGAAAGCTTCCTTTGTGAGTATGATGATATTCCACAGAGACTTGATGATGAAGCCAAGCATACTTTCAGAAATGAAGAAACTCTCAGAATTATTAAGAGACTTGACACCAGCACACGTAAGCAAGGAAAGAAATTTCCCGATTGTCTCTTAAATGATAACGTAAAGCTTTGCAAGAATTACAAGTACTACCTTCAAGCTCTCGATGAAGACAAAGTTGGTTTCTTGGACGAAGTTGTTCTACCATCGTTCATGCAAAAGAAGGGGAAGAAAGGTAGCAAGTCTGGGAGCTCCGGCAGTTCAACCAAGTCTAAACAAAAGAAGAGGGGTACACTCAAGATAAGAATTCCTGTCAAGAAACCAGCATCCACTCCTGAACCCACACAACCACCTTCTCCAAAACCGTCTGACTCAGAAACCGAATTCGACGAAGGTCCAGTTTATAGGGAAACCTATGCCAATATCAACGAGAATGTTAACCTTGAAGATATTGATGATAAAGACTTGACGTTCGAAGATTGGGAGAAAAACATTGATGAATTTGCTGATAATGCTGAATACCCAGCAGATCTCAATCAAAGACCGTTCACTGAAGCAGAGACAAAATTGGAAGAAAAAAGGATCAGGAAAGAGAAGCTGAAGGAACCTATGACTGCTGAACAAGAGTATGCTCACTCAAACATTGGCCTTTCAGTAGAAGAAGAAAATGAAAGAGCTCTCAAGTTGGGTCTCCTCCACAGCAAGATAGATGCATTCCAAGCTGATCAACCTCCACCTCCTGTGTTCTCTCAAACTAATGAAGCTGGCGGGTCTAGCAGTATTCCTGAACCAACTACAGGAACCAATGCTGAATTGGTCGTCTACGACACCCCCACAGTATCACCCACAGACGTAGAAATGCTTGATGCTTCAGCAGCAGAAGAAGAGGAAGAGGAGGATCACATGGATACTGAGGCTCCACATCTGTTGACTATGGAAGAAATGGAGCTCAGATAAAGGGCTCAAGAAGAAGAATTAAAGAAAAAGCAAGAAGCTGAAGAGGCTAGGCTTGAGGAGCTAGCACAAGCCAAATTGGAAGAAACAATTCGTATGGAGGAAAGCAGAAAGGCTGAAGAGGCAGCTAAGCTGGCAGAAGATAAGTTACGAAAAGAAGAAGAAGCCAAGCTTGCTGAAGATCTGAGGCTTAAGGCAGAAGCAGCCAAATTAGCCGAAGAACAAAAGCTTAAGGCCGAGGCTGACAGACTGGCTGAAGAACAAAGATTGGAAGAGGAAGCAGCCAAAGTGAAGAAAGTTGATCAACCCGAACCACAAAGAGGAGATGACAAGGACGTAACCACCAATATTGAATCTTCACAATCATCACCTCCAGCATCCGAATCTACCCATGACGAATCAATCAAGAAACCGGCAAGTACAAAAGCCTCTGCTGCATCCAAGTTGATAAAGAAAGCTTTTAGAAGAGTTCATGATAAGAAGAAAAGCAAATTGGAAAATCAGGTTGCATCACTAGCAAGCCAAGTTGCTGAATTGACAAAGCTGAATACAAACATCCAGGAGCTGCAAGAAAAGGTTGACACCTTCTTAGCTAAGGATGTGCAAGAAAACTTGGAAGCCACACTAGCAGCTCAAGCACATCAGTACATGGAACAACACTTAGTTGCTGAACTAAAAGAGTTGCTGGCACCTATGAGAGATGAACTCACCAAGTTCACAGAGCAAGCAGTCAAGAAAGTGATCCGATCTACCACGTTTACTCTTCGAGCTGATAAATCAACTTTACCACAACCGGGGTTATCAATGGACGAATTAGAAACCCAGCTCTTAGACAAATTGGCAAGTAAGTTCACATTATCACCTGAAGAAGCTAAAATCCTAGAAGCTTTGAAAGCCAAGATGACTAAAGAGACCTGCAGCACTGAGGCCGATAAACTGAAACGTCCAAGAGATGATGAAGATCAGGATCCTAACTCTCAGGCAAAGAAACAAAAGCAAGCCGAAGGACCCTCATCTCAACCAAAAGCACCGGTCATCCCTCCAACTACAACAACATCTTCACAACAACCCAAGGCATCTGGTTCCGCTCCTAAAGCCCATGACCACTTTGTTTACACAGGCGGAGACGAGATTCCTCAACCCGATGAAGTACCAGAACCGTCATCTAAGAAGAAGAAAGAAAGGAAACGAAAACATCATCAGCACAAACAGGACACCTCTTCAAAAGGCATAGAACCCAAGAAACTGAAAACTGTTCTCAAATGGCTAGACCAAGACAAAACTGCCGATTACTCTTGGTTTGACAAGATGATTAATTCGCAACCGCCACTTGCAGACAATCAAGAACCTCTCGATGGTCAAACAGTGGAATACGCTCAGTTGATTCAGCATAAGTTTCACATGAAAAAGATGAACAAGAAGGAGCTACGAAGAATCAAGAATGATGCATTCAATCTTCTGAAAGATCGGTCTGCTAACTCCATCGAACTTGAGTACCATCTAGAAAATATTGCTCGAGCTATGTCAAGCAATATTGACTGGATCAATCCTGAATCTTACGTTGATCCGGTCACAAGGAAAACCGCACCATACATAAACGACTGGTCCAAACCACTGCCTATGATTGGGAAGCCAAAGGAACCAAAGATCCCTTACAAGTTCTTCTTCAACAACGACTTGGAATTTCTGCAACTCGGCAGCAAGATTGAGAAGAAGTACGTTACATCACTTGCCTTTCTCCCTGCAGCTAGATATCTCAACAATGCCATCGAAGAAGAAGCCTCTGCCTTATTCATCGACAAAGTTGTTGACTATGACCGGAATGTACTCTATGGTATACATCATTGGCCAGATAACCGGGCACAGTACTATCGAAGCAGTAGACTCAATCAGACGATGGGTAATGTGACAAGTGATTTGAAGATAGTCTCTATTCAGTTCATTTCGACTGTCACTCACTTTGGGTACCCCTTCCTCAGCAAACTAGTACTCAAAAGACTTGATGAAAAAGAGTACGAGATTTCCGAGTCAGACTTTCCATGACTACTCCTCAACGACATAGAAGATATGTACCTGCTCAAAGTTCAAGGAAAGCTTTGCAACTTGCCCAAAGAAATGCAGCTTGCCTTTATTACAGCTCTCCAAATCTTCATTAGGCAGATAGTCATCAGAGAAAGAGTAGAAGATCTTCAACTGGGAGTGGAAAGTTATCAGAAGAAGCTAAATCTCACCAAACCTAATATGTTCGACATCCCCAACCTTCAACATCTATCTCAATACTCCTTGATCAAGCATCCGACATTTGGGTTCACATACCGCAGTGTAAACGGTCGTAACTGCTTCATGGCCTATGCAGAAATCCATAAGTTCTGTGATGAAACCCTGAAGTTCGTCAGAGATGGAATCAAAAGCAGATTAGATGACATAGCACTGGGTAAATCCAAGAAGTGGAATACCAATGAGGCCAGGGACGCTCGCAGATTCATTACAAGGATTGAGAACCAGCTGAAGCGCAGGGATCAGTTTCGGAGATTGGAAAGCTATGTTGGAGGCAGACCAGGATTTCCGGTGTTGACATTTCAGAGACCAGAATGGTAGAAAGTTGTAAGAATTTGATTTGATTTGTCAATATTATACTTGATAATGGCTTGTGCACGCATTACAGTGCACAACCCGGACTTGTAAAGAAAGGACCCTGAGGTACGCATTAGTGCCTCAATCCTAATATATGGAGCGAAGGCTTCTTACTTTTGAGTAGAATTAATCAAATATTTTATGATTTTTTATAATTCTGCTCAAAAGGACGAGTACTTCACCTCAATAAGACCTAATCACTTGTTGAGGGGGAGCACTTGTCAAAACTAAAATTACTTTGTTCTAAATCAAAAGTTCTTGGTGAATCTCCCCATAAGACTCAAAAAGGCATATTTTAATCCAAAAAGATTGTCAAAAACATCATTTTATATGCTATTTTTGAGGGGGAGAAAATGAAAAAAAGTGATTAAAATATAAGTAGCCAAAAAGGCTAAAAGTTGTATCATGTGCGAGCTAGACTCAGAAATGACCCAGGAATTGACGAGACAATAAAAGTTAGTAATATCGAAAAGACTTATCCTCGACGGGTAATAACATCAAGTTAGTTACTAGAGCTAGTTGTCACCTAAAAGCTGACAATGTATCTCTTTAACTAACCACGTAAGCGTGTCTCGAAAAGGATTTGTCTTAGTAGAAATGTACCGTCTCGAGAAACTTTCTGTGGACTTGACCAGGCCGGGTAATAACTTCAAGCTAGTTTAACTAGTGACGTAAGCATGTCTCGAATCGGTCTTGTTCACGGAAAGTGGATCAATTCAAAATGCTTGCTCCTCCCGCATGTGCAAATTTATTAAATACTTATGAGCACATGTGAAGGGGGAGCCCTTCAAAAGTGTATACAAAACTCTCAAAGTGTTAACCAAAATATTTGATTATCACAAACACTTTGAGAGATTTTCAATCAAAGGTTTCTTGGCTACTGTCGGAGTTATAAGGTGATTAAGATAGGAATAACCGTCCTATGATCCGCCAGAGCCGGAGGGATCTACCCAAGGACATCTCCCATAGTTAGAATTAGAAGTCCTTAGGTATGATACGAAAAAAAAGAGAAAAGAATGAAAGGAAAGAAGGAGTTGAAGAATTAAACAGAAAAGTAAAGAAAAGGGTAAAAAGAAATAGCCCTCCATATGTTCAACATTAGGGCAGACACCGGGTTCAATACATATGCTACTGGTTGTTGCAAAAGACAACACCGGTATTGAAGATAAAGTCGTCATGGACCCAGTGACGCAATGCACTAAACCTTCTTAACCACTCAAGTTCTCTTAAAAGAGCTTGTTTCATTCTCACGGGGAACCAGTGTAATCTATCGACTTATCTCTTAGAGATAGTTGATATTGATGTAGGAGACCCCTCCCTAGTCTCCACATAGGAAACCTAAGTGTGCACTTATAGAGTCTAGAGCCTTGAGATACATCAAAGATCTCTTAGGAACACTTAGTATTTCTACAACTGGTGTTCTACATCAATGGACACCAGCTGTAAATTATCGAGTCCTTCGCAGATCTTAGCAATCTGCCGAGAAAGTTTATGAGAGGATTACAAATGTATTTCTCAATGATTGAACGGAAACTCCTGCCAGGGTCAACATCAAGCAGCCCTGACAGCAGGTCACTTCGGTAACCCCACAAGGGTTACGCTTAGTGTTTGCGGTGGTTCCATTGCGGTCTACAGTCATGGAGTGATCCCCAGCGACTCACCCAGTCATTGAGCTACTTAGTAGGTCTCGTAAGCTCCTTCGGGAGTATCTGATATGGGAACGGCCTGGATAAGGATTAAAGGGAGTCTTCACAATATGCTGTTGATGAACTCTAATTCCTTATTTGTAAGTACCGGGTATTTATTGCTAACTGTTTACTTGCAGGTACCTCACTTCCATGATAGTAGATTCCAACATGCTCATACATACATCTTGAAGCAAATGATAGCTCCCCCAAAGATCCTAGCACTACAAAGTTCAAAGAAAGATTCTACGTCAATAAAGAAGAATCTACACAGTATAAAGACTAAAAGATCTCAGAATATGAAAAGGAACTTCATGTACGTGAAAATCAAAGTCCAAAGATGTATGAGTATGTTGGAATGGCGGACAACCACCACAGACGCAGGAGTGACGAATGGCAGACTACTTCATAACACAATCACTACATCATCACCAAAGAACAAAGACATAGAGCAAAGTACATTCATTATCATTCAACCATTTTTGAAGACGTCTAAAGCTTTACATGTCACAAGTCAACAACAAAGATGAAGACGTCAAGCAACCATGATGACCGACCCTTAGGGGGAGATTGTTGGGATCATACTTTTGTATTTTAGTCAAGTCTCGGTCATTACCTTTTGTAATAGGTTGCTTAGTTATTTATTTCACTATGTTAATGTTACTAGGCTTAAGTATGTAAGTCCATGGGCCTTTAAAGCCCATGTTTAAGTAGAATGAGGGAGGAAGGGAATGTTGCCCTACTCCTCCCTTATAAATACTAAGCTTATGTAAACATTTTATTTGTTGGTTATTTGAATACATTAAGGAAACTCTTGCAATTATTCTTCTCTCATTCTTATAATCAACCATCTCTCATTCTCATCTATTTTCTCATACTTGTTTTTACTAAATGGTGACCTAACAAAGAGGAATCATAATACAATTAGGAAACTAAATATTCTTCTTAGAATCTTCCAAATCCTCCATCTTTTTGTAGTTTCCCTTCTTGTCACTTCAAGCCCTTCATGTTTCATTCTTCTTGTTTTGTCTCATCAAATCTATAAAACCCAACAATCTTTCCCTATTTGATGATGACAAAACATACACGTTCTTGTACGAACTTCCCTAGACATGAATGAAACAATCTTATCTTCCCCTTAAGCCATGCCATACCACTCCAACATCTCTTCCCCTTTTTGTTATCAACAAATAGGGAACATATAAGCAATAGAAACTTCCCCTTGAGTGGTGCATATACATAAAATGATTCTTCAAATCTGTAGGCTGTATGTAATGATCACATGTGAAGAAAACCAAATATAACGAATTTGATGAAGAAGTAGAATTTCCCAAACTTGTGTCTTAAATCTTTACTATCCACGTAACTCCATACTTATACCTAACCATAAATATAAGTAGACCGCAATCCCTTGACAAAATCCTCAACTAATATGAGACACTGAGCACTACAATGTAACTCCTTTAAGTGATAGTCAATGTGCGCATAGAGCATCATAAGAAAAATCACACATTGCTAGATTCATCAAGCTATATGATAAGAACACAAACTTGTGAAACTCAACTACAACATCAAATAAATGATATTCAACCTTCTTCGTAATCAATTAATCCATAAGAACCAAATACGAGCCTTTTTAAAACTTTTAAGAACATAAACTTCTTCCTGTGTGTGTGAACGAACGAACAACTCTGTGTGTGTAATCCAAAACCAATCAAACTCAGCTAGACTTCCCCTTACTGCTCGTAAACCATGCATATATATTGAACCATAAAACTCTTTACGTGTCTCCATAAATCATCTTGTAGCAGTACTTTGCAATGAGACACGCAACAGTACTTTCAAACGAGCAGCAATACTTTGAGATAAACGAGCAACAGTACCTTAAAGTAGAAGTACTTTGGAACAGTACTTTGAATTCATACGAACAGTACCTTCGAATAACCAATAACTCCATTCTTGCTAAGGCATACGTACCCACATCCAAATCACAAGTCAAGCAATAGCAATATTCGAGCAGAGCAGTACGTATCAAACTTGGACAACAGTACCTTGAAAAATATGGAGCAGTACTTTGAAGCTAGCAGCAGTACTTTCACGTATATGATCAGTTATATCTCAAAACCAACTCAAATATTAACACCGATCCACAATCTTTAATAAATAAATCAATTCGTGTGAATCACCACCGACCCATGTGTGCAACAACAAAACAAATTATAATTCTGATCCATGTGTTAATGCAGTACGAGGTAGAATCATGTATGCGACAAACCTTTAATAGAGTCAACCAATCAATTTGATTCAACCATGTACCCATACGTGATTAACTAATTCACAAACCTCCACATGCACAAATCGACAAACACAATTAACCCTTGGACCCTCGATCTGAATAAAGTAGATATAGCACCAACCGCTTCCATATTGAATTAGTCACCGACCAATTTATTATAGTACGAGGATATTATATCATCAAAGAGTTCACTAATTATTTGTATGCAATTCTGAATCACCATGCAAGAAACGACAAACCTTTGAATGTGAACTCGATCCATGTTAGCAATTAAATAATCAGCGACAACTTCACATCTCCACATATCTTTCACCAACCAATTAATTTGGAAAAGATTCGAATAAGTACGAGATATCGGCACCGACCCATGATCATTGAAATCCCATGCGAATTATAAAACAGCACCACCAATTTAATTCTTAAAGCAATAATATGTAGTACGAGGTGTATATATATACCATATGCCTTTGCCCCGTCCCATGTTCTATTATTAAAACCTTATAGAATCCTTTTTACCAACCCATTAATCCCAGTACGAGGTTAACATTAATGAAATCATTATAATCGACAAATAGAACTAATGAATTTACCATGTTGTATCTTTGTCGTTGCAGATCTGTCAATACCCAAAAACAAATTTCCTTCGACAATAAAACCCATCGTACCTTCATCAACACTGCTCTTCTTTGACAACAGTAAAAACCTCTTCTCTGCAGCAGTTTTCGACACCCTATATCTTACACATAAAGGCTTCAATTCAAGATCCCACCGGTGAATAGTTATCTTGATATACTGAGAATCTCCACAAAAAATTTCAGCCCGATCCAACGGTTAACGAATGAGATATCGTCATTTGAAAACAACCCTGCAGAAAAATACGAAAATTATACCAGTTATGAATTTTTCTTTTTTTCTTCGAAAAACCTTGTAGATCCCTAGATCGAGAGCCCCCTTGCTCTGATACCACTTGATAGAACTCATGCACACGCCATCTTCTAAGAGTTCTTAGACCGTTTTGGACTCCATGTTGTTTAGACATTGATCTAGGATAAACTATAAGCACAATGATAATAATAAGCATAGCGGAATATCATAAAGATTATTATTATTATCAATAAGGTTCTTCGTCATCATCTCTAACATAATATTTATAATTTACAGCCTCAATCCTACTTGATCAAGGTAGAACGACCTTGAGGCTATACTAAACTAACACTAACACTAACCCTAGGCGTTTTCCCAAATCCCTAAGCCTAGGTTCTCACACACACACACCTTTGGTGTTTTACATCTTTGTACATACAATTAATCTAATGACCCTATGTCTCTTTATATAATAGAGACATCTAGGGTTTACAAGAGGAATCATAATACAATTAGGAAACTAAATATTCTTCTTAGAATCTTCCAAATCCTCCATCTTTTTGTAGTTTCCCTTCTTGTCACTTCAAGCCCTTCATGTTTCATTCTTCTTGTTTTGTCTCATCAAATCTATAAAACCCAACACATTTCCACTAAACAAACACCCTTCCTAATTCCATCCTAGTTAGTTTCTATAGTTTAGTTGTTTAGATTTTGTAACAAAATAAAAAAATAGTCTATAAGAGGAATATAAAAATAGTCTATAAGAGGAATATAAATTACCTGTGGCTCCCTTTTTTGGTATGTCCTCCCCAAAATTTTTGAAAAACCCTCTATATTTTTTTCACCAAATTTCGAATTCTCCCTCCACCCATTTCCATCTCCACCCACGTTTCTCACATTTCTCACCAATCACCACACACAGCCACCAATCACCAATCACCAATCACCAATCACCAATCACCAATATATTACCAATTAATCATCAGTCACATCACAACCACCATTCACCTGTCACCATCCATCATATCACTTGTCGGTCCGGCCATCAACAATGGAGGGAGGTTCATTTAGATATAAATTATGTACTTTTTTGAATTAGGAATTCATTATGTTGGAATTTTAACTTATTATTCATTTTCATTGTATATTTTATTTGTTATGGATTTGTTGGTTTCTTGTTTCTTTGGTAATGTTAACTTATCGTGTTTTTGGCTGAATAGTTTAATTAACCAACAACATAATAAAGATAACATGTTGTAATTTACACATTTTTCTTAATACACGTTTTCATATTTGACATTTGAAGCTTAATTAGATTGATGCCCAATACATTCATTCCATTATGTTGTTGCAATCCTTATTGTAAACCTATCTTATTAATTAGCTAGACACTTGTGACTTGACATTGGAACTTCATCAATCTAAATCTTCATATATGCTTATATTGGTTTAACTTGTAACTTGTAGGATATATACGTTATCATTTGACCTCAACAATAATAGCATTGACAAGTCTTGGATGACAACCTGTAGGACCAACAAATAATATATTGATGGAGTAGCATCGTTTATTAAGTATGCACTACACAACTTTCAGAAGATGAAGAACATCGACCCACGAGTTAATATACGACAGCTTAAGATGCCATGTCCGTGTACCACATGTTTAAACAAAATAGAGCAAATAGTGGATGACGTGGAGTACCATTTATTCTACTACGGAATTAATCTTAGATACACAAAATGGGATAAACATGGAGAAAAGGATGAGCAAGCAACAACAGCCCAAATACCTGATAATGCAGAAACAAAGTTTGTTGACGACACGGATTTCGACATGGAGTCACATTCAGAAATTCCAATAGATGGCCCAGCAACAGTAGAAATGGTTAGTGTTACGAAAGAAAATTTTGATGCGGATGACCTTGCCAAGTTTCAAAATCTATTATTAGACGCGGAGAAGCCACTTTATAAAGGATGTCCTGACTTCACAAAGTTGTCCGCAATAGTTAAACTACTCAACTTAAAGGGTAAGTATGGAGCTTCTGATAAGTTCTTTACTGAATTACTAGGATTGATAAAAAAAAATGCTACCTGCTGGTAACGAAATGGTTGAAAAAACTTATCAGGCCAAAAAACTAATGAGAATGATGGGATCAGGATACGAAAAGATACATGTATGTAGCAACAACTGCATTCTTTACTGGAAGACTAACAAGGAGTTGACTGTTTGTCCAACTTGTGGGATATCAAAATGGAAGGTGGATAATAAGACACGTAAAGTGTATGAAAACATTCCGGCAAAGGTCATGTGGTACTTTCCAATTATACCAAGACTACAACGACTCTTAAGTTAGAGAGTATTTCAGAAGATCTAAGATGGCACGCCACAAGGAAGGTAACAGATGGTGTTTTACGTCACCCTGCAGATTCACAGGCATGGCGTACCATAGATGAAAAATTCCCCAACTTTGCTCAAGATCCGAGAAATCTACGGCTAGGAATATTGGCTGATGGGGTTGACGTCAACTCAGGAACTAGGCATCACAGTGTATGGCTAGTTTTATCTGTCATATACAACCTTCCTCCATGGTTGTGTATGAAAAGAAAGTTTATCATGCTTTCGGTATTGATATCGGGATACCCGGGAAATGATATCGATGTATTTTTAGAACCGTTGGTTAATGATCTGCATACCTTATTCGAGGATGGGGTTGATACATATGATGCTTGTACAAAAGAAATGTTTAAACTGCGTGCCGCTGTGTTATGGACGATAAATGATTACCCTGCACTTGGTACATTATGTGGCTGCCCATACAGTGGATTCAAAGGTTGTGTTGTATGTAGGAAAGATACACACTGTGTTAGACTTTCCGCCTTATCCAAGCAAAGTTATGCTGGACACAGACGATATCTACCATACAACCATGTGTTCAGAAAGGAAAAGGCGGCGTTTAATGGAAAAGAAGATTTTCAGCTTGCTCCAACTCCATTGACTGGGGAACAAATATACAACGAGGTATAACTAATTGAAAATAAGTGGGGAAAAGGAAAACGAACAAACAATAACACCTCGAATAACCAAGAAGATATGAGAGGCAGTGGTGGGAAGATTACAACGTAGAAAAGGAAAAGAACAGAAGCAGAGGGTAGTGCAAGCCAAGTAAATGAACCATATTGGAAAAAATTCAACATTTGGTATCGAAAGCTAAGGTATTGGAGACATAATGTTGTTCCACATTGTATTGACTTCATGCATGTAGAAAAGAATTCTGCTGAGAGTCTAGTCGGAACTTTGCTGAATGTTCCTGGAAAGACAAAAGATGGAATGAATGCTCGATTGGATCTGGAAGAGTTGGGAATAAAAAAAAAGAGTTGTTTGCTAGGAAAGAAGCAGACAAAACAACACTACCTCCAGCAGGTTACACATTAACGAATGCTGAAAAAGACATCTTTTGTGAAACGTTAAGCAACATCAGGGTACCACAAGGCTATTGTTCAAATTTCTCTAGTTTGGTCAGCCAAAATGATAAGAAGCTCATTGGCCTTAAATCGCATGACTATCATATGCTAATGCAAGAGTTTTTGCCCATTGCTATGCGTTCAATCATGCACCCACCCACACGATTTGCTATTATCAGGTTTTGCTTTTTCTTTAAAGCTATATGTTGGAAAGAAATCATCTTGCAAGAACTAGATATGATGCTACAAGAACTTGTTGTGACACTGTGCCTTCTCGAGAAGTTCTTTCCTCCCTCACTTTTTGATATTATGATACACTTGACAGTGCACCTAACTAGGGAGGTAAAATTATGTGGTCCCGTATGCTTTCGGTGGATGTATCCCTTCGAAAGATGAATGAAGGTTATTAAAGGACATGTGCGAAACAGAAATAGACCAGAGGGATGCATTGCTGAGGAGACTATCGCGGAAGAAACAATAAAGTTTCTTAGCGAGTATCATAAAACCATGAAAACTACTGGTATCCCACCTGATAAACATGTAACCAATGAAAATGAGGATGGAAAGCCATTGACGGCCGGCACAACAAATGCACTTACCAGAGATGTCTTTCAGAAAGCACATTTGTATGTAATACAGAATACAGATGAAATTGTTCCGTATATCGAGTAAGTATTACTAACACATGTCTATTTCGTTGCTTAAAATGTTGTATCAAATATAATAATCAAATACATTGTTTTGTTTCAGCCGACACAAGCAATTTTTGACAACAAAATACCCGGGTAGAAAAATGGCATTGCTGGAGAATGAGCACACTAAATCTTTTGCTAAGTGGTTACCCGAAGAGGTAATTACTCGTATGTTGTTTATACTACTTGTTTGTTTGTTGATAAATATAAGTGAGTTGTTCCTGCAATTTAAAGGTAATATATACTTGTAATGAAATTCAGGTTGAGAGAGAGTTAGCGATATCCAAAGATAGTGTATCAGAAACTGTGAGGTGGATATCATTTGGACCACGCGCCAACGTAGTGAAATACGAGTCATATAACATCAATGGGTATACATTTCGTACGAAAAGTAATGATGGCATAGTTTACCAGAACAGTGGGATTAGTGTTGAGGCAGCAGATCTTCACATATCCAAAGAAGTTGCAACCACAAGAAAAGCATTTTATTATGGGATTTTACAAGAGATATGGGTACTAGATTACCGTTTCAGGCAAATTCCTCTTTTCAAATGTGATTGGGTTAATTCAAAACATGGTGGGGTCAAACGCGATACTCTTGGTTACACATTGGTGGACCTGAATAATTTAGGCCACAAGAATGATCTGTTTATATTAGCCTCACAAGCACGACAAGTGTTTTATGTGAAAGACCAGGCAGATAAAAAATTGTCTATTGTCTTTAAAACACCTACCAAGAATTACAAAGATACGTATGACGATGTCGATGAGGAATTTAGTACAGTCATTCACGAGCAAAATGATAACATATTGCCGCGAATAAATCCACAAGCAAAAGATGCCTACCATCAAACCGACTGCGAAGGTATTGTTATACGAAAATCAAAGTGAAGCACGTGTCATTCTCAAGCTGTAACACTCTGTTTAGGGATTTATTTTTGTCTGCAAAACCTATTGAAGCTTTTGTTTTGCTGCAAATACTCTTTTAAAGGATTTATGTTGTTGTTGTTGTTGTTGTTGTTGTTGTTGTGTTAATTGTTTAGTTCGTACTTGCGAATACTCTTTTAAAGGATTCCAGATTATACAAAACTATAACTTCTGGCAGCATAAACTGTGTACTAGCAGTATTAACTATGTACTAGCAGTAGTAAACACCCTGCATATTTTTGTTACAGTTGTCTTGTATATGCAGTTTTCATGTATGTGGTTATGCCTTTATATAGTGCAGAGTTGAAAAAAAAATAGTGTTTGGTATGAAAGATTCTCAATTTCAGGCACAATTTGTTGAAAAAACAGTGGTTGAAAAACTAGTCAATATGCAGTCATGACTAATAGACTGAACTCAATTAATTACATAAGTTATCAGAAATGTGTGACCATATTTATCGAATTGTGACTACGCTTAAGTAATGTGTGACAAAATATGACTATGATTTAGTCACACAAAAACTCAATGTGACTAATATCAAGGTTAATGATAACTCATGACTTCACACTTTGCTATAAATAATAGTCACATGAATATTTCACAATGTGACTATTTTGAATGTATTGGTCATATAAAATACCCTTATAATGTGGCCATAAACATCATTTAGATACACATTTGTGATATGGTGTGACTATTGTAAAGCCTATAGTCACATGATCGTGCTTCAATTAAGTGTGACTATACACATTAGGATTTGGCAAGCAAACACACACTAAACTTTAGACACACTTATTAACTTACGTGACCATATGTATCGAATTTTCGTTACACTTAATCATGTTTCTATGGTTTAGTGTGACCATATATGACATTTGGTCACACTCGTCAACTGTGTGACATATATTTGTCACTATTAAATGCATATCGTGACTAAAACTTCAAACTTACTTTTTCGTTGTCACACATTTCAGATGCTATGTAGCTAAATATTCAGCAAAGAATAGCAGTCACGTTTAAATAATGTGTGACAAACTTGACTATATAATTTAGCCACATACACAATTACCTCATGTGACCATATATATATTTTGGTCACACTTTTAAATTGTGTGACATATATTTGTCACATATGTATATCTATAGTGTGACTAATGTTTCGAGCTCATTTTTATCTGTCACACGTCTCGAATTAAAAGTGACTAAATAATCCAAATTTTTTTTTCCAATTACCTCTAGTCACATAAATATTCAAATGTGTGACAATAGAATTCCAAAATGGCCACACAAGTCGGATCAAGTGTGGCTGTTCATTTTATACTGGTACATTTAGTCACGTATAAATGTTACAGTGTGACATTTCAAAATCGACCATGCGTGACCAATAGCACTTTTTGTACTAGTGTAAACCTTAATTAAACCCTAATTAGGTCTATGTGCTTACTGCTTAACTAAACTAGTTTGAAAGTGTCCAAGGTTTAAGTATGAGTTACCTTAGGAACATTAGAATATCTTAGGACCATTAGGTACTAGTACAACCCCTTAGAACTTAGCTACAAGTCCCTTAAGCACAAAACCATAACTAGGTCATAACTTTTTAGAATTAGGTCAAAACTATCCCAAAACTTCACCATAGGTTACCACCACTTAGTATAAGCCTCTAAGGACCTAGGATTAGTCATTAGCCACTCATAGGACACTAATCTAGGCACTAAACCATATGATAAACCCTAATCTATCACTAAACACAAATATGTCATTTAGGTCACAAAACTAGGTCAAACCTTCCCAAATCTTTCCCATAAGCTACCATCACTTAGTATAAACCCCTTAGGACTTAGGATTAGTCACTAAACACTCTTAGGAACCTAACCTAGGAACTAAACCCTAGGTAAAACCCTAAACTCTCACTAAGTAAAACTAGGTCTAAACTTAACCTAAACTAGTAAAACCTAAACATAAGCACCTCAAACAAGCACCCTAGCACCTCTCCCTAGTTAAGGTAGCACCCTATCACCTCATAAGCACCCACATAAGTAGGTGCATCACCTACTTGTCACCACCTTGCCCAAACCGCCTCCCTCGGCTTCTCACCACCACAACCGGCCTACCTCAGTCCCCTAGCTACCTCCTAGCTCTTCCTTGTCACCACTAGACCTGCCACAACCCCCCTCTAGCCTTGCTTACTCGACCTCCCCCCCCCCTCGACACATGGAAGCCCCTTTACTTGGTCGCTACTCCAAACACACCCTATAAATACCCCCTCCTCCCTCCATTTCATTTCACACCTCTTCTCCTCTCTACCTCACATACATTCAGTAGTAATAATTCCCTAAAAGTCGAACATAGGAGCTTGGGTAGTGTCGAGTTGTGGTTTTGTCCGAGAGATCCCCTAGAAACCCTAAAACCCTCGTTAACCTTTCCCCAGTCACGTAAGCTTTCTAATCTAGTTTCTTTAGCTTTAGTTTAGTCTTAGGATTCCTTAGATCCCCTAGGAACCCTTGCCTAAGCCTTAGTCATAATCATTTGCTAGTTTACTTTTTAAAACCCTAATTATAGATAAAACCCTAAATACATGCTATAAGCCCTTTTCATAAGCTCTAAGCTAGTTTAGATAACTTAAATAAGCTAATATTAGTTAAACATAAGCTAGGAAACTTAGTTGTTACATAAAAATATAGTTTACATGCATTTAGGACTAGTTTTGCAAAACTTTACATGCATAAGGTTATATATCATAAATTCCTAAAACTATAAAGTATAGGGATTGTTTTTGACATTTCCTAGAAGTCATAAGTGTAAGGACTCATTTTGCAATGTATTAAAATGAAAATATATAAATAATATAAGTATTATAAGTTTAGGGTAGAAAATGAAAATATATAAACTATAAGGGTATAAAGTAAAAATATCATATAAATATAAAACTTAATAAAAGTTAGAAGCATAACACAATAGTAGGGAGCTTCATGTGAGGAGTACATGTGGATATTTTGTTTTGACGAGTTTGTTAGGTTTACGAATTAAAGTGTCCTGGCTCCTCAAACGATTACTGCATGTACTTCTGAATTATGATGGCCCGAACGGTGTTATGGTTATAACTTAACTTAATAACAATATAGCTCAATAGTAGGGAGCTTCACGTGAGGAGTATTAACTTCTGAATTATGATGGCCCGAATGGTATTATGTTGATAACATAATACAATAGTAGGGAGCTTCATGTGAGGAGTCATATACTTCTGGATTGTGATGGCTCGAATAGTGTTATATTATATCTAAAAACATTAATGAACCTAAGAACAATAACTTAAGAAACTTAAACAATATAACTAAAGCTTGACATACATCCAAACCTACAACACACTAGGATACGTGAGTAAGGCAGTCTAGTTCCCGAGTCACTTTTTGCATCAATTAGATTTCCCTAAGCCCATGTGAGTTCATAGCCTCATACTCTTTTTAAAACTTTCACTCTAAATGCTTTACAAATCCTGTGAGGGGGATACATGCTACTTGCTTTACTTAAAACCGAATAAAAGTATTTTTCTTTGGTTGTTGCACAAGTAAACTAACTGCCACCATTACATAACCAAAATTCATGAATCTAATCGTTTGGGATATTTTACCCACGCGAACGTGAATATAGTTGATAGATCTATTAAAGCTTGACAACTCCCGTTGGTATTAACATCTTTCTGGATGGTACCAATAAGTACTATATTTGAACCCACTGAAGGATTAACTTTGACAAGTTATCCTTCCCATCCCCTCATGGTTGGGTGATGAGGCGAAAAATGAACCATTTTTAGGGGGTCATTTAAGCCCGGAATTAAATTTATTTGATCAAATATTGCCCTAAATCGTTCCTTTTGTGATTTTAGGTACTTTGGGAGTGAATTCTGGAAAAGGAAGCATTTTGGACGTTTTTGGAGCATAAAAGTGAAGAAAACGACAAAGACTTAATTTTCCATGCTGAGAATAGTAGCTGACGGCGTCAAGAAGAAAATTATGACGGCGTCAGGAGCAAAATCCATGACGACCCAAAGAAAACCTGAAGGCGTCAAGAGAAGGGCGTCAAGAGTATTTTTGGTGACGGCCTGCAATTGGAATACACATGACGGCGTCAAACCCAGATCTAGGCAGTCCGAGAATTTATTTGGCGACAAGATGACGGCGTCAGAAATTTACTCTTGACGCCGTCACCTCTCAGAATCTATATATACTTTTCTATTTTTCATTCATTAAGAGAGGAACTTGTGTGGAGAATACTAGGGTCGAACCTAATAAACCCTAGGTCGTTTTTAACTGTATTTTCAAGGGTTTTCACCCCTTGAAACCTTTCATGTTCAATTGAGATAATTCCTCTTTCAATTCATTCAATATGTCTATGTGTTGTTTAAATATATCTTATGCTTGTCTTGATTTCAACATGCTAGGCTAGATCTATCATGTGTTTGCTTAGATGTAATGAAACCTAGATGTTGATTATACGTTGATTGCTTGTTTATAGTTGTAATGGATGAATGATTTCAATGTTAGGCTTAAGAAAACTGGCAGATCTCCATTGTGTAACATGCTTGAACGTCTTAAGAAACATGAACCGATGTGTACTAGGTTTTAATGGTTGTATTTAATGCATGAGCAAATTCTAGTGATCCCATGTTAGGAGCTTCTTAGCCGGCTCGACATAGGAGTGAAGTAGGCGCTTATAGGATTGAGGAAGTAAGTACGCCACCCCATGAATGGTATTAAGGAATACAATCCGTCATCCACGCAACTGTAACAAGTAATTAACCTGTAAAAGATATCTAGGGAGTAGTGAAATCTAAGTAAACACAATTCTCCCATATATTGCTCACACTTCTTGTTAATTTAGTTTATTTTCATTCTTAGTATTTTATTTCGATTGCATCTTAGTGATTGGGTTAGTTGACTAGCAACTAATTCTGCCCAACTCCTTCAAAACCGAGATTTTTAATTGCTTTCATAAAAATATAAAAATACATAAAGAATCATCCCTCATCTCTAGACCTAGTCTTTAGGTTTTCTAATCCTAGCGACACTATTCCTAGCTGAACGATCAATCCCCCGGTACTTGTCACTATACTATACTACATCGATCAGGTACACTGCCTGGTGGGGGTTGTAAGCTTCTCGAGATCCCTCGAGAGGTAAAGCCTGGTGCAATTCCCACGTACCAAGTTTTTGGCGCCGCAGCCCGGGGAATAGTTATTGTCTAGGTTAAGATCTCTTTTTATTAGGTCTACTTGCTAGATTCCTTTCTAGTAAGATTTTATTTATTTATTTATTTATTTATTTATTTATTTATTTATTTATTTATTTATTTATTTTGGTTCTCTTTAGTCTATCTTATTTCTTTGTGTTTTTGTTCATAACTCTTCGCCATCCGACATCATGGACGATGGTAACATCTTTGAACCCATCATCCCACCACAACAAGACCACCTACAAAACCCACCACTAGCTAACCAACCTCTTAGGCCCCGAACCCCAGGAGAGTACTCCCGACCTAGCCACCAAGGCTACCGAAACACCATTGAGCTCACCCAAGGAGCCAATGTGTCTCCCTTGCGATCCGACACCATCCGGTTGGTGCAAAGCGGATGTGCATTCCATGGACTTCATTCCGAAGATCCAAATCAACATCTCAAGGACTTCCTTAAAATCGTAGATTCTATAGACCTTGATGCTACAACTAGAGAGTCGACCCGATTACGCCTATTCCAATTCTCTCTACGTGATCAAGCTAGTCAATGGCTTGAGCGTTTACCCGCGGGATCCATCACCTCATGGGATGATCTCACCACTCGTTTCCTTGCTCAATTTTTCCCACCGTGGAGAACTAGCAAGCTTAGAAATGATATCTTGATGTTCCAACAACGTCAAGGTGAAACTCTATATGAAGCATGGACTCAATTCAAGGATTTACTCTAAAAAGTCCCTCATCATGGCATAGATCTTTGGCTCCAAGTCCAAATCTTCTATGACCATATCGATCTCTCCACAAGGCGAGCCATTGACCAATCGGCCGGTGGTAAGCTACGTGATCTAAGTGCGGAACAATCATAGGAACTCATAGAAGATCTTGCTCTCTATGACAACGAAAGTTGGAATGATCCCCGTGATTTGAACAAAACGGTCAAGGCAATATCTTTGGCTTCGAACAATTCTAGCACTCCCAACCGTAGGATCATGGAACTTAAGGACCAAGTCAAGTTTCTCATGAAATCTTACGAAGCTTCTAAGCCTTCAAGTCAAGTGAACAAAATCACTTCTTCATGCGAATTATGTAGTGGTCCCCATGACACTCGTGATTGTGTGGAACTCCCCGGAACAGCTTTTGTGGACTACGCATCCTCGCGTACCGACGAAGCGGGAGATAAGTGGTACACTTTCAAACCCGAGCCAAACCCTTATGGTGATTCCTACAACCCTTCTTGGAAAAATCACCCAAACCTTAGGTGGAAACAAAATCAAGTCAATTCTTCCAATCCGCCTAATCGTTACCAACCAAACGGTCCACCCTCCAACCGTACTTTCAACAACAATCCTTCTAACAACTATGGTAGTACCAACAATCTTGAAGGATTGATGTCCAAGTTTATGGCATCTCAAGAGGCTCGCATAGCTAGGTTTGAAACCGAATTCAACCAACAACAAACGGAAATGACCAACAAGATTGACAACTTGTTGAAAGCCCTCAACAACCAAGCGTTAACTACACCTAGGAAGGACACTAGGGATGCCAATAACGGAATCCAAACTAAGGACCCCTCGTCATCCAAACATGTCCACTTTGTCAATGTTGTCACCATTAAACCAAAAGATAAGGATATAGAAGAAAGTGACAAAGATGAAGTTGAAGTAGAAACCGAGACTAGGGATGAAATTAGGGAAGTTGAGGTTAATAAGGGAAAAGAGTTAGAGGGAGTAGAGACTATAGAAGAGTACTTTGATAAGTTGCCCACCAAGGAAGAACAGGAATATCGTAAGAATTTATTCGATGGCCCCGAGACACCATATATCCTTGGCACACCCCTTATCAAAATGGGAGACCCCTCTAACATCAACATACCATGCAACATCGGGCATATGCATATATGGAAAGCTTATATCGATCCTAGATCTCCTATAAACATCATGACTAGGACTTATTATAATTGGGTGATGAAGAAACAACTTGGTTATAGGATGATGCCCAATAAGAATTTGATAAGTAATTTTGTAGGAAGAGTGAAAGGATTGCATGTGATTGTGGAAATTTCACTTATGAGATCGATTTTATGATAGTAGAGGATACTCGTCCGGTGATAGATGATTGCCTAAGCCAAGTAGTGTTCAGAAAGCCATTTGTTGAGGCCACTAAAATGAGTTATGATCCGACTCTAGGGATAGTTAGGTTCAAAGAGGAGAATGATGAGATTGCCTACCAAATGCCCTATAAGATTGAGAAGTACCGCCTCCTGTCTAATATAGAAAAGGAACACAAACAAGCGGCTTATTATAGGAATGTTGAGGATAGACATAGAGGAGTAGAGTATGTGATGAATATGATGCTTGGTTTCTACAAAAAAATTCTTGCAATTAGGTCCGGAATACAAGACTGGTATAGGAGATGACCTAGAGAGTGAAACCAACAATGAGGTCACGTAGTAACCTATGACCTTGAGTCTAGCTACAAGACTCGTAAATAAAGAAAAGCGCTTCTTGGGAGGCAACCCATGCTTTGTGTGATTTTTATTTTGTTTGTTTGTTATTTGCTTCCGTATGCATGCTTTATTTTTATTGTTGGTAGATCATGTTTCAAAACTAAAATAATGAAAATACTTTATTTTGTTGTTTGGCTTAGTCTTAACTTCATCCAAAGGTATTTTGCAAAAGATAAGTGTAAGGGGAAACCCCAAATATGTTTTTAAGAAACAAAACCGATCATGATTCTCCGCAATATTAAATGAACATGTATATTCGTATTTGTTATAGTCAAATGCTTGTATCGAGTCATAATGATGTTTTGCAGGATTTTCCAGGAAGTAGGACGAAGTTTTTCCAGAAATTTTCCGGAAACTTAACATAAGAATTTCTTCAGGTCACTTCTGACGGCGTCAGGAATAAACTCTTGACGGCGTCACGTGTAAAAATCTGGAAATTTTACCAGTTTTGTTTTTCTAACGGAGTCTTAAAGTTTTTGTTGAATCTTTAGTTTTATAATCTCCAGGAAATCTGCAAACATCATTCCACAAGCATTATATCTTATTTTGTTTTCTAAGTTTTATTAGCATATATAGATTGCCGCCGATTTTATGCGAGGTTGCCTTGTCTATTTTCTCAGGTTTCACAGGTTATGTATGACAAGAAGATGATTTATATTCTGGAAGGGAAGCTTTGATTGTTCATTTTCTTGGAGGAAGATCTAACCTGGCCACCTTATTATCCATACCGAGCGAATCAGGGGAGTATTTGATTTCATTTGTTTTATCTATTTCACTTTTACATTTTTTACTTGAACATTGGGGACAATGTTCATACTAAGTGTAAGGGGGGGGGGGGGTAAAATGATGATACCTTACAGATATACTTTCACTTGAGTTTGTTTGTTTGATAGTAGATGTGTAATAAAACTATGAGAAATACTTGTTAGTGCAATTTTAGCGCCAAATTTAAAATTTTTTACAACATTTAGGAGTGAAACTTTAGCCATAGCAAGCGTCTCATGGATAGGAGATTGTATGACTAGCACAAAACCATACTATTCAGAAAAATTTTCCACCCAAATATGTGAGGTTCGCCTTTAGATTTGATTGAAAAAACATTTATTATTAGTGCTTATGAGTGTACCGGTAGCATTTAGATTCTAGAACTTGCGTTAGTGATGCATCCCGAGACCGCTAGTGAGACTACATTCGTGTAGTAGGATTTACTACATGATAAGAGGCATTAGGATCACCCTTGTGTTAAACATGTATCATAATTACTTGACCATTTATGTCATATTATTTGGCTAGTTAAGTCAATTAATTTTTCCCACACCTTTAGCGTTGTACTCATTTTTAGTACACGAAACCCCTAGTACACCGCTCCGAGCCTATCTTTTCGTTTCTAACTTTAAGCATCTTACTTAAAGGAAGAATTTGTTACACCCCACTTAAATGTACACCCAAATCGCCTTAGCCTTCCGTGTATGCACTCATCTTTAGTGCGTTATTGTTATTTGTTAAACCCTAAGTTAATTATCTAATTGATTACATGGTTGCTAAGTCGAGTCATATCCTTGTACATATTGTTTTGGGACGATTGGGACTCATGGGTAAAGTACTTATTTTATGAAGTAATGGGGAAGAACATCATATATTACCCCCGTATGTGCGTTAATCTTAAAAGTACTCCAAGTGTTTTGATTTTCTTGATTCGAGTCATTAGATTAGTTTATTTTAAAAGTATGTAAAGATTCAAGTGTAAGTGGAATGTTTATTCCCTATGATATATTATTTTGGATGGTAGGGTAAGAGTGTATGCGGAAAAAAAAAATCGAAAAAAATCAAGAAAAAGAAAAAGAGAAAAAACATACGGACTACCAACCCGTTTCATTCTATGTTTATTTTATGTTTTTTGTTATTTTTAATTTATTAGCTTAAGTTGAGTCTAGTCTTGGCTTAGCAACGCCATATTGTACATGTAATTGACCAAGATTATTAACTCGCCACCAGTAAAGACTGCCTATATCCAACAAAACCGTGTATTTCATATCCCTACACCTAACGTTACAACCCTTTAAAAGACCTCTTTGATAGTTTATCCTAGGTGCTTACGCCATGTGGTGGAGGTTTGATCCTTTCCCAAGCCTATGGTAATCTATTTTGTTATGACAGGTAGTGAGAGATGTTTTCCATTTCCATATTGTGATATTACTTTATTACACCCGAGAGATGTGAGTATCTAAACACTATTTGTAAGGTGCTAGTGTATGACCTCCGTGCTTGTCTTTGGTCTTTAGTGGAACGATTATTTGTTGTAATTACTTTTATATTAGTGTTAAATGACCCCTAACTTGTATTTTGATTAGAATAAAAGTGCATTTGCTTGAGGACAAGCAAATCTCAAGTGTAAGGGTATATGATGTGGCAAAAAATAAACCGTTTTTAGGGGGTCATTTAAGCCCGAAATTGAATTTATTTGATCAAATATTGCCCTAAATCGTTCCTTTTGTGATTTTAGGTACTTTGAGAGTGAATTCTGGAAAAGAAAGCATTTTTGACGTTTTTGGAGCATAAAAGTGAATAAAACGACAAAGACTTAATTTTCCATGCTGAGAACAGTATCTGACGGTGTCAAGAAGAAAATTATGACGGCGTCAGGAGCAAAATCCATGACGACCCAGAGAAAACATGAAGGCGTCAAGAGTATTTTTTTGTGACGGCCTGCAATTGGAATACACATGACGGCGTCAAACCCAGATCTAGGCAGTCCGAGAATTTATTTGGCGGGGAGATGACGGCGTCAGAAATTTACTCTTGACGCCGTCACCTCTTAGAATCTATATATATTTTTCTATTTTTCATTCATTAAGAGAGGAACTTGTGTGGAGAATACTAGGGTCGAACCTAATAAACCCTAGGTCGTTTTTAACTGTATTTTCAAGGGTTTTCACCCCTTGGAACCTTTCATGTTCAATTGGGATAAGTCCTCTTTCAATTCATTCAATATGTCTATGTGTTGTTTAAATATATCTTATGCTTGTCTTGATTTCAACATGCTAGGCTAGATCTATCACGCGTTTACTTAGATGTAATTTGATTATAGGTTGATTACTTGTTTATAGTTGTAATGGATGAATGATTTCAATGTTAGGCTTAAGAAAACTGGCAGATCTCCATTGTGTAACATGCTTGAACGTCTTAAGAAACATGAACCAATGTGTACTAGGTTTTAATGGTTGTATTTAATGCATGAGCAAATTCTAGTGATCCCATGTTAGGAGCTTCTTAGCCGGCTCGACATAGGAGTGAAGTAGGCGCTTATAGGATTGGGGAAGTAAGTACGCCACCCCATGAATGGTATTAAGGAATACAATCCGTCATCCACTGATGAGTGTCTAAATACTCATCATTTTATACTAATCTGAACTGCCAAAACATACAAAAACACTCAAATATGTATCAAAATACTTTAAATATCTTAAAGGTGTGTTTTATATGTTTCAAATGCAAAATATGCAAAAACAGATGAAAAACGTACAAAGTTTGCATAATTGGCAGTTTCAGTCCCTCAAGTTTCATAAATTGTCAAAACTAGTCCCTGGTTATTCTAAAAACATGAAAAAGTCACCAAAGGTCCTTTTTATTCATAAAGTTACATATTTAGTCCTTTGGTGCAAAGTTTCACAAAATTACAAGTTTAGTCCCTCAACTTTGGAAATTGACAGAAATGGTCCCTGGGATGTAAAAACTTTGAGAAATTCAATTTTAGTCCTTGTACTAATAATCTTTTGCAGGAATGGTCCTTGGGTGATAAGTTTGGTGAATTTACATGATTGGTCCCTAAAGTTTCAGTTTTGGCAAAAATAGTCCCCGGATATTTCATAAGTGAAAAATATCCATGTACTATTTATTTATGGCAAGTTTAGTCCTTATAAGTATATTTGGAGACTTGCCAAATCAGACCCCTAAACTTTGCCAAATTACATAATTGGTCCTTGTGTGAAATATTACAAACGGACCCTTGGTTTTATTTAAGTCCAAAACCAAATCCAAACTTACACTAACAACAAGCCCATCCCTAAGCCCAGTTACAACCCAGTCCACACCTTGGTCAAACCCGGTCAACCAAACCACCCAGCCTACCCTTTTCCCTCCTTCTCCATACCACCACCACTGAAACCAGATACCACCATCCACCTCACCCTCAACTTGCTCCCCACTCATCCTATCCACTCCCCTCCACCTCCACAACATTCCAAACCCTCATTAAACCCCTAAAACCCTCGTACGTTACCCACAACTGACAAAAGGGACTTTGGCGCCAAAAAGTGTTTTTAAACGGCCTGGATGATTGGGACTATATCAATGGCTACAAAATGGTGGGAAATACCCCAGTGGGTCCCACATACTCAGTAAAGGGCTACAAAAGGGAAGAAAGGCAAAAGAGAAGATTATTAGTGTAGTTTTAGAATAGCTTAGTCGTGGGTAGTGTAGTTTACTCATTAAGTTATATTTTCAATTAAAACAAGTTTGTACCAGTTAATCTTATGTATTTCAATCTTTAGTTAAAGTTAATTTCAAGTTTCAAATTGTATCTAAGTTTATGCCATTTTCAAGTTTGATCAAGATCTCAAAAATCTCTACTGTTGTTTTTAGTTGTTGTATTGAACTAGTAAGCTCATATAAGCCTTTGACAAAGCCTATGCAAGCTTTTAGATCATCTCAAATTAGACTTAATCAGGAAAAACAAAATAAAAAAAGAAACAAGAAAAATAGAAAAGAAAATAAAAATCCAAGAAGAAGGGTAAGAAGCAGAAAGCAAGGTGGATTATTGATTCATTTGGGTTTAAAAGCTTATTAGGAAGCTGTGGGTTTAATAATACTCTTTGGTTCTTGGTTTCAAATCTCACAGTCTAATTGTAAGCATACTCTCAATTTTTGTTTTTCACTATAACTTAGCTTAATCTCTGCTTATTTCTGTCTTTACTCTTATTTAGTTTTGTTCAGTTAATTTGTTGAGTAAAATCATTTGCTCATTTACTAGATAACACTGTGCTTATTTTTACTAATAAATTTTATTTCTTAGCACTTTATGTTGTAGTGTGTATTTGTCGTTTAGAATAGTATTTGTGTGCTTATATATGCTTATTTCATCATTATAAGTCCTTAGGAATAAGTCTCATAGCTTAAATATCTCATCTGCTTTGAAAATTAATAACTTCAGTTTCATAAGGGAGTGTTTGGCTTAAGCTTATTCAATGAGCCTTGGCTTGTTTTAGTTGATACAGTTAGTTGAAACATGTCCACTTAGGTTTGTTACAGTTATTTAGTTCATAAAATCTTAGGCTCATACACAGAAAAGTCAAAATCACTCACAAAGTTAGGTTATAACCAACTGTTAGACAGTTGGTGTCCAAGAACCCTCATATCATTTCATATTTAAGTATTCTAGCTAGATTTGGTGTTATTTCATCTTACTATAACATTATTAGTTTGTTAGATTCATCACAAATTCAATAAAGTCAAAGTTGGTGTTTAATAGAAAAAGTCAAAAGTGCAATTTTGTCCAAAAACTCAAAACTGGTGGGATTTTTTATGAATTTTCTGTTTAGAATCAAGCTTTGAGCTTTTGTGGAATTGTAGTCTGTCAACTCACCTTTTGAACCCCATATCTTATATATTTTTGTGATTTTTTCTGAATAAGCTACATTAGTCCAAAGTAGGCTGCAGGGATTACTCATCCCCTGTGCAGCAGACCAGTTACTCACCACCACCACTTTGGTGGTGTTTTGTGACTAACACAGTGGGTCCCCCACCTCCTAATTAGATTTTTCCAACCCCCCTCCTAGTAGAGATCCTAGATTGACCTTTGGCTTGACCTGGTACTCAGTGGACCCCATTTGAAATAAGCCCAAAACTTTGTCCCATTCTGTGTTGTTTTTCAGTTTTTGGATTAGCTTATTTGGCTTATTAGCTTATCTACTGAGCTTATTTAGTTAAATTTAGTTTTGGCAAGTCCAAACATCTTATTTGAACCAGAAAATACCAAGGTGGGTCCCACATAAGCTCATTTGAGCTTATTTGCCATTTCAGTCAACCAAAGTCAACTGTGGTAGCAATAAGCTTCCACAGTGCTTATTTCTAGCTTTTAAAATTATTGTTTTTATTAAAGTTGCTTGTTTTTAAGTATATTTTAGTTTTGTAAAAGAAAATTCAAGAAAAACCAACATAAAAATAAGTGATAGTTTCTATTTAATTTAATTTAATTTTAATTTTCATTTTTAGATTTTAATTAAGAAAGTTGTGTTTTTATATTTTTATTAATTTCCTTATAGGTTAAAGTAATTTAAATAATTTTCTTAGATTTTTATATTGTCATTTGATATTTATTAGAATTAAAAATAGTTTTATTAATAATTAATCAATAAATAAGTTTTAAATAGCATCATTAGTTTTTATATAGTAACACCTATATTTTATATTTTTCCTAGCTTTTATAAGTCATAAGATAATTTTAGAAATTTTCTTGTGATTTATACTGTTCATTTAATAGTTTTTATAATTTAATTAGTGTAATTGGTAATTAAATAACAAATAGAATAATAATTAGTAAACTAGTTTATAAATATATAAAATAAAGTTTTTATAATTTTTTAGGATTCCTATGATGGTTAATTAGATTTATAAAAATTTTCATAATTTTCTAAGTTAGTTTAATATTATTTGTAATTTGTAATAGTTTAATTAGTATAATTAATATAAATAGTTTTTAATTAATAAAAAGACAAAAACATTTATTTTTATTTTTTATACTTTCTTCAAGTTCATTTTAAGTTTTATAAATTATTTTTATAAGTTTTTAGTTTAATTTGTAGTATTTATCATTTTTAGTTTTAATTAAATTAGTTTTAATTAAATAGTTAAATAGTTTTTAATTAAATAATTAATAATAAATAATAAAATAATCTAAAAAATAATTTTCTTTTTAATTAAATTTTATTTTAAATTTAAGTTTATAGAATTGTCATTTTTAACCCTTGTAGTTTATTTTTCTTAAAACTCACCTTTTTCTCAGCACGCAGTCGCGTCTGATTTTAATTTGGTGAACGTTTTAAACGTTTTAAATACCTAGGTTTCACGTAATCATTCCATTAGCTTATTTAAGTTATTTTAAGTTATAAAACCCTAGTCTAATCACACACACACACACACACTTTTATACCATTCCCTGTTCAGATTCACTCGATCACAGATTCGTTTATAATATCACATCGCACACCTCGTTGGGACTTACGACCCGGGAAAACACTGTATTTCACGGAAGCATTTGCCTCAGCTGTTTGACTATTATACTTGACCATTCACAAGTGGTTGACCAATAATTATCTGACTGTTTGAGGCGAATCAAAATTTGGCGCCGCTGCCTGGGAGGTTGTGCGCTTATTCTAAACGATTTTGCGTATTAGTGATTCTGGATATACATCCATTGTATATTTACCATCTTTTATCCATATTTTTATAAAACAAAACCCAAAAATATTCACCTTTATTTCCTCTATCCATTTGATTCTACCTTCTTACACCCATTTCATGCATAATTCTTATGGCGTCTCTCGATTACAAGTGTTTTCACTGTAAAAGCCCGATTGAGAACGGCTTTCGTTGTCTCCGGTGTATTTGTGAGAAATGTGGCAATAATTGTAGTAACAGATTTTGTACTGTGTGCAATCTGTTCATAAGTCCAAATTCTCTCAATGATTCACCAAATTCTTCCAACTACTCTTCACAACCCGAGATACGTGCTATTAATGACGAACCTTCAAAAATTGATCCTAACCTTTCACGGTTTACGGTTAAAAGTTTTTCAAGCAAACGTACAGAGTTTAGGGTAGTGAATGAAAAGAACGACTTACCTAACATTCACGTTTATCAAGAACCAAAACCCGAGACCATAACGGAAAGGGTGGAAATTCCTAGCTCTCAGAGCACACCACTTGTCCCACCTCCAGATTTTGTTCCTTGTGTCGGTTGTGGTGAGCCGCTTTTCGGTTTTCCATGTCATTGGTGTACATGTGAACAATGTGGTAATGATATCCAAAACGGGAGTTGTTTGTTTTGTGGATCAAGTAATTCATTTGCTTATGATCCTAATCAAAACTCATTCAACGACTCCTCAAATTTTTCCAACTACCCATCACATTCATACGAGCAAGAATCATATTATCCAAATCTCAATGATGCTTCGTATCAAAATACACCAAACCAGACTCAACAGTTTAACTGTTGTGAGTATTGTGGTGGTTCACACTACAGTTCTGATTGTCAAACTAGGAATCAGTCTGTCTATGAACAGGTTCCTAATAACAATTATGACTTAAACACATACGACTCACAACCACATCAGTTCAACTGTTGTGAGTACTGTGGAGGTCCACACTTTAGCTCTGATTGTCAAACAAGGAACCCATTTCCTTGTAACAATTATGACTATTCGTTTCAAGACCCACCTCCACAGTGCCAAATAAACCAAGCAACTCCTCACATCCAGCAAGACCCTTGTCTAGAGGTTCTTGAGAAACTTAAAGATCTTAAGGAGGAGTTGGCTAATATGTCGTCTCACAATGCACAAAGTTCTTCTTGTGTATATTGTGGGGGTCCTCATAATGATGATCAATGTCAACCTTCCGGTTTTGACACATCCACACCCCCACAGTCTCCACTCACTCAATATTCTCGTGATAAATCTATCACGGAATTACTTGCTGAAAAACATGCTGCTAGAGACGAAAGAAGCATGGAAGAATTACTAGTCTTAGAACAAGCAGCTATAACACGTACCAAATTTCAAAATGCTGTTTTTCTCGATGAGGATGATGAATGTGATGATACCTCATCATGTTCATCAGTTGAGACTCCTTCCATGCATATGCAGGGAGAAAAGAATATAACTGAATCACCAGCAGTAGAAATAATGGAACTTGTAGACTCCATTACTGCTAGTCCTTCTCATCTCCCTGAGTATGATGTTATCACACCCGAGGTTCCCACTCACTCTCTGAACATGGGGGACGAGCATCTTGACACTGTTCCTGCAAAGGAATCGGACGAATTCATAAAGTCTAGTGTTGAGAACCTTGTCCCAATCCCAAGTGAGTCACAGGGAATTCTTGATCATGTGTGTGATATTCCTCCCCCTCTTGTATTTCCAAATAATCACACTGAGATGTTCTCTGATTCTGATGAGAACTATTCTTTATCTTGTGGAGACATAAGTTATGTGGGGGAATTACCTTCTGAGCTTGTCAACTCAGAAGAAGAGAATGAGGAAGAAATAATCCAAGACGAAGCTCTTCGTCTTACATTATTAAATGCTAATCTTCTCATTTCTAGAATCGAGGCTTTTAATGAAAAGCCTATTTCATCTCCTATCCCCGTCAAGGATAGTGAGATTTTGATCAATGATTCTATTCCTGAATTGCAAACGTTCCATTTTGATCAAACGGAAGAGAAGATAAGTGGTATTACCACTTCTCATTCTTATAATTCTCTTCCCGTTTATGAATCATTTACTATTGAGGAGTTCCCCAATGAACTCACTCAAATCAATCCCGAATACGAATCATTCACCTTTGAGGAGTTCTCCTGTGAACTCACTCATATCATATCTCCACCGGAGTATGATAGTTTCTATTTTGATCTAGACATACCCATAATATGTCTTGATCAACCGAGCTTAAATGAGGAGATTCATGAAACAATGAATTCTCCTATTGAAGATGAGGAGTTAATCATGATTTTCATCATGACCTTCTTTCTTTTCTTCATATATCCTGTGGCTTCTCCTGTTCTTCACTCTTTCGGGAGTGAAGACATTATCTTTGATCCCGGCATTCTCATTTATAAATTATGAGCCGGTTACTTATCTCATCGGTGTGGAACTTTCACATGCTTCAAATGTTTATCCAAATATCTTGAATGAAAGTCCGATTGAGATTATCTCTTCCACTTACTTCCCCATGGACAAATCAAATACGGGGTCGAGTCAAGCTAGTGACTCGGGAATCAAAAACATTAGCAAAAACATGGGTTTTCACCCGTGTGTACCACCCTAGTGTGGGGGAGATACCCCACATGTAAAAAAAAAAAAAAAAAAAAAAAAAAAAAAAAAAAAATGTACATATAGTGATAGCTTCTATTTAAGAAGTTTTATCTAAAAAAAAATAATAAATTGTATGTATATACATCTTAAATAAAGGCTATGTAATATTTCCTTCTTACGTTCTAAGTTCGGTTTAACACCCGGTACTTTGAATATTGAGGACAATATTCAGTTCTAAGTGTGGGGGGAGATTCGTTATTCTAACGAATTTAAACACATGTTCCATCAAGAACCCCCATTTTAGCCAAAATTTTAAAATTTTTTCTCACTTAGAACGCAATAAATGGTATCAATCCTCCATGTCTAACCCACAACAGGATTGGCTAATCCAGGAGCAAACGGTTCTTGGTAAAGATAACTCAAACCCGTTTATGGCTTGAAATTTGCCAAAAATTGTATGGTTCCTCAACTCCCCATTATCCTAAAAAGCTAATGAGTTGGCTAGCCCGCAAGATTATGGCTTGTGGTAAAGGCCGTGGAAAAACCATAATTGGTAATCAGCTCACCAAGATGTTGACTATTCCATCAAGAGTTGGCTAGTCCAGAAGCAAACGGCTTTTGGTAAAGACTAATCAAATCCGTTGACAGCTGGTGGTTTGCTCAAAATCACACGGTTATCAGGTGTGCCACAGTTCTTACACCTGGCTACTCCAGAAGTGATGGCTTTTGGTAAAGAGTTTTTCAAATCCATTAAGTTTTTCTCAAAAGATTGCTAGGGACTAGCAATAGTTTAGTGTGGGGGATTGATGAGTGTCTAAATACTCATCATTTTATACTAATCTGAACTGCCAAAACATACAAAAACACTCAAATATGTATCAAAATACTTTAAATATCTTAAAGGTGTGTTTTATATGTTTCAAATGCAAAATATGCAAAAACAGATGAAAAACGTACAAAGTTTGCATAATTGGCAGTTTCAGTCCCTCAAGTTTCATAAATTGTCAAAACTAGTCCCTGGTTATTCTAAAAACATGAAAAAGTCACCAAAGGTCCTTTTTATTCATAAAATTACATATTTAGTCCTTTGGTGCAAAGTTTCACAAAATTACAAGTTTAGTCCCTCAACTTTGGAAATTGACAGAAATGGTCCCTGGGATGTAAAAACTTTGAGAAATTCAATTTTAGTCCTTGTACTAATAATCTTTTGCAGGAATGGTCCTTGGGTGATAAGTTTGGTGAATTTACATGATTGGTCCCTAAAGTTTCAGTTTTGGCAAAAATAGTCCCCGGATATTTCATAAGTGAAAAATATCAAAAAAAATATCCATGTACTATTTATTTATGGCAAGTTTAGTCCTTATAAGTATATTTGGAGACTTGCCAAATCAGACCCCTAAACTTTGCCAAATTACATAATTGGTCCTTGTGTGAAATATTACAAACGGACCCTTGGTTTTATTTAAGTCCAAAACCAAATCCAAACTTACACTAACAACAAGCCCATCCCTAAGCCCAGTTACAACCCAGTCCACACCTTGGTCAAACCCGGTCAACCAAACCACCCAGCCTACCCTTTTCCCTCCTTCTCCATACCACCACCACTGAAACCAGATACCACCATCCACCTCACCCTCAACTTGCTCCCCACTCATCCTATCCACTCCCCTCCACTTCCACAACATTCCAAACCCTCATTAAACCCCTAAAACCCTCGTACGTTACCCACAACTGACAAAAGGGACTTTGGCGCCAAAAAGTGTTTTTAAACGGCCTGGATGATTGGGACTATATCAATGGCTACAAAATGGTGGGAAATACCCCAGTGGGTCCCACATACTCAGTAAAGGGCTACAAAAGGGAAGAAAGGCAAAAGAGAAGATTATTAGTGTAGTTTTAGAATAGCTTAGTCGTGGGTAGTGTAGTTTACTCATTAAGTTATATTTTCAATTAAAACAAGTTTGTACCAGTTAATCTTATGTATTTCAATCTTTAGTTAAAGTTAATTTCAAGTTTCAAATTGTATCTAAGTTTATGCCATTTTCAAGTTTGATCAAGATCTCAAAAATCTCTACTGTTGTTTTTAGTTGTTGTATTGAACTAGTAAGCTCATATAAGCCTTTGACAAAGCCTATGCAAGCTTTTAGATCATCTCAAATTAGACTTAATCAGGAAAAACAAAATAAAAAAAGAAACAAGAAAAATAGAAAAGAAAATAAAAATCCAAGAAGAAGGGTAAGAAGCAGAAAGCAAGGTGGATTATTGATTCATTTGGGTTTAAAAGCTTATTAGGAAGCTGTGGGTTTAATAATACTCTTTGGTTCTTGGTTTCAAATCTCACAGTCTAATTGTAAGCATACTCTCAATTTTTGTTTTTCACTATAACTTAGCTTAATCTCTGCTTATTTCTGTCTTTACTCTTATTTAGTTTTGTTCAGTTAATTTGTTGAGTAAAATCATTTGCTCATTTACTAGATAACACTGTGCTTATTTTTACTAATAAATTTTATTTCTTAGCACTTTATGTTGTAGTGTGTATTTGTCGTTTAGAACAGTATTTGTGTGCTTATATATGCTTATTTCATCATTATAAGTCCTTAGGAATAAGTCTCATAGCTTAAATATCTCATCTGCTTTGAAAATTAATAACTTCAGTTTCATAAGGGAGTGTTTGGCTTAAGCTTATTCAATGAGCCTTGGCTTGTTTTAGTTGATACAGTTAGTTGAAACATGTCCACTTAGGTTTGTTACAGTTATTTAGTTCATAAAATCTTAGGCTCATACACAGAAAAGTCAAAATCACTCACAAAGTTAGGTTATAACCAACTGTTAGACAGTTGGTGTCCAAGAACCCTCATATCATTTCATATTTAAGTATTCTAGCTAGATTTGGTGTTATTTCATCTTACTATAACATTATTAGTTTGTTAGATTCATCACAAATTCAATAAAGTCAAAGTTGGTGTTTAATAGAAAAAGTCAAAAGTGCAATTTTGTCCAAAAACTCAAAACTGGTGGGATTTTTTATGAATTTTCTGTTTAGAATCAAGCTTTGAGCTTTTGTGGAATTGTAGTCTGTCAACTCACCTTTTGAACCCCATATCTTATATATTTTTGTGATTTTTTCTGAATAAGCTACATTAGTCCAAAGTAGGCTGCAGGGATTACTCATCCCCTGTGCAGCAGACCAGTTACTCACCACCACCACTTTGGTGGTGTTTTGTGACTAACACAGTGGGTCCCCCACCTCCTAATTAGCTTTTTCCAACCCCCCTCCTAGTAGAGATCCTAGATTGACCTTTGGCTTGACCTGGTACTCAGTGGACCCCATTTGAAATAAGCCCAAAACTTTGTCCCATTCTGTGTTGTTTTTCAGTTTTTGGATTAGCTTATTTGGCTTATTAGCTTATCTACTGAGCTTATTTAGTTAAATTTAGTTTTGGCAAGTCCAAACATCTTATTTGAACCAGAAAATACCAAGGTGGGTCCCACATAAGCTCATTTGAGCTTATTTGCCATTTCAGTCAACCAAAGTCAACTGTGGTAGCAATAAGCTTCCACAGTGCTTATTTCTAGCTTTTAAAATTATTGTTTTTATTAAAGTTGCTTGTTTTTAAGTATATTTTAGTTTTGTAAAAGAAAATTCAAGAAAAACCAACATAAAAATAAGTGATAGTTTCTATTTAATTTAATTTAATTTTAATTTTCATTTTTAGATTTTAATTAAGAAAGTTGTGTTTTTATATTTTTATTAATTTCCTTATAGGTTAAAGTAATTTAAATAATTTTCTTAGATTTTTATATTGTCATTTGATATTTATTAGAATTAAAAATAGTTTTATTAATAATTAATCAATAAATAAGTTTTAAATAGCATCATTAGTTTTTATATAGTAACACCTATATTTTATATTTTTCCTAGCTTTTATAAGTCATAATATAATTTTTGAAATTTTCTTGTGATTTATACTGTTCATTTAATAGTTTTTATAATTTAATTAGTGTAATTGGTAATTAAATAATAAATAGAATAATAATTAGTAAACTAGTTTATAAATATATAAAATAAAGTTTTTATAATTTTTTAGGATTCCTATGATGGTTAATTAGATTTATAAAAATTTTCATAATTTTCTAAGTTAGTTTAATATTATTTGTAATTTGTAATAGTTTAATTAGTATAATTAATATAAATAGTTTTTAATTAATAAAAAGACAAAAACATTTATTTTTATTTTTTATACTTTCTTCAAGTTCATTTTAAGTTTTATAAATTATTTTTATAAGTTTTTAGTTTAATTTGTAGTATTTATCATTTTTAGTTTTAATTAAATTAGTTTTAATTAAATAGTTAAATAGTTTTTAATTAAATAATTAATAATAAATAATAAAATAATCTAAAAAATAATTTTCTTTTTAATTAAATTTTATTTTAAATTTAAGTTTATAGAATTGTCATTTTTAACCCTTGTAGTTTATTTTTCTTAAAACTCACCTTTTTCTCAGCACGCAGTCGCGTCTGATTTTAATTTGGTGAACGTTTTAAACGTTTTAAATACCTAGGTTTCACGTAATCATTCCATTAGCTTATTTAAGTTATTTTAAGTTATAAAACCCTAGTCTAATCACACACACACACTTTTATACCATTCCCTGTTCAGATTCACTCGATCACAGATTCGTTTATAATATCACATCGCACACCTCGTTGGGACTTACGACCCGGGAAAACACTGTATTTCACGGAAGCATTTGCCTCAGCTGTTTGACTATTATACTTGACCATTCACAAGTGGTTGACCAATAATTATCTGACTGTTTGAGGCGAATCATCCACGCAACTGTAACAAGTAATTAACCTGTAAAAGATATCTAGGGAGTAGTGAAATCTAAGTAAACACAATTCTCCCATATATTGCTCACACCTCTAGTTAATTTAGTTTATTTTCATTTTTAGTATTTTATTTCAATTGCATCTTAGTGATTGGGTTAGTTGACTAGCAACTAATTCCGCCCAACTCCTTCAAAACCGAGATTTTTAATTGCTTTCATAAAAATATAAAAATACAAAAAGAATCATCCCTAATCTCTAGACTTAGTCTTTAGGTTTTCTAATCCTAGCGACACTATTCCTAGCTGAACGATCAATCCCCCGGTACTTGTCACTATACTATACTATATCGATCAGGTACACTGCCTGGTGGGGGTTGTAAGCTTCTCGAGATCCCTCGAGAGGTAAATCCTGGTGCAATTCCCACGTACCATTGGTTCTGCACCCCCATGACCCGGATTATTAACGTGTGGTTCATGAGCTTAGTGCAACATATCCCACTCATGATAATTGTGCATGCATCACAATTATCACACACACCTTATATTTTTCCAAATGGGTGTAACAACGGAACCCAGGGAACTTGTATTCACTAATACTTAAACATATGACTCTCACTCAACCTATGTGTTGACTTTTAAGCATGTATTCTATGTATATCACTTCTACGGAGATATGGCAGAAGGTGGCACTGAACTCAGAGGACTTTCAAACCGGTTATCATTCAAACATAACCTAACACCTAGACTTTGGGACCTCATTAAAAGTAAAAGTATATTTTTTACTAATAAACCTCTGATAATTAAATGAATGATAACTAAATTTCTAAAACGTCTATTTTCGAGTTGTTTTCTATTACAGTAACTATGATTCTATGAAGTAATACCCCAAACACTTAATCCGCTACGATCAGTAAAAAATGAGGGTGTTACAATTATTATTTCCACCTCAAAATTATTGTTAGGAAACAAAAATCACATAATTTAATAAAAGTGGAGTTACTTTAATTATAACCACTCAAATAGAATATTTTTCAACTAAATTCTTCAGTTTTTACTTAAAAAGTAAAGTGGACAATTATTTTAAGACATACCGAAAAGAAAATATGCACTATTATTTTGAGACGGAGGGAGTAACTTTTTTCAAAATATTATTGTTCATCAAATTGCAAAAAATGGTAAAAATGGTTTTTGTGGTTTGATTTTTGACAAAAATGGTTCCTGTGTTTTATTTATTTTATCACAACAATCCTTGAAAAGTTGCAAAAAGGTCCCTAAACATTCTTGAAACATAGCAAAAAGGTCCTTATGGTTTGGCTTTTGGCAGAAATGGTCCTTGTATTTTTATTACTTTGTGAAACAATCCCTAAAAAGTTTAAAAAAATGTCTCTGCCGTTAATAAGTGATTACGAAACAGTCCATGCGCTAAATCTACGGACTTCTATGTAAAGAAAATTACACAAATGCCCTCCGATTTACTTATGTTGCATTAGTCATTGAAAAATTGTAAAAAACATCCATTTTGTTACTTGCGATTATTTTAACAGTCACTCAATTAAATCTAAATCATGTTGCTCCACAGCAGAGTGCGAGTAAAAGAATCGTCGTTACATAACAAATTACAAAACATAACAAGCTTTGATCAAAATAGGTCAATATACCACGTCATTGTTAGTGTGCCACGTCAGTTATTATATGCTACTTAAGCACTAAACGTGTGACATTTTATATTAACCTATTCTTTAGAATGTAAATTGAGAATATAAATACTAAAATGAAACAAAAAGAAAGTTTAATCGATCATTACATTTGATTGATTGTTCAAAGACGATAAATTTTTTGTTTTGTTATGCAATCGATATCAATATTTTGCTTTATATACTGTATAAGTGTAACAATAATAGCAAGATCACTTGTTTTTTTCTCTTTCTTTTTGTGATATAAAGCTAGTGACAGTGGTGACCCATATTGTATCATTTTTCCGGCTGTAACCTCAGTTTTCTCTCTTCTCAACTCATATTCACCTCTCTCAGCATAGTGGCAACCCATATTTAATAAAGTTTCAAACGGTTACAAAATGGAAGTGTTTCTTTGTTTCAATTCGGTCGAGAATGCAACCGATGTTCACAATTTTCCACTGGCGATCGATATTGCCACAGTGGGCACGATTGATTTCGATATGGGTTGACCGATGTGCTCGAACGATTTTTTCAGTTCCATTGTCACAAGCCTTAGACTACAATTTATTTTTATTTTATTTTTTTATTATTATTATTTTTTGTTGTTGTTGATATATAGAGACTGCAATGAATGAACATTGAGGTTCGTTGCATATAGGTGTTAACTTTATTAATTGCAACAAAGGTATTTGTCATGTTTCAATAATTAATTTGTTCGCTAGAAGTTTGGTTTGGTTTGGTTTAACTTTATTAATTGGTCAATAGAGCTCACTTGGTTCGGTACCTAACTGAAATTGTGTTGATTGATAATCAAATTTGTATGGTAATATAAAAAATTAGGGAAAATTTTATGTATATTTTTGAAAATTTCAAAAATTTCATATATATATATATATATATATATATATATATATATATATATATATATATATCCTTTTTACTAGTTTTTTATGCATAAAGTACAATGTATTTAATGCATCAAAAATGATATTTATGAAATTTTTGAATTTTGCAAGAATATGAATGAAATTGCCCCTAAAATTTAATTAAAAAAACTAATGAAAATGCACATATTCAGATATTCTTGCTTTATTACGAAGCTAAGGAATTCAGGTGTATAAACTTTACTCTGTAAAAAAAAAAAAAAAAAAAAAAAAAAAAAAAAAAAAAAAAAACGTGCTTAAAGTTTATTGCATTCTTCATTTATAAAAGTGACAATGACAAAGAAGGTGTATAATCCATTTATAAAAGAAAATACAGTCATGGTTTCCGTCAGTATCTTTGTTGATAATAGGTGGGACATCTTTGCATCTAATAAACACAAGAGCAATAGTTCAATACTAGGCACCCCATAGCAACAACGACTAAGTGAGTCATGTATGCTCCCTACATCTACGTTATATCTATCTTGATAAATGTTAGTATATAATTTTGAAAAGTACTTGTCTATATTTTATTTCATCTTTTTTTCAATGTAAGAAATTTATGATCAAATGAGAAATATAGTTAAATTAAAATAAAATAAAATGGAAAAAAAAAAACAACAACCACAAATTTTAGATGCAACCCAGAAAAATATATACACATCTATACTACCTTATAATGTATTTAGGAAATCTATATTTAGACGTCTTAAAATGTTTAAGACCAAAAACATTTCTTTAATTGGAAACATGCATATACATATAATTAAAAGCCTAAAATTTAAGTGTCTTTAAAAAGTATGGATTGTTACAAGTATAGCTTTCAATGCTTGTAATCTTTTAAAACTTACAAGAAAAAAAATGCATAGTTTACACCACTTTAATGCATATAATTTTCAGAGTTAGAAGACAAGAAGCATAGTGTACACCACTTTAACGCACATATTAAAAAAAACACCACATTAATGCCATTTAATGTAGTCAATTAATTAACTAGTCAATAAATACAATTAATACAGTTATTAAAACACCCCTTATATAAATAAATTAAACAGAATTCCTACATTAAATGTTACTAATATAAATAATAAAGCACATTATACAAATATTCAAGCCCGAACGGACAACGGGTCAGATGGGCTTGAGCCCGAATGGGTGCGGGCCAAACGGGCTCGAGCCCGAACGAACACGTGCCAACGGGCTCGAGCCCGAACGAGCACGGGCTAAACGAAATTCTTGATATCCGTAAATTTATTGTCAAAAAAAACATAATAAACTAAAATACATGATTCACCGGAAAATTTAATTTCAAGGTTTCTGCCGCTGCAACGCGCGGATACCTTGCTAGTTTTCATTATTTCTCTTTTATTCTTTAAATATATAGCTACAATTTCTGCTCACTTTTCTTTATTTGATAATTGTTCTCACTAGATCTCTTCCTAGTGATCTATTTACGTAAAAAGGGTAAAAAAAAAGCTTATAAAAACTACTTGGTACAACTCTTACGTATACATATCTTCACCATATTCAAAAATTAATAGTGCTAAAGACACAACTATGATTAAGTTTATGTTACAAAACTTGTTAGTGCGAATTAAATTGTCAGTTAGGTTGTTTTTGAATTTGAAAACGATCATTTAGGATGATGATCGCTCCACTTATATAAAGTTGATTTAATATGGAGAAAAAAGAGACTTATCGAGATAACAAACATAGTCTCACGATTAACTAAAATATCATTTTAAACAATCAGTTATTTGTGTTAATAAGAAAAACGGTTCAATTTTCTCGATATTATTAACAACTTGCAAAATTTTTATCACTAGTGCCATAACGTAATCAATTACCGTCGTTAATTCACCCTCCTTAATACCGATGCGCTACACGGATTCTGACTTGTGTTTAAGAAAAACTTGATTGAAAAGATTTCTATTTATTAAAGGCTTGTGTCCTAATGGTACTTCATTTTATATCAAAAGTTTCCCATGGACTTGTATGAGACTGCATCAAAAACACTGTGGAGTGAAAACAGATGGCATGAGTTTTTTTTTTTTTTTTTTTTTTTTTTTTTTTTTTGTAAGTGTAAGCCTCGGGAGGAATCTAGAATGTGTAGATTTGTTTATTTCTAGATTTTATTCGTACTCTTTGGCTTCTACCGGCTCAAACTAGTAGGGGGAAAAAATGTTTTGGTAACGCTATTTTAGGGTCATTTTTTCTTTTTAAAGAAAATGGACCTCACTTTTCAATAACTAACTATTAACTAATCACACCCTCAATATACCATCTATTTTTTTCTTTTCTTTTTTTATCATATGAAAACTGTGCTAAGCTGTCACCTAAAGCTTGATGTGATTGGAAGCAAATGTTGAGAGTATACTTGAAGCTATATTGTTATTCAACAACTGTATATGCAGATTCTTAGAGCCCCAATTTAGGCCAAAAACAAATGCGGATTCTCGCATTAACGCAATATATGTCATTTACTTAATCCCTAACAAGTGAATTTCGAGCATTGTCCACGTGATCACATCTTGTGTTATGTGACTATGTCACACTTTAAAGAGATTGATTTGAACTACGTGGATTAACGATTCTTAAAGTATCGATACCAAGACCATTAACAATTAAAATTTGTTGTTTAGTTCCATCACCATCTGAATCGGCATCACGATGGATTCCACCACAATCATTTCAATTTTGCTCTTGCGTGTATAATGATTTGTAACTGTATCGAAATAGTAATATTTTGTTACACAGCTAGCAAGCAACGGCAAAAGATGCGATTCACACAAATACAAACACATTCAACCATTATATCTATATATTCTAGCCACCGCCTGTCGTAAAACAACTACCGTATTGAATGAAGTCCAGTCAGTACAGTCATGGTGGTGGTGGTTACGTCTCCAGCAACAGCGGAGTCTCAGAATTACTAGTAGTCTACGTTTTTACTAAAATGAAAATCAAAACAAGGCAAATTTAGCTTTTCTTATAGCAATTTGTTAGACATCTTTTGAAAGAGGAATATAAAAATGGGCTGATATTAGCTACAAAATTTTGTAGCCAATTAACTATAATTTTGTGCTATAAATGTGGGTATTTGATTTTTTTTTGGGTCTTTGATTCTGTTGGTCCGGTTTAAACTTGAGCAATTTATGAATTAACAAAATATACATAAACACGTGCCGTTTGGACATGGAAAGAATAACGAGTTTATGATTCATGATGGGCGAAATTACAATGTTACTCAAGAACCCACTTAGACACACTAATGACTTGGTTGGCTTTTCAATGAGGATAGTTGCAGACGGCTATCCCCGGTGAGAGACAAATTAAGAGATACAAAGAAGCAAGCTAGGCTTGGGTTCTATGTGTGTTGAGGATTCTAACACTCTAACTATGTTATGGAATTCTCACTTCTTACTCTCGTTGAATGCGTACATTCTGCTTTGGTTGGAACGGGTTTATATAGCTGAGAGATTACTGTTGCTTCACGTGAGAATAGTGATCTTGCCAACTATTGGTAGATAGGCACGTGCCTAGACATCTGACCTTGGTGTCCTTTTGGTTTACCAGAGTTGACTGCAGTGAGTTCCCATGAGCTTCTTTTGTGTCTTGGGAAGGAACAAAGTTTATCTTCCCAAGAGTTTTCCCGCTTAAACGCTATAGTCTTCAGCTAACTTTCTTGGTCTTTGATCAGAGAGCTGAGAGATCATCAAGGTATTTCTTCCCTTGAGAATCCCTTGTTTCTGCCCTTGAGAATCACTTAGTAAGTTTTGCAAGATAACTCTTTGACGATATCTAGGACCTGAACTTCTGCTGTTGAGGTTCAGTGAGTTTATCTTCTTTAATCAGTTCATCCTAGATTTCGGGTGTCTCTAAATCTTGAGCCTTATTTAGAAAGTCATGTTGATCATTCATAACTTCTTGATCAGTTAGAATTAAAGTTGGTGAGGTGTTCATTGTCAATGAGAGAAAGGCCATCAGAGATATAGAGACATTTGTCAGATCTCAGTGTCCCTGATGTTTGCTCAAGTACCTTACTCACTGAGACTGCATCAGTTGAGTTAAAGCGCATCTTCAATTGGTCTTTGCCAACTCTTTGAAGAATGATGTCTGAGCTTCATCCCTTTATCAGGGAGAGACCTTTTCACTGATCATCAGTGATGATCACTGATATTTTTTCAGTGAGTGTCTGGGCTATTTTATGTTCAAATCTTTGTCAGGGACATTTGGGTCAATTGTTGACCCAACAATCTCCCCCTATTTGAACATAAAGATGGCCCGGGTTTTATCAGATTTTATCAGTGATAAGTGAGGATAACGGCTTCTTCTTATACTCTGATTTACCACAAAGGTATGATGAACGGCTATTGTTTTTGGTTCTGTGTGATACTACCTGTTGGATATTATCAGAGATAAGTGAGCATAACGGCTTCTTCTTATACACTGATTTACAAGCATGATCTAAAGTAAACAATGTCGTTTTAAACTGTTATCTTCGATACCTTTTGTTGAAGATGAAGTTTTAGGCTCTTATCTTCATCTTGAGTCACCATCTTAATAGTCTTCACTTGTCCGAGCTTTATCCTCAAGTAGTGGTGTTTCTTCTTTAGTTTGAGGATGACCTCCTGAACATTTTTTGTTTAGGGTCTCCTGAGCATTATTGCCCAGGGCCTCCTGAGTATTCTCTCAGGGTCTCCTGACTCTTTATTCTCAGGGTTTCGCTTAGGATGTTATTCTTTTCAGTTCTAGCAAAGGCTTGCTAATCATAGATAGGGGTGAGCAAATGAATCGAGAACCGAACCGGAACCAAGAACCGAATCGGAACCGACCCAACTCGAACCGCATTTTAGAACCACGGTCCGGTTCTCGGTTCTTAGATATTTCAAATCTCGGTTCTTGGTTTGTTTCAGTCCGGAACCGCGGGTATCGGTTCCGGAGCCGAAGAATCGCATGGCTTTTCAGTCATTATCATTTTGATGCAGATTAATTCATTTTGTTTGTTAAAAACCAGTTGACATGTCCCAGAATCTTACTGTAATACGCTAGCTTCTAGTTCTCGCATGAAAAATAGCAAGCTTCTTCATAAGTTATTATCTTGTATAAAAAGTTTACTATCTAAATAAAAAGAAATTAAACAAACTACAAAGATAATTTGTATACTACACAATAAATGTTTTATCATGTAACAGGTGACATGCCATTTTGTAATATGCTTTTGTTTCTAGTCCTTTATAAGTTTTCCTTTTGAAAAAATTAATAAAAGGCAAAGGAAAGAAACATATGCCATGCTGCATGTCTAGCTAATTTTCTTCAATCCACATGTGAGCTATTCGACTTGATCGAGAAGTTTGTTTAACGATCTACACAAATTGTTACAACTGAACCCCCTATGAGCTGAGTTAATTAATGATCAATGGCAAAATACACACTCTGTAAGAGGATGAAGCTGACATGTTCATGCTTTTTAGGCAATGCTATGTTTCTTCAACTCATTGTCATTTACCAAGAACTCGAACTACATGAAGCAGCAATCGGGATTCTCACATTGTGCACACCGTCACTGCACTCAATTGAACCAAAAGCTACGAATGAACCATCACTTGAAGTAATGCAAACATTGGGTGGTTTTTCAAATTTGCGGTTCCAAATGGGTAGAACCGAAATACCCTAACCGGACCCGAGAACCGAACCGAACCGAAACATGTTCTTCGGTCCGGTTCTCGGTTCCTAAAATATGAGATTTTCGGTTCTCGGTTCTTTCGGTTCCGGGTCGGTTCCATGCGGTTCCGGAACCGCTTCATAGATATCCTAAGCTATTAACAGTTTGTAAGTGAACAAAAAGGCTTCTTCTTACAAACTAATTTACAACAAAGAAAACATAAATAACATTCAGTAAAAACATATTCTTTGTTTTCTTGAACCATTTCTCCTTTTGTGTGCTCAGGGTCATATTCCCTGATGTTTGTTCTACTCAAGCCTTTATATCAATTATTGCGTGTGAAATCAGTCCCTGATGATTTGTGCATCAGGTTCACATCTTCAGTTATGGCTCTCATAGATTCTCATAAATGCTTTCTCCCTCTCAAAAGCTGCAACTTCAGTGAAAGATTTTGGAGTTCATGCATTTATGGTTATGGTTCAATCTTAACGAACTCAGTTCATTTGTTGAGTGTCTATCAGCTAGAATAATAGACACTGAGCACGTTTGGTAGAGAGAAATTCAGAGAAATGAAATGGAGTAGAGATTAAAAATTCAGAGTATAGAAATCAGTAGAGAATTTTGATGAATTCTCGTGTTTGGCAACAAAAGAGATTTAACCCAAGAAATAATCAATAATTTTTTTTCTTTGATAATTTTTTTCGTTTTGACAATATTTTGTTTGAAGAGAAAATCATAACACTAGTACTAGTACCTATTTTTTTTTAATGCATACCCATCTAAATCTTAACACTGGTACCTAGCAAAGATTGAATCGAGTTATTAAGATACATGATACCAAGCAAAGATTCGTCAGCAAAGTGCAGCAAGAATGATCCTCGTTAGCATAAAGCGAACCAACTTGTGTCTGACCTGAGATTATTTGCAGAAACAACATACAATATTGACCCGAACTGCAACCTTGAAAAGATACTCAACCGAAATCAAAACCGAACCTACTATCACAACAGACTACAACCAGAGTATGTACATTGAAATTTTACTCTTGATTAAACATCTTCTTTTGCACTTTTCCAGCTTTGCTATTTCAAAGAACAATAATAGCTTATTCCCTTTCTAAAGCAAAGGTTAAGATTGTTCTACTTAATTTAATTCTCAATCACAAAAGCTTCATCACTAGGACTGAACAATGACCAATTTTAAAGACAGAGCAAATGAATGACTTTTAATCACAATTGTGCCATCATACACATCTAGTATCTAATTCATCAACAAGACAAAAGTTATAGATCTTTCACATCCCTAATAATGGATGACTTCGCTAACAGTGGATTCTTTATAAATGATTAGAACAAAAAAATTAATGTCAACCAAATAAATCATGAAGATGTCGAAGTCAAACATAGAGCGATGACCGCCGGATAACCAGCAGGAAGAATAGTCGGCGATTGGATAATGAGATAGACCAGAAAAGTAGGAGATGAAAGGATAGGGTTTTGGTGATTTATGAAAAATTAGGTAGTGTGTGAGGATCACGTGCTCCCAACAACTTATGCCAATCTTTTATTTTAGTTAACTTTTTTTTAAAAATAGATAGCACATAGAGAATTACCATTTCCACTACAAACGGGATGGAAATGAAGATACAAAGGAACAAAATCTCGAGAAATTCCAATTCTCCGCTTTTCTATTTTCTTTGTTAACCAAACACGGGAAATGAGTTCATTTCCTTTTCTCTTGCCTTAACTCTTTCTACCAAACACACCCTGAGACCTTTCAAGGAGTAATTTTCATCCGGAAGGGTCCGCAGAGAGTGACTTATTTATTCTATGAACAAGCTGTCAGTGAGTCATACTCTCTGGATCACTGATAATCAGTGAGAAGTTTAGACCTTTTTTATTCATAGTTTACATGAAAGAAGAGATTAGTTCACGTTAATCTCTCCATGACTAGAATTACAAGTAATCAAAACTTAATCAGTGGTAAGTGAGCAATGACTTCTTCTTACAGATTTACATAAAAAAAAATAAAAAAAATAAAAATAAAAATAAAAAATTATACAATGATGTGTCTATGCGTGATTAGGCTAATCAAAAAGAAGAAAGAGAAATTATAGATAAAATCACCAATTACACGTAGCCACATCATTATTATTATTATTATTATTATTATTATTATTATTATTATTAATCTTTTGTGTCTAGCATTACTTGAAAAAAAAATTACCATTCAAATAAATAAAACTATGTAACTAAAAACCTCGCCGGCTCATGCAAAATGTATGTAAGTCGTCACGAAACCTATTGATAACATGCAAAATGTACCTTATATTTGATTTGTGGAAACTTGACATGAATGTGGCTTAACATAGTTGGTATGGTGGTTCACATCAAGTGAGGGGTCATTATTCAATATCTAACAAGAGCTATGTTTTTGTACTTTGAATTTACTACTTTACTTTTTTGTTTTAACAGCAATTCATTAAAAACTACTAGCACTAAGGTTACAATATGTTTGTACAAGCTAAGATTAGATTTGTACAAGGTTAAATAATATTACAATTTACTACTAGTACTACTTTATTATGTATTTACCAAACCAATTTTAATTTTACTTAAATTAGATTTATGGAAATTGAAGACTTGAGACTCTTGAGTGTACCTTAGCATACTGGTTAGGTGATTCCCATCTAATTTATAAAAGAACTTACGAAACTACCCAATAACATAGTTTATAAATATTATATCCATATGTGTTTATGAAAAGAATCGGAAGTATGGTAATTTTATGATTATTTCGATTAAAAATATAAAGACCTTTTTAATAAACAATCCTTTTAAAGAACACATACTTTATTTTCTTGTATGTATAAATAAAATAAAATTAATAAAAATGTATGTTTTGTGTCATCAATAAATACTTATAACTATTTTTTATTTTTTTTAAACAGCTAACAAACCACCCCGGGGGTGTTTATAATATCTTTTTCGCAAACTTTGATTAACATTTTGAAACCGAGTTTATAAGTTTGAATGAATAGCAGGGACGGAATTAGGATTTTTGAGAGGGTGTTGCACAAAAATTTTTTATGACCATGAATACTAAAGTAACCCGATAAAGAATTTATTAGGTAGAATTGGGTGTTGTACGTGCCTAGAAAAGACATATTTTATAAAAAGTTTATACTTCGTGACCTAAAATTGGGTGTGGCCCGTGCCACACCCGGCTCCTATATTGGTCCGTCCATGATGAATATTAAGCTTTGCCTGGTAATTTTACTATTCATTGTGTACCTTTGTTAGATTCGTGATAATTCAAGTTATGAATGTGGTTTAATATAGTTGGTAAGGTGGTTCCTATCTAAGTGAGGGTCTTTATTTCAAATCTAACAAGTCATTTTCTTTTATTTGAATTTATTTACTTTTTAATACATCTAATAAACCAATTTTACTTTTCATACCTTTTGCTTATTGTTTACCTTATGTTAGATCTGTGGAAATTTAGGAAATGAATGTGGCTTAGGGTGTATTTGATTGCGACTTAATTGACTTAATATGAAAAAAAAGTGAATTAATTAAGTTATACGAAAACTGTTTGTTTGTGACTTAATAGAGAAAGATGACTGAAAATATTAAGTAATAAAACAGATGTTGTCTGCATTAAATTATCTGTTAATTAACATGACTTAATAAAAAAATTAAACAAACATGCCCTTAGCCTAGTTGGTAAGGTGGTTCCCAACTTCCCATTGAACAAGGGTTCTTATTTTAACTTGAACAAGAGTCAATTTTCTTTTTACTTTGAATTAAGGTGTAATTGTGGAGGTGGTCCTTTAGCTTTGTTACATCTTTTAACATTGGATTACAAATTTACAACGTAATAAAATGGAGTAATGGACAATAAGCATGTTTGTAAACATCAAAAATAAGGTAGCCGATCAAATAAAAAGTAAAAGAATTATAAAAAGTTTATGAAATGATTCCAACCGTCATTTTGATCTAATTCTCAATAATTTCATTTTCTTATACATCTTTTTTCCCACTTCTCTATTAATTTACTGGATGTAACAAGAACCGTAATGAACTTTTAATACTTTGAAAATTTGGCAAACAAATCATTGCTATTTAAAATATCTATCCTTTACTTACGTGTACTCTTCATTGCTTTCTATATTTAGAATATATAAATAAATGAACGAAACATTCATGACATTTGTGTCTGCTTTAGCTTTAGTAAATGGGGCATTGTGTTTACAAGAGTTCCCAAGAAAACCATTATCTAAGTTTAGGAATGTGTTATACGTCTTCAAAAAAGAAAATTAAAATATTACGATAATAATATTTACTGAATGTAATAAGAATTTAAATTATGCGAAAAGATCAACCCAAATGATTTTTAGATTAAAATGCGCATTCATATTTTACATCAAATGCAGAGTTTTAACCCATTAGGCATTTTGACATACTTATCGTTATTGATACTTAATAATGAAAAAGCCTGTTACGTTAACTACTAAACTACATTCAAGTAATTACGTCTTAATAGTTTGTATCACATTATTAATCAAATATCTTAAAGGTACGAAACTAGACTTACTAAATGGTCCTACCAATTCCAGTAAAAGCTAACATCTTTAAGTTCCAACCCAAAATTGGTAATTAGGCTTCTAAAGTTTTAACTCTAACCACATACTCGGCAACAATCTATATATGTTTGTTGGTGTGTGCTCTAAAAATGCATTGAAGTTCACACGGGGTCATACGTGTGACGCGTTGTTTGCTCAGGAGCATTTGTCATGCGGTCACTAAACACGCATGACACGAGCACAAGGCACACCCACACCCAAAAACAACTGAATTGATCTCGAAACAAAGGTCTCCTAACAAGGCAACAACATATCGACGGCATTATCCACAATACGACAACAAAGTAGAAAGTTGCGTGGAGAACTTTTAAAATACCCCATTGAGATTTGAGAACACTAAGATATACCATTGCCCTACACCATCATACCCCATAAAGCCTTTTAAAAGAAGTTGCTTTTCAGTCGAAACACAAATTAGTGCCTTCATACGCAAATATCACTTACCATTATTGCCCAATGCCCATCAAAAAATCACACCGTATATGACATAATAAAAACATAAATCATGATATACGTTACATGAACCATGACGAGAGCCAAGCTAAAAATATGGCAACTATATTAAGCTTTTTGATCCTATGATGAGGTCATAAAGGCATAAAGTTTGCTCATCTAGAGGATGTTATTGAAAAACTAAACAGCTACGATCCATTTCATTTAGGGAGAAAGATAAAACCCACAAACAATTACAGAGAACAGATACAGTTGATACGAATCCATGGAACAAATATACCAGACATGATTAAAGTTAGATTCTTGATTCGAACTAAAGCTTTAATGGTGCATTGCTTATGAGGAAAGCACGAATGGTAAACTATGGCAATATACTATACAGTATATTTTGAGTGCCTACTATTTTTATTTAGGCCTAGACTTCAATTTAGAGAATGAAACAAAATATAACGTGCACGTTGTTTTCGCACAATAAAGTAACCTACTTTAATCTGATTTCTATTTTGGGTAATCATCTCTCTGTAACAACCATATCAGGGTATAACAAGTTTTATCAATGCCACGTCAGTGACGCGTACAAAAGAAGTTAACATGGTCATAATTATCAGGACATTATCTTTTTGATCAAATCACCTCACATTTTGATAAAGATTGAGAAATTTATCATGAAAATCTGGAAGTCAGGTTACCTTTTTATGGATGAAATAAACTAGTGTATGATACAAAAATCAGACGAAAGTCGTGACCTTATCGTGAAATATCCCTTTTCAAGGAAAATTAACTTCATCCTTCTATAACAGTGGTGTAAAATCATATTACAACAACAAGCCTTTTTATCCTAAAATAGTTGGACTTGGCTTTATAACCTTCTTACTATGAACTTAAATTACACCATCTAGCTAGGAACAATTTACATCGCAGATGGGAAACTTACCAAAATCATATTGCAAAAGCTTGACTAGCTTGCGTTCAATGTCTAACACAGACTCGATCGCTGAATTTTGTGATCCCCGCCTGCAAAACAGTCAAAACATATTAATGTTACGACTGTCATCCAAAACCAGGGTCAACTTAAAAGTTGATGGATTTTTTAAATAAAGTTTCAATTTAAACAAATAATAAAAAGAGTCGTGCATAATAAAGTTGTGACAATATATATATTTTTTTTCTTAGTGTCATTTTCAGGGTAAAAGTGGGGATGGGTAAACATGCAAAGCATTTTAAAGGTTACTCTTAGTGTTGCAGATGTCTTATATATAGACACAAGAGGATAGTTATCTTCACACACACTTGATACAATTCTTTCAAGCTATACCAAAAAATAGAGAGATGGATAAGCAAGGATCGAGTGGGAAAATGAGCGAATTTTTCAGAAAGGGAAAGCCATTTTTTGCTGTAATATTTTTGCAGTTTGGGCTTGCGGGAATGGATGTTATTTCAAAAGTTGCTCTAAATGAAGGGATGAGCAATTATGTATTCGTGGTTTATCGGCATGCAGTTGCTACCATTGTCATGGCCCCTTTCGCCATTGTTCTAGACAGGTATATCTCTATCACACACACAGAAACATACGTCAAAATTTATTCTTCTATATCCACAAGTCTATATGTACTTCTGTCCTAACTTTTACTCATCATTATCTTTGTAACAGGAAAATAAGGCCGAAGATGACCAAGTCAATATTTATCAAGCTTATGCTACTAGGATTATTGGAGTAAGTTTTTTTCTCAATAATACGCAAAATAAGTATTAGTCATCTGATGGTTACATAATGATGTTTTGTTTCTTGTTTTGCAGGCCGGTTATCGACCAGAATCTCTATTTCCTGGGGATGAAAGCCACAACAGCCACATTTGCGGTTTCAATGTGCAATGTTCTTCCTGCTATAACTTTTGTCATGGCATTCCTACTAAGGTAAAGAACAAACAGCATCTAACATGCAAACAAATGCACAAAAAAAACTCTATTACCAATGAAACTAAAGAGACTAACTGTTCATGTACCGACACAATCCTTCATCAGACTTCTATGAATTAGAACAAAGATTAATTATATAAGCTTCTTAGTGTTAAAAGGTTCTTAAGGTTGTTTCCAGGATCGTATGTGATCAAACAACAGCATGCTAATCATCATAGAATAAATAAAGAACAAGAGAGAAGATTGGGTGAACCCTTATAAATACTGATATATAAATTGAATGGGTTACGTGTTTACAGAATTCCTACTCTATATATACAAGATGAAACGCTGCCTTTGATACATCATAACTGTTAAAGAAGAGGCATACCGTTTCAATAAAAGTAAAAGACACAACCTAAACTAAACGTTACAAATCTTAAAACCTAAACTAAATAACCGTTTACTAAACCTAACAAACTAAACGACCCATTGATCCAGCCCATATACAAGTTCTGGATTATAAACTTCTAATCTAAAATACATAATACAAACATATACTTTCTAACTTGACAAATAAACACTAATCTTCTAACTTTACTATTGTTTTGTCATTATTATTTCCAACACTTAGAATTAACTTTTAATAAGTTGGCGATTTTGGTTGACTCAGGCTTGAGGTGGTCAACCTAAAGAATATCCATAGCCAGGCCAAAGTCATTGGAACGATTACAACAGTTGGAGGAGCAATGCTTATGACCTTGGTTAAAGGCCCTATGTTAGAGTTATTTTGGACAAAAGGACGAACTAACAATAACACTGTAAACAATGGGGTAGATCTCAGTCATTCCATCAAGGGTGCTTTTATGATCACCATTGGAATGTTCAGTTGGTCTTGCTTCATGGTTCTGCAAGTAAGATTCCCTATCCAGACTAGCCAATTTTACTGCCTCAGAAGTAGACGTGTTAATTAAGTATTATTAACCTTCCTTTAGTCTTATTATTGAGTGGTGTGTGTTTTTAATGTGTAGGCAATTACACTAAAGTCTTATCCAGCTGAGCTCTCTCTAACTGCTTGGATATGCTTGTTGGGAACTGCTGAGGGAGCAATAGTGGCACTAGTGATGGAGAGGGGTAATACAGCCGTTTGGGCGATAAAGTGGGACACGACACTTGTAGCAACACTATACAGTGTAAGCACTCTAATTTCTATTAGATTCTCTTTTCATAAGTTGCATAAATATCAACCACAGAAGTAAACACCGGCAGCATGCTAATCCCGCATCCTTATGTCGAAAATAAAACAAGCATGCAGTGCCAAAAAAGTATAAGTATATAAAATGATAACTAAAGGTGGCAATCTTGAACAATTTACATATGAATGGGTCAATTTGGGTTACAAGATATCCCTAATGGATCGTGCTGGTAAAATAAAATAATACAAGATTAACAGGAAACACGTGAGAAATAGCCCAAATTGCAGTTCTAATGCCTACAATTCTACAACCTCCTGAAATATATTCAACAGCTCAAAATTTCTTAATGTATATGCAGGGCATAGTATGTTCAGGTCTAGCTTACTACATTCAAGGACTAATAATGAAAGACAGGGGTCCTGTTTTTGTGACTGCATTCAGTCCTCTTAGCATGATAATTGTAGCCATCATGGGTTCCATTATTCTTGCCGAAAAAACATATCTTGGAAGGTAAAAAGAAATTCCTAGCTCTTGATTAATTACAATAAACATGAACAAAACGTGACAGCTTTTATATTTTTCTCACAGGGTTCTTGGAGCATTTGTCATAGTTGCAGGGCTCTACCTAGTCGTCTGGGGTAAAAGCAAGGATCATGAAGAGGATATGGCACAACAAAAGCAAATTATGGGTAAAGAAATTGAAGAGAATAACTGTCACAAAGTCATCACCATCAAAGCATCAGATGACGGAGGTGACAAACGCAATCAAACAGCTGATGTATGCTAACCCTGCTGAATGTTGGCTCAATTTGATGGAGGGCTCCACCATAGAATCTTATCCAAGATTTAGAAGATCTTGCAACTTGAGAATATTGGCAAGTTGAAGCCAAGTTGCTAGCAAGTTGATCACTTCTTTGAGCCTATAAATAGAGTTCATTCGTTTGAAGCAAGACACACCAAAAAACACATAAGCAATCTTGTAGACTTGTAGTGTTCTCTCTTCATTTCTTTTCTTTTGTTGTAGTAGTATATTTCTAGCAATAAGAAATATATAAGTTTGTGGTATTACATCTCTTGTTCACTTTAATAGTGTCTTAATTTTCAATAAGCTAATTTGAGGTATAGTTGTGGTGATCAAATATTCACACTCTTTACCTAGTCGGTGGGATATTATCGTGATTATTCCACAACAAGTGGTATCAAGAGCCGATGTTATTCTTAGTATGCTTTGTGGTTACAATTATATTTGATCCTCCACATCAGAAAAGAATTCCGTTGGTTTTTTTGGTTGAAGCTATTGAAAATTAATTTGTACACGAAATGGTGGATGGCATAGTTGACAAACATGCAAGATTGGCGGTGGAGGTTTTTGATGGCACAAGCCATTTCGGTATAACAAAGTGAGGTTCTAGACGCTCTTTTTCAGCAAGGTCTAGACATTGCCATTGAAGAAAGTAAATGAGAGGATGTAGAAGAGAGGAATTGGTTAACCATCAATCGGTTAGCTTGTGGTATGGTTCGTTCATGTCTTTCGAGAGAGCAACGATATGCTTTCTCAAAAGAAACATCCGCCTATAAACTGTGGGTGGTGTTGGAAGAGAAATTTCTGAAGAAAAATTGTCAGAATAAGCTCTTTATGAAGAAGTGACTATTTCGCTTCACTTATGTACCAAGTACCACAATGAATGATCACATTACCAGTTGTAACCGATTTGATGAATATGGATGAGGTGTTCAAAGACCAGGATCTAGCATTAATATCACTTCCAGAGGAGTACGAGTTGTTTGAAACAACTCTACTTAATGGGAATGATGATGTGTCTCTTAGTGAAGTTTGTGCTGCTTTGTATGGTAAAGAATTGAGAAGGAAGGACAAGTAGATTAGTTCAAGCGGAGACGCAGAGGTTTTGCTAGTCAGAGGTCGTTCGTAGAAGAAGGGCACCGATAATAGATGGAGATCCAAGTCGCGGCAAAGACTAAGCAAAGATGAATGTGCCTTTTGTCATGAAAAAGGCCATTGGAAGAGAGATTGTCCAAAGTTGAAAACCAAGGACAATCATTACAAAGGGAAAGCTGTAGGAGAGGCGAATGTCACCAAGTGTGATGATGAAGAATCAGATCTCTCACTTGCAACATCATCAACGAAGAATGCTTATGATGTATGGCTATTAGATTGTGCATGTAGCCCTCATATTACACCACATCGAGAGTGGTTTAGTAATTTTGAATAACACGAGGAAGTTGTTTATAAGACAGACGAAACTCCCCTCACTACTCATGGGATTGGTTTCGTTCGATTGCAGAATGAAGATGGAACAATTGTGACCTTGAAAGGTGTTCGTCATTCGCCAAAGTTGAAAAAGAATCTCATTTCTGTCGGTACCTTAGAATCTAAAGGATTCGAAGTAAGAGCAAAGGATGGGGTTATGAAGATCATCTCTGGCGTACTTGTAGTAACGAAGGGTATTTGTAGAATAAACAACACGTATCACTACAAGGGTAGAACGGTGAAATTCAGAAACTGTGAAGCTATGGCATATGTGCTTAGGATATGCAGGAGAGAAATCCTTGAATTTGCTCATAAAGCAAGGATTATTGAAAGGAGTGAGTTACTGTAAGTTGGATCTCTGTGAGCATTCCATCAACGGGAAGACAACAAGGGTGAAATTTGGGACAGCTATCCACAAGACACAAGGTATCTTGGATTATGTTGTGACAACAGGTAAAATTTGAGAACCGGATTTAAAATGCCGAAATATAATTAAAATGAATCGTCAATTTTATTGAAACGGTTTTCAGAAATTATGGGAATTTGGTGATTTATTTTTGTGGAATAGTATGTCATTGGACCATTTCTATTGCGTTAAATTAGGCACTACTTCGACTCTGGCACTAGGAAACCTAATAATACGAAATATATAAAGTTTTGTTACGCGAGATAAATAAAGGCGTATTTATAGTCATGTTTTTATGGAAAAACCTATTTAAAAATGATGACGTACACATAAACGCGTGTTGAGGATTTTGATATCAAATATGGGCTCGGGAAGTGAGAGTAGGGATTTAATGAGAAACGGTTACGTTTTATTTTTATAAACGTGTTTATTATCAAATTTAATGGAAAAATGTATTTAAAGTGAATGGTGGCGATTAAAATTAATGTCGGTGACAATTAGTATTTTTCGTGAATAAAAGTATGTGATTCGGGAGAGTTTACTAAAATTTGCACCGTGAGTCCTTGTTTTAGCACCCTGTACGTAAAAATGTAAAGGTGAGGGACCTTTTGTAAATTTCGGATATATACATCCTAAACCTAACCCTATCCCTCACATAACTTCATCTTCCCCACTCCCAATTCTCTCCCTCACTAGCCGCCACCTGCAACCCACAACACCACCATCACCACCGCGGTTCAAACCTCACCGCCACCACCATCTTACTCCTTATCTCATCCCCTTCATGCCCATATAAGCCACGCGCCACAAAACCCCTGTTAACATCCCGTAATATCACCATCGCCATCTCAGATCACCACCATCTGTATTCTTTGTGATAGATTCACGTATTCTCGAGGTCAAGAAGGTGAGTAACACCGAAACACACGCGTGTGTGTCTCGGTGTGAGTATAAGTCCGTGAGTCAAGATTCACTTTTGATGGGTTTGGGTAAATCTATAATAGAAACTTGTGAGAAAATGATTTTGATGAATAAAAAGTATCCACTTGTGTCGTGTTGTTCGTGTGTTGAGACGTGAAACCGTGAGCATAAGCTCACGGTATAAATGTGTTCTCAATAATATTGTTGATTTGTTTGCATTTCGGATTTAGTATTTTGGTACTGTTTGGTTTGAAACCGAGAGCTAGGATTGGATTTTGGGCATAGTTCTGATTGATTTGTGATATCTTGATTGTGTTCGGTTGGTTTCAGTTTGGTACCGTCTACTGTGGAGCCAAGTACTAGGATTTGGAAGTAGGACTCGGATTTGAACTATGATAGATTGTTGATGTTGTTGTTTTCGTGGTTGTGAGCTGCCGTAGAACAAGCCGAGACCACTAGGGTCTCGGCCAGAAGATTGTTGGCGATTGTTGTTATAGTTGTTGTGGTAATTGTGGTTACATGGTCGAAGTGGTAATAACGTTGGTTGATTAAAATGGGAATCGATTGTGTGACGATTGGTAGATAACGGGAAGTAGGTTAGACGCGAACCGTAGACGGTCGCGAGTGTTGAAGTTGTTTGCGGATGTTGAGTTGTTTGGACATTGTTATTAACTTATTATTTGGCAATAGCTTATTATTACCGTCTGTAAGCTTGTGCAAAGTCGGAGTTATCTTGACTTTCTAGTCACGGTTGAGTCCGACAAAACCGTAACATGAGATTTTGAGACATTTTGGACTTAGACGATGTTAGATAGTCCGAGAGTGATGACTCGGACTCGTGAGCTCGAAATGAATAATAATTCGTAAATAAATAAATTTGACAACAAAATTTATAAGTGTATATATATATATATATATATATATATGGTGAGGATCAGGTACGTTTTTGTCTTTTAGTGCGGATGGTACGGACGAATCTCAGCCCTCCATCTAGTCAACCATCTGAAAAAGGCGGAGTGGCAATATCATAAATATCCCGTCTTTTTTTAGAATCGTTACTATCGTATTAGCTTTTTTTCTGAAAAAAATTCAAAAAAATCTGAAAAAATTAAAAAAAATAAAGAGGACAACAAATAATTAAGAATCGCTGAAAAAAAATTCAAAAAAAAATCGTTTTCATCGTTAAAGGTATTGTGATATTAGCGTATGATTTTGACTTTTTTACAAAAGTCAAAATCAGATTCTGATATCACATAAACTTTTTTACTATCGTAATAAAAAAAGTCAAGATCAGGATATATCACATAAACTTTTTTACTATCGTAATAAAAAAAGTCAAGATCAGGATCAGATTCTGATATCACATAAACTTTTTTACTATCGTAATAAAAAAAGTCAAAATCAGATTCTGATATCACATAAACTTTTTTACTATCGTAATAAAAAAAGTCAAGATCAGGATCAGATTCTGATATTACATAAACTTTTTTACTATCGTAATAAAAAAAGTCAAAATCATATTCTGATATCACATAAACTTTTTTACTATCGTAATAAAAAAAGTCAATATCAGGATCATAATATTGTTAATATCACGGTAGAACTCATAATATGGTTAATATCACGGTAGCACTCATAATCAAAAAAACAAAAAGTTCTCAGAAAAATCTGAAAAAATAAAAAAATGAAAGAAGATAACAATATTAAGGATCGCTCAAAAGGAAAAAAATTAAAAAAATCATTTTCATTAAGAATATTAAGAAGATAACAATAGCGCTAGATCTTGACTTCTGGATTGGACGGACCAGATCAATCCGCACGTCCGCACTTAAAAATTGTATCCGCACGTGATCCTCACTATATATATATATATATATATATATATATATATATATATATATATATATATATATATATATAGGGAAGGGATCAAGTAAGAAGAATAATTAAAATAAGAAGGGTAAGAAGTAATTCTAGTCACACATTTCAAATTAGGAGGGAAATTTGAAGGAAGATGCATCCACTTTTGTAGGTGCATCTGAAATGTGTAGTTGTGGTTACTTCTTATAATTCCTATTTTAATTATTCTTCCTATTTGATCCTAACTCTCTCTCTCTCTCTCTACACACACATGTAAATAATAAAAAGGTGGACGTTAAATATTAATTAACGAATGAAAGTTAATTAGTATTTAACGGAAACTTATTATTTAGAAAGGTAGCACTTTCAAATAAAACGTAATGGGTGCTTTTATAAACCTTGTTTAACGAGAGTTATTATAAGTTTCGAGTGCACGTAAAACTAGGAATTGCCCTAATGATAAACATGGTGGATTCATTTCAAGTCACGGATATTTGACATTAATACGTCTAGCTTACGTAGTTAACGAATCAAATGAGAACTCGTTAAGTATGTTGGAAAGACTTAGTAATGGATAACATATCCTACGACCCTTAGGTGGTGATACAGATTTGGAGGAATAAGTGGGATGAATACATTGTAAAGTTATTGAGGTGACTAGTTCAATAAGCTTCGACAATTTAATTTGATGACTTATTAGACTATAAGAACTTGTCATGTAGATTGTTGTGGTTTACTTGGTGGAATTCTTTGGAAGCGTGAGTTCACTGAGTCTTGTTGAGTCGACACCACACACACGGATACCAAACACTAAAACGGATTTAAGGAGTTTTTGGAAATGAAAATGGATTACGTTTGGGATTTGGAAAATATTATTTGAAATTATACTGAAGCGTATTGATATTATTAGGTAGTGCCGAGTCAGTAGTCGTCGTTGCCAGATAGTTGATACTTTTCTTTGCTGCTATTGATTATCTGTGCCGAGATAACTTAGCGCCGAGGTTATCTAGCTGCTTATAGCTTATTTCTGTTTGGACTATTGTCTGCTCCCGATATGCTTATGATTGTGCTTTGCTGGAATCGAGGTGAGTTTCATAGCCCCACTTTTATTCGTATTTTACTGCTTTCTAAACTTGGGGGAGAAAAGATGCAAAGCGATTTCTTGGACCTGCTACTGTTGTTGTTTTGCTATATTGTGAGGACTAGTTAGGGTAGATTTGAAGTAGGGTCTGCCATAGGCTAGGGCTACCGAACCTAGCTATGTGTAGATTACTGCGAACGGCCTAGACCAGGCAGTATGTGGTGGTTCCTTACTGTTTGTTGGACCTGTCTAGTGATCGTAAGAGGGGCCCGCTCATTTTGACCACTTATCTTTCCTAAGATAAGAAAGCTATCATGTTGTGATTTGTGTTGATGATTGGAATGCTTATCTATGCCTTCTAGACTCACATAGCGCTTACTCTTCACGTCCACTATTATTTTCGATTTAAACCTATGAACTCACCGGCGTTAGCTGACTTTTTAGCATGTTTTCTCAGGCGAATAAGATGATGCTTATGGATGATCACTATTGGAGGCTTGGCGATTTGGCATTGGCGATGGATCGACAAAACTCTGATATTATAATGGGGACCAATCTTTAAAATCCTTTGGGCCTTATCTTTTACACTTTTAACTACTTGTAAACTTTTAAACTAAATTCTGGAATGTTTATGAAATGAAAATTTCTTTTTGATTTAGCTATACTTGTGTTGTGTATACCAATCCAAGTAGCACCCCGAAAGCTTGTAAGACTTCCGCTGTACCAAATTTTGGGGGTGTTACATATGTCCACTATGACGTATGGGGTCCCTCAAAGACAAGATCTTTAGGAGGGAGACACTACTATGTGACATTTGTTGATGACTTTTCCTGAAGAGTTTGGATGTACACGTTTAAGACAAAGGATGAAGTGCTAAGAGTGTTCATCAAGTGAAAAAAGATGATGGAGACTCAGACGTGCAGAAAGATCAAACATCTCCGAACAGATAATGGTGAAGAGTATAGAAATGATCAGTTCACAAAATTTTGTGAAGACGAAGGCATCGTCAGACACTTTACTGTCATACATACACCACAACAAAACGGGGTGGCAGAACGCATGAACCGAACATTGCTAGAGAAAATTCGGTGTATGTTATCCAATGCTGGGTTGGGTAAAGAATTTTGGGCTGAAGCTGTGACGTATGCGTGTCACCTAGTTAATCGTTTGCCATCTACTGCTATTGATGGGAAAACACCATTTGAGAAATGGTATGAAACCCCTGCTACAGATTATGATTCCTTGCATGTGTTTGGTTCCGCTACATATTATCGTCTATGGTGTCAAGTGACGAAGAAGACGATCTTTAGCAGGGATGTCACCTTTAATGAATCTACCATGTTGAAGAATGTGAACGCTAAGCAGTTAGATGGAACTCCTAAAAAGGTGGAGTTTGAAAGAATAATTGTACCAGTTGATAGAGATGATTGTGGTAGAAGGAGCTTATGAAGAGGAAGTTCAAACCGATAAACCTCGCTAAAAGGCCTGCTCGCCTTAATGATATGGTGGCTTGTGCATCTCCAATTGCGGCTGATGATGTTCCTAGTACTTACTTTGAATCGGTTCAAGACACAGAGAGCGAGAAGTGGAGGATTGCCATGAGCGAAGAAATGCAGTCTCTTCGAAAGAATCAGACATGGGAGTTGACCAACCTCCCAAAAGGGAAGAAGGCAATTGGATGCAAATGGGTGTATGCAAAGAAAGAAGGATTTCCTAGCCAAGATTATGTTCGCTACAAAGCAAGATTGGTAGCTAAAGGCTACGCTCAGAAAGAGGGAATTAGAAAGAGGGAATTGATTACAATGAAGTTTTTTCTCCAATGGTAAAGCATTCCCCTATTAGAATTTTGTTGGCTTTGGTAGCACAGTTGGACTTGGAACTAGTTCAAATGGATGTGAAGACTGCATTTCTACATGGAGACTTGGAAGTGGAAATCTATATGGTTCAAGGATTCAAAGTTGCTAGAAAAGAACATGAAGTGTGTAAGCTTCATAAATCGTTGTACGGATTGAAGCAATCCCCAAGAAAGTGGTACAAGCGATTTGATAAGTTTATGATGGAGTTGAAGTACACAAGAAGCAAATATGACCATTGTGTCTATTTGAAAAAGCAAAAAGATGGGTCCTTCATATATCTTCTTCTATATGTAGATGATATGTTTGATAGCTTCTCAAAATCTAGACGAGATTGACAAGTTAAAGACTCAGTTGAAAAGCAAATTTGAGATGATCTCGATGAAGCAAAGATGATTCTCGGCATGGAGATAGTCAGAGACAGAAAATTGAGGAAGCTATGTCAGAAACAATATCTGAGAAGGATTCTAAAGCGTTTTAGGTTCGATAACCAAACAAAACGAGTTAGTACTCCACTCGCTTCTCAATTTAAGATCAGTGCTGTTATGTCACCTAAGAATGATGTAGATAGGGCATACATGGAGAAAGTGCCTTATGCAAATGTTGTCGGTAGTTTAATGTATGCTATGATATGCACTAGACCAGAATCCAGAATCCAGATATTAGTCATGCTATATTAGTCATGCTGTTGGAATGGTGAGATATTAGTCATGCTGTTGGAATGGTGAGCAGGTATATGCACAACCATGGAAAAGGACATTGGCAAGTTGTGAAATGGATATTACGGTACATCCATAACACTGTCAATGTAGGGTTAGTATTCAAACATGGAAGTAGTCAGTGGGTAGAAGAATATTGTGATTCAGACTATGCCGGAGACTTAGACAAGCGAAGATCTACGACAGGCTATGTATTTACTCTGGAAAAGCTCCAATTAGTTGGAAATCTACCTTACAGGCCTTGGCTTCAAGGGTTGCTCGGTGAACTTGGAATCAATCAGAAATAGTCAGAGTGCAATTCACTTAGCGAAGAATCAAGTTTATCACGCAAGGACAAAGCACATTGATGTTCGGTATCATTTCATACGAGAGATACCGGAAGAAGATGGAGTTAGAATCCAGAAGATCCATACTTCTAAGAATCCCGCAGATATGCTCCGGGATCAAGTTCAGTTATTGTTTGGACTTGATCAATGTTGTGAAAAATTGAAGGTCGGTTTGAAGACTTCACCAACGTTTGCTGACGAAGAATAAAGACATTGGTAATTTCGCCAAGGTGGAGATTTGCTGAATGTTGGCTCAATTTGATGGAGGGCTCCACCATAGAATCTTATCCAAGATTTAGAAGATCTTGCAACTTTAGAATATTGGCAAGTTAAAGCCTAGTTGCTAGCAAGTCGATCACTTCTTTGAGCCTATAAATAGAGTTCATTCGTTTGAAGCAAGACACACCAAAAAACACACAAGCAATCTTGTAGACTTGTAGTGTTCTCTCTTCATTTCTTTTCTTTTGTTGTAGTAGTATATTTCTAGCAATAAGAAATATATAAGTTGTGGTGTTACATCTCTTGTTCACTTTAATAGTGTCTTAATTTTCAATAAGCTAATTTGAGGTATAGTTGTGGTGATCAAATATTCACACTCTTTACCTAGTCGGTGGGATATTATCGTGATTATTCCACAACAAACCCCAAATGTCAAGTTTACAATACCTCATCCATAAGTAATCTAAATTAGCGAGAAATACATTCTGCATTATGAACTTCCTTTGCCTAGTGAATGGAGCGGTAAGACTCATGGAACAAGAAGGTAGTAGAAAAAAAAAGGAACATGTCTCTCTTAGTTGGGGGTAGCCGGGTAGGAATGGATGTGGGAGTAGGAGGTAGTAAACAGAGACAAAAGCCTTAATGTATGCGATAATGGACTTTTCTTGAAATGGTAGTTTTTTTGAACCATTTGGTTTTTAACCTACTTTATGTGTACATAAACATTTAAGTCGCTAACTAGTATAACTGTATTACAATATTACTGTATTTAGAGAAGGCAATTTGGACAGGATTTGCTTGGTCAATTGGGTTACAATTTATCCCTAACTGATTGAATCCAGATAATTTAGCAAGAACGAAATGGGTCAAATGGGTGAAAGTTACCCAGTGTCTCATAATGCTTAGAGCCTTTAAAATGATTTTTATTTTATTTTTTATAAAAATTAAAAAAAAAAAAAAAAAAAAAAAAAAAAAAAAAAAAAAAAACCTTGAATATTATTGTACCAACTTAGTTTTTGTAATCATATTTAAGGCATTAACTATATACAAAAACGGACAAAAGGAACAAGGTGTGCCTGTGTGGTCACCACCTCCATCCGTATAAGAACCAATATTTGTCAACCTGAAACCGATTTGACTCGTAACATAACCCAACCAACCCGGCCATTTCGCCACCTCTAAATTTTTTGTTCTAAGATACCTTTTCTAAATAGCCATGTTTAAAATCAGTGTACAATGTCACACCATTGAACAGAATATCATATTCAACCAGAGATTCTTGTTTTCATGATGGAATATATATCTATCAGTCTTGAATAAGAGGATGTGGCTGATTTGATTACAGAACCCATCGGCCTCTTCCAAAGGTACTTAGGGTGCTATAGAAGACAATGTACATAAAGGCATACTTTCTGCCTAATGGTGTTACTTACTGTGGGCTAGTACAATGAAATTACTAGGAATGAGTGTCCTAACTAGAATAATACTCATGCATGCTATAACTTGACATACCTCGGGAAAATCAGTTCTCTATGTCACAGTTTTTCCTTCTTCCTTCCCATATATCCGCTGCAGCTCACGAGTAGCAGCTAGGAATGAATCTAAAGAAATGAGAAAGAGGTATGATCACGAAGATGAATCAATTCTTAATGCCACAAGAACATATAACAAAACGATATAGGATTTCCAAAACATATTGCATCGCAAATAGTTAAACATTGTACCTTTCCAAAGCCGGAAACATTTTTGGTTGATTGGTGATCCAGTAATCGTCTGAATCACTTCAAACAACACATTCTGGGGAGTATTTCTCAGTTCTTGAACAACCCCGTAAATTGTCTTTCCGCTGTCGAAGTAAATATGATTATTTGGGTGCTTCGTTTTGCAACCAGCATGACGCTCAAACTCATAAGCATTAATAGCCTTAAAATGTCAAATGCTTGGTGGTTAGGTGAGAAACATGATTTCAGAATGTATTCTATAAGTAAGACCGTATGGAACAAGCTCACCTTTGAAAATGTACACGATTGACAGCCACAGAGGTAGGTCGCACCCTTGATGACAGCACGAAGTTCCTTCTACCATGCATATGAATTATTACATATGAGCAATAAATAGTATAACCTAAAAGGAACTCATGACAATTAGCATCTACCTCTCTTGACCATGCAACATACTTCACAGGAACACCATCCAGCATACCAGTTGATAACAGACTTCTGACATTTGATGGGAAATTGTTCAGAGTAGACTTTTTAGTGGCTTTTTGTTCCTTTCTCTTTGTAATAGCATCTAAAGTGGTGGATACTTGTACTCCACTAACAAAGGAACCACTAGTAGATTCAGACATACCGTTTTCTTCTGATCGTTGAAGTGAAGGATGTCCCATTAGAAAGTCATAATTGCATACAAGCCTTCCTGAAGAACTAATGTTGTCTGCATCTTCATTTAACCCACCAAATGAGATGATATTGTTTCCAGTGTTCCCAAATGAATGTCTCATGGATAAACCACTGATATCAGTTTGGCTAGTTGAGGTTATAATATCGTCCACCTGACTATAGGTGCTTTTTATTGATATGGTATTGCTAACCTGATCCATCAGTAAAGCATCAATAGTTTTGTTGTTTTCATTATCATTGACGAATGATTGAGTCATCGTTGTGATACTGCTATTGTTTTTACTGGCACATGGATCAACTGATATGGAACCACTATTCTCCCTGTATGAGAGATCCATTGGCATCTCACTCATATCCCCCATGTTATAAGGCTCGCTCATTGACATAAAATTGTTATTCCCTCCATTAAAAGTGCCAGGCATTGACATCACGCCATCATTTCCTCTATCAAAAGCGAGCCCTGTTGTTACCGACTCATCATCAGCCTTGCTATAAGCATCATCTGTGGAATATGGATGTGCATGTCCCAAGGATACAGCGATAAAATCTTCAGCATCCTTGACTTGATTGACTTTGACTTTCCTAATCCCACCATAACTAATACCTGATGGGGGGTCTACTAGCGGATGAGATATGGATAGTCCAAATGTTGAATCAATCACAAATGGATCAGCAATAACCTTCCTTCCCATACTCATATTCCCTACTCCAATTGATGGAAGGCTCCTGTCATCAAAGCTGGCGGTGCTTGGTGTTTCACTGTCAAAGAGCCTTTCGGTAAACTGGCCTGCTACAGAGTTGAAACTAGAAGAATTTCCACAATAAATGTTTGAGTTTAGAAGTGCAGTGTATGAATTGGGGTGTGGAATTTCAACTGCCTGTTTTTTGTTTGAAAATAGTTCTGCGTCGGCACCATCTGTGAACCACTGATGAGAACGTTTGTAATCGCTTCTCCATGAATTATTGTGGGCTATTTCACCTTCAACAATATTTCCTGGAGCTTTTGACATACAGAAGTCTTTGTTCTGGAAAGATAGACAAATAGACAATGAGTAACATCAGTATAGTTCCATTCAGAATTTTCCAAAAGAGTATAGAAACTGTCAATCAGCAGACACCACATCATGACAAAAATACAACTAATTGAAGTCCTAAGAACAATTGATGCTTCAGCGAATGAGCAATGAATCATGACAAAGTGGCCAGCATCGTTGTTTGTTGATTAACTTTTGTCCAATTAGGTGCTCTGGTGAACCAAATGCATCATAACTCCTTTTTAATGACATAAGGGTCCACCAGAAATTAATCATTATTAATTTTAAAATCGTTAAATAGGAACCTTTGCCATGAATTGAGACATCCCATTATAGAAATTATTGACCCTAGTGGGAAAGAGGGACTACTAAATCATCAATATATGACTAAGGTGGCCAGTTGAATTGAAACTTATATTGTGTCAAGTGTTAAAATGGGCTCATTCAAATAAATAAAAAGGCATACATGACTCCAAAGACTTGAAGTTAACTTGGACACAAAATTACAGCAGGATCCTTCTAATGCTTATAAGTGCTAAATAAACTCATCACTGGATACAAATTATGCAGTGGATATGAATATACATATGCTGTTCTGTTACTTCTATGATGGTCTCATGATTCCTACTCACATTTCCATTCAGCAAGGGCTCTACTTTTCAACTCATATACAAACCACAGACATCCGTTCAAAGAGAATCTTTCTATGCACGACAAAGTATAAACGATCGTAAAGACATTAAAAAAAAAAAAAAAAAAAAAAAAAAAAAAACTCAGCAAGACCAGGAGCAAACAAAACAAACTTTCAACCAGCAGCTGAACATACCATATTTCTGCGTCAACTAGAACTCCCTGCTCCCAAATATACAACCGCTTTGCTTAAATTCAACCAACTTTCCAAATAAGCGCCTCAAAGCCCTCAATAAAACTAAAATTTACACACGGAAAAAGGGTTAATCAAACCACAATATAACTTTCACTATTTTGTCATTGCATGTAAGAAAAAAACAGTAGTTTTTTCCAACTGTGTGTAACAAGCTTTCGAATTTGTATCCGTGTATTTAGTTTAACACTGTATAGCAAGCAAAATGGTGATGTGGTACAAATGTTTCAAGGCACATCATCATTTTACCTGCCATAGATGGTTAGTTACAGACACCTTGCACTTGATACTAACTAATATTCATGTCGCAAATGCTAATATGATCCTAGTCAACAGACAACCCTTGAAACTTAACTTCACCCAATCACTTCAACAATGTAATCAGCTTTGCTATCACGTAATACTTTATCCAGCATTTCATTTCTTATACTTCAAAATCAAGGTAAAGACTAATGATTTTATCAACATCTCAATGATCAATAGATAAATTGTACTTGCTACTTAATAATGTTCATACTTGAAATATAGTCGATACAGAACACTTAAAAGTCAACTATACTTTATTTAGTCAATATCACAAAATAAACGAACTATACACGTATTCAACAGATAACTTGTTGAAATCAAGCTAATGTTCATATTCAGTGAACATAAATTTGTACTTATACTAACTAATGTACATATTACACGAAAGAATGAGGTTCCTTGTTCAGGTTTCCCAGGGAGGGCGAGTTTTGAGCCGGATGTATGCGGCCTAACCGAGGTATAGAGTGAACAGCGTTTGGTTATTTAGTTTTCGCTGTAATTATAGAGTGAACAAACGATGTAAAGTTAAACACTAAACGCTTCTTTTATCCGCGGTTAAACAAAATCCAAAAGCTAAGGCTCCAAAAAGCTTGGCACTTAAGTCACACTATAACGTATGTTTGTCAAGGATCTTCTAAGAGCATCTAAGTAGCATTTAGCGATTAATGTTTAGCATTTTTTTTTTATTTTTTTTTTCTTCAGCTTTTACATCATTTTACACTTTATAACCACAGCTACATAACTAAAAAAACACATTTATAAAACTAAGAGTGAATTTTGCCAAACACACCATATATAATCAACTACATTGATCAACAACTAACTAATCTTCATTACACAAACACTAATTTAGCTAAAAAATTCAAAATGTAGCTATAACATTACACTTGTTCTACTTAAAAAAATTAAAACAAAGGCTAACTAACATTATTATAAAAGAATATGGAAATGTGATGAGGCTTTACCGTTGCCGGTTGGTTAGTAAAATATTTTCCGGTGATGATGAGATCTAATTTTTAATTTTTGTTTTTGTTTTTAAGGGAATGATTAGAGGTGGTCTTGTGCACGATTAGTGTCTATTCTTTACACGTGGCGAGATCTTGAGTGTTGGTTTAGTAATAGGACATTTGGGATTACGTGGGTTGACACGTTGGCAGGTTAAATTATTTCAAAGAGGTAGTGAATAATTTTACAAGTTACACATAAAATAATACTACGTAATAATAATAATGTAGAAAGAGAAAGAGAGAAGAAAAACATTCTTTCAATTTACTAGTTATAATACCAGCGTATGCGCGAATTTTTTTTTAAGTTTTTTTAAATAACATATTTTTATTTGTTAAAAAATAAATAATTTAATCTTTGTCTTGTTTGATTTATGATTATAGTTTTTAAAAGAAATAATTATATTTTTTTAAATTATAGCTTTATATTATTAAAGATAATCATTTAAAAATTTTGCATCTTATTTATATTTTTTGTATTTATCTTATACTTGTGTAGTATATATCAACAAAACGAATTTAGAAATTTATAAATTAAAAAATAATAATTAATTAAAATATTACTTAATAAAGAAATAATCTTTTTTTTGAAATACGAAAGTCCCCACTAGAAGTTTTATTGTATTATATAAATAAAAGATTGGGTAATGGTCCATTACCCACTATTAGGTAATATGTCATTGCAACATATAGCATCAAGCATTATTTTTCATTACATTTACCATTAGCCACCTTAAAAAACATCCTACCAAGCACCCCCTTATAATTCTACTTACCGACGTTTAAGGCTGAGCAACGGGTCAAACCCGAACCGAACTGATTAAACTTGACTCGAAAACCGATTAAAGGTAAAACGTGAACCGAAAACCAAACCAAAGAAAAATAAAATAGAAATGGAACTGAATAAGTTCGGTTCAATTCGGTTTAGTTTAGCTAGTTCGAACCGAAACTTCATTTTCACTCTCTTCTCTCCCTCCTCACATTTCACACACATAAACCTTAGAATGGTTTGATTTATAACTTGATTTTATTCAAGTTTAAGCTAAGTTATAGCAATCAGAAAACCAAACCAATATGCACCAATTCAGCCCTAGTTTAGTTCCAAATATAGGAATATGTTTCGGCTAGTATCATCTTTAATCTTTATAATCATGAATCCATTAATAACTTTCTATCACATTTCTCGTTTCGTCAGTATAACTTTTTCTACAAAACTAAATTAATAAAAACCGCGTTGCTTAATATAGCATCAACAAAACTCAAAATTTAATGGATGACACTATTTTTGCGTAGCTAAGTTTGAATCTACTATGATTTATGATATTTTGGTGGGATAATCCACGAGTTTTAAATTCACATTTTACACACATGATTTATGATTGTTAGCATAAATATGTATTTAAACTTAAGACATCCCACATTTTAATGATTGAAGTCATGATCTTTTATCATTTGACGAGCTATAAACTACTTCAATGCGTAAGGCTAAGTGTAATAAGGGAACCTTATGACCGCGGTCAGCCGGTCACCAGTGTCACATCAGCGTCAACTCAGCGTACTCTCTCTGCAACCAACTTAGTGTCATAAGCCAATCGCGATCACCACAAAAAACATACCACATTTAAACGCAAATACGAACCATTTAATAAAAATCGCACACACACAAAAAGTCACACGACTCCGTCATGCAAACAACCGAATCTTGTCTTCTTTTTTTCCATGCAAAACGCGTCTTCTAAAATAGGGGTAATAAGGCGTCATGACGAGGAGAACTCGGTTGTCAAACCTTCTATTACATATGATCTAATATATGCTTTGGAATATCACCTTATTAATAATTGTCACTAATTTCCACAATAATAACAACAACAACCAAAATAATGATTAATGAAAAAGTACTTTAGGTGATAACATTGACAAGGCATAGTAAGACTGGGTTTATTGGTCACGAGTGAGTGAGAGACAAAAGTCATGCTTGACCCTAATGTGGGGATTGTTGGTCACGTGCCAGCAATACAAAAACACCCTAGTAATTGTGAGGCATTCACTTTGTGGTTTGTGTGAAAAAATGAGCCCCCCACTATCCAACGGATACTTGTATATATATATATATATATATATATATATATATATATATATATATATATATATATATATATATATATATATATATATATATATATATATATATATATATATATATCAACCTTATATATAGCACAAGTGTGATTGCTATTTTTAGATGCAAAAATTCTCTCAAAATTCTAAAAGAATGACACCTGAAAACATCACTACTAATAGCATATATATCTCAACCTATATATAGCACAAGTGTGATTGCTATTTTTAGATGCAAAAATTCTCTCAAAATTCTAAAAGAATGACACTTGGAAACATCACTACTAATAGCAAGTTTTCAAAAAAATTTAAAATCAATTCGGTTCAGAAATATTCAAAACAAAATCCCATGTAATAAGGAAACTTATTCATTTACTCCGTATTATTTTGATTTCAATTCTGTGTTGATTTATTCACAAAACAAAACACACACAAAATCACACACATTGCAAACACGGCCATAAACCACACAAAAAATCATTAATTATTATGATCTCAATTCCCAATTTCAAATATATGACTTCAATTCCGGTTTGACAAACTAACATCCATCGCAGAGAATTAGTAATAATTATGTGGCGCATCAACAGTGATTCAATTTAGTTCTTGATTTTTCAACAATTGATCAATGTAAGTTTCTTTTAGTAATCTTTTGTTTACATATCAGGATACATTCATTTTCAATTGATTGTGCTAATTTTTATGTTTTATATATGATTATGTTGAATTGAAGAAACACAAGTCGTATTGAAATTAGGGTTCATAGAATATATAATTGTGATATGTGGTGTAATGGGATTCGATAATCATGTTATAAATTATACATTTTATAAATTTTCAATTTGATTTTAGGTGTACAATGGAAGAATTGTTTTTTTTATATATAACTATAATAATTATTTGATGCATACCAACTGTTTGATGAAATGTTTGAACGAAAAAAAAAAATATCGGCAATTAAGCTTCCTTTTTGTTATTCTTTGAAACTAGAGTGTTGTTACAAACTCACTATTGGTGCTCACATAGGAATATATTCTTTGAAACTAGGGTGTATGCATTTTATATAATGTGAACTACCTGAAACATGTCTCTTTTGTTGACTTGAATTAAGTAGAAGACAATTAGTAAGACAATATGTCATCAAAGGTCCTTCGACGGACCTTTTACTTTTATTGCTATCAAAGGTCCTTTTATGCAAATATGAAGCTTCATTTCATAATAAAAATAGGCTTTGTCATAGAAATCATTGAGTTCTAGAAAGGTTTATTGCTATCAAAGGTCCTTTTAAGCAAATAAGAAGGTGTCAGTTTGTATAGTTTGTTAACCATGCGGTACAAGAGGTATTTTATTCCCGTATTTTTAAAACTCAAATATATTGTTTCTTTTTGTGCAGATTTACCAGGCTAGACTTCGGCCGTAGCCAAATAGTTGAGATCAAAGTCCAACGTCCTGTAGCTCAACTGATATTGCTTAAAATATCAAGTATCATGCTCAATACAATCCACATTTCCCGCCTATCGAGTTTCAGCCCGAGCAACCATACTTTGCAGCAGCCGAGAACGTTCGTGACCAGCTAATGCAGGTAAAATCTTAACCTTAACCTTTAGCTGTTAAAGGGAGAGATCGCATCCCATCTATCAATTTTTGTTGTAGCTTAAATCATTATTAACTAATAGCTTTCTTAGTTGTAAAGATATGTGGCGAAAACAACCTGGTTCTCCCATTCTTATAATTCACCTGTTTGACCCATTACATAATCTGCCCAAATGTTTGTATTACTTTGATTGACTGATTTATGATATTACTAATAGCTAAGAATAAATTCCTTGTCTTGGTAAACTACTATTTTGTTACTTTCATGAAGCGAGTATGCTCTCCTCCGCAAGAAATGGCTCCCATAGTGGCAAATGAAAGTAATGCAAGAATTCCATAAGTAATTTGCACAAATTGATATTACTGTAAGATAGCGCACCCTTCTTACTTTATTTATAACAATGTATCCTTTATAGTGTAGTTTTTCATGAAGCACCGCCTCCCCATGACCATAAAACTGATTATTTTTCATGCTTCCTGTAGGATGAGATGATGTCATATGCTATAGATGATGTTCTTGACGATGATGAAGCTAAGATGAAACCGATGAGCTTACAAACGAGGTAAACTCTAAAAAATTATTATTTTCAGTGTGTAAGTGCAAGTGTGCAACATAATATTAAACTCTCAAACATTTTCTCCTATACGCGTGTTATTATTATTTATGCATATTCCACAGCGTATGGGGTGTCTGTGGGTCAATTTTAAAAGTGATCATGTTATATTGAAAATAATCAAATAAGATAATTAATCAATCGGGATGTAGAAAATAGTGTTTGGATGTGCCTTTGTTGTTTGAAGCTGTAATTCGAGTCTTTGACAAATGCTGATATGAACTAACATGAAAGACAATTTTGCAAAAAATGTGGATATGCTTTGTGCAATGAAAATGGAACTCATTTAAATTAGGTTAAAAGAATTCGTAATAAGTAAATATTATATATTTTCTAAATAATCATAAGAGGTTTAAACTGTCTGGAAGTGATCAATCAAATTAGAAGCGACAATATGTTTATCCACACAAAGCCATTTTCTAAATAATCATAAGAGGTAATATATTTGTAATGACTATTATGTATTTGTCTATGCTTATATTAATTCATCAAAGTGAAGGGTATAAGGAACAGCAAGACTTTGAGTGGTTGTGGCGTTACTGAAGGAGGCTTAGTCATGTTGAATGCGTCTTCAAGGTGCAATTTTGATTATATATTACATATCTAACTACATTTCTTTTGTTTCATGCTAAGTTGTGCCATAATTTTTTTTGTCCGCATCCAATTGATTATAGAAACACTATAAACGCATTGTCATGTGAAGTTTCGACTATGGATTGATCCATTTGGGATATGGTTTGTAAAGTACTACAGGATACACGGGTCAAATTGGGTAGAACGGGCTGTAAGTCCTCTAAAGTTTCAAATATTTACAACCACTTAAGCTATTGTAGTTAACGGATATGATCAATATATTTAACATATTCACTTTTATTAGAAACTGGACACAGAATAGTTTACAGTTCAAGATGATCGCTATATTTAACATACACCCGTTTTCCACTCCTGTAACTATTATTGTACGCAGTTTGGTTAATTAATCCAAACGATCCATTTTAGTCAGACCTTAGCCAAACAGCCACTTATAACTTTTCAGTAAAATTCTATCCAAACACGCCCCTTTCGTTTAAGATATTGTGGAGTTTTTAGTGTCCGCCAATACAAATAGTCAGCGAATACTAACTCTTGCACACTCACTAATTTATTATTTTCTGTCAATCTGCTTAGATAATTGAGTAGTTTATGTCCGTATTTGTTGATGTTTGCATTTGCAGAAGGTTATTGGTTGGAGCATGCTTTGGTGTCACCATATGCTGGTTCGTATTCACACCCTTTTAATTGTGGGTATGTTTATGTGTAAAGCTTAAATGATTTACACATAAGGAAAGTAGAAGCAGTTCCCACTTTTCAATTAAGTGGTAATTGGGTGAATCATTTTCACCCTCTGCCGAAGATCCCTTTGTAATGTTTGAGAATACATAGGGGACCTTTGAAGCAAACTGTGTAGCTTCCGTTGTGGATGACTATTTAGATCCCATGTTCAGCACACACGCTCGGTCAAAATACTATATCGAGTCAAAGCTTTACAAGTGAGGTAATAGAAAATTTTCGAGATAAAGGTGCACTGTTTACGACGCCTATTTCGATTTAAGGTTTTGAGTCTCTCCACCTAATTTGAGAGACTTATACTTCCATATCACAATAAAAGACTATTTTTTTAGAAGAATTTCGTTTTCGTCTTTTTGTATTTAAATTTGTGGTTATGGATGCCATGCAGAACTGTGTTGTCAAAAAGCAAGTCACGGTATGCTTTTCTAAATGCGAAAAAACAGAGAATCACTTATTTTCACAAGGTTGTCGAACACTGTTATTTGATTATTTAAATTTTTGCAAACACACTTATTAGATAATTTACTTGAAAATGCAATCCCAAACATCCTCTTTAGACTCCTTATAAAGTAATTTGAACTAACCATTTTAGTCATGTTGGATATACGTATACTCAGTTGATCATATTGATATTGCAGTTCTTGAGTAGCATTTGCTGTTGATGGCACTGTTGTGGTAGCAACTGACGTGATTGTTGAAGATGCATATGCCTCTGTTGTTGTTGTTGTAGCTGCTGCAACTCAAGTGCCAAAAAGTGCTCAATTTGACCGTTAAACTGTGGTTGGTCTATATAATTTCATCGCGAAATTTGCTGAAGTGCGGATTTATTCAAGTGGGAAGCTGATTAAAGATTATGTCGTTGTACCATAATCACAATACATGAAAGCGCAACGTATCCAAACAAAGAACCACAACATCACAAGATCCAAAACATGTCACTGATCACCAACGTGTTATTGAAGGTACAGGAATTTGATTGGATTTAAAGTCTATTTTAAATTATTCATTATGATTTGTGTGGCTGAACAATTTTGTCTTACACCTAAACTTTTGATGTTGTATAGGTATGTAGCTACAAAATATGAAAATAGTGGACTTTTGAACGAGATAGCATGATGTTTAAAGTTTTGCTGCTGGAAGCAAAAACTCAAAAGAGATCCGGTAGATTATGGTCGTGCAGCAGATGAGGTATATGGAAACCACCCAAAAGAATCTCACGATTCGACTTTACCTAAGGGTCACCAAGACCACTACCAAGACTTCCCACCGGAAGTATCAAACCTCAACTAGATCCCCAATGATCTAGGCTTGGTCACCAAGACACAAGACTTCCCTTACAAACAATTGAATGAATCAATAAGTGTTTGTTCAACCAAGCCCTAACCTACCCTAGAGACTCGATTGTAATAGAAAGGGTATAGATAAGAAGACCCTCGACACAATCACAAGAGTGGATTAGGTTCTTGTGATTCTTCCCTTGCAAAGATATGTGTTCTTTCAAAGATGTTAGTATGATAGTCAAGAACACAAGATTAGAGATAGAGATTTGAGAGTGTTTAGAGAGAAAGAATAATGGTAAGGGGTGAGGAATACAATAGGCAAGGGTGGTATTTATAGGCCAAGAACCCAAACTTGGGAAAATTTACCGAGGCCGGCGCGTCACCCGCACGGGCAGCGCGCCAAGCGTCTATAAGTTTTTTCCAAGTGTTGGGTGTTTGGATCTTATAAATACCTATCCTTGCTAAAACCCCAATTGTACTTCACACTAAACCTTAACATTAATCAATCTAAGGTTTACCAACTCAAATAGCCAATTAGAAAATGTTTTTGTGAAGTGTTTATAAGAAAACCAAATTACCAAAGGTATAAAGTGTAGATAGGGTAATTTGGAAGGGGTAAAAGTATATCTCCTCACATGGCATAGAAAAGAGAGAAAGAATATGCCAAGGGATATTCCAATGCTTGGGGGAAGAATGAGATGGAGGGTTGAGATGAAATAGTTTGAATTGGATGGCTAGGATCAAAGGGAGCCTCCTATGGTTTTCAAATAATTTGGCATGTGGGGAAAATGAAGGGTTGAGATGTGTTTATTTGAAATGAATGGCTAAGACCAAAGAAGCCTAGGTTTAGATTGAGAATGGATATTCCAAAGGAATATGCTTTGCTTGGGGGGAAAGGAGAGATCAATGGTTGAGATGGTTTTGGTTTGAAATGGATGGTGAAGATCCAACACATGTGATGGTATAGAGAGGAGAAGTTGGATGGATGGTTGAGATGTGTTTAGTTTGAATTGGATGGCTTGGATTAGATGGAGCCTCTTTAGAATTCAAACAATTCCCATGTGTTAAAATTGAAGGGATGAGATGTGTTGTAAGGGAATGGATGGTTGAGATGTAGTGTGTAAGGGAATATGTAAGAGTGTAAGAGATTGTGTAAGAGAATATTTGATTTGGATATGATTGGATTTGTCTTTAGTAGAAATGAGATTAAGAGGATGATTAAGACATAATCTAATTGTCATTAAGAAGAAAAGGTTTAGACAATTAAGATTATAAGTTGAGAAAATCATAGGTTACTTATAAGTTCAAGTAACACAACGTCGAGAATCCATAGGTTCATATCTCGTGACTTTCCACGACTCGACGTTCTCAACTAATACCTTGGTTCAAACAAGTTAAGTGTTTTGCCTTGATGTAAAGCATAACCCAAGTGGGAAAAGATGCATTTACGACTACGTAAAGGGACCTTTGACTTAGTTTGACCAATAAGGGAGTAAACCCGTTATGTAATTAGAGAAGACGTAAGCACGGGATATGAGCATATGGATGCTTTAACACGATGTCACGTGAAATATACAAGCTCCCTAAGTTTATAAAAGCCTTGGCTAGAGGCGATAGTTAGAAAACATGAGTTGGCATTTTCCCATAAATGGGTACTATAAAAGTAGGATCTCTCAAGTCTCAAAACTCGTTTCGAGTGTTCTCAATTAAGCACATAACATATTCATACCTGTATTGAAATATCCACATTTGTCGGGTAAGGGGAAAGCCGAGTTTCAAAATTCGCCCGAAACCATACAGTGTCCTGGCGCGTCACTCGCGCGTTGACGCGCGGGCAGCGAGCCAGGAGCGGACATTGGCTCCGGCGATTTTGAGCTAACGTTTGTTATTTTATGTGTTTCGATGGTTTATTTTTCATTATTAAAACAAGAAGAGATCTTGATCATGTTGCCTCAAGAATCTCCCCCTTTTTTATGATGACAAATAAAAACCGAAAGCAAATAAAATTACAAAACTTAGCAAAGACAAAGCGCGCCTTTGGTGTAGCTTGCATCTTGACCTTTGCCTTGTAATTTGGTGAAGCCTTTATCATTTCATGAATGGTCTTCACGCTCTTGCTTTCTTTCTCCCCCTTTTGTCGAATCAAAAAGGCGGGACTTCCAATCAAGCCAGGTTTCGAACTTGGGCCTGTGGGATAAATGAGCTAGCTTGAATGGACACCCGAATGTGCTCCCCCTTGAAGATAGCTCCCCCTAGATCGTTGCTCCCCCTTGTTTCAAGGCGGGGATCCATGGGTCAAGAGTCTCACCTTTGCGGTGGCCTAGCTATACATAGAAATCACAACATGCAACAAACAAGAAATCCTCACATATGAAAGTTCCAAAATGGGTTAGGTTACCATTTGGGAACTTGCAACATGGGTTATTCCTCATCATAACAATATATATATATATATATATATATATATATATATATATATATATATATATATATATATATATATATATATATATATATATATATATATATATTTGTCCAAGATGACTCCACTATCCAAATGTTGAGCAAGACACAAGAATAAATATATGTGATTGTAGGAAATCAATCAATATAGATGCCAAATATATTGAAAGTCATATTAAGGAAACAAGCATCACAAGCATTTTATTAAACACACATAATGAAGGACATACAAGAAGAATCATCATTCAATCCTATCATATTTTATTCATACAAGCTTGTGAAAAGGCCTAGATTGTTACTACTAGAGCAAGTTTTTACTACTTCACTCTTCATCCTTTTCTTGAAAAGTCACCCTTGAGATATCTTTGAGAACGGCGGACATCACCAACATGTCATTGTTGATTGATTTGTGTAGTTCTCTAATTTCCTCACGTAAAGCGAGAATATTCCTCTCAATCACACCATTGGTAGTGCAACATGCACACCTACGAGTGTGATCATTCTCAAGGGGTTCGCCAAGTTTTCTTTCAATCTTGGCCCAAATTTCATCTTTCGACAAAACCAAGTTTGACGAAATCTTTCACAATTGGGATTTCCGCACAATTAATGTTGTCTCAATCAATGTTTTCCTCTTCTTCCCTTGTCATCATTCTCCTACCATCATTAAAGTGGTATGATGACCCAACAAACTCTTCTTCCATATCCATTTTGAATGTGTTTTGTTGATATAAATAAATGACTAAAAACGTTATTCATATCTTTCGATATCTCTATGTTTTGATAATCACAAAACGAAAACCCATCAAACCAAAGATCATGACGTAAACAAATATTTAGTAGTAAATATTCACTTTTACCATCTAATCACTTAAGGTATGAATAAACAAAGTGTCTAATGCATTATAAGATCAAAGAGGTATTTAATTAATTATTACAAAGTTTATTTTAATATATAAACTTCTTATATATTTTTGAAAAACACTTTTGGTAATAAAGAAAAATGTTTTAATCATACTAAATATATGAATTCAAATTTTTAACCAAAATCAGTTAGTTTTTCACCAAATAAACTTTCCCCACTAAAAGACAAGATTTCTGGCCGTTACAGCTGGGCGGCCCCCTTAATTATAAGGGGCGGTCCCCTTAATTTTAAGGGGACCGGCCATGATTTAAGGGGACCGGTATGCTCCTGTTGTCAGAAATCTCTGCCTATAAATACCTCCTTAAATCTAGAATTTTTCTCCACCTTTTTGCACTAAAAACTTTCTGATTCAAACCTCCATTTCCATCTTAAAAATCCTTTGATCATATAATTCATAAGCATTTGTTTCTAAGTGATCCAAAGCCTCATTCATTCAAGTGCAAAGAGAAGAATACTTCTATTTATCAAGACTAGGAGTATTACAACTTAGTATCATCTTGCTATCTAAGTTGTTTATTTCATCTTGTATATCATTCATTCTTTGGTGAATATAGTGTATACATTGGTTAGCTAGATTTAGATATAGGATCTAGATTTATTGAAGGTGTGAAGTAGTACTAGAAGTGAAGAAGTAGAGGTGGATAGGATTAGTGGTAGAAGAAATAAGAAGTGGTAGTATATTGAAGTAGAGATAAGTTGTGAAGACAAAGAAGTTGAAGCCTTGAAGTTGAGAAGACCTTGAAGCCTAGAAGTTGTGAAGAATTATATATCTTGGAGTAGTGGATAGAACTAAGTAGTGAAGGTGTGAAGAAACAAATGGCGTGAAGAAGAAGAGTTAGGAAGTAGAAAGGTGTGAAGAAGATATGTGTGAAGTAGAAAGGTGTGAAAAAGAATTGGTGTGAAGTTGATTGGTGTGAAGAAGTTGTGTAGAAGTTGTGTTTGAGTTGTGACGAAGTTGTGGTGTGTAATTTGGTGTGTAAGGTTTTCTCCGCCATAAGGGAGGTTATTGATCTAGTGAAGAAAACTCTCGAGTAGGTGACTCGGGGAGTGGAGTAGGGCAAGGAAGGTGTCCTTGTAGCCGAACCACTATTAATCCTTTGTCTCTCGGTTTGATCTTTCCATCTCTCACTCTTTGATTATTTACTTGTTAGCATTTCATACATAATTATAATTGCTTGTGTTGTGCATATATTGATTTCACATAAAGATCAAACTAGGATTCATTCATAACATTAATTTTATAAAAACAAACCAAGTACATAAACTTTTATTAAAACACATATACATATATATGCTTATATATGATATATGAAATTGTAAATTCTTTCCCAACATTATATATAAGTAGTGTTTATACGAAAACCGTAAATAAACTAGTATCTATATTTTTGCATTAAAGATTTTTGAAATTTACGTCTATTCTTTAGAAGCAAACTTTTATAAAACAAATAAAACGAAAAAGACGTAAAACTATTCAACCCCCCCCCCCCCTTCTAGTTTTCCACAATTGGTATCAGAGCCAGGTTTAGCAAGATTTTTAAAATATATTGTATTTTAAAACTTGTAACGATCTATGGAATTTGAAAAATATCTAGAAGGGGAATTTACGCAAAAACCACCATTATTTGAAAATGATCATTTTCTTGAATGGAAAAATAAATTTGAAAATGATGTGAAATCAATAGATGTTGATCTTTGGCATATCATTTCAATTGGTGATCTTCAACCAACCAAAATGGATTTTAAAAATCAATATAAAAATGTTCAAACAAAAATTGATAAAAATACTAAAGCTAAATTAGTTATTTTCAAAACTATACCAAGAGTTGAATATGAAAGAGTATTATTTTGTAAAACGGCAAATGATATTTGGAAATGTCTTTTAAAATTTCACCAAGAGAAATGTAAAACCAAAGACGATAAACTTGATGTTGCACAAGAATTATTCACTCTAGAAAATTTGATAGATAAATATTTAGTTGAAACAAACACATGTACTACTAGTTCAAATGTGATCATTGAAGGTATCAATAACGAAAAATACATGAGCCAAATCCGAAGGAGTATAAATAAATCATGGTGCAACAAGGACAAAGAAGATGATGAAAATATGGCTTGTGAGTATATTCAAACAAATGTGAATACAAGTATTGATGGCAAGGACTACATGCTTCAAGATCTAAGTGAAACTACAAATAAAACATGGAGCGACATGGACAATGGAATTGATCAACATATAGCATGTGAAGATTGTACAACTACAAATAAGGTACAATCCGAAACCGAACATTTTTGTTATGATCAATTTATATTAGAATTTTCAAAATTAAAAAACAACTTCAAACATCTTTGCAACATTGACTCAAAAAACATTTTTAAAATTGGATCTTCAATTTCCGTTGAAAATAACTTTGAAAAAGAAATAATTTTAGAAGATAAAATGTCTAGACTTGAAAGTAATATTGAAATTGATCTTGAATGTAAAAAATGCCAAGATTACAAACATGAAATTAAAATGGAATATGAAAAGGCAAAAATGTTAGCCAAATTCGAAAATAGTTCTAAATCTTTAAAATATCTACTTAACATTCAAAAGTCATTTTATGATAAAACCGGTTTAGGATTTACTGCAAATGATTCTTTAACAAATGTATCAAAACAAATAAAATTTGTTAAACCTAGTGGAGAAATTTAGAACTATTATTATTTACATCTATTATTTCTCTCTCTAGTCAAGAAAGTCATTGTTTGTTAGTTAAAACAAACTTTTGATGAAATCTTGTACTTCTCGACGACATCCTCATCATGTGCATTTAAATGCAATGGAGGTTCTCAACTAACCATTTCAGACCCATGAGAATCTGGGTACCAAGCTCTTTTTCATGTTTAGGTAGTTAACGAACGAAGAGACTATCACTTTTTGGACCGCTCACCTTGCTCTCTTACATTTGATGAATATTGGTTCCTATTACTCTGATTCACATTCTATACACGATTTGCTTATGACGTTGTTGCGGTCATCTACTGTTTCGGCGTTGTGTTCTTCACTTTTGGAGTATTGGTTTTATGGTGTGTTCGTTACTACCTCATGATGAAGGATTCTTGCGCAATTATCATTGATCTACACAACTTAATTTAATTGTTGTGATCAATTAAACATTTCGGATTAAGCCTCCTTGAATTTTATTGCGTTGGGACTTTACCTTGCTACTTCGACATGCTTTGGGCTATTTTTAAAGACGTCTTCTTACATGCTTACTCTTAAGGAAAAGCTGGACCTGAGGTAAGTTTTCTTTTCAAAAACTTGTATTAAAGTATGCTTTAATTAAAATATTAATATGATTAAATTTATAGGTTGCCATGTTCATAGATCATTAATACTAATATATGTATACATGATATTAGGCTAGTTAACCCTCTTGTTGTTAAGTCTATTACCATTCGTGTTATTTATCATTTATATTGAAAATCATCTATGATCTATAGTTGAATACTTACTATTTGGACTAAATGACTATTCTAGTTGCATTAATATATGTGCTATAATTAAGACTTGTTAGTATCTTAATACTATGATGTGTTTAGTTGATGAGGCCAAAAATGATCCGTTTTTAGGGGGTCATTTAAGCCCGAATCCGACTTTATTTGATCAAATATTGCCCTAAATCGTTCCTTTTGTGATTTTAGGTGTTTGGAGAGTGAATTCTGGAAAAGAGGCTATTTTGGACGTTTTTGGAGCATAAAGTGAAGAAAACGGCGAAGTACCAAAAATCCAAGCTGGAAATACAAGGTGACGGCGTCAGACATGGAGAATAATTTACCGTAGCTGGTGACGGCGTCAGATGGAGAGGTGACGGCGTCAAAGTGGCCAAGAATAATTTACCGTAGGTGGTGACAGCGTCACATAGGCCGTCACAAGTGGATCTAGGGCGTCCGAGGAAGTTTATGGCGGCGAGGTGACGGCGTCAGAACTTACTCTTGACGCCGTCAGAACGATTTTCCTATATATAGTTTTCTAGTTTTTTCATTAAAAAGGAGAAGTTTTGGTAAAACCCTAAAGACGATTTTGGTGCCTCTTTTACAGGTTTTTCAAGGGTTTCAAACCCTTGAGACCTTGCATTGTAATTGAGATAAGTATACTCTTAATTCAATCAATATGTCTATGTGTTGGTTGTTTATCTTTTGTTCTTATCTTAATTCTACTATGCTAGGCTAGATCTCTCTTGTGTTTGCTTAGATCTAATGAAACCTAGATGTTGATTACTTGTCTATCCTTGTTTTGAATGAATGATTTATATGTTAGGCTTAAGAAAACTGGCAGATCTCCAAATGGTAACATGCTTGAACGTCTTAAGAAACATGAACCGAGGCGTACTAGGTCTTTATTGGTTGTATTTAATGCATGAGCCACTGTTTACAATCCCTATAGTTGTGCTGGGTCATGGTGTAGGAGGAGATAAGAGCTCATAGAGTTGGGGAGTTATGTATGCCACCCCACGAATGGTATTAAGGAATACAATCCGTCATTCATACAAGTGTAACAAGTAATTAACATGTAAAAGATATCTAGGGAGTAATGAAGTCTAAGTAAACACAATTTCTCCAATTACTGCTCACAACCTTAGTTTAATTAGTTTAATTTCATTTTTATTATTTTATTTTGATTGCATCTTAGCTTTGGGTTAGTTGATTAGCAACTAATTCCGCCCACTCTTCCAAAACCCGAGATTTTAATTGCTTTCATAAAATATAAAAAATACAAAAATAATCATCCCTCACCTCCAGAACTATTAATTAGGCTTTCTAATCCTAGCGACACTATTCCTAAGCTGAACGATCAATCCCCCGGTACTTGTCACTATACTATACTACAACGATCAGGTACACTGCCTGGTGGGGGTTGTAAGCCTCGCGAGATCCCTCGAGAGGTAAAGCAAGGTGCGATTCCCACGCATCAAGTTTTTGGCGCCGCAGCCCGGGGAATAGTTATTGTCTAGGTTAGGATTTCTTTTTATTAGGTCTACTTGCTAGATTCCTTTCTAGTAAGATTTTTATTTTTATTTTTAGGTCTTCTTTAGTCTATCTTATTTCTTCGTGCCTTTGTTCGTAACTCTTTACCATCCTACATTATGGAAGGTGGTAACATCTTTGAACCCATCATCCCACCACAACAAAACCCACCATTAGAACCCCTTAGGCCCCGAACCTTAGGAGAGTATTCCCGACCTAGCCACCAAGGCTACCGAAACACCATTGAGCTCACCGGAGCCAATGTAACCCCCTTGCGATCCGACACCATCCGGTTGGTGCAAAGCAGATGTGCATTCCATGGACTTCGTTCCGAAGATCCAAACCAACACCTTAAGGACTTCCTCAAAATCGTAGATTCCATAGACCTAGGTGTTGAAACTAGAGAGACTACCCGTTTACGCCTATTCCAATTCTCTCTACGGGATCAAGCTAGTCAATGGCTTGAGCGTTTACCCGCGGGATCCATCACCACATGGGATGATCTCACCACTCGTTTCCTTGCTCAATTTTTCCCACCGGGGAGAACTACTAAACTTAGGAATGACATCTTGATGTTTCAACAACGTCAAAATGAATCTCTTTATGAAGCATGGACTCGTTTCAAGGACTTACTCCAAAAAGTCCCTCATCATGGCATAGATCTTTGGCTCCAAGTCCAAATCTTCTATGACCATATCGACATCTCCACGAGGCGAACCATTGACCAATCGGCCGATGGTAAGCTACGTGATCTTAGTGTGGAACAATCATGGGAACTCATAGAAGATCTTGCTCTCTATGACAACGAAAGTTGGAATGATCCCCGTGATTTGAACAAAACGGTCAAGGCAATATCTTTGCCTTCGAACAATTCAAGCACTCCCAACCGTAGGATCATGGAACTTGAAGGTCGAGTCAAGTCTCTTATGAAATCTTACGAAGCTCATAAGCCTTCAAGCCAAGTAAGCAGAATCGCTTCTACATGCAAACTGTGCAATGGCCCTCATGAGACCTACAACTGCATGGAACTTCCAAAACATGCTTATAACGAATTCACATCATCACACGTAGGGCAGGGTCCTCGAACTTCTGCCGAAGCATATGAGGCATGGAAGGATAAACCTAATTTTAGAGGATATCAAACACGAAGTGTATCATTCAATGACTCCTCACCACTCATTTGGTCCGAACATTTTCCATCGCAAAGTACCCCTAGGCGAAGCTGTGAAGATGAGTTAAAAAAATTCATTCTTTCTCAAGAACTGCAGCTCACTACACTCGAGACAAAATTCAAACAACAGCAGGCTGACGTGAACAACAAGATTTGTAATATGTTGACGGCTATCAAAGAGCATATTGATAATAAGCCCATTCACGTTGATGAGGTTAAGTCTGCTACCGTCATGAGTCCACCAGCCTCCCCTGTAAAAATAAAAAGTCCTAGCAAGCTATTCAAACATCTATCTCCTAACGAAAAAGGACCTATCAACTCCCCTGGACCAATCCACTTCGTAAACACCATCACCACAATATCAGCTGCAGCATCCGATCCAACCCAACAACAAACTGACAAACTTAGTCAGACAGCAAAGGATGAGATGTCAAAGGTTGACCACGCTTCTGCAAGGAAACCTACCAACTCACCCGAGCAGTGCACCGCGCAGAAATCCGACAAACCGGATGAAAGGAACGAGACATCGGAGGAACAGGAGAAAGGCCCAACCATTTTGAGTAAATCTGTTATAGAAGAATCCGGAATAGAGGATGTTATTAGTATAGGTAGCAGTCAAACCGAGGAGAGCAGCTCTAAACTCTTAAAAATCCCCCGTACCATTGAGGGAAAGGTCTTAATTGATAGTCATATAGATCCTAGCTTCCCAGTCAACGTAATCCCACTTTCCCTATATCACAAGGCTTTCCCAGAACACATTGCATGCGAAAGGGTAGTAGCGAATTTGTCAGTTAGGATCGGAGAGCTTGTTTACAATACTAACCTCACCGTGTTTGATGACATGGACCCTCTCGCCAATCAAACATTAACCAACCTTGTCCTTGGGATGCCATTCATCAATGAATCGGGAGCAATCCTTGACGAGAAAGATGGTAGTGTATTACTTACCAATGGTGTTAGAACGGTAATTTTTCGTAAGAATGGTGAGGAGGTTTATGAGTATCGTCCCTCCCCTGAGGGGAATCTATATGGGTCAAAGGATGGAGAGTTGAGAAAGATCAAACGACGTGATCCGAATAACCTAAAAATCCCTTGCATGATCGGTCATAAGTACTTCGAAAACATATACATTAATGTATTCCTGCCAAAGAATTTCAAGTCATTGTTTCATTATAACAATATCTGCAGATGGGGGATGATTTACAAGGGAGAGAAGGTGGTTGGTAAGGATCATAAAATCCAAGTGTTCGTAGGAAATATGGCATTCCCTATGGAGTTCACGATTGTGGACAACATAGAGGACTTTGTTGACCCTAGGCTATCGCAAGTCGTCTTTGGAGCACCCTTTTGTGAAATCACTAAGTTGATAGTGGATGACTTGAACGGAATCATGACTTTCACTGACGGGATTAGGAGGATTTCATACCAAACGCCATACAAACGCAGAGACCTTAGGGAAATAGATTGCGACGGGCTCGATGTGATGAGCTCCCAACTTGTCTTGTATGATCCGGATGGAGAAAAGTTTGAAAGGTCATACCACACTAAGGGAACCGATAGGAAGTTGAAACCTAAGTTCGATCCCAAAGATGTCCTCAATGAGGAACTCACCCGAATCACGTAGTAACCCACGACTTTGAGTCTAGCTACAAGACTCGTAAATAAAGAAAAGCGCTTCTTGGGAGGCAACCCATGTTTTGTGTGATTTTTATTTGTTTGATTGTTATTTGCTTCCGTATGCATGTTTTATTTTTATTGTTGGTTGATCATGTTTCTCTACTAAAAAGTGGAAATACTTTATTATGTTGTTTAGCCTAGTCTTAACTTCAACCTAAAGGTATTTTTGCAAAAGATAAGTGTAAGGGGAAACCCCAAATATGTTTTTAAGAAACAAACCGATCATGATTCTCCACAATATTTAATGAACATGTATATTCGTATTTGTTAGAGTCAAATGCTTGTATCGAGTCGTAATGATGTTTTGCAGGATTTTCCAGGAAGTAGGACGAAGTTTTTCCAGAAATTTTCCGGAAACTTAACATAAAGATTTCTGCAGGTCCATTCTGACGGCGTCAGGGTTTGCTCTTGACGGCGTCAGGAGTTAAAATCTGGAAATTTTACCGGTTTTGTTTTTCTAACGGAGTCTTATGGTTTTTGTGATTTATTAAGTTTTATAATCTCCAGGAAATCTGCAAACTTCATTCCACAAGCATTATATCTTACTTTGTTTTCTAGGATTTAGTAACTTATATAGGATGCCGCCGATTTTACGCAAGGTTGCCTTGTCTACTTTTGTCAGGATTTACAGGTTATTTGTGACAAGAAGATGATTTATATTCTGGAAGGGAAGCTTTGATTGTTCGTTTTCTTGGAAGAAGATTTAACCTGGCCAACTAAAATCCATACCGAGCGAATCAGGGGAGTATTTGATTTCATTCTTTTTGCTTTTAACTTTTACATTCTTTATTTGAACATTGGGGACAATGTTCATCTTAAGTGTAAGGGGAGGGTAAAAAGATGATACCTTACATATGCACTTTCGCTTGAGTTTGTTTTGTTTGATAGTAGATGAGTAATAAAACTATGAGAAATACTTGTTAGTGTAATTTTAGAGCCAAATTTAAAATTTTTTACAACATTTAGGAGTGAAACTTTAGCCATAGCAAGCGTCTCATGGATAGGAGGTTGTATGACTAGCACATAACCGTATATTCAGAAAAATTTTCCACCAAAAAATGTGAGGTTCGCCTTTAGATTTGATAGGAAAAGCATTCATTATTAGTGCTTATGAGTGTACCGGTAGCATTTAGATTCTAGAACTTGCGTTAGTGATGCATCCCGAGACCGCTAGTGAGACTACATTCGTGTGGTAGGATTTACTACATGATAAGAGGCATTAGGATCACCCTTGTGTTAAACCCGTATTATAATTACTTGACCATTTAAGTCATATTACTTGGCTAGTTAAGTCAACTAATTTTTCCCACACCCTTAGCGTTGTACTCATTTTTAGTACACGATACCCCTAGTACACCCCTCCGAGCCTATCTTTTCGTTTCTAACTTTAAGCATTTTACTTAAAGGAAGAATTTGTTACACCCCACTTAAATGTACAACCAAATCGCCTTAGCCTTCCGTGTATGCGCTCATTTTTAGTGCATTATTTTTATTTGTTAAACCCTAAGTTAACTTTCTAATTGATTACATGGTTGCTAAGTCGAGTCATATCCTTGTACATATTGTTTTGGGACGATTGAGACTCATGGGTAAGTACTTATTTTATGGAGTAATGGGGAAGAACATCATTTATTACCCCCATATGTACGTTAATCTTAAAAGTGCTCAAAGTGTTTTGATTTTCTTAATTCGAGTAATTAGATTAGTTAATTGTAAAGTATGTAAAGATTCAAGTGTAAGGAGAATTCTCATCCCCTATGATGTATTATTTTGGATGGTAGGGTAAGAGTGTATGCAAAAAAAAAAAAAAAAAAAAAAAAAAAAAAAAAAAAAATCGAAAAAATCAAGAAAAAGAAAAAAAAAAATAGAAAAAAAAAGAGAAAAAAAAGAAGAAAAAACATACGGACTACCATCCCGTTTTTATTCTATGTTTATTTTATGTTTTTGTTATTTTTCATTTATTAGCTTAAGTCGAGTCTAGTCTTGGCTTAGCAACGCCATATTGTACATGTGATTAACTAAGATTGTTAACTCGCCACCAGTAAAACTTCCTTTATCCAACAAAACCGTGTAATTCATATCCCTACACCTAACGTTATAACCCTTTAAAAGACCTCTTTGATAGTTTATCCTAGGTGCTTACGCCATGTGGTGGAGGTTTGATCCTTTCCCAAGCCTATGGTAATCTATTTTGCTATGACAGGTAGTGAGAGATATCTTCCATTTCCATAATGTTATATTACTTTGTTACACCCGAGAGATGTGAGTATCTAAACACTATTTGTGAGGTGCTTGTGTATGACCTCCGTGCTTGTCTATTGGTCTTTAGTGGAACGATTATTTGTTGTAATTACTTTTATATTAGTGTTAAATGACCCCTAACTTGTCTTTTGAGTAAGAATAAAAGCTCATTTGCTTGAGGACAAGCAAATCTCAAGTGTAAGGGTATATGATGAGGCGAAAAATGATCCGTTTTTAGGGGGTCATTTAAGCCCGAATCCGACTTTATTTGATCAAATATTGCCCTAAATCGTTCCTTTTGTGATTTTAGGTGTTTGGAGAGTGAATTCTGGAAAAGAGGCTATTTTGGACGTTTTTGGAGCATAAAGTGAAGAAAACGGCAAAGTACCAAAAATCCAAGCTGGAAATACAAGGTGACGGCGTCAGACATGGAGAATAATTTACCGTAGCTGGTGACGGCGTCAGATGGAGAGGTGACGGCGTCAAAGTGGCCAAGAATAATTTACCGTAGGTGGTGACAGCGTCACATAGGCCGTCACAAGTGGATCTAGGGCGTCCGAGGAAGTTTATGGCGGCGAGGTGACGGCGTCAGAACTTACTCTTGACGCCGTCAGAACGATTTTCCTATATATAGTTTTCTAGTTTTTTCATTAAAAAGGAGAAGTTTTGGTAAAACCCTAAAGACGATTTTGGTGCCTCTTTTACAGGTTTTTCAAGGGTTTCAAACCCTTGAGACCTTGCATTGTAATTGAGATAAGTATACTCTTAATTCAATCAATATGTCTATGTGTTGGTTGTTTATCTTTTGTTCTTATCTTAATTCTACTATGCTAGGCTAGATCTCTCTTGTGTTTGCTTAGATCTAATGAAACCTAGATGTTGATTACTTGTCTATCCTTGTTTTGAATGAATGATTTATATGTTAGGCTTAAGAAAACTGGCAGATCTCCAAATGGTAACATGCTTGAACGTCTTAAGAAACATGAACCGAGGCGTACTAGGTCTTTATTGGTTGTATTTAATGCATGAGCCACTGTTTACAATCCCTATAGTTGTGCTGGGTCATGGTGTAGGAGGAGATAAGAGCTCATAGAGTTGGGGAGTTATGTATGCCACCCCACGAATGGTATTAGGGAATACAATCCGTCATTCATACAAGTGTAACAAGTAATTAACATGTAAAAGATATCTAGGGAGTAATGAAGTCTAAGTAAACACAATTTCTCCAATTACTGCTCATAACCTTAGTTTAATTAGTTTAATTTCATTTTTATTATTTTATTTTGATTGCATCTTAGCTTTGGGTTAGTTGATTAGCAACTAATTCCGCCCACTCTTCCAAAACCTGAGATTTTAATTGCTTTCATAAAATATAAAAAATACAAAAATAATCATCCCTCACCTCCAGAACTATTAATTAGGCTTTCTAATCCTAGCGACACTATTCCTAAGCTGAACGATCAATCCCCCGGTACTTGTCACTATACTATACTACAACGATCAGGTACACTGCCTGATGGGGGTTGTAAGCCTCGCGAGATCCCTCGAGAGGTAAAGCAAGGTGCGATTCCCACGCATCATATATATATATATATATATATATATATATATATATATATATATATATATATATATATATATATATATATATATATCTTGTATCTGTAGATGATTCACTTTATCCCTCTCTATCATATTGCATTTAGATCATTAGAATCTACCATCACTCTTCCATATCTTTAGTTGCCATTAAAGATGATTATATGTGACAATGGGCTCAATTGATTCTCTTGAGTATGATAAGTTTCTATTTCAAATCCTTCACTTGTAATTTCTTGCTATCAAAATTAAAATATCATGTTTAAAACCTCTCGCTTTGAATTATAATCTTTCAAATATCTATCCCATCTTTCTTCAAACAACATGTTTAACTATAAGCTACCATAACTTCATTTTAATCAAAATCAAGATTGGAAAATTTTCTCTTATCCAAATTGTCAACATGTTATGAAGCAAAACTCAATCTATTTCATTCTAATGCACACTTGAATCTATTTCAAAACATTGTTGAATAAAACTAAAAACGTTTTATTAAAAACATATTTGATTATTTCACATATGTCATACACTTCTATGGAAATGACATTCACAATTAAATCAAATCATTTCATGAGAATCATGGCTTGCCCATATGGATCTTGTTTGTAACAAGACTTGAAGTCCATATAATCATATCTTCCTACTTGTCACTTGTAAGCACTCATCAATATGTTTGCTCTAGCCTACATATTATCATTTTCATATAGTTGCATATTTAACTAGTATGCTTTATTGCTTCCTTGATTGTTTAACTTAATTGGCCAATAAGTAGATTGCATGTATATTAGAAATAACTTGTCTACTTTATTCATTCTTATCACATTCTCTAGATTTATGAATAGTATGCCCTATATTGCCTCAAAGAGTTGAACTTACTTGAATCCAAACCCAAAAACACAACCTTTATGAAAATTTTCTGACAAAAACCCATTTCTGGCATTCTGGAATTCACCAGATGGGCGGCCCCCTTAATTATACAAGGAGGCCCCCTTAATTTTAAGGGGACCGGCCCCTAATTATGGGGACCGGCCATCTGATGGTCGGGGTTACTATTTTCTTTATCACTTTTTGACCCATTTCACCCTATACTTCCCAAAATTCACAAACATATTTTGTCCCATACTATCCCTCAAAATTTACCTTCCTAAACCACGTTTCTCATACACTATAAATACCTTCTTCCCATCATTAATGCCATCACATCCAAACATGTCATCTCCCAACAACCAAAAACCCAAGATTTCAAGAACCGCAAGGATCTCCGTCAAACCCGTTTGGAGGAGGAAACTTGATTCTTGTCATAACTCAAGTGATGTTGTTCCAAGTTAACCAACAACTAAACCTCAAACCCACACTAATGACTCATCTCATAACCTATCATCCACTCATGCCCTTATTAATGCTTCTTCTTATGATGAGCATGCTCAATCCCAAAACAACAATCCCAATCTCTCAATCAATACTTCACGTGTTGCTCATTCAACAAAAACACCATCCACTCATGAAGAACCTCTTCCACCCATATCATGTTTTCATGACTACCCAAGCTCAACCATGTCTCCACCACCAAGAATACCACCACCACATCCTACAACTTCACATGCCATTCCTATGTTGCATGTTCAAACCTTCACCCAAGACAACTATCATGCTCCACCACGTTCACCTTCCTCCGAACACTTGAAGTTCGTTGAGGAGCTAAAAGAGGCTCATGAGCTTAGTGCTCTTTTAGCATTACATCTTGCCCAACGCAATTTGGATCCACCTCAATCAAGCTCACCATCATCACCACACAACATTAACCGAATTGAGAAGCATGTTAACAATTGCCCTTGTTGCATCTTCCTCCAACAACAAACCATTGCATAGAATGAGCACTTTACTTGAATTGAGTATCTTCTTACTAGATCTCAACAAACACCATCACTTGAACAACATTAAAACCCTCAACCAACAAACCCAACTTCAAATCCACCATCTCCAAACTCACCAACATCCATGCAACCAAAAGTTTACATCCATTAAGCCACCAACATGATCCCCATTCACCATTCTCACCCAAGCATTTTATATGCTTATGTTTCTTATTTTCAAATAAAACACCTCAACCATTTTGGGATGCAAGAAAGTTTGATGACACTCTTTGTTGGCACAATAGGATATTCTACTTAGTCTAGAATTATATCATTATGGCTTATGTAACAATGATTATGTGGTTGACATAATCATTTTGTATTAATGAATGCTTTTATATGTGTATAAAATTCTTCTTTGCCATGCTTGTTATTTATGATTTGTACGATATATAGTTTTGCTTGTGCTTCTAATATTTTTATTGCAAGTATTCCATAGCTCGAACCCTTGGTGCCCTCAAACGAGGGGGAGCATACATCAAGGGGGAGCTTTTCACCTTATCGGCTTAAACCTTTTTGATTCTACAAAAAGGGGGAGAAGTGAATATAAACTCACTAAATACTTGTTTAAAAATTAATTTTTGGATTTAATCAGTTTAGGTTTTGTAATCATCAAAAAGGGGGAGATTGTTGATATAAATAAATGACTAAAAATGTTATTTATATCTTTCGATATTTCTATGTTTTGATAATCACAAAACGAAAACCCATCAAACCAAAGATCATGACGTAAACAAATATTTAGTAGTAAATATTCACTTTTACCATCTAATCACTTAAGGTATGAATAAACAAAGTGTCTAATGCATTATAAGATCAAAGAGGTATTTAATTAATTATTACAAAGTTTATTTTAATATATAAACTTCTTATATATTTTTGAAAAACACTTTTGGTAATAAAGAAAAATGTTTTAATCATACTAAATATATGAATTCAAAATTTTAACCAAAATCAGTTAGTTTTTCACCAAATAAACTTTCCCCACTAAAAGACAAGATTTCTGGCCGTTACAGCTGGACGGCCCCCTTAATTATAAGGGGCGGTCCCCTTAATTTTAAGGGGACCGGCCATGATTTAAGGGGACCGGCACGCTCTTGTTGTCAGAAATCTTTGCCTATAAATACCTCCTTAAATCTGGAATCTTTCCCCACTTTTTTGCACTAAAAACTTTCTGATTCAAACCTCCATTTCCATCTTAAAAATCCTTTGATCATATAATTCATAAGCCTTTGTTTCCAAGTGATTCAAAGCCTCATTCATTCAAGTGCAAAGAGAAGAATACTTCTATTTATCAAGACTAGGAGTATTACAACTTAGTATCATCTTGCTATCTAAGTTGTTTGATCATTTCATCTTGTATATCATTCATTCTTTGGTGAATATAGTGTATACATTGGTTAGCTAGATTTAGATATAGGATCTAGATTTATTGAAGGTGTAAAGTAGTACTAGAAGTGAAAAAGTAGATGTGGATAGGATTAGTGGTAGAAGAAATAAGAAGTGGTAGTATATTGAAGTAGAGATAAGTTGTGAAGACAAAGAAGTTGAAGCCTTGAAGTTGAGAAGACCTTGAAGCCTAGAAGTTGTGAAGAAGTATATATCTTGCAGTAGTGGATAGAACTAAGTAGTGAAGGTGTGAAGAAACAAGTGGCGTGAAGAAGAAGAGTTAGGAAGTAGAAAGGTGTGAAGAAGATAAGTGTAAGGGGAAACCCCAAATATGTTTTTAAGAAACAAAATTGATCATGATTCTCCACAATATTAAATGAACATGTATATTCGTATTTGTTAGAGTCAAATGCTTGTATCGAGTCATAATGATGTTTTGCAGGATTTTCCAGGAAGTAGGACAAAGTTTTTCCAGAAATTTTCCAGAAACTTAACATAAAGATTTCTGACGGCGTCAGGAAGAAATTCCTGACGGCGTCATGTGTAAAAAATCTGGAAATTTTGCTAGTATTGTTTTTCTAACGGAGTTTTAAAGTTTTTGTTGAATCTTTAGTTTTATAATCTCCAGGAAATCTGCAAACATTCATTCCACAAGCATTATATCTTACATTGTTTTCTAGGATTTATTAGCATATATAGATTGCCGCCGATTTTACGCGAGGTTGCCTTGTTTGTTTTCTCAGGTTTAACAAGTTATGTATGACAAGAAGATGATTTATATTCTGGAAGGGAAACTTTGATTGTTCATTTTCTTGGAGGAAGATCTAACCTTGTTTCCACACTATTCATACCGAGCGAATCAGGGGAGTATTTGATTTCATTCTTTTACCTATTTTTACTTTTACATTTTTTAATTGAACATTGGGGACAATGTTCATCCTAAGTGTAAGAGGAGGGTAAATGATGATACCTTATAGATAAACTTGCACTTGAGTTTGTTTGTTTGATGGTAGGTGTGTAATAAAACTATGAGAAATACTTGTTAGTGTAATTTTAGCGCCAAATTTAAATTTTTTTACAACATTTAGGAGTGAAACTTTAGCCATAGCAAGCGTCTCATGGATAGGAGATTGTATGACTAGCACAAAACCATACTATTCAGAAAAATTTTCCACCCAAATATGTGAGGTTCGCCTTTAGATTTGATAGGAAAAGCATTTACTATTAGTGCTTATGAGTGTACCAGTAGTATTTAGATTCTAGAACTTGCGTTAGTGATGCATCCCGAGACCGCTAGTGAGACTACATTCGTGTGGTAGGATTTACTACATGATAAGAGGCATTAGGATCACCCTTGTGTTAAACCCGTATCATAATTACTTGACCATTTAAGTCATATTACTTGGCTAGTGAAGTCAATTAATTTTTCCCACACCTTAGCGTTGTACTCATTTTTAGTACACAAAACCCCTAGTACACCCCTCCGAGCCTATCTTTTCATTTCTAACTTTAAGCATCTTACTTAAAGGAAGAATTTGTTACACCCCACTTAAATGTACAACCAAATCGCCTTAGCCTTCCGTGTATGCACTCATCTTTAGTGCATTATTGTTATTTGTTTAAACCCTTAGTTAATTATCTAATTGATACATGGTTGCTAAGTCGAGTCATATCCTTGTACATATTGTTTTGGGATGATTGGGTAAAGTACTTATGTTATGGAGTAATGGGGAAGAACATCATTTTATTACCCCCCATATGTACGTTAATCTTAAAAGTACTCCAAGTGTTTTGATTTTCTTAATTCGAGTCATTAGATTAGTTTATTGTAAAGTATGTAAAAATTCAAGTGTAAGGGGAATGTTCATTCCCTATGATGTATTACTTTGGATGGTAGGGTAAAGTGTATGAAAAAAAAAAATAATAAATATATATATATATATATATATATATATATATATATATATATATATATATATATATATATAATAGAAAAAAGAAAAAAAATAGAAAAAAGAAAAAGAGAAAAAAAAAACATACGGACTACCATCCCGTTTCATTCTTTGTTTATTTTATGTTTTTGTTGTTTTTGATTTATTAGCTTAAGTCGAGTCTAGTCTTGGCTTAGCAACGCCATATTGTATATGTAATTAACCAAGATGATTAACTCGTCACCAGTAAAGACTGCCTATATCCAACAAAACCGTGTATTCCATATCCCTACACCTAACGTTATAACCCTTTAAAAGACCTCTTTGATAGTTTATCCTAGGTGCTTACGCTATGTGGTGGAGGTTTGATCCTTTCTCTAGCCTATGGTAATCTATTTTGCTATGACAGGTAGTGAAAGATGTTTTCTATTTCCATATTGTGATATATACTTTATTACACCCGAGAGATGTGAGTATCTAAACACTATTTGTGAGGTGCTAGTGTATGACCTCCGTGCTTATCTTTGGTCTTTAGTGGAACGATTATTTGTTGTAATTACTTTTATATTAGTGTTAAATGACCCCTAACTTGTATTTTGACTATAATAAAAGCGCATTTGCTTGAGGACAAACAAATCTCAAGTGTAAGGGTATATGACGAGGCGAAAAATGATCCATTTTTAGGGGGTCATTTAAGCCGGAATTGGAATTTATTTGATCAAATATTGCCCTAAATCGTTCCTTTTGTGATTTTAGGTACTTTTGGAGTGAATTCTGGAAAAGGAAACATTTTGGACGTTTTTGGAGCATAAAAGTGAAGAAAACGGCAAAGTCTTAATTTTCCTTGCTGGAAACAGTACCTGACGGCGTCAAGAGCAATTTGATGATGGCGTCAAGAGTAAAAATGGTGATGACCCAGTGAAAACGTGACGGCGTCAAAGCAAGGCCGTCAAGAGTAAAAGTGGTGACGGCCCAGAACAACATTACACATGACGGCGTCTGATCTGGATCTAGGCAGTCCGAGAATATTATGGGCGGTGGGTTGACGGCGTCAGAAGTTTCTTCTTAACGCCGTCACCTTAGGAAATCTATATATACTCTTTGTTATTTTCATTCTTAGAGGAGGAGAATTTTAGAGTAGACTTGAATAAACCCTAGCTCGTTTTTAACAGTATTTTCAAGGGTTTTCACCCCTTGAAACCTTTCATGTTCAATTGAGATAAGTATTATTTCAATTCATTCAATATGTCTATGTGTTGTTTGAATATATCTTACGCTTGTCTTGATTTTAACATGCTAGGCTAGATTTTTTGTGTGTTTGCTTAGATGTAATGAAACCTAGATGTTGATTATAGGTTGATTGCTTGTTTATAGTTGTAATGGATGAATGATTTCGATGTTAGGCTTAAGAAAACTGGCAGATCTCCATTGTGTAACTTGCTTGAACGTCTTAAGAAACATGAACCAATGCGTACTAGGTTTTTATGGTTGTATTTAATGCATGAGCGAATTCTAGTGATCCCATGTTAGGAGCTTCTTGCAGGCTCGACATAGGAGTGAAGTAGGAGCTTATAGAGTTAGGGAAGTACGTACGCCACCACACGATTGGTATTAAGGAATATAACCCGTCATCCATACAACTTTAACAAACAATTAACCTGTAAAAGATATCTAGGGAGTAGTGAAATCTAAGTAAACACAATTCTCCCATCTACTGTTCACACCACTAGTTTAATTAGCTTTATTTACATTTTTGTTATTTTATTTTGATTGCATCTTTAGTTATTGGGTTAGTTGACTAGCAACTAATTCCGCCCACTCTTCCAAAACCCGAGATTTTACTTGCTTTTATAAAAATATAAAAATACAAAAAAGAATCATCCCTCACCTCTAGACCTAGTTTTTAGGCTTCCTAATCCTAGCGACACTATTCTTGAGTTGAACGATCAATCCCCCGATACTTGTCACTATACTATACTACAACAATCAGGTACACTGCCTGGTGGGGGTTGTAAGCTTCTCGAGATCCCTCGAGAGGTAAAGCCTGGTGCAATTCCCACGCATCATTGTCGCTATCAATTGGAATATGGCTTTAAATGGACAACAAGTAGGAGCTGTTGAAACATGGGTGCATCATTGTTACTATCTTAACACTTGGGAAGCAACGTACAAACACAATGTCTCCCCCATAACTAGCAATGAGCATTGGAAAAAATCGTCTGTGCCAACAACTATTGTTCCACCAAAGACTCAAGCAAATGCAGCTAACTCAACTAGTAAAAAAAGAGTAAGGATAGCTCCTGAAACTGAAGAGATTGTCAAGAATGGTAAACTGTCTAAGGCTTGGAAGAGTGTAAGGTGTAGTGTTTGTGGCATTGCTGGACACAACCTAAAAACATGGATTGGCTATGGTGGAACCCAAAGTAGTCAAACTGGCAGTAAAAAACAAAATAGTTCAAGTTCAAAGGGAAAAAGTAAACAAGTGACTCAAAAGGTTGCATCAAAGAAGACACATCCTACAGGGAACAAAGTTGCAGCAGATAAACAAGCTGAAGGTACAGGTGTTGATGAAAGTGAAGATGTTGCAGTTGAAGGAACTTGTGTCCAGTCTAGAATTCAAGATCAAGGTACTCAGGATGTTGCAACAGAGAAACAAGATGAAATTGCAGGTGTTCAATCTTAGAGTCAAGATCAACCTATTGATGAATCCCAGTGTCAATCCCAGCAGCAAGATCAATCACAGTCTCAATCTCAGGTCCATTCAAGTAATGTGCAAGCAGTTTCTATTTCATCCCAGCATACTACCAGAAGAGTGACTAGGAAGCAGGCTTTAATGGATAGAATGATGCCCTCACCATAGGGCTTTCTTTATGTTATGCTAATGAAGTAGACAATATTTATTTATGTTAACTATGAACAAGTTATGTACTCTGATTATCATGCTTCGAAAAGTATGAAATTTTATGCATTTGGAATTATATACAATTACATTATCTACAGAACCATGTTATGTTTCTGAATTGTAATTGTGTCCAAATATGTATGTTGTGTGCAACGTATGTTATATCTAACTGTATGACTGCATAATATGTTACTGCAAAATGATGCAGGCAAAACTAACCAAGACTAACCAAAACTAAAACTTCAAAAGAATGTTGACTATTCAAAGTCAATTATAACAAAATTTCTATGCATCTGCATATATACCCATAATGTAAACTCAGAAAAAGAACCAAACTTCATATCCATGTTGGAGACAATGTTACTACCATTCAATACAATCTAAAGATAAAACATACTAGTACAAAATAGTTTTGGTAAAGGTTCTAACACTACCAAGGTGGCTTAACAAGTAATTACATTTTCCACAAAACACGGCCATCATACTTTAAAGCTAAAAAGTTAACCAAGTGCATAAACAATCAAGAACAATATCCAACTGAGCACCAGGTAAATCTTCCACTTCCACACATCACCTTGAGCAACTTCTAATCTTTCCTGGAGCTCATTTCTCCCCCTCAAAAGGCCTCGTATGATCATTCTTGAACGTGCACACATTTCAGGATCGTACCATCTTATCCACCGACAAGAAGACCCCTAATCATTAATATGACATTTCGTTAATGAACCACCATTGTTACAATGTACTTTGCTACTTGCGAAAGCAAGGTAATACAATCAATCTTAAAATGCACTTACTTCAACAGGACAAGCATAGAATCAACGCCTTGGGTTGGCCAATGTCCACGAAGTGCGTATTATAGCTTGCTTACCACACCAGCAGCGTACCATATTGAAGGAGGAAAGGTTTTGGGGGAAAGATTAAAGGATCATGAGTGACAATATAATTTTGACTCACAGTAATATAGGGAACCGAGACAATGTACAACGACTAGAAACTAGATCGCTACAGTGAATGACAATTTTGCCCTCACCAAGAATACGTTGTTGTTCCTATTACAGGCCGAGGGACGCAATCGGCCTCAAAATCCCAAGTTTTGGACGCCACACGATATTTTTTAAAAGTTAAGGTGTCCTGTGATGTTTTGTGAAAAGTTTAGGCACCAACAGTGTATTTTTGTCCTAAAATTATTTGGCTTAACCATCTATAATATCTCTACTTATAAAGCATGAAGACAATTAAACATGTAACCAAATAACGCAAAATATAATCACACGGTACCCGCCGCCGCATTGCGCGGGTACCGTTCTAGTTAAATTAAAAGTATTTTGATAATCATACCTGTAAATATACTTTTTAATATAAAAGTAAAGTTTTGATTAAGCTAATACATTTTAACCAATATCCAGTCACTTGTTGAGTAAACTTTGAGAAATTTGCAAAGATAACATCGAAGAAGACACTTATTTTTAACTTCACATAACTTTTTAGTATATTGCTAAAACTATGATTTTTTTTTCTTCTAAATACCAAGACTACCTTTATCATTATGTACTTTAATATATTTAATAGATGATAAAGGAACAACGAGGCACACAACTACCATATTAGTCTATGCACACAAGCATAACATTACCAAACTATACATTTTCTAGACCTACATTATTATAAAGCAGGGTGAAGTCTGAATATATGTAACAAACTTTCTGAAATTAACCGATATACGTAACATACTTATTTTATCCCAAAGATATGTAATATACTTTTAAATACTTACTAATGTACGTAACATTGACGATTACCATTTTAAAAAGTTATAGTTTTTGTCCCTGTCGTTTGCGTTGACTTTCACCGTTAGTCCTTTGACATTTTTTTACTTAGAAAAGTTACAGTAATGGTCCCTTAACATTTTGTTGACTTCCATTGTTAGTCCTTTGACACTTTAATAATCTTTCGTCCGTTTTTCTTTATGTTTTTATCCGTCTTAAGTCGTTTTCCTCCGTTTTTATACGATTTCGTCCGTTTTTCTTACGTTTTTATCATTTTTTTCGTCCGTTTTCATCTGTTTTTATAGGCTTTCATCCATTTTTCTTACGTTTTTATCCATTTTGTGCATTTTTATTCTTTTTTATATGCTTTCGTCCGTCTTTCTTACGTTTTTATCCGTTTTTGTCCATTTTTAAACGTTTTCATACATTTTTGTAAGCTTTCGTCCATTTTTCTTACGTTTTCATACATTTTTATCCGTTTTCATACGTTTTTATACGCTTTCGCCTGTTTTTCTTATGTTTTCATACGATTTTATCCGTTTTATACATTTTTATCCGTTTTTATATGCTTTTATCCACTTTTTAACGCTTTCGTCCATTTTTCTTACGTCTTCATATTATTTTATCTGTTTTCATTCATTTTTATAAGAAAAAAACGTAAAAAAATGGACAAAAGCGTATAAAAATGAATGAATACGAACAAACACAGATTAAAACGTAAGGAAAAAAAGATAAAAGCTATAAAAACAAATGAAGATGGATAAAAACATATGAAAACATAAGAAAAACGAACGAAAGCATATAAAAATAGATGAAAACGATTAAAAACGTGTGAAAAATGGATGAAAGCATATATAAACAGATGAAAATGGATAAAAACGTATGAAAACGTAAGAAAAATAGACGAAAGATTATAAAAATGTATCAAAACAGATAAATTCAGATAAAAATAGCTAAAAACGTATAAAAACGGATAAAAATGAAAGAAAAACGGACGAAAGCATATAAAAGCTGATGAAAATGGACAAAAATGGATAAAAATGTAAGGAAAACGGACGATAGCATATAAAAACGTATAAAACCAGACAAAAACGTATAAAACGGATAAAAATGTAAGAAAACGGAAGAAAAAAGGACGAAAGCGTATAAAAACGGATGAAAACAGATAAAAACGGATGAACATATGAAAACGTAAGCAAAATGGACGAAAGCGTATAAAAACGAAAGAAAACGGACAAAAAATGATAAAAACGTAAGACAAAACGGACAAAATTGTATAAAAATAGAGGAAAACAACTTAAGATGGATAAAAACGTAAAGAAAAACGGACGAAAGATTATTAAAATGTCAAAGGACTAACAATGGAAGTCAACAAAATGTCAAGGGACCATTACTATAACTTTTTGAAGTAAAAAAATGTCAAAGGACTAACGGTGAAAGTCAACGCAAACAACAGGGACCAAAACTGTAACTTTTTAAAATGGTAATCGTCAATGTTACGTACATTGGTAAGTATTTAAAAGTATATTACGTATCTTTTGAATAAAATAAGTATGTTACGTATATCGGTTAATTTCAGAAAGTTTGTTACGTATATTCAGACTTCACCCTATAAAGTATTATGGAAGAATTGCGAAATGAATCTCTCTTTTTTTACTATCTAAACAGAATAAGTGCCTATTCCAAAATCCACTTTTGTTGTGATACTATTACGAAGCGTACAAACATCCAAATATTGAAAAAGTTTCATGCAAATATTTAAAACACAAAATCATGCGAATATTTAACACAAAAAATGAAAGTCCACTATTATCATATAAATGTATTCATGAATATTACAAATGATGACCGATGATCAAAGAGTAAGGATCGTAAATCCTCTTTGTTTGTGTCGTTATTGATCCTCCCACGTTGCTATTATCTTGTTTCTTCCTTCGAATGCTTCGATCAAGTCGTGGATAGCATCTTTTCGACTATCTCTTGCTTCGATCAACGTTTATATAGCATCTTCATCTTTTTTGTTTTCTAGTTTTGACTGTTTTATCAATTTGCTACATTGCTCAATCAAAAGCAATTTAATGGCATTTTTGTCTATGTTGCACTTCTGCCAAATGTTTTAGGAGACGCCCGCGTATAGGCATACATTTGATGCTTGTTGTGGATGATGAGGGCACCATTGATGATGGTGGTGGTGATGGAATTCTTTTTGTTTTGTTGTTGTTTGTGATGGTGTTTTTTCTTGAATAAGAGGTAGAGGAGGATGCCATTGGTTAAATTTTGCTTAAAATATGTTGGAACAAGAGGAGGAGAAGAAGAAGAAGGACGATGATGATCATTAAAAGTGAGAAATGACGATTTGTTAGTTTATATAACATAACAACATGGAGTGAACCCAATCGATGTAACTGGTAATTCAGTTGACCGGTTTTTTTTGCTCCAAAAACCTTTTGTGGATATCTATAAGACGATAATAACTGCGAAACGCATGTGTGGGACTACGAAACAATGCTACAATTTTTAGGGAATTGATTTGCACTCATTTTTTTTATTTGGACACACCACTTTACGCATAAATATTTGTACTACACTTAAATTTTCTTTGTACGCTTCATGCTTGTACAGTTGTGTGCGCATATCAAATAAGAGATTATGCATATCAACTCCACCTTTTATTGTGAAGAGTGTGCATAATACTTCTTTGACAACATGAACATAGTTACCGGTTCTTTGTCATCATTCACTGTCTGTTTCATGAAATGAATTCTAACAAACCATTTAACTCTCCATAGTTTATATTGTTCACTTCAGTCTTATTAAATTGCTTCAACCGTGCTTCAGCCGGTAATGATTAAAACAAGATCGATCCAACAAGCTTGAAGCAATGGAAGAAACGAGATGCAAAATCAATCAATGTGAAATATTGATTGAACAAGCTTGATAGACGAATTTTAATAGAATATTAGAAATTTCACTCTTGACTGTTATGGTTATATTGTTTCAACTTTAGACGATTGTAACAATTAACTCAACAATTAATTTTTGATGTAACTATCAATCTTAATTAAGAATCTTTTATGTTTGTACTCTAAGCATCGTATGTTCAAGGTCGACAGTATGCTTGATAAAACTAGTCGAAGCCGAATTTATCTTTCCCTTTGTTATCACGAAGCTTATAGTTGTACGATACAAAAGCTAATGTGCAAGGTCGACAAGGTCTGAAGTCTCACAATTTCTCATCACAAAATAATATTGTGTAACAACAACTACGTATTAAACGAATTTGCATAATAAAGACATGGAAATTATGTCACACACGTTCAATATAATATAGAAAAAGTAAGCAATCAGGGACGGAATTAGGGCACAAGAGGACCTGGTGCACTTTGAATAAATTAAACAATATTACAAATATATTTTTTAGGGACCGGGTGCGTTTTAGAAAAATAAAAGTTCTTTTTAACAAAATTAACACTACGCTACAAAAATCCATGAGTGTCCCGGGACACCCCCTGGTTCCATCACTGTAAGCAATACCTACTCGTACTATTTTGTGGGTTTACATGACAGGCTCAATTTTGTCTAGATAATATTGTGTAAGACAAACTAATTTCCGGATATATATAAAATTGGGAGGTGATTTGTACATTCTAAGTTTCGATCAACATATTTTATTTCATTGTGCAAACAGTTGTATATATATTACATGATACTTATTGTACTTGTAGTTTTAAATGTGTCAATAAAAAATTAGAGTGTGCAAATCACATTATAATAAAATTATTGTATCAGTTTTGAATCTTGTAACATGTTATGTAGAATACAATAAAGTATTCGGAGTGACCACTAACGATTTCTTGTATATTGACATAGTTCAAAACTCTAAATTTGGACATAATGATGGCTATTGACTACTTAACCAATATGAATAAAAAATTCTCTTGAATGACTTATTCTTCGACCGTGTTTGATATGGGATTCGTCACTTCTTGTAAATAACAAGAATGGTCCCTAAAGAAGTAAAGATCGAGAAATCACACCAATTTGTAAGTTAATTGAACTATTTTTCATCTTTTTAATTTCTTTGGTTAAATATATCGAGTGGCTAGTCAGCTAGTGTATTTCATTTTTATTAGTGTGGTCACATCACGGTTTCAATGACAAATTATGCTTACGCGAAAATTGAAGTGTGACGAACTGATATATATACTCTATATACAATGTTATTGACACATCTTTCGATTTCAAAGTGACCCGCAACTCGACCCGATAATTAATCAGGTTATTGGGTTCGGGTTGTTGTCGGGTTGGGTGATTCAGGCTAATTGGATTCTTTAGTTTTATTTTTACCTATAAAAAATACACACAAGTAGCCTTTATAAAAAAATGGTTTTACTAACATCTGACCACGGGAATGCAATTGTACTAATAAACTATTAATATGTTTACTCTTAAATGATATGGTTGAACCTGGCCGGTTTGTAAGTTTCCCAATTGGAATGCCATTACTATAACGACTAACTTCGACAACTTGGTGTTACATGTTTATTTGGTTTTGGTCGGACTCTAGGTACTTACAAAATTACAATGTCAATTTTGCATGACAAAATCACATGTATAGAGTATAAGTCAATCACTTCCTTAATTATTACGTGGTGTTTGAATTCGACTTAATTAACTTAATATTAAAAAAACTGAATTCATTAAGTTATATGAAAAATGTTTGTTTGTGACTTAATATGAAAAGATGAATGAAAATATTAAATAATAAAACCGATAGTGTCTGCATTAAATCATCTCTTAATTAAACATGACTTAATAAAAGATTTTAACAAACGAGCACCGATTCTTACTCGGTCTTAATCACTTTAACAATTTGCTTCATCAAGTTGCAAACATTAGCTAGTGGAATTTGGTATATTATATTATGAATGAAGCTTTATAATTAGCTAGGAACTGATATTGATTAAAGGATTAAACCAAATCATTTAGATTTGTTATAAGGTTATAGCAAGCTATAAACCAGCTTATACTACATGGATAGACAGTTTATCAATTTCAAGTTACAGATATAAGGCCTATGTTTAGAAAAACGAACAAATTGCGTAGATTAGCAATGACTTTTGAATCTTATCAGGTTGACTCGAACCTTACCTTATGGACTTTGTTCATCTTTCCAGGAAGTGGAAAGATAACATTGCAAGAAATCTAATACTCCGTAACAATTAAACTTCTTGCAATATTCATATGGTTGGTGTTTATGAATTACGTAGTAATGTTTTTAGTTATGATTTTTTTTATGATGCAAAGAATGACGAGAATGGATTTTTTTTTTCTTCTGTCATATAAAAACCCATTCTTGTACCCCCTTAGGCCCTTACTATAAAAACCCATACTCAAATCCATAGTTTTAACCATATGAGTACAATAAACCATAAGCCACCAAAGTCTTCATATATAGTTTACATTTCAATGCTAAGATTAGTTGTGTTTTTTCTCTTCCAGTAATTGCGGCACTGAACTGCCACCTAGAGTCGTACATTATATCTTAAAAATTTCTTGAATGTTGGTTTCAATCAACAAATATTCATATAACTTTGACAACAAATTACACTTATTTATTAAATTTCCAATTAAAACACTTGAGCCATTACACTTTGCTCTTTATTGTAAGTACTAACAAGACCATTGCAGACTTAAGTTTATGCAAAAGGACTTTGATTATAGCAATCAAGATTGTCCCCAGGACTAACTCCTAATATGCTACAATACCTTCTGTAAAATCCAATTCTGTCTTCCACCTTATCGTTTTGACCTTTCCCACATTCCAAACCACCATTGATAATGTTTGTGATCACTCCATAACCCGAAACCCTACCAGCAGATCTGTCTGCAGCTGATGGACTCCACCTTCTGGTGATCACGTCATGGCTTGATGGTTTGTTAGCTTGTGGAGTCATCCAGAACCATATCGCTGATCGAAATGATATTGTTGGGTTGGTGGCTAGGAGATCAGGATTGTTTATTAAGTCCGTATTAATTGTCCTTCCAAATAGTCCATAGTTGTAGTTGCTGGTCATTAAATAAATGTTACATTAGTATTATATTGATAAAAGATTAAATAAGTGTTGTAATGATAGGGAAAACCAAGAACATACTGAGATAGTTGGATATGTCCTCTTCCAAAGTAGCTTTGGGGACATGGCCACTCATTAGAGTCGCAATACCTATTTGTTTGATCTTGTTCTCTAACGAAGCAATATCCCCACGCAAACTGACCATCCGGTGCAGTGGGCCATCCACCTAATTAAGTAGCCAAGCAAAGAGCTCGTTAGCATAGCAAAATATACCATGTATACTCCAGCTAGAGTCCAGACTTGACATGAACACTGGTTTTAAGATATCATTTGTCGCTAAAAAAAAGAGATGGGAGTACCTGTTGTTTCATGGGAGGTTTGAGCAAAAAAAGCCGCGAGCTCTCTTTTTCGGTCATCAGTAGTTCCAGTAGTACCGAATCCATTATAAGCACTTGCAGCATTAATAAAAGCAGAGTAAGAGTAAAATCCATTTGCACGATATCTTGGGTCGTTTCGATACTTGAGCATTTGATCAAACACGGATGAAGTCACAATGGAAGCAACACCAGTACCGGTGCCTGGGCTTGGTGATGGTGTGGTACCACTACTCCCGCTACACTGACTGACAGTTATTTGCAGGAGAACAGTGAGCGGGAGTGTTTCCACAAAAACCCCATTGGCTACAACAGTTTCCGTTGGTACATGGCCTGTTACCACCTTGAGTCCCACAGTCTTGAGCGGAGACTGTTGCTACAAGAACGAGAATAGTTACTAGTAGAAAGCTATTCATTTTCATGACAATGTAGAACTTTATGTATTTATAATAATGTGTGGGGTTTCCTTTTTTTGACCTGGTATTTGTGAACTATCCATTTTCATGACAATTCTTGAGCTAAATATAGAAATACTGATATTCTTAAGACACGAAATATCATTAAATAAGGTGAGGATAACGTGCGTGATTCAGTGATTGTATATATCATGTATATTGTATGCCTTGATACGTAACACCTTGATGATAGTCCACAAGATTCATTTGAAGAGTCAATAATATATATAGTTCAATATAAGGTGGCAAGTGACAAATACACGTCTATTAGCACATCACAAACTATTAGTATTGATATATTACTTATAACAAGTTAACTATATAATGCAAGAAAAAAAAATGGAATTACCCTCAGATTGCACCACGTATATAAATATATTGTGTAATTTTGTGGGTTCACAATTTCTCATCACAAAATAATATTGTGTAACAACAACTACGTATTAAACGAATTTGCATAATAAAGACATGGAAACTATGTCACACACGTTAAATATATAGAAAGTAAGCAATACCTACTCGTACTATTTTAGGCAATCGTTGTTTGGTAGTTGGACCATACAACCGATTCCATGATTCCATATTTCCATACATATGATTACATCTATTTGTATCGTCGTCAGTTTAATTTGTCGTTGCATAACGGATGAGTTTTTTCATGTTTAGGTTATTCGAGGTGGGCGTTTTGATTCACATGTATGCGGCTTAATGAAGATATCCTTTACTGTTTCTGATCATTGTTCTGGTCACCTCAAGATGTAAAACTAGCAAGAATTTAACTTGAGATCGATATCTTGTGAAATATTAGAGCGACTAACGACTAAACCACTTGTTAGAACATCATTGCGTAAATAAGTCTTTATCATAAGCCAACCGTCAGTATGCTCGATTTATATTCTTCATATATACAATGCTTTTTGCATAGCAACAATAATTGGTATCGTCATGTATATCGAATCATGGCGTAAAAGTATCTTATTTGTTGACCGGTTCTTCTACGTATATATTACGGAGTATAATGATTTTTGAAAGTTGATAGGGACTGATGTTCGTGGAAAATTTTGAACGTTTTGACTAGTTCAGTCATTTAATATCTACGTGCCTTTGTCACTCTCAAGTAGAGTAGTGGGCACTATCTAAGAGAGTATTTAACAAGTTAATTTGAATGTTGTGATCAAAGTCGTGACCTTATCAGGCAATATCCCTTTTCAAGGAAAATTAACTTCGTCCTTTTTTAACAGTGGTGTAAAATCATACTACAACAATAACAAGCCTTTTTTTATCCTAAAATAGTTATTGGACTTGGCTTTAAAACCTTCTTAATTACTACGATCTTAAATTACACCATCTAGCTAGGAACCATTTACATCGCATATGGAAAACTTACCAAAATCATGTTGCAAAAGCTTGACTTGCGTTCAATGTCTAACACAGACTCGATCGCTGAATTTTGTGATCCCCGCCTGCAAAACAGTCAAAAAATGTTAATGTTACGACTATCATCCAAAACCAGGGTCAACTTAAAAGTTGATGGATTTTTTAAATAAAGTTTCACTTTAAACAAATACGGAGTAATAAAAAGAGTAGTGCATAAAGTGGTGACAATATATATATATATATATATATATATATATATATATATATATATATATATATATATATATATATATATATATATATATATATATATCTTAGTGTCATTTTCAGGGTGAAAGTGAGGATGGATAAACATGCAAAGCATTTTAAAGGTTACTCTTAGTGCTGCAGATGTCTTATATATAGACACAAGAGGATAGTTATCTTCACACACACTTGATACAAGTCTTTCAAGCTATACCAAAAAATAGTGAGATGGATAAGCAAGTATCAAGTGGGAAAATGAGCGAATTTTTCAGAAAGGGGAAGCCCTTTTTGGCTGTAATATTTTTGCAGTTTGGGCTTGCGGGAATGGATGTTATTTCAAAAGTTGCTCTGAATGAAGGGATGAGCAATTATGTATTCGTGGTTTACCGGCATGCAGTTGCTACCATTGTCATGGCCCCTTTCGCCATTGTTCTAGACAAGTATATCTCTATCACACACATAGAAACATACGTCGAAATTTATTCTTCTATATCCACAAGTCTATATGTACTTCTGTCTCACATCATTATCTTTGTAACAGGAAAATAAGGCCGAAGATGACCAAGCCAATATTTATCAAGCTTATACTACTAGCACTATTGGAGTAAGTTGTTTCTCGATAATACGCAAAATAAGTATTAGTCATTTGAAGTAACGGTTACATAATGATGTTTTGTTTCTTGTTTTGCAGACCGGTTATTGACCAGAATCTCTTTTTCCTGGGGATGAAAGCCACAACAGCCACATTTGCGGTTTCAATGTGCAATGTTCTTCCTGCTATAACTTTTGTCATGGCATTCATTCTAAGGTAAAGAACAAACAGCATCTAACATGCACACAAATGCGCAAAAAAAACTCTATTACCAATGGAACTAAATAGACTGACTGTTCATGTACCGACACAATCCCTCATCAGAGTTCTACTTTGAATATTAAAATAATTAAAATTAAATATAGTGGATGAATTAGAACAACGATTAATTAAATATAAGCTTCTTAGAATCAATTTTAATAAGTTGGCGATTTTGGTTGACTCAGGCTTGAGGTGGTCAACCTAAAGAGTATCCGTAGCCAGGCCAAAGTCATTGGAACGATTACAACAGTTGGAGGAGCAATGCTTATGACGCTGGTTAAAGGCCCTATGTTAGAGTTATTTTGGACAAAAGGAAGAACTAACAGTAACGTTGTAAACAATGGGGTAGATCTCAGTCATTCCATCAAGGGTGCTTTTATGATCACCATTGGATGTTTCAGTTGGTCTTCCTTCATGGTTCTGCAAGTAAGTTTCCTATCCAGACTAGCCAATTTTACTGCCTCAGAATGTAGACGTGTTAATTAAGTATTATTACCCTCCCTTTAGTCTTATTATTGAGTGGTGTGTGTTTTTAATGTGTAGACAATTACACTAAAGTCTTATCCAGCTGAGCTCTCTCTAACTGCTTGGATATGCTTGTTGGGAACTGTTGAGGGAGCAATAGCGGCACTAGTGATGGAGAGGGGTAATATAGCAGTTTGGGCGATAAAGTGGGACACGACACTTCTAGCAACACTATACAGTGTAAGCACTCTAATTTCTATTAGATTTTCATTCATAAGTTGCATAAATATCAACCACAAAAGTAAACACCGGTGGCAAGCTAGTCCCACATCGATTATGTCGAAAATAAAACAAGCATGATGTGCCAAAAAAGTATAAGAAGTATATAAAATGATAACTAAAGGTGGCAATCGCGAACAATTTACATATTAATGGGTCAATTTGGGTTATCCCTAACGGATCGTGCCGGTATAATAAAATAATACAAGATTAACAGGAAACACATCAGAAATAACCCAAATTGCAGTTCTGAGTTTCTGACGCCTACAACCTCCTGAAATATATTCAGCAGCTCAAACTTTCTAGATATATATGCAGGGTATAATATGTTCAGGTCTCGCTTACTACATTCAAGGACTAATAATGAAAGACAGGGGTCCTGTTTTTGTGACTGCATTCAGTCCTCTTAGCATGATAATTGTAGCTATCATGGGTTCCATTATTCTTGCCGAAAAAACATATCTTGGAAGGTAAAAAATAAATCCTAGTTATTGATTATTCACAAAAAAACATGAGCAAAATGTGACAGCTTTTATATTTTTCTCACAGGGTTCTTGGAGCAATGGTCATAGTTGCAGGGCTCTACCTAGTCGTCTGGGGTAAAAGCAAGGATCATAAGCTTTCAACCCTTTCTGTTGAAGAGGATATAGCACAACAAAAGCAAATAATGGGTAAAGAATGTGAAGAGAATAACTGTCACAAGGTCATCACCATCAAAGCATCAGATGACGGATTAGGTGACAAATGCAATCAAACAGCTGATGTGCTAACCCCAAATGTCAAGTTTACAACACCTCATTCATAAGTAATCTAAATTAGCCAGAAATACATTCTACAATATTAACTTCCTTGCCTAGTGAATGGAGTGGTAAGACTAGCCTATAAAAGAAAAATAGCAATGAACATATATATGCACGGAAGGCTTATGTAAACAATAAAGAACTAAAAAATAACATCTGTAAAAATATTTATATGTACACCTCACATGATTAGTGATATTTAAGGATGAACACAAAAAAACTTAAGATATGTTTATGTAACATGGTTTGGGTTCAAGAAAGATTTGCTATCTTCTGTAGTATCGTAGCTCGTGATAGAAGTAGAGTTTGTTGAGGGTAAAAATGGGAAAGTTATTTTGAAAGATCGTCAAGAATTCCTTTCTGAAATCAAAGGCGACAGCACGTATAGCATTCAGCGGAAACGTTGCTCTTTAGATCTGATGGTTAACTGGAAATACGAAGTTTAATGTACGTCTTTGATGTCTATCTGGTTGGAAAGTTGTGTTAGTAAGTTGTATGGTCATTTTTTGCTTTTGTAGAGCTATGCTTGCATTCTATAATTTGGGCATAAGATGTATTATCACTTGGAGCTTGCTTGAACTAGTACACTGCATTTCTAAGATTTTGATTCTTTTGCTAAGTAGCAGCTTAAACAAGTGAATTGCATTTAGGATTAATGAACCGTGTTATCATTTTGGTCACTCTACTTTTAATCAAGTGTTTAATGGTAACTAAAAGTTAAAAAAAGAGACATTCAAGCACACTGAACCTTCATCTAGGCAAGTAAGAATATGCTAAACCTCTGTTCCGTGTCAATAGAAATAATGAGTTTTTTTGGTTTCGATTTATGATGTGATTACTGATTTAAGATCTGATTTCGGATTTCTATTGAGATCAATCATGAGATTTTTTTCTTTTTTTTCTTTTTGTGTGCGTCGGTGGGGTGGGTAAATGATGATGAAAAACAAGGCCCAGTTTTGAAATTTCTAGCCACATAGGAGATCATTGTTACGCTAGCATGTTTTAACTGGTTAAGCGCCGGTTTCAAACGTACAATGACCTAATCAAACACCCCCACCCCCAAAGAAAGTACAGTGACCATATTGAACCATTTAGAAGAGTACAACAACCTTTGTGTTCAAGTCATTTGTAACTTGTATGTGACTAAAGCTCCTGTAGCACCTTATAAATAAGCTTTGGATGGTAAGAAAAATGCAATAAGACACAAAAAAGAATAATTCGTTAGAAAATCCAATCAGTTCCATGTTAATCAAGGGTTTTAGTTACATATGAGGGTAGAAAGGTATTTGGATGTCATCTCAAATTAGCATTTTGAAATTTGCTGAAAAGTCCTGCTTATTAGAAACTAACCCAAATTAAGTAGATAAGCAGCACAAGTAATTTGTTTATCCAAAAGTAAGCAATCCCAAACTACCTCTTAAACCGGTAGTAATTTAGGTTGCTTTGCAGGCGGTCGCTTTTGCCACTTCTCAATCTTTTTACGAATATCTTCCCGATATGTTCTTCCTAGGCTTCCAGAAGGATACCCTCTTCTAGAGTCTACACGTACTGCAAGGGTTGATTTGGCAGCCAAAAGCCCACACGCACGCATCTTGAGAGCTGGAAGTGTAGTCTGAAAGACCTCGGTTTTCTCAAAATAACCAACATGAAATTGAGATGTTGCAATAGAAAAACCAGCTAAAGCCTTCTTCTCAGCACCTAGAAGTTGAACACTACAAGCTGGCATGTCTGCAAGTTTTTTCAGACCACCAGCTGTCCCAATGAGTTTGGCAGCGACAGCACTCCCAACAATGGCGGATAAATTGGGAGCAATGTAGCCCATTCTGCTGTTTTTTGATTCATCAAGTGTAAGAACTCGATCACATGCCTCGATTGTCTTCTGAAGGACATCCTCGGGAAGCGGTTTGCCACTTGTGGTTGATGCTGTAATAGAAATATCCATGATGATAGCAGATGGCAGCAGCCCTTCAAGATCCACGACAGTTAAGTCTACTAATTCATTCCCTATCTTTTTTACCACACGTGAATAATCGATTGGGTGGTGAACAAAGAGACTCGAGCTCTGGAAACTTGAGACGATATTTATCACGAATGAAGTTGAGGATAATCACATTTTCATTTTCGATGTCATCTAAGAATGTGTTACAACATTCCACGATGAGTTGGTACTCGGGATCATCTTCCAAAACCATGCCTTGATTTGACATATTTGATCTTTTTTCAAGTGCATTGTCAAACGAGCTCTTGTCAGCAACGTGTCCAGAAGACGTACAGCCATGCTATTAGTGATCTAAACGTATGTTCCAAAGTGATAAATTTGTAAAGAAACTTCGAATTTGAACTGATCAGATTCCTTGTTGTCGCGTATTACATCATATCTCATGGAACAAGAAGCTAGTAGAAATATATATATATATATATATATATATATATATATATATATATATATATATATATATATGGAATGGATCCGGTACATTTTTGGATTTTTGTGCGGATGTACGGACGAATCTCAGCCCTCCATCTAGTCAACTATCTGAAAAAAGCGGAGCGGCATTATCGTAAATATCCCGACTTTTTTAAAAATCGTTAATATCACGGTAGATTTTTTTATTGAAAAAAATTCAAAAAAATCTGAAAAAATTAAAAAATTAAAGAGAACAACTAATAATTATAAATCGCTGAAAAAAATTTCAAAAAAAATCATTTTCATCGTTAAAGGTATTGTGATATTAGCGTATGATTTTGACTTTTGTAAAAAAAGTCATAATCAGATTCTGATATCACATAAAAAAAAATTTAATATCACAATAACTTTTTTAATATCATAAAAACTTTTTCTTAATAAAAATTGTTAATATCGCCGTAACTATCATGTTTTCTTAATATCAAAGTTAATTTTTTTTAATATCACCGCAACTTTTTCTTAATATCGTAATAAAAAAAACAGTGATATTAAGTTTTTTTTACTAATATCGCTGTAACTTTTTAAGTAAAATCGTTAATATCACGGTAATACTCATAATATCCTAAATATCATCGTAGCACTCATAATCAAAAACAAAAAAAGTGCTCAGAAAAATCTAAAAAAATAAAAAAAAGTAAAGAACACAACAATAGTAAGGATCGCTCAAAAGGAAAAAAAATTAAAAAAATCGTTTGAATGGTAATCTGGTACCGTGATAGTTGAGTAGATCTTGACTTTTTTACAAAAAGTCAAGATCAGATCTGGAATGGACGGCCTAGATCTATCCGCACGTCCGCACTAAAACAAAACACCCGCACGTGATCCTTTGCCTATATATATATATATATATATATATATATATATATATATATATATATATATATATATATATATATATATATATATATCTTAACTACATTATAATGTATTTAGGCCATTCCTAAAAGTAATGTCTTAAAAAAATAGGACCAAAAACATTTCTTTAATTGGAAGGATTAAGTAACATTATGAATTTTAATCTCTTTAATTGTAGGAGTCACTAATATTTATAAACCTCATTAACTTGCAATAGCCCATTTAATCAATGTGATATAACAGCCCAATTAACTACCTTTTAATGCATATTATATATATATAAAGCCTACAAATTAACCCACAAACTAACACAATTTCATCTCAGCTTCTAAACACACATTACACTATTAATAATTTAAATGTTCTAATTTAAAAAAACATATATCTACTACGTTTTAAAGTATTTGAGACAATACTAAATAAGGAAGGTTTAAAATAAAATAAAAAATATTTGCTCGTCTCAAACAGTCAACCGGTACCCGCCGCCGCATTGCGCGGGTACCCTTCTAGTATATATATATATATATATATATATATATATATATATATATATATATATAGTGTAACTTTCAAATGAGAACCATTTTAACTGCAAGAACTGCGAAAACCACTTTTGTACTATCAATAAAGGAGAGTGTGCAATAATTTAATGCAAGATGGCATTTTTGTGATTAATTGAGACCTCATTTCCTGGAACATTAATGAGAAAGGGTAAAAAGGACATTTCTAATTTACCCCTAAAAATATGGAAGGAACCAATTATCTAATTAACACATTTACTCTCTCTCACAAAACCTAAAAACCGCCCCCCACAAACCCTCTTATGCGCCTCCCTCTAGATCTGCTTTCCAGTAAAAAAAACATCACCCATTATCATCTCTTTCTTCCTCACCCAAACCCTAGCCACCCTTAATTGTTCATCAGTCATCACAACCACCATAAAACTATTAGATAATTTCATTTTATTCTTATGATTCCCTATATCTATTTGCCGTAACTTTTTCGAATCAGAAGACTGTCATTCACTCATTCCCATTTGCACGCATGATTGAGATGATTGAGACAAAGGTAATTAATATCTAATTTAATACATCTATGGTGTTTTATTTGGTTGGCTAAATGATATAGTAACTCGAGATTGATTATACAAGTTAATGAAAAACGATTTTTTTTAATGGTTTCATTTGATATTTTTTTCAATTACAGATTTAGCCGAGGTTTTTTTTTTTTTTTTTTTTTTTTTTTTTTTTTTTTTTTTTTTTTTTTTTTAATATCCGACTATTATTTTAGGGGATGAGATACTTTGTTTAGTTTTTATGATTGCAACTTTCGGAATAATACCGTATGCATATCTTGACTGTAATTGTCTAAAAGTATTTTATTTTTGTGGACGAGGTGAATCTGTTTGACGAATTTATTGATGAAATGCTAATTGATGTTTCGTCGGAATAATACCCTATAAAGTTATGTTTTTTATGGTTTAATTTATACTGGTAGTCGTATGTTTTTTATGGTTTAATATGTGAAAAAGGAAGACATGTTTTGTTTTTTGAATTACGTTTGTTTGAGAACCATGTTTTGAATTACGCTTTGGTTGCCGTCGATACACATGTTTTGTTTTTTAATTAGCGGGATCTAACTAATGAAAAACATATATGTTTTGGAAAGATACATATATGTTTACGTATAAAACATATATGTTTTGTGTTTTGGATTATAAAACATATATGTTTTGTGTATAAAACATATATGTTTTGTGTTTTGGATTATAAAACATATATGTTTTGTGTTCAACTGTTTATGATTAAAAAACATGTTTACATCATTTGTTTAATATACACAAGATTGTGCATATGCGTTATGCTAGTTGTTGTGATTAATTTTCGTTTCTTATTTATTTGTGGTTTAATTTATTTTCGTGCATACTTGTTTCAGATTGATTGATGAAGATGATGATATCATTCAAGACCGGGAAGTGGATAAACACGATTATACATGAAGATAATTTGCGACCTTTGGAGATATATGATTATTTCATTGTTTTTTTTACTTGTAATAAAGCGAAATGTAACATTTAAGTATATCAATCTTGTTTTTCTTTTTATAATGATTTATGTTCTTAATTTGTGTTTATAAAAGTATTGGTAGGTTGATAAAAAAAATGTTAACAAAAAAAAACATGTATGCATCTTGACTATTTGGAAAAAAAAACAAGGATGCATTTTGACTAATTGAAAACATGTATGCACCTTTACTATTTTGACTAAAAAAACATGTATGCACATTTGTATAAAAAAAACAAAAAAAACATGTATGCACCATGGCTATATGAAAAAATGTTAGAACTCAAAAAAAAAAAAAAAAAGAAAAAAAAAAAAAAAAATCCGAAAAATCCGAATTTTTAGATATATAAAAAACGGAAATTATAAAAGAAATAAAAAATAATATGAAAATGTCTTTTACTATTATACCCTTTTGAATTTAATAAAAATAACAAAATGCTATGAAGCATTAAGTGATGTACATTATGTATTATTAGTTGTAAAAAGGTAGTTTTCGCAGTTCTTGCAGTTAAAATGGTTCTCATTTGAAAGGGACCCTATATATATATATATATATATATATATATATATATATATATATATATATATATATATATATATATATATATATATATATATATATATATATTAGGGGTGGCAATTGTCGACACGACACGATAAACGACACGAACCCGACACGAAGTTAAACGGGTTTGGGTTGAGGGTAAACAGGTTTGGGTAAAAAACAGGTCATCCCGTTTAACCCGTTTAATAAATGGGTCGTGTTTGGGTTGAGTGAATATTAAACAGGTCAACCCGTGAACCCGTTTAAGTATATAAGACTCTAAAAATAAAATATATAACTTGCCTTTTTATGTTGGATGTGGATTAAATGTATTCTGTTATGTACTTAATATTATTGAATTACAATTATACCTCATATATCATAGAAATTGACGCTTATAACTGAGAAAATTGTTGTATAATTATTTGTCTGTTATTTTATCATATTTTAAATCCTTTTATCATTTTGGCATTTAAGCTAGTTAAACCAACATATCACCAACCTTATTCACTACTCGACCTATTAATTTAAATTGGTTAAACGGGTCAAAAATGGGTTACACGTGTTATGCAGGTGCAGGTTGGGGTTGAGTTTTTTGACACGATTTATAAATGGGTCGTGTTTGGGTAGAAGCTATACTAACCCGCCAACACGCGAACCCGAATAAGTTAACACGAACACGACTCGATTGCCACCCCTAATATATATATATATATATATATATATATATATATATATATATATATAAAGAAAGAAAAAAAGAAAAAAAAAAAAAAAAAGTAAAAAAGGAAGAAGGAACATGCATGTCTCTCTCTTGTTGGGGGTACCCGGGTAGGAATGTATGCGATAATGGGCTTTTCTTGAAATGGTAGTTTTTTTTAACCATTTGGTTTTAACCTACTTTATGTGTACATGAATATTTAAGTCGCTAATTAGTATGACCGTATTACAATATTACCATTTGGTTTAGAACTAATTAAAGCTCGTTTGTAAAAGAGTGTTGAGCATTTTCTTTTCTAAAGCCGCTACTTGAAGAAGCGTTTAGCTATTATGTCATTTTATATTTTATAAACACAGCCACTTAACTAAACACTTCTATGAATTTTGCCAAACATACCATATATAATCAACTACATAGATGAAGAACTAACTAATCTTCATTATACAAACACTAATTTAACTCAAGCTCAAAAATTCAAAATGTAGCTAACATTACACTTGTTCTACTTAAAAAAATGAAAACAAAGGCTAACTAACATAGTAACATCATTATACTATATAAAAGGCAGGCAACTCACCACAACGCGACACGTGTTGCTACAGTGCTTGCTACAGTACTGCTACAGTTAATCGCTACAGTAAACTTTTTTTTTTTTTTTTTTTTTTTTTTTTTTTACAAAAATTTCAGTATGAAAATTTACATTAACTTTTTTTTTTTCTTTTTTTTTAACGCGTCGCTACAGTACTCGGTACAATTTTTTTTTTTACATAAATTTCCGTATGAAAATTTGTTTTTTTTTTAAAATTAATAACAAAAAATAAAAATAAAAAAATACGAAAAATAATACACTTACAAAAATTTCTTATACAAATTTGTTTCTTTTAAAATACCCAAACAACCAAAAAAAATTTCAACCACAACGTCAAAAAAAAAAAAAAAAAAAAAAAAAATTCCGTAAACATAAACAAATTATGCTTCCAAGTAAACATATGCATACTTCAAATAACTAAATTATTAATTACACCGTACAACCGACAAAATACAAAACACAAAACGCACCCGCCGCAACGCGCGGGCAACCCCGCTAGTTATAAATAAAAAAAAATATGGAAATGTGATGGCTTTACGCCTTTACGTTAGTTAAAATATTCCGGTGATGATGAGATCTAATCTTTAATTTTTAATTTTGAGTTAACTACACTTTTGATCCTTGTGGTTGTATAAAAATTTCACTTTTAGTCCAATTTTCAAAACAAATGCGATTTCAGTTCAATAGTTTGCGTTTTGTTTCACTTTTTGTCCAATTTTCTAACGGAGTTAGTTTAGTCGTTAAGTCTAATTGTAAAGTGACAGTCCTTTAACTTAACGGTCGTTTGCAACATTCGTCCTTTATACCAAAGATCGTTTTCAATGTTTGCACCGTTAGTCCTTTCAGTTAGTTAGTCTTTTAAAAAAAAATCTTAAATAAAATCGAAAAAAATTAGAAAAAATTCTTAAAAACTGATTTTTTTTTTCCAAAAAAAATAATTTAAAAAAAAATTCTTATAAAAAATTTTCTTTAAAAATTCGAAAAAAATTATAAAAAAAAAACATTTGATGAATTTTTTTTTTCCAAAAAAAATCATTTGAAAAAAAAAATTTCTAATAAATTATTTTTTTTTTAATTCGAAAAAATTCTTAAAAATAAAATTTTTGACGAATTTTTTTTTTCAAAAAAAATAATTTGAAAAAAAAATTCTAACAAAATTTTTTCTTAAAAAATTCTAAAAAGTACGATGAAATGAAAATACACTAAAAATATTTTTTTTTGGAAAAAAAATTCTTTTTAGAATTTTTTTTGATTTTTTTAACAAAAATTTTTATTAGAATTTTTTTTTTCAAATTAATTTTTTTGTCAAAAAAAATTTTTAGAATTTTTTTAACAAAAACTTTTATTATAATTTTTTTTTTTTCAAATTATTTTTTTTGAAAAAAAAATTTCAGTCAAAAATTTTCTTTTTAGAATTTTTTAAGAAAAAATTTTATTAGAAATTTTTTTTTGGAAAAAAAAATTCTAAAAAAAATCATTTTTTTCTATTTTTTATTTTATTTTTTATAGATTTTTTTAAAAGACTAACTAACTAAAAGGACTAACGGTGCAAAAATTGAAAACGATCTTTGGTATAAAGGACGAACGTTGCAAACGATCGTTAAGTTAAAGGACTAACATTGCCACTTTACAATTAGACTTAACGACTAAACTAACTCCGTTAGAAAATTGGACCAAAAGTGAAACAAAACGCAAATTATAGGATTGGAATCGCACGTGTTTTAAAAATTAGAACAGAAGAGAGATTTTGATACAACTACAAGGACCAAAAATGTAGTTAACTCTTTAATTTTTGTTTTTAAGAGAATGATTGCACGATTAGTGTCTATTAGTACACGTGGAGTGATCTTGAATGTAATAGGACATTTGCGACTATGTCATGGCGTCATGCGAACCTTTGCGGGGATATAAATTAAGGGCGCGTTTCGTTTGTGGATGGGTTTAGGATTTTGATTTGGAATAGGATTTTAATTTGGTTTAAGATTTTGATTTTAACTTGATGTAGGTAATAGAAAATAATATTAAAAATTTAATAAGATTTAAAATTAATATTATTATTGTATTAAAACATAACAAAAAAGTAAAAGAAAAAAAATAGTGGCTAGAAGTTGTTGTTGGCCCACAAAAGATGATAATTGGTGTAAACATATAAGTGTGACTGGATTTGTAGAACCCCTCATATCACGCATGAGTATCATTTTCAAAACCTATGTATGGCTACCAAACAAATTTTATTATCTACATGCCAAATCCTAAAGTCAAATAGAGGATAACAAACAGGCCCTAAAAAGTCTAAAAAGACTTTTCTATCGTCCGATCATCTACTTATTCCATCGCACCATCCAATTTAATTGAGAGAAAAAATGACGCTACATTTTATTTAAAAGGATAAAATAGTCATTTATCAAACAAAACCCGTCATATCTATCTCCCCATCAGTCCATCTTCTCACTCACATTTATTTCACTCTTTATTCTCTCTCAATTCTCGAAAAAAATTAGGGTTTTGATTCTCATATTTCTGATCAAAATCTCCAATAATCTACTCGAAAAGATGAATCCTAATCATAAGTTTATCAATTATTCTAATTCATACATCTAATTTCATTATCCAGGTTTTTAATTTATCTAATTTTTCTTATTTAATTTTTCCCCAAATTTTACATTTTTATAGAATTTTGTGAAATTGGTTTTTTCTATGAGTTTTTTGAGTTACTGATTTATGTTGTATTTTTGGGATTGGATTTGATTTAATTATATTTTTTGTGATTTAATTAAGGGTATTTAAAGTGATCGCAACCTAATAATCTCAAAAAAAAAAAAAAAAAAAAAAAAAAAAAAAAAAAAAAAAAAAAATCCGCATGACAACACGCAAAATAAAATGATCACTTTAAATACCCTTATTAAATCACAAAAAATATAATTAAATCAAATTCAACCCAAAAATACAACATACATCAGTAACTCAAAAAACTCATATGAAAAACCAATTTCACAAAATTCTATAAAATAGTAAAATTTGGGGAAAAATTAAATAAGAAAAATTAGATAAATTAAAAACCTAGATAATGAAATTAGATGTATGAATTAGAATAATTGATAAACTTACTATTAGGATTCATCTTTTCGAGTAGATTATTGGAGATTTTGATCAGAAATATGAGAATAACCTTAATTTTTCCCCAATTTTTTAGTGAGAGAATTGAGAGAGAATAAAGAGTGAAATGAATGTGAGTGAGAAGATGGACTGATGGGAGGAAGTGATGCGTGGGAATCGCATCAGGCTTTACCTCTCGAGGGATCTCGAGAAGCTTACAACCCTCACCAGGCAGTGTACCTGATCGTTGTAGTATATTATAGTGGCAAGTACCGGGGGATTGATCGTTCAACTCAGGATTAGTGTCGCTAGGATTAGAAAGTCTCCTAAATTAAATCTAAGAGTGAGGGATGATTCTTTTTATATTTTTATGTTTTATGAAAGCAATAAAATCTCGGGTTTTGGAAGAGTGGGCGGAATTAGTTGCTAGTCAACTAACCCAATAACTACAAATGCCATCAAAATAAATGACATAAATGAAAATAAATCTAATTAAACTAATGTGGTGCAAACAATAATAGGGAAAGTTGTGTTTACTTAGATTTCATTACTCCCCAGATATCTTTTACAGGTTGATAGTTTGTTACAATTGCATGGATGACGGGTCGTATTCCTTAATACTAGTCGTAGGGCCGTGTACAATATTCCCTAACTCTATAGGATCCTACTTCACTCCTATATCGAGCCGTTAGAAGCTCCTAACATGAGATCATTAGAATTCTCCTACGCATTAAATACAACCAAAAATCATAGTACACCTCTGATCATGTTTCTTAAGACGTTCAAGCATGTTACCAATTGAAGTCTGCCAGTTTTCTTAAGCCTAACATCGAATACAATCATCCGTAACTGTAGGACCTTAGATTTATCAACTTTAACACAAATATAAGCACTAGAAGAAGGAAAGATGGTGACTTGATTATATATAAGTGGCGTTAGATATGAGAGAATAAGAGATTGTGGAAAACTAGAAGGGGGAGTTGAATAGTTTTACGTCTTTTTAATTTTATTTTGAAAACTTAGTTTAGTTTTAAAACCTTGTTTGCTTTTAAAACTTTGATTCAATCTTATGTGAACTCAAATCTTGAACAATATGAACAAGTATATCTAAGTATAAACAATAATAATAATGTATGCTAAGTATGTGAAATCAACACATGCATAATATAAACAATTGTAGCTATATACGAGAGATAAGTACGTAATCGTTTATTTTATAATCCTTAGTTATATTTTGTATGAAAACTATACTTGATCGAAATGATCAATTATATGTATGTAACCTTTTTAGTTTGATTGTAAAAACTTTGTTTTGTGAATAAAACTTTCGTTTGATCTTTAAGTAAAATTAATACTAGCACTATATGAGCAACTATATATATATACGTCTACGTCTACAAAAGTAATAACGATATAAGCAAGATAATAAGTAAGATATGGAAAGATCTAACCGCGAGACAAAGGATTTATAGTGGTTCGGCTACAAGGACACCTTTCTTGCCCTACTCCACTCCTCGAGTCACCTACTCGAGAGTTTTCTTCACTATATCAACAAGCTCCCTTATGGCAGAGAAAACCTTACACACCTTGGCTTACACAAGTTAACGACACTAAGCTAAATGTCGAGTTCTAATCGTAGCTAGAACCAATCTCACACCAAATATCACACCACGTGATCTTCACACCTTAATCACACCTTCACACCTTCTTCAAGACTTCACACCGTCTTCACACCTTGTCAATCTTCACACCTTCTTCACAACTACTTCACACCAATCTACTACACACCTATCTTCACAACTACTTCACACCAACTATCTTTACTACAATCTACTAGCCAATCACACTATCTATATTCCTAACACAACTATCTACAATCAAATATTCACAACACACTACACAAAGATATATGTAAATATTCTTGATGATGCACCAACAACTTGGATGTGGAGGTCACAACAAGTTGTAATACTTCTTGTCTTGGAGGATAGAAGTATTCTTCTCTTGCACTTGAGAGGATGATGTAAGAATCACTTTGAAACAAAGGATTATGTATTTATGATCAAAGGATTTTAGAAGGATGTTTAGAGAGAATTGGATCTGAAAATATTTGTGCAAAGAGGTGAGAAAAATTACAGGTTTGAGGTGGTATTTATAGGGAAAAATTTCTGACAAAATCTGACAGGGAGCGTGGCCGGTCCCCTTAATTGTGTGCCGGTCCCCTTAATTATTAAGGGGACCGCCTAGTATAATTAAGGGGGGCCGCCTAAGAAAAAAAAAATTTTCTTCAGATTTTTTTGTCTTTTTGTGGGGGAGGTTTTTCCTGAAGAATGTAGCCGTTTTTTGGGTTGAAATTTGAATTCAAAATATTTATTTTGAATAAAACATTTCTTATAAATACAAAAATGTTTTGTATAAGTTTAAAAATGTTTGTCCCACTTTAATAAAATGTAAGGTTTGTAAAAATAAAAATTCCTTTGATCATAAAATGCATTAGACACTTTGTTTATTCATACCTTAAGTGATATGGATGTTAAAGCAAATATTTACGACTAAATACTTGTTTACGTCATAATTTGTAGTTCAATGAGTTTACGTTTTGTGATTATCAAAACATAGAGATATCGATATATGTTAATAATGTTTTTAGGCATTATTTATATCAACAGAGATGAAATAAGAGAGCTTTTATTAATAAACACACACACTTACACACACAAGCACACACCTCAAATGAGCCTTTGAGGTGTTTATATAGTTCTTAACACGATGCCTTAAGAGGCTTTCCATGGGCTTGGGCTTGGACTTGGTTTACATGAATTATAAAGGCTTATGTAACATAACTAATAACATATTAGCTTACCAAGACCAAGGCCCATTGACTATTCTTATAACACAAACTACGACACATTACAACGTTACAATAAATGAGAATGACCATCACTTCTACATATATATTTTTAATGCTAACAATCTCCCCCTAAGGGGTGGTCATTCGAATGATGCTCCACGTGATTAGGTCTTCTTTGTTCTTTGTAGTTGACCATCGTGTGTCGTAGCAGAATAGTCTTTAGTCTTTGTTCCTTCATGCTTTGTGATCTTTGATGACTGACTTTTCATCGTTCTTTGTTCCTTTGTGATGTGGAGTTATCTGCCTTTCGTCACTTTTGCGTCTGTGGTGGTTGTTCGCCATTCCAACATGCTCATACGTCTTTAGTCTTTGAATTACATGCATTTGTTATTCCCGTTCTTTCACACCGATCTTTGTCACTTTACTTCTGTAGATTCTTTCACATTGCGTAGAATCTTTCTTTGAACCTTACTTTGCTTTGATCTTTGTGAGAACTTTCCTTTGACTTCGAGATGCATGTATGAGCATGTGGAATTTGTCGCCATAGAGATGATGTGTAGCTGCATGAAAATAGTTAGCAATAAATCAACCGGTACTTACAGGTTCGAATTAGAGATCGTCAACAGCATAGTGTGAAGACTCCTTCTAACCCTTACCAAGGCCGTTCCCATGTCAGATACTCCCGAGAGAGCTTACAAGACCTACTTAGTAGCTCAGTGACTGGGTGAGTCGCTGGGGATCACTCCATGACTGTAGACCGTTTGAAACCACCGTGAACACTAAGCGTAACCCATAAAGAATTACCGAAGTGACCTGCTGTCAGGGCTGCTTGATGTTGACCCTGGCAGGAATTTCCATTCAATCATTTGAGAATCACAAAAGTGAATCCTCTCATAAATGTTCTTGGCAGATTGCTAAGATCTGCGTAGGACTCTAAAGTTTACATCTGGTGTCCTTAATGATGAACAACCAGTGTAGAAATATCATGTGTTCCTATGAGATCTTTTGATGAATCTCGGGGCTCTAGACTCGATAAGTGCACATTTGGTTTCCTATGCGGAGATTAGGGAGAGGTCTCCTGCTTCAATATCAACCATCTCTAAGAGACAGGTCGATAGATTATGCCGGTTCCCCGTGAGAATGAAACAAGCTCTTTTAAGAAAACTTGAGTGGTTAAGAAGGTTTAGTGCAGTGCGTCACTGGGTCCATGACGTCTTTGTCTTCAATACCGGTGTCACTTTAGTAACAACCAGTAGCATATGAATTGTACCCGGTGTCTGCCCTAAGGTTGAACATTTGGAGGGCTATTTCTTTTCACCCTTTTTCATAACTTTTCTTTTTAATTCTTCAACCCCTTTTTTCTCCTTTCTCATTTTCTCCTTTTTTCAATCATACCTAAGGACTTCTAATTCTAATCTATCGGAATTGTCCTTGGGTAGATCCCTCCGGCTCTGGCGGATCATAGACGGTTTTCCCTAACCTTAGTCACCTTATAACTCCATGACTATCCTATAATTGCCATGAAACCATTTATGAAAAATCTCTCAAAGTGTTTATGATAATAAAACACATTGTTGACACTTCGAGAGTTTTGCATTTCTTTTGAAGGACTCCCCCTTCACATGTGCTCATGAATTTTTTAAGAAATTTGCACATGCGTGAGGAGTTTGCACTTTTTGAATTGATCCACTTTCAGTGAACATGACCGATTCGAGACACGCTTACATCACTAGTTAGACTAGCTTGAAGTTATTACTCGTCCTGGTCAAGTCCAAAGAAAGTCTCTCGATACGGTACATTCTACTCAGACAAGTCCTATTCGAGACACGCTTACATCACTAGTCAGACTAGCTTGAAATTATTACCCGTCCAGGACAAGTCTTTTCGATTACTGACATTTTAAGCTTCGTCAATTCATTGGTACATTCTGAGTCGAGCTCTTTTGAGATTCAGCCACAATCTTTAAACATCTTTGATCACATTTTAATCATGTCTTCTCCCCCTCAAAAATAGCATAACGTGATATTTTTTATATCAACTGATTAATAAAAAGCTTTTTGGAGAGAAAGACAGATTTGATTTTGTATGAAATCGGAACATTTTAGTTGTTTATACTCCCCCTTAATGATAGCTCATTTAAAATCAATTTAAGGGTTTAGAGGGAGTTTTCTTGAGCACTCATTTTGAGAGATTTTGATAAATCTTTTGAACAATCTTGAAAAAGTGCTCAAGAATTGTATTTAGAAAAACGAGTTTTTGTTTGAAATCCTTTTCGTTTGTTTATACTCGAACTTTTGAAAATGATTTCATCTTTGAATGTACGAGTCCTTCATTTGAAAATAATCAGAAGTCATCATTTAAGCCCGGGTTTCGTACTGAAGTATACGAAAGCCATTGTGAAGAAACTTTTGAGAAACAACATGTTTTAGAAAAAAACATTTTAAAGAACTCCCGTTCAAGCATCTGTACATGTCCGTGTCATTGTTGAATGACATTTCTAGAAACGTACAGAATATTGATTTATACGAGAGACATGTCGTGAGAAGAATATTTTTGGATTTTTTGATTTTATATTGTTTTTGTATTTTTTGAAAATTTTATATTTTTGTATTTTGTTTTTGTTTGTTTTTCAAATTTTGTATTTTGTTTTTTCAAAAATATTTACAGCGAAGCGATTTTGAAAACATTTTTCAAGAAGATTCGAGAAGACGTTCTAGCTCCTCAGGAGTTAGGCTTCGCATGCCAATTCGTCGAACTAAATAGTCAAACCGTTCTTTTGGAAGGGCTTTAGTAAATAGATCGGCGAGTTGGTAATCAGTCTTAAACGAAAAATAATTCAACAGTACCCTCTTCCACGTGTTCTTTGATGAAATGGTAGCGGACTTTGATATGCTTCGTCTTAGAGTGATGTACGGGATTGCACGAGATGGCTATGGCACTTTTTGAGTCACAATACATAGGTATTCTGTCAAAAGTAAAGCCATAATCTGTGAGTTGTGTCCACATCCAAAGAACTTGGGCACAACACGCAGATAGAGACACATACTCAGCTTCGGCGGTTGATAGTGCAGTACAATCCTGTTTCTTTGACGACCAGCTTACAAGCTTTTCACCCAAAAATTGTGCTCCACCTGATGTACTCTTTGCTGTAACTTGATCACCAGCATGGTCTGCATCTGAAAATGCTGTTAGATTAAACCCCGAATCCTTCGGATACCAAAGTCCCATGTTAATGGTGCTTCGTAGGTACCGAAAGATCCGTTTAACCTCTTTGAGGTGAAGTTCGGTAGGCTTTGCCTGAAACCGTGCTAACAAACAAACAGCAAATTGAATATCGGGTCGACTAGCAGTTAGGTACATGAGAGAACCGATCATGCTCCGATATTTCTTCGGATCAATGGGTTTCCCAAACAAATCAGCACCTATTTTTGGTGAAGTGACCATTGGTGTACCAACAGAATCACAATTTTCCATTCCATGTTTTTTTCAAAATCTCTATTGTATATTTAGCTTGATTGATAAAAATACCACGAGGGGATTGATGTATTTGTAAACCAAGAAAGAATTTTAGTTCCCCCATCATGGACATTTCAAATTTACTTTTCATGAGATTTTCAAAATGTTTTGAATGGTTAGGATTGGTTGATCCAAAAATTATGTCGTCCACGTAAATTTGAACGATCAAAATGTCATCTTTGAATTTTTTGATAAACAAGGTGTCATCAACCGTTCCTTTTGTGAAATTGTTTTTGAGCAAGAAAGATGATAGTTCGTCATACCACGCTCTTGGAGCTTGTTTTAAACCATAAATTGCTTTCTTTAGCTTGTAGACGTAGTCTGGATGATCTTTGTCGATGAATCCCTCTGGCTGACTCACATACACTTCTTCTTTCAGTGTTCCATTCAAGAAAGCTGTCTTAATGTCCATCTGATAGACTGTGATGTTTTTGTGAGCTGCATAGGCTAAGAAAATCCGGACTGCTTCAAGTCTAGCTACAGGTGCGAATGATTCCTCGAAATCTATCCCTTCTTCTTGTGGATAACCTTTAGCCACGAGACGAGCTTTGTTGCGAATAACAGTCATTTCCTCATCCAGTTTGTTCTTCCACAACCACTTGAGGTCAAGAACACGTTTATCAAGTGGTCGTTCAACAAGTTCCCAACTATCATGTAACAGGTATTGAAGAAATTCCTCCTGCATCGCTTCAATCCAAGGGTTTTCTGCCATTGCTTCCCGAATGTTCTTTGGTTCTTTGAGGCTGATTGAGCAAACGTAGATGCACAATTCGAGATCGGTGGCAAGTTGTCTCCTTGTCTGAACTGGCTTTGAGGGTTCACCAATAACATGTTCTATTGGATGGTCTTTTGTCCATTGAAACGTAGAAGGGTACCTTGGGTAAAACATATGTGTGTTAGATGGTTCTTGTAACCTTGAAGAAGATTCAGCAGAGTCTGTTGCAAATGGGTTTTCAAATACTTCTTCTTCTTCTAACGCAACATCGTTTGAATTATTTGTTGGTTCTTCCTGAAAATTTGTGTTTTGGTTTTGCTCATCAACTCTTGGTAGAACAGTGTTAAGTATTGGAGTTACTTGAGTAGATGTAGATGATGTTGATGTAGTTGGTGCTTCAGCTTCGATTGTTGTAGATGCATCTTGTGATGGTGGTGGTGGTTGATGGTTTTGAGCGGGTGCAGCGGAATGTTGTTGAGATGCATTTGTCGAAGTTCCACCATAATATTCATCAAACATTAACTCGAAGAAATTTTCCAGTTCTTGTTCTGAAGGTTTGTCCATGTTTGTTGACTGAGCTCCTTGAGGCACGAGTCCTGAACTGATGTGTCCAGAAGTCTGCTGGTTTGGTGCGGGTCCTAATCCATTATGATTAGAAGCCATCGGATTAAGCGCGGGTTCTAGAGCGTATCTCTCAGAAGCCATTTGTGAAATCTCGTCAAACTTCACATTCATCGTCTCCATTATCCTTTTAGTTCTTCGATTATACACCCTGAATGCCCTCGAGTTTTCTGAATATCCAATGAAGATTCCAATATCACCCTTAGCTTTCAACTTTCCTAGATCTTCTCTGTCGTTCGTCGGATAGCACAAAGCGCCAAACACGTGAAGGTAAGAGATGTCAGGTTTCCGGTTATTCACAAGCTCATATGGGGTTTTATTGAATCTTGGATGGATTAGGGATCGGTTTTGAGTAAAACAAGCAGTGGCAACAGCATCAGCCCATAAGAATAGTGGTGCACTAGAATAAATTAGCATTGTGCGAGCAGCTTCCACAAGAGTTCTGTTTCTTCTTTCAACTACCCCATTCTGCTGTGGAGTTCTAACAACTGATGTTTGATGTGTAATTCCAACATCTTCGAGGTAAGTTCTTAACTCCTGGTTTGTAAATTTTGTGCCATTGTCTGTTCTTATAATCCTTACTGGAGCTTGAAGTAGAACTTGAATACGCTTCAGAAAGGTGATGATGATGCCTGGTGCTTCGTCTTTTGATCTCAAAAACTTTACCAAAGTATATCTTGAATAATCATCAACAATAACGAGAATATACTTCTTCCCATTAATGCTTTCAACTCTCATTGGGCCACATAAGTCCATGTGCAACATATGTAACCTTGCTTCCGAACTAGGTACGGTTTTGGGTTTATATGATGCTCTTTTACTTTTTCCTTGTTGGCATGATGGACATAGGTGTTCCTTGGTGTATTTGAATTTAGGAAATCCGGTGACGATGTTGTCTTTGGCTAACTTGTTGATGGTGTCGAAATTGAGATGGGATAATCTTCTATGCCACAGCCAGGACTTAGTTTTGGTTGCCCTTGTCATAAGACAAATTGGTGATGTAGAAGCCATTTGGTTGATGTCGATAGCATACAAGTTTGTACCACGATTACCAGTTAAGAGATCATCACCAACCAAATTTCTTATAAAAACCGTGTTTCTTCTGAATGCAACTTCTAAATCTGCATCACAAAACTGCCCAACTGAAAACAAGTTGTGTCCCAACCCTTCGACGTAGTAAACCCGAGTGATCAAAAAATTCCCAAACTGAAGATCTCCAAAACCCAGAATAGCTACTACATGATCATTTCCAAAGCGTACATTTCCCATGAATTTCCAGATGAAATTGATCAGCAGCTTTAAATTCCGGGTCATGTGCTTGGAGCAACCCGAGTCGACGATCCAAAGACATATTTCGATAACCTGCCAATAACAGAAGAATTTGTATTTGGACACCGTTTTGAATTTGGTTCCATGGGGTTAGGGGTACATTCTAAATCACACTCATAGACAGTTGCTACTTGTTTAGCTTGAACTATTTCTAATTTGTCATCCTTGAGTATAAATTCTCTACCCGTTGGAATCCAAACACAATGCTTAAGATAGTTCCTAGGTGTGCGACTATTAGTGGTGTTCCTAATTCTTTTAATTAGGTTTCCAACAAATCTAGATTTTGTACTAGGTCTTTTTGGAACATTCTTCTGTTCAGGCGTAACATTCACATTCTTAGAAACACATTCATCATGAACATCATTAATTAAACATTTCTTGCATTTTAAACAAACAGTGTCATTACATGCATTAGAACCAGTACTCTCGACATTACATTCAAATGAAATATGTCTCTTATTAGAAAGCGATAAATTCCTAGGGTGTTCTTCTACTTCTTCAACTTTATTCTTGCAACTACTCTTAGAGACAGGCGAGACTCTATTGTTCCTTGTATTGCTCCTAGGCTGTAGTCTGCTGCTCCTAGAGGTGTTTTCTAATCCTGTAGAAGGTAAGGCACACACATTAGGATTTATATTGTTGTCCTTTTTAGCATCCCTAGATTCTTTAGAATTAGCCTTTATGCACTTGTCATTTGTCTTAGATGTTGAGGCAGACGCACTAGTGGGACTAATCCTAAAAAGGCCAGGTGCTATCACTTTTGGTGTTTCGACAACCGCTTTTCCTTTATCGAAAATCTTTTCATTTTCACTTTTCTTGGGCAAGGGTGTTGGAGTGACTGGTTTTGTCAAATCCTTTTTCTCATCGACTTTTGGAGCAAACCGAGAAATTGACATTTTAGGTTTTTGAACCGTGTTTGAAACATTTGGTTTCTCCGAAGTCAATGGTTTTGCAAATTTAGTTTCCTAACCCTTTCCTTTTTTACTTTCAAGCTGAGCCTTCAAAAGATCATTTTGCTCTTTCATGTTCTTTAAAGCACGCTCATACAACAATTTGTCATACTTGCATTCTTCCTTTTTTCGATCAAGTTGTTTAAAATATGACACATTTTCTTTTTCAAACTTTATAAGAGCATTTTCATATTTTGAAACAATTGCGGAGGTCTCAGTTCTTAGTCGTTCATCGTCTTGAACAGAGTATATTTGTAAAATGATGGACATAATGTCAGTGGTCATAACAGCTTCAAAGAGAGAATCATTCAGGTTTTCCAAAACATTTATGTTTTCACGAGTATCATTAGCTTCGTTTACCAGGGATTTGTGGTCCTTGACAAAGTCGGCCGTTTCTTTTAAGAAAGCTTGTTCAAAATGGATTACCCTCGCACTGATGTTATTCAGTGGGATAGTAATTTCGTTTTCAAAAACTTTTTTCTGCTCAATATGAAAACTGGAATGCCAGTTGTTAATATTGATTGTAGTTTTAGAAGCAACAATATTTTGAAGTTCTTGAATTCTCTTTTTAACGTCATCCAAAATTTCTCTAGCCTCACTTGTATTAAAAGTGTTGTTAGAAGACATTTGTTCCATTTTTGAAAGAGATTTGGAAACAATTACTTTCTTAGAAAACATTTTTGAGAATGGTCGTTTTATGAAAAACACAGATGGTTCTTTTTGTGGAACAAAAGTAATTCCCGAAAGTTTGTTCAATTTGTTGTAATCAATGGGTTTCAAATCATTTTGTTTCATTTTAATTATGCTCTCTTCGACATGTTCTATTGTTTACACAGAATCCCGAACGACGGGAGGATCATGTTTGGTGTAAATCACATTACCATTGTACAGAACCTTCTGTTCTTGCTGAGCTTTCTTGAGATTACAGGGGGTGTTGTTACCAAGAGCCACTTTATGTTTCGTATGGTAAATCAGATTAGTTTGATTTGAAATCATTTTCATTGTTTGACTTGACTGACCCGACTTAACCACCAATTCTTCTAAATGAGCAATCATGTGTTCTGACTCTACGATTTCGGCCAAAAGTTTGTCTTCTTTCTTTGCAAAGTCCTTTTTCAGCTCGTCCCTTTCTTTTTCAAGATTGGTATAAGCTGATTTTTGTTTAGAAAGTTGGTTTTGTAAATCAGAAATTTCCGCGTTTAAAGATTTTATCTTTTTGAAAGAATTAACATCAAGTGTATCAAACTTGAGTTGCAATTGTTTTTCCCTTGAAACGGAATTTTGATAACCAGTTTCTAATTCAGACAATCTTTTGTTATGAAATTCAAAAGCTTTAACGTTTTCTTTGTAACTCTCAAGCTCAGCGGTCAATTTAACATTCACGGCCTTGACATCGCGATTGACCTTTTGCACATTCTCAATTTCAGTACGACAATTATTCAATAATGATTCAAACAAAGCACGTGTTTCCTCATCATTCTCAGCATGCTGTGAAACGAAATCTCCATTATGATTCACATCTGGAGTTGCTGAAGGAGTATTACTACTTCTTGGCTTGTCCAGGTATGTATCATAAGTGGGTGCTTGCTGCTCAGAATGTTGTTCCTCATGAGGAGACATATCAAATATATCATTATTGTGACATGTGTTGAAATTTGATACCTCAAATGGTGCATTGGTGTCATAAACAGGAAGTGTATCAGAATCCGTGTCATACTTAGCTTCCTGAAGATTCGCCATGAATATGCAGTTTGCATCGATATCCTCTCTATCTTCCATGTCATCCATAAGAGCCATAAAAACATTCTCCTCTGCATTCAACTGAAACCCTGCCTCATTCTTTTGTGCCAACAGTAATGCTTTCTGCAAATACGCTGTGTCTTTCTTGTTCGGCTTAGTAGGACAGTTCCTTGCCATATGACCTACACCCTGACAGTTGAAACACTTAATTGGATTACCCTGATTCACATTTCCCAAATTCCCAACTACTGGAGCTGCAACATTTCTATTCTGATTACCCATTGCCTGATTACCAACATTCTGACCCCTCTGATTTCCAACAAACTGACCCATCTGATTCCCTGCATTCTGACCATACTGATTCCCTGCATACTGACCTACATTCTGCATATTCTGATTGCCCATATTAAATCCAGTAGCATATCCTTGCTGATTCCCATAAACTCCAACCATTTGGCCTGCGTTGCCCATATTGAAACTCGGCTGAGCGATCTGCCTGTTGCGAGTGTTCGATGAAATCCTTTGGTTGTTGTTAGTTGGTGTAGAATAGCGTCCTTGGAATGCCTTTGACAGAAAAGCAAACGCTTGGGTCAATGCTGCAGAAGCTTCATCATTTTCAGTGAATTCTGGGTCTTCGAATTGTGGGTATTGCTGTTGTGGAATAACATGTTGTTGTTGCTGTGGGTAGAACTGTTGTTGGTAGACCGGTGTTGGTTGTTGAATGTATGATGGTTGCATGTAGTTTTGAGTGGAAGATGATGATGGTTGTTGTGTGTTCACTGGTAGCGGTGTTGGTGTAGTAGCAATTAATGCAAGAGGATCATGATTCTTTGCCAATCTTTCTTTCCTTACTTCATTAGCCTCAGCTTGGTTTTGCTTCAAAAAGTCATAGAGTTGATCATAATTCACCTTATGTAAATCCTTTGTTTGATTGACAATTGTAACATAACGACCCCATTCTTCTGGAAGGTTATTGATGAATTTGATGTTTGTTGCAATTGTTCGAGGTGTCAACTTGTTTCTGATTAACTCATTCATCAAAGTGCAAAACCTTGTGTAGTAAGATTCAATATGTTCACCATTAGTGGATGTAAAGTTTGTAAAAGATCGTTTAAGCTCTTCTAGGATTAGTAATATCAATAAGCACAGCGGAATATAACAAGAACAATCAATACTACTAATAAGGTTTTCTTTATTATAAATAAAATAAAACTACTACAACTACTACTACTACTAACGCTCTATGCGTTTTGATGAGTGTGTAAATACTCATCATTTTTACCTTTTCTGAGCTGCCAAAACATCTAAAAACACTCAATATTGTATCAAAATAGTAAAAATATCACAGGAATGTGTTTTATATGTTTCAAATGCAAAACAATCAAAAACAGATGAAAAACGCACAAAGTTTGCATAATTGGCAGTTTCAGTCCCTCAAGTTTCATAAATTGGCAAAACTAGTCCCTGAAGGTTTAAAATTAATAAAAAGTCAACTTTAGTCCATGGGAAGTCAAACATGTTCACAAATAGTCCCTGGATGAAAGTTTACACAAACTGGCAATTTTTACCCCTCAAAATCCAAAATTGGCATAAAAGGTCCCTGAAGTTTCAGAAAATGACAGAATTAGTCCCTGGTGGGATTTTTTGAAAGAAAAGTCAACTAGGGTCCTTGAAAATTTTAAAGTGTCAAAATAAGTCCTTGAAATACAATTTTCAACAATTGACAATATTGGTCCCTCAAGTTTGGAAACTTTTCAATTTTGGTCCTCGGGTGTTATAAAATGGAAAAATTCATAAATGGTCTTTGGTTTAATGAAGTTGGCATCTATGGTCCTTGTGATATCTTTGGATAAAGTGCAATTCAGGTCCCTCAAAGTTTCAGTAATTACATTATTGGTCCTTGTGAAATGTGATAAACCAAACGGATCCTAGTTACTAATAATCCAAACACATCTAAGTCCAAAAAGCCCACCCATACATCTCTTTGGCCCATTCCACACCCACAGCCCACCAACACACCCCGTCCATTTTATACTCACCAGGTCAACCAAGGTCAAACCCACCCTTCCCACCATTTTCCCTCTCCAAATACCACCATAGCCAATACCACTGGTTTCCCCCCCCCCCCCCCCCCCGCTCCACTTGTAACCATCCACCATCTACCCTTATCCTTCAATCACTCTCCCCAATGAACTAATCATACCACCACCCCCCCTAGGGTCTGCTTCCACAGAACAAATTGCTTAAAAGCTCCATTTCCCGCCAAATTGAAGAATAAGACAAGACTCATCCAGATAGCTATTTTACTGGTGGGATTTGACCAGTGGGACCCACACAACACAATTGGGTGTATAAAAGAGAAGAAGGAGCAGGGGAGAAAGATAATTTAGTGTAGTGGTAGTTTTAGGTAATCGTAGGTAGTAATTTTCCCTTTTCAATTGTAATGTTAGCCAATCAAATGTAGTACTCAGTTTAATTAATTTAATTCAAGCTTTATTTAACCTTTAATCTCAGCTTTCTTTATTAAATTCATGATTAGCAAAATTCATGTGAAATTGACAAATTCATGTGAGCATTGTTAATTATTGTTATTTCAGATTGTTTAAGCTCAATTCAGTCCCCATATAAGCTTTTTAAAGTTTTCAAATAGTTGGAGATAGTTTAAGTTTAGAAATAAAAAAAAAAAAGTCTCAAAAGTAAAAGAAAAATAAAAAAAAAAAATATAAAAATCAGAAAAGGAAGAAGAAGAAGAAAGAATCAAGGGTGCTTCTGGAATTTCAGGGTTTTAGTACCTCAAGGGAGGTGTTAGGTCAGTAGTATTCTTTGTTGTTGGTTTGGATCACACTGAGTTGCTTTGTAAGTTCTAATTCAATTTCCAATTTTTGCATTTGCTTAGTTTACTGTTTAGATTATTGCTACTGTGTTTTTATGCTTTAATGGTTAATGTGAGTTAGTTTATAGTGCTTTAAGTTGGTTTAACCTGCTAGATCTCTTAGTTGCTTGTTATTGTATTTTATTAAGTAATTATTGCATAACCTGTGTCTAGCCTTCTTAGCTGTTAAATGTTGTTTATATTTGCTTATTTATGTTAAATATAACTCAGTAGGGTGTTAGTTGTTGGTTTCAAGGTGTAGTTTGGTCACTAGCTTCAAAAAATCAAAGCAGTCATAGGTTTAAGGGGTGTTTGGATGCTATGGTTTATCTGAGTTAAAGGGTATTTTTAGGGTTGTTCTTGTTTAAAGTACTTTACAAATGTGCCAAGTATCTCAGTTTAACACTAAAACATAAGTGTCTTTTCTTAAAAAGTCAAAATCCATCTTTCATCATCCTACCTGTTTAACTGTTTGTGAAATCAGTTATGAAATAATCATTTTGTGTTAACTAGCTGTAATAGTAACTTAATTTAGTCTCATCACATCTTTTTATTTCATGTTAAGTTCATAGATTAAGATCAAATCTCATATAAGTCAAAGTTCAAGTTTTGTTCAAAAGTCAAATTTCTCACTTCTCAGATTTTACCCAAAATGGCATGAATTTATTAGGATTTTGTAGTGGGAATTAGAGTTTGAGTTTTTTAGGAATTGAAGTCTACCACCTCACCTATTGATTCCCACATTGGTCTCATTTTTGTGATTTTTTTTAGTGGGCCCCACAACCCTCCAAAGAGGGTTGCAGGCTTACTGTGTGCCCTGCACAACAGTTACCCATTCCACCACCACCACTTTAGTGGTGGTTTGTGGCCATCCTATTGGGTCTCAACACCTAATCTTGGTTCCTCCCAACCCCCCTCCTGGTAGGCTTGGGTTTTTGACCTTGTTTGACCTAGGACTCAGTGGACCCCACCTGGTTTAGCCTCTCAAATCTGTCCTCATTCTGTGTTCATTTTCATTGTGCAAAGTGCTTATTTGCTCTCAAACAGCTTAATTGTGCTTACTGCTTGTTGTTTCTGGCTTATTTAAGTTTGTTGAGCTTATTTGTAACCATTTACACCATTGTGGACCCCACCTACACCCATTTGAGCTTATTTGCCCAAACAGTCAACATAAGTCAACTGATAAGCCAAAGGGGGTGCTTATAGCTTATAAATAAGCTATTTTCCTAAGTGTCTTCACAAAAGTTTTTCATTTTCAGTAGTAAAGTAAAGTTGTAAAAGAAAATCCAAGAAAAACCAAGTTTAAATTAAGTGATAGTTTCTATTTAATTCAATTTAATTTTAATTTTCATTTTTAGATTTTAATTAATTACTTAGTATTTTTATATTTTTATTAATTACCTTATATAGTAAAGTATTTTTAGTAAATTTTTCAGATTTTTATTCTGCCTTTTAGTATTTATTAGATTTAATTTTAGTTTTCTTAATTATTAATTAATATTAAGTATTAAATCTCATATTTAGTTTTTATAAAGCAAAACCTAGATTTTATATTTTTCCTAGCCTTAATATAGTATAATAGATTTTTAGGAAATATATTTTGAATTTCTACTGTTCATTTTCCATTTTTATTATTTTAATTGTTTAAATTAGATTTAAAGTAATTAAAAGGTAATTAATTAGTAGATTAGTCTTAAATATAATTTTTAGAGGTTTTTATAATTTTTTAGGATTCCTGTGATATTTAAGTAATTTTATAAATTTTATCATAATTTTCTAAGTTAGTTTAGTATAAATATTAATTAAAATTAGTTTAATTAGTTTAATTAAGTTAAATAGTTTTTAATTAATAAAAAATCCACAAAAAGACAAAAATATTTATTTTTATTTTTTATACTTTCTTCAAGTTCTAATTTAAGTTTAGAAATTGTTTTTGCAATTTTTTTTTTAATATTTATAATTATTAGTTAATTTAAATTAGGTTTTAATTTAGATTTTAATTAGTTTTATTAATTAAATAATATTTTAATCATTTTCATTTTCAATTTCTTTTTAACTTTTAAGTTTCAAAAAGTATCAAAAGCACCCCCTGTAGTTTGTTAAATACCAAAATTCCACTTTTTTAGTCCGATTGCGTAAATCAGAATTGTGAATACATGCATATATCTGGTATCTGATTTTTGTGAATATTATATCTGTGTACCAATACCAAAATAATTGTAGCAACATCAATTCCACATCATCTGGGCTACTGTCCTCAGTGCCACTCACTCATAAACGATTTCAAACAACACCATTTCAATCTCGCTGGGACTTTAACGACCCGGGAAAACACTATACTATCACCGGAGTATTGGTCTAGAGAGTTTGACTTTGTTGACCATTTACTTGGTCAATTTAAGTTGACTATTTAGCACTAATCAAAAATTTGGCGCCGCTGCCGGGGAGGTTGTTGCGTGTTTTAAAAAATCGTTTTAAGTTTAGTGGTTTTCAAAACCTCCCTGTACAAATTTCACATAAATTTGTAAAAAGTTTTTGTAAAAACATAATCATATCAAAAAAAAGTTCATTAACACTTTTCCTAAAGTGTTAAAAACACCGAAAAAATTAAAAACAACAAAACAAACTGTGAAGTTAAATTACTTCGTTTTCTTTAAGATTACAACCGGAAACAGTTGGTTTAAGGTAAGTTCTGACATTAAATTGCGAACTGAAGAGGAAACCTATTTACTTCCTCCCGCCAGCCTGCGAGTAATCTTAAAAGAACGATTTCGGTTAACGAATCAGTTCCAAAAATATTTCCCAAGTTTTCTGCACACACACCCATAAGCCTAAAGCAGTTTTTCAAAATAATAAATACAAACCCATAATAAGTTCCCAAACTTAAGATTAAAACTTGCCTTTGTATCCCTGTGAGTGGTGCACCTTTTTCAAAGAAGCCATTCACTTGTGATTATTGGTTTAACTTCCCTGTGGTTTTGCCTCGATTTTGTTTTGAAAAAATTGTTTTTGGTGCATGTGCACTAAATATGTTTCTCAAAAATACTAAAAATATTCACCTTTACCCTCTCACATCTTTGATTCTCCATTTCTTACCCTCCAAAACCTTTTGATTCTTTCTATGTCTCATCCACACTTTCTAGTTTGCCAATGGTGTGGTAATCCTTATAATGGTGGCAATTGCCCCAGTTGTGGCATGGTAGAGTCAGGAAACGGGTCTGTCTATAACCAGAATCCCTATTCCTACCATGATACGGCTGATTCATTCCATCAGTTACCACACCATGAGACTCAACAGTTTTACTGTTGTGAGTACTGTGGTGGTTCACATTACAGTTCTGATTGTCAATCAGGAAACACACTTGTCTATGAGCAGTTTCCTGATAACAATTATAACTCAAGCACATACAACCCACAGCCACATCAGTTTCACTATTGTGATTACTGTGGAGGTCCACACTTCAGCTCTGATTGTCAAACGAGGAATCCATTTCCTTGTAACAATTATGACTCTTCGTATCAAGACCAACCTCCATAGTATCAAACTATCCAAGCAACTCCTCAAATCCAGCAAGACTTTTTAGAGGTTCTTGAGAAATTTAAAGAACTTAAGGAGGAGTTAGCTAATATTTCACTCCGCCATACTCCAAGTTCTTCTTGTGCATATTGTGGGGGTCCTCACGATGATTTTCAATGTCAACCTTCCGGTTTTGACACATCCACATCCCCACAATTTCCACTCATTCCAAATTCTCGTGGGAAAACTATGGCAGAATTACTTGCTGAAGAACGAGAATCTGGAAAAAGCATGGAAGAATTACTGGCTGAGCAACGAGCAGCTAAACTACGTGCTAATATTCGCAATACTGCTCTATTTGATGACTATGATGACAGTGATGATGAAGATAACATTGTTATTATTCAAAAAGATTCATCAAGTTCATCAATTTATATCCCAGCAGTTGAGATTCCATCTCAAACAACTGCTATCACACCCGAAGTTCACACTCACTCTCTAAACATGGGGGATGAGCATCTTAGCACTGTTCCTAATAAGGAATCGGACGAATTAATAAAGTCTAGTGCTGAGAACCTTGTCCCAATCCCAGGAGAGTCACAGGGAACTCTTGAGCATATGTGTGATATTCCTTCCCTTCTTGAGTGTTCAAACGATCATTTTGAGACTTTCTCAGATTTCAATGATGATTGTACATCTCATGGAGACATTGAGTATATCGAGGCATCACTCCCTCAGTCTGATGTTAATCCTCTTCTTGAGGAGTTCGCTGATGAACTTACTCACATCAATCCACTTTCATTGGAAAGTGATGATGGTCTCCTCGACTTTGAAGCCGATCTGGGAGAAATTGAAAGTCTCCTATATCATGATCCGTCACTCACTTCTGATCCCAGCAGTCCAATAGAGAATGTTAATCTCTTTGTTCCCGAAACATTCAATACGACTCTCACCAATCCTCTATTTGAATTCGAATCTGAATTCACTATGATTTCTAACAATCCAATCTTTGACGAGGATTGTGATGAGTCCACAACGGAACATGAATTCACAGATTCACATCTTGTGAATAATTCTCTTCATGAGGAGTTCTCCGGTGAACTCACTCATCATGTCATGACTCCTCCGGAGTTTGATATCCCGGGGGGAGATGCTCTCAATCACGAGAATTTGCAAATTCCCACCCACCCTCCCGGGATGTTTATGAGCTTACCCTTTGAAATCCAAACTCAGGCTACGGAGCCTGCTCTCGAGGAAGAAAATCCTATCATGATTTTCATCATGGTTTTCTTCCTTTTCTTCACCTACAGGGTGACTTCTCCTGTTCTTCACTCCTTCGGGAATGAAGACACTATATTTGACCCCGACATTTTCATGTACCATTATTTTGAGCCGGGATTATATCTCATCGGTGTGGAACTTTCACGTGCTTCAAATGTTTATCCAAACATCTTGAATGAAAGTCCGATGGAGATTGTTTCTTCCACATCATACTTCCCCAAGGACAAATGAATTCGGGGTCGAGTCAAGCTAGCGACTCGGTAAACAAAAACAGTAGCATGCTTATAGGGTTTTCACCCTAAGTGTGGGGGAGTCCCCCATGCTATGGTTACTTATGAAGTGAAAATACAAAATGATATTTCCACGCTTAGCTTGTAATGTTTCCCTTTTACGTTCAAAGAGTCGGCATAATAGCCGGGACTTTAAATATTGAGGACAATATTCATGCTTAGTGTGTGGGGGGGGGGGGGGGGGTATTCGATATTCTAGCGAATTTTATCACATTTTACTATCTTATACCCCCATTTTTGACCAAAAATTTTCACTAAAGCTCAAAATTTTTGTGGTAATCAGTCCGCCTTATCTAACCGACAAAAGGGATTAGCTAGTCCAGGAGCAAACAGCTCTTGGTAAAGACATCTCAAATCCGTTTACGGTTTGCAATTTTCCCAAAATTGTATGGTTCATCAACTCCCCATATCTTCAAAAGCAAATGAGTTGGCTAGCCCGCAAGATTATGGCTTGTGGTAAAGGCCGTGGAAAAACCATAATTGGTAATCAGCTCACCAAGATGTTGACTATTCCATCAAGAGCTGGCTAGTCCAGAAGCAAACGGCTTTTGGTAAAGACTGATCAAATCCGTTTACAGCTGGTGGTTTGCTCAAAATCACACGGTTATCAGGTGTACCACAGTTCTCACACCTGGCTACTCCAGAAGTGATGGATTTTGGTAAAGAGGTTTTCAAATCCATCAAGTTTTTCTCAAAAGATTGCTAGGGACTAGTAATGTTTTAGTGTGGGGGATTGATGAGCGTGTAAATACTCATCATTTTTACCTTTTCTGAGCTGCCAAAACATCTAAAAACACTCAATATTGTATCAAAATAGTAAAAATATCACAGGAATGTGTTTTATATGTTTCAAATGCAAAACAATCAAAAACAAATGAAAAACGCACAAAGTTTGCATAATTGGCAGTTTCAGTCCCTCAAGTTTCATAAATTGGTAAAACTAGTCCCTGAAGGTTTAAAATTAATAAAAAGTCAACTTTAGTCCATGGGAAGTCAAACATGTTCACAAATAGTCCCTAGATGAAAGTTTACACAAACTGGCAATTTTTACCCCTCAAAATCCAAAATTGGCATAAAAGGTCCCTAGAGTTTCAGAAAATGACAGAATTAGTCCCTGGTGGGAATTTTTGAAAGAAAAGTCAACTAGGGTCCTTGAAAATTTTAAAGTGTCAAAATAAGTCCTTGAAATACAATTTTCAACAATTGACAATATTGGTCCCTCAAGTTTGGAAACTTTTTAATTTTGGTCCTCGGGTGTTATAAAATGGAAAAATTCATAAATGGTCTTTGGTTTAATGAAGTTGGAATCTATGGTCCTTGTGATAGCTTTGGAGAAAGTGCAATTCAGGTCCCTCAAAGTTTCAGTAATTACATTATTGGTCTTTGTGAAATGTGATAAACCAAACGGATCCTAGTTACTAATAATCCAAACACATCTAAGTCCAAACAGCCCACCCATACAATCCTAGCTTACTAATAACAATAATTATAGAGGGAGGTTACAAACCCTAATAATCCAAACACATCTGAAATAACAATAATTAACAATGCTCACATGAATTTGTCAATTTCACATGAATTTTGCTAATCATGAATTTAATAAAGAAAGCTGAGATTAAAGGTTAAATAAAGCTTGAATTACATTAATTAAACTGAGTACTACATTTGATTGGCTAACATTACAATTGAAAAGGGAAAATTACTACCTACGATTACCTAAAACTACCACTACACTAAATTATCTTTCTCCCCTGCTCCTTCTTCTCTTTTATACACCCAATTGTGTTATGTGGGTCCCACTGGTCAAATCCCACCAGTAAAATAGCTATCTGGATGAGTCTTGTCTTATTCTTCAATTTGGCGGGAAATGGAGCTTTTAAGCAATTTGTAGGTTTTGTAATCTTCAAATCTATAATTCCCAACAAAGTTCTCCCATTCAGTAAGAAGTTTGTTCTCAACGTCTTGTTGTCCAATCTCTGTTCCATGATAAATCCTTCTAACACGTTCCCACATAGCATAAGCAGTTTCACAGCTGTCGGCCGCAGCAAAGATCTCCCGTGGTAATCCAAGTTGGATTAAATGCATTGCCATATCATCAACGGCGATCTGCTTCTTGTCTTCCTCTGTGTAATCTGCTTCTGTTTGTTCACGCACAAATGGTTGAGTAGGAGGTGTTGTATTTGGATTACCTTCAATTTGAACTTGTCGTGGCTTGAATGGACCATTTGTAATGGAGTTGATCATTAATTTACCATCAGGCTTTGTTTTGATGTAACGAAGCATTCGGCTTGTCCATGGGAGATATCCACCTTTTTCAAGCATTGGAGGTCAGTTTTCCGCACCGGCTGCATGAATATCTTGCTGAGTAGCCATTGATGAAGTGTAGATTGATAAAGTTGATTCTTGGATCGATGCAACGAAGTAGGAGTTATGTTTAGTGTAAGTTGATGCAAGTTTTTATGGTGAAAAATTTGATCTGAAACCTTAAAACCTCAATAACTTCTTCTCGGAGCGTTTTTAGGCCTCGAAACTTGGGTTGAATAAATAAATTTATTCAACGTGTCCTTCTTCTCTGTTTCACGGTCGTTTTGACAGCTGATTCGTCAAAAACGGAGTTACGGTTCAAAAGTTATGGTCGTTTGAAGTTTGGTTGTCAAAAAGTCAAATTCTTACGCGTAAACCCAGATCTTATGCGTAAACAGTAAACTTAAGCGTAGACTGAAACTTATGCGTAAACCGAATCTTATGCGTAAGGCAAATGTTAGGCGTAAACAAAAAGTTATGCGTAAACAGTAAACTTATGCGTAAGAAAATACTTATGCATAAGATTAGTAGTTTATGCGTAAGCTTTGTGTTTATGCGTAAGATATATGTTACGCGTAAGGTTTAGCTTATGCGTAAGATTTTTTACGCGTAAGGTTTACAAACCAAACTAATCTCTCAAACTTATCTAAGCTTGAAAGATATCCCAAGTCGAAGTATTTCACAAACTTATCCAAGTCAGGGAAGTACTGAGTAATCTCTGATCGTTGAAGAAAACTTATGCGTAGGATCTTTTGCGTAGAAAACTTATGCGTAGGATCTTAAGCGTAGATCTTATGCGTAGGATCTTAAGCGTAGATCTTATGCGTAGGATTTCACCTTATGCGTATGAATCCAGACTTAGGCATAGAAAAAGGGGTTTAGGCTAAAACTCACGCGTAGAAAGTGATCTTATGCGTAGAAAATGGGTTTTATGCCTAAACTCACGCGTAAACTTGCCAAAAAGTACTGTAGACAGCTGTAGACTTGTACTATACTCAAAACTTACGCGTAAGATGACCCAACAGCTCAAAAAATACGATTTTTTCAACAAAAAAACATTTTTTCACTTGTTTCTTTTGATCAAATCTTTCCCAAAACACTTAGAAACACTAAAACTTCAATAAAGACTACAACTTTAGCACTAAAAACACGTAAAAATCAAAACTTTTAAAGAAAAGCCCACGTTTTTAAAGAAAAACGCAACTTTAAAGAGAAAGTTTGATAAATAACGATTTCCACACACTCCTAAATCATTGTTAGGCGATTGATACCACTTGTAGGACCTTAGATTTATCAACTTTAACACAAATATAAGCACTGGAAGAAGGAAACACTACAAGAAAAACGGGTATTTGGGAGGGTGGAAAAGTGTGCCAAATACTCAAAAAGCCGTGCCAAATACTATTTGGCACGGCTTTGGCACACTTTTGGCTCCGTCCTAAATATGAGGGTGCCAAATACATTTGGGTCGGGTTGAAACCGTGCTAAATAGTATTTGGCACGGTTCTTGGGACGGTTTAACTTTGGGGTGCCATGAGTGAGGTATTTGGTACGGTTGATAATCCTGTGTTCCAAATGGGCATTTGTCACACTCTTATATCCCGTGCCAAATGCGTATTTGGTACCGGTTCATTTCCCGTGCCGAATGCTTATTTGGTAAAATTTTTATTTACCATGCCAAAATGCGTATTTGGTACCAATTTATTTCCCGTGTCGAATGCTTATTGTTACAGGATTTATTTTACCGTGCCAAAATCTATGACGGTTGTTTTGTCACGGTTTCCATTGTTGTAACAAACATATTTGGCACATATTTATCCGCCTTGCCAAAAAAACATTTGGCACATTTTCTTGTTTGTTATAGAAGTCATTTGACACGGTTTTGCATTCATCAATTAGTTAGTCACTAGCAACCAATTATCTCAATTTTTCACAAATATAATTCAATCGAAGCCAAATAAATTGAACTCAATTTTTATTAATCATTAATAAAATCAAGTCAACATGGTCACTTGAATACAATAAAGTAAAAAGCATGTCCACCACGGTCTTTAAAATGAAAAAAGTCATAACTAGAACTCAATATAAATTACTAAGATGATTTATCACTAACGGAAACGAATAAAGCTCATCGCATCACGTCGTCCTCATAAACCCTGCATAATATAATATTCCAACATCAGAAACATATATGAAACAAGAAAAAAGTTCAATATAGAAAATAGCAATAGAAAGGGGTTGTATCTATAATGGGACAAATATGTTAAACCTAAAAATTTGAACAAACATCCTAACCAAAACGTTTTGACCTGGTGTTAAATATAAAGTAATTTTCATAGGAAATTGTACTTACCTGAACATCGTCACGTTGCCAATATAATTTACCTTCTGCACTTTGAAGTCACCATCTTTTAACAAAGTAGAAACTAAAGCAAACATCATTTACCTTTCGTTGAATCTGTGTTGCTCATCGCACTCGACATTGCAAAATCTGTATCAATAAAAATAAACAAATAAACAAAATTATTGACTTCAGGACAAGTCCCAAACAACCTCTATATAAGATGAGCAATTTCTATTATTAATCCCATTAACAGGCCTTTTAAGTCTCTACTTTCATCAACCATTGAACTTCATATTCTTTTAAGTCTTTGTTTTCATATTCTTTGAATAGTTAATAATAGCATAATCATAACTTGAGTCACTTTTGAAACTATTGTACCTCTTCATCTCGTTCACCCATCAACTCTAGTGTAGCAGAGTGCCTGACTCTTAGTGTATCTAGCTCGGCCTTAATGCAAGGAACCAGGGCCACTTCAGACCGTAGTTTCTCTCGCTGTAACAAAAATCGCATATATGTCATTTGCCACTGGGAGAAATGTGTTTCCGTTTTTGTTATGTCTGCTAGTAAAAAGAGGGAATGAAAGAATCCAAACCTGCTTGGTCATTTTAACCAGCTCCTTAGATAGAGAGTCACGAATGGATTCCATGGATGCCTAAAATGAATGATGAAGCATAACCACACAGGATTAGAGACATGGATGAATACGACCAATAAACTAATTTGGTTGGTAACGGTCCAAGTTGAAATGGGTCATATTAGTACAGTTGTCGAAACAACCTGAGTCGACTGACAAATACTCTTTTGTCCATTTTTGAAACAGTATATGAATAAATATTGTTAGTTACAACTGCAGGAAAATATTATATGATAATCGATATCTTTGATTAAAGAAACATGAAAGGTTGCATGCATTAAAACAGACTTTAGGCGAGTTTTATGCGTTTGACCTGTTCCACTTGTAGCTTAACTTTTTTATTTAACCTGAAAATAAGTAGTAACATTAATCTTTCAAAGCAGTGTCATACCAATCTAGAAACATTGGATGAAAGTTCACCATCCTTTTGATGTAAAGCAAGTTGAAAAGCATGTGGAGTCATGCTCTTAATATAATAAGAGACTACAGTAGACACCCTGAGACTTCTCTCATAGAAATCATGAGATGAGTCTAAAGATGCCTGTAGAAAGAAACTCTTCTCCATACTACTTAAACTGCCAAAACTTGAAAGTATGCGAATCAAACATATACAAAAAGTCAACACACGAAGAAACCAACAATGCAACCTAGTCTAGAAGGAGATACTCTCACCATTCTTAGAGGGAGACATGGGTTTGGGTATGGAACCTTGTCTAGGAAGGGTACAAAGCTGAAGACGGGCTGTCTTTTCTAGTTCCAGTCGTGCAACTTTTTCATGTTCAAGATCCTATGGTCAGCAACAAGATATATTAAGTAATGTGTGAGATCAGTTAAAACTTAAAAAGGCAATAGATTATCAAGACTCATCCTATTTTGACCCATTAACAGACCATATTAAAAGCTAGGATTTGTACACAATGTGCAAACTAATTTGTGGTATACAAATCAAGTCCATGTGTTAAAACTTAAAACATACCATAAACTGAACATTGGTGCCATCTTGCCTCATGACACCATCATTAAAAACCTGTTATTTGGTTCGAATCTGCAGATCTGATCAGTGACGGAAGTACATCAGGGGAATCCTTGATGTTCTCCTTTCTTATATTCGAATTCTTTCTGTAAATCAAGCAAAGAATGATGGTGTGTGCAAGAGGTAGAGCCAGAAAGAAATTAAGAAGCACACCTGTCACTCTTTCAAACGTTAAGCTCTATACATAGCACCAAAGCATTGCAAAACAGCACCTAAATAAGTATATTATAAGCCATTTCAAGTAGAAATCGCAAACATCCCATACATTATCATCATAAGCAGTTTCAATGAGCAACCCAAAGAGCCCCTATATTATTATCATAACTCATAAGTCCATGGTTTAGATGAGTTCATTAGTCTTCTTTACCTCAAAACAATATCAATCATATAGGGTTACAAATAATTCACAAAGCTTTCAAATCGCATACAGTCCATCATTTTTTATATTCACCAAACAAAAAAGACACTCCAAGAGACGCAATTGATTTTTCCATCTGTATTTATAATTCAAACCCCTTAATCAAGAACTAACCAAAAAAAAAAGAAACAGATTTGCATCTCATGAAACCACAATTTGATTTTGTTACCTTGTTTTCCATTATGTGCTTCCACCATTAATTCACCCATTAAATCCTTGCAATAACTCCAAGAAACTGTAGAAAAAATAGATAAAACAATGGCTACCAATGAATAACTTGGGTAAAATAGTTATATAAAAACTTTGGATATATTTATTCACTTATATCATTTGGAAAAGAAGATCGCTAATTAAGATCTCTTTAGTTGTTGTGTTGTATACCTGATAATTGGAGCTAAACTTGTGGATAGGAAGTTACAATCTTTGAATAAGAGGGTTTTTTGAGGTTAGCGGCATGTGAAAAAATTGAAGTTTCACTTTGGCCGCCTAAACAAAAGTGAAAAACAAATCTATTTGGGCCGGGTGTTTTAGCTAGTGTATTAGGCTAATGCTTACGGGCGTTGCACCCCAACCGTAACCGATTAAACCAACGCGTTGCACCCATTAGCAGCACCAAAATAAACGCGTCGCTTGATGGTCATTTTAATGTTTCAGTTGATTGAGTATCCGAAACATTTAACAAAGCAACTCCAATTTTTGTTAACGTTTGGCTATTTAAAATAAAATAAAATAATTTTTTTTTAATACCCAACTTATTCTCTATAAAACCCGGTTTTATTTTAATTTATGAATAAAAAAAAAACAAAACTATTGTTACTTTTGTGGTCACCACTAGCTAGTTATAGTTAGGGTGGAGTTGTGAAGAGTGAAAACTAACGTGGCTCTAAGGTGGCGGGGTTGCTTGGGTGAAGTTGTGGTCACCGTTAGCATTGGTCTTAGGCAAAGTCATCAAGACCTTCATTTGATACCAATGTTAAGAAAACGTGGTTTTTAATTGATGTGGTCGAGTAACCGGATTACTGGTTCAACTACCGGGTCAACCCAGTTTTCTTTAAAAAAAACGAACCCGGTAGGGTTTCGAGAACCGGGTTGACTAGGGTCACTTAAAACCTAGTGGGTAATGGGTTTCGAGAATTAACTTGTTTTATTTATTTATTTTTTAACCCAGTCGGGTTTTAAGAACCGGGTTGACCCGGGCCATATAAAACCCGGCAGGTCTAACTGGTTCAACCCTTTTTCTATGACCCAGTTTAATATGACCAGTTTTTTGCCGGAACCGATTCAACCGATTAACCCGGCTGGATTGAACCGGGTTTCAAAACATTATTTGATACTATCCAATCTAAATAGACTTGTTGTGTTCGGAAGTGATACCTCAAACTATTAAACCCTAGGTGAATAATTATTTTGCAGTGTGGTACTAGTGTACAATAACTTTTCATCGCTCGAATTACGAAAGAGTATTAGGCGTCAAATAAGTACTAGTGGGCTAAGTTCAATTGTGCAATGAGCCGATACCCATTAGGGTTTACCATTGATGTCTCGTGTACTCTATTTATAGTTTATTAATAATATTGAATAAGATACGAAGTTCACATCATTCTAAAACGTACATCAAAGTCAAAGACACGCTATGCCAAGTAACATGAACATAGATGACCTGATCTATCATTTGTTTATCCGTTTTTCTATATATAATATGAGTATTTTTAACTTGACCTGAAAGAAAAATATATTTATTTATGAAACAACAAAGTTAGCTCACCAAAAATTAAAAGGCAACGCGTTTTAAGTAATATGATAGATGCTAATTCGATATATAAATTAATTTATAGAGATTAAAAGTTAATGACAAATGGCTATATAGTAAATTAATAAAATCGATTATAAGTTTAATTTGATATCCAAGATAATAAAAGCATAATATAGTCAACACATGAGGGAAAAAAGTGTAAATTGGGTCAATTTTTTTTAAGAACTAAAAACAATTTTTAAAAATCGCCCCAAATACATTTGTATTTTTCACAACCTATAAAAACCGTTCCAAAAACATAAGTATTTGGCACTAGCATTAGATAATGTTCCAAATACATATAGGTATTTGGAACCGTTGGTACAAACCGTTCCTGATACATGAGTATTTAGCACCAACGGCATATAGCGTTCCAAATACATATACAAATTTGGCACCAGTGGTATCAACCGTCCCAAATACATAAATATTTGGCACTAGTAACTCAAACCGTTCCAAATACACATGTATTTGGAACAGTTTCATAATAGCCGTCTCAAATACATACTTTTTTTGTCACGGTTGCCCCATAAGTGCCAAATACGTGTATTTGGCACGATTCTTTAACTGTTCCAAAAAGTTTCGTCCCAAAAACCCCATTTTTTTGTAGTGAAAGATGGTGACTTGAGGATATATGTGTGGCGTTAAAACTAGAGAGAAATAAGAGATGAAATAGAAAGCTTTTGTTAATAAACACACACAATACACACACAAGCACACACCTCAAATGAGCTTTTGAGGTGTTTATATAGTTCTTAACATGATGCCTTAAGAGGCTTTCCATGGGCTTGGGCTTGGGCTTGGGCTTGGACTTGGTTTACATGAATTATAAAGGCTTATGTAACATAACTAATAACATATTAGCTTACCAAGACCAAGGCTCATTGACTATTCTTATAACACAAACTACGACACATTACAACGTTACAATAAATGAGAATGACCATCACTTCTACATATATATTTTTAATGCTAACAGTAACAACTATAAGCAAACAATCAACCCATAATTAACATCTAGGTTTCACTACATCTAAGCAAACACAAAAGAGATCTAGCCAAGCATGTTAAATTGAAGACAAGCGTATGATATATTCAAACAACACATAGACATATTGATTGAATTGAAAGAGTACTTATCTTAATTGAACATGAAAGGTTTCAAAGGGTAAAAACCCTTGAAAAAGCTGTGAAAATCGGACTAGGGTTTCTCTCCAAAGTTACACACTAATGAATAAAAATTGCAAAACTATATATAGATTTTACAGGGTGACAACGTCAAGAAGAAAATTCTGACGCCGTCAACTCGCCGCCCATAATGAAATCGGATTGCCTAGATCCACTTTTGACGTTGTCATGTGTAAAATAGTTCTGGGCCGTCACTAATATTTGGACCATGACGGCCTTGGTGACGCCGTCATGTCCTTAGTACAAAACTTTCTGGATCGTCATGTGCACCATCCACTTCCACCTCTTGTATTACTCTTGACGCCGTCATTAAGAAACTCTTGACGCCGTTAGGTACTGTTCCCAGCAAGGAAAATTAAGACTTTGTCCTTTTTTTTCACTTTTATGCTCCAAAAACGTCCAAAATGCTTCCTTTTCCAGATTTCACTCCAAAAGTACCTAAAATGACAAAATGAACGATTTAGGGCAATATTTGATCAAATAAATTCGAATCCGGGCTTAAATGACCCCCTAAAAACGGTTCATTTTTCGCCTCATCAGGAAGATAGATATGACGGGTTTTGTTTGTTAAATGACTATTTTATCCTTTTAAATAGAATGGAGCGTCATTTTTTCTCTCAATTAAATTGGAGGGTGCGATGGAATAAGTAGATGATCGGACGGTGGAAAAGCCTTTTTAGACTTTTTAATTTATATCCCCTTTACAAGGGATCGCATGACCTTGGGACTATTAGTACACGTAGTCAGCTTAAATTATTTGGAAAAGGTAAAGGAATAAGTTACAAGTTAATAATTCTACTTGCCGACATGTAGTTAGGGCATAGCAATGGGTCAAACCCAGCCCGAACTGATCAAACCTAATCCAAAAATCAATTAAGGGTAAAATTTAAACTGAAAACCGAATAGAGTAAAAATAAAACTAAAACCAAACCGAATAAGTTCGGTTCGGTTCGGATCAATTTAGCTAGATCGAACTGAAACTTCATTTTCACAAATTAAAATGTACATGAAACTTCATTTTCACTCTCTTCTATCCCTCCTCACGTTTCACACATAAACTGTAGAATCAATTAAGGTTTAATTTATAACTTGATTTTATTTAAGTTTAAGCTAAGTTATAGTAATCAAAAAACCAAACAAATACGCAGCAATTCAGCCCTAGTTAAGTTCCAAATATAGGAATCTATGTTTCAGCTACTATCATCTTTAATCTTTATAATCATAAAATTATTAATAACTTTCTATCACAATTCTCTTTTTATCATTGTAACTTTTTCTACAAAACTAAAATAATAAAAACTAAAAACCATGTCGCTTAGTATAGCATCAACAAAACTCAACATTTAATGGATGAAATTCACTATTTTTGCGTAGCTAAGTCTGAGTGCACTGTGATTTATGATATTTTGGTGGAATAATCCATGAGTTTTAAGTTCAGATTTTTACATACATGATTTATAATTGTTTGCGTAAATGTGTATTTAAACTTAAGAAATCTCACATTTTAATGATTAAAGTCATAATATTTTATCACTTGACCATCTATAAACTACTTCAATGTGTAAGGCTAAGTGTAATAAGGGAGTCTCACGAGCGCGGTCACCAGTGCTACTTCAGCGCCAATTTAGTTTTCTATCTCTACAACCAACTTAGTGTAATAAGGAGATTGCGGTCATCACAAAAAACACACCACACTTAAACACAAATATACGCCATACAAATCATTTAATAAAAAACGCCCACACACAACAAGTCACACGATTCCGTCGTGCTGACAACCGAATATCCCGTCTTTTTTCCATGCAAGATACGTCTTCCAAGTAATAAGGGTGACCAAATGTAACTGCGGTCATGACGGGGAGGACTCGGTTGTCCGACCTTCTATTACAGATGATCTAATACATGCTTTGGAATATCACCTAATCAATAATTATCACTAATTTCCACAATAACAACAACCAAAATAATGATTAATAAAAAGCTACTTTAGGTGATAACATTGACAAGACATTATAAGACTGGGTTTATTGGTCACGAGTAAGAGTGAGTAAGAGACAAAAGTCATGCTTGACCTTAATGTAGGGATGGCTGGTCACGCGCCAACAACACAAAAACACCCTCACAATGGTGAGCCATTCAATTATATACTCTCTACTCTCATTTTTTACACAACTTCAAACTTAATCTCTATCAAAAATCTTATATAGATTGTTCACTTTCACATACCGTCGATTAAATAAAAGCTGGTGTTCAGAAACTAATTTATGGGATATCATTCGCCAGCAAGTGATTATCGACTTAGCTGTGTAATTTGAAAATGCGAAGACAAACTAAAGATGATATGAGGAAAACATACATGAAATGTAAAGACATTCCGCAAGAAAAAAACAGCTTTTCATTGATACATTTTTAAAAAACGAACCCACGAGATTGGGACATGAGTGATACTTTATTTAAAATGGCGGGAATAACATAACATAACATGATTGCTAAAGTTACATGCACCGTGTACCATTATACCTCTTTCTTCTATACCAATCAAGACACGTACAGTAGCAGTAGTAGGCATTGTACTTTTCCGGTTAGACCCGGTCATTTCCGGTCAAGACCCAGTTAGACCCGGGCATTTCCCGTCAAGACCCGGTTATACCCGACCAAGACCCATATTAGGCTTCAAATGATTCCACATATCAACAAGGTTATACTGGTATAGTGTTGTTTAGTTGTAGTGCATGGTTTGAATGTATGTATCAATTAAGGATCTGAACTTATACAAGTAGTTTCATAATATGGACTTGTTTGATTCTCTTGTAGGAATAGTATGTATATGCAAACATGGTGAAAGACATGGCGAGATTTGCGGGAGAGATTGGGATTAGGGGTGATTTGTTGAGAGAGTACGTTTAGGTTTAAATGGGCTCGTGAGGAGTTGGAAGATAGTCAGTTTTATGACTCGTTGGAGCGGATGAGACGTCAGAGTAAGGAATCCCCCAAACTTTTGAAGATGATGATCAGGTGGTTGCGTTACCGAAAAGGAGTGGAAATATCTATACTACTATATAATGCATTTGGGACTATTCTATAATTAGAAAGGCTTAAAATTCAGACTTTTAATTGCTTATTGTGAAAGGATTTCAAAGTTAATTGGTTAGAAAGTTTATTAGGTTGTTCAAACTAAAATTATTTGGCTTAACCATCTCTACTTATAAAGCATAAAGATAACTAAATGTGTAACCGAATAACGCAAAATATAGCCACATGTATCCGCCGCCGCATTGCGCGCAGGGGCGCAGCTACATAGGGGCGGAGAGGGGCGCCCGACCCCCCGAAATTTTTTTTGCGATGTAGGGGGTATATAGTTTTCGTGTAGAAAAACTTTGGTATATTCGGTTTCGACCATAGTCACACGAAACGCGGTACGTTTCGGTACGGGAACGCGAAACGGGTACGCGGTTCGCTAGGTCCCTAAAATTTGGTACGAGGGGGTAGGCTCATTTCGGAACGCTACGGTTCGATGTACCATAAAATTTGGTACGATGTACCCGATTTGGTACAATGTACCATAATAATAATATCAGTAGTTCTAAATAGCAGGTGTAGGATACAAAGTCAAAAGATCAGTAGTTCTAAATAGCAGGTGTAGGATACAGTGTCAAAAGATCAGAATATAAGCAATAAAATGATACCTTAAGCAAAATATGATCTTTCATAATATAAGCCAAATATCTATAATTACATGTGATATATGCATATATCAATACCCAAAAGATTGTTTATTAAAAATCTGTGAATGTTTTGCATTCTGTAAAACATACCCAAAACCAAAAGATCAGAAATTCAGAATATCACAGATCATCATAAACAACATGTTATACTACATTAGATACTAAAATCGATAAGTACATTTATTTAAATAATTGTAGTTGGAAGCCACTCAGGAACTAATTTAATTAAATTATTATAGTTGAAGTACTCTTAATTAAATAATTATGTACCAATTCACTTTGATACGCCGTACCACTTCAATTTGGTACGCTGTACCGATCCAAAATGGTACGTCGACCCAATAGACTTGGGAACGCTGATTGATGTTGTTTGGGAACGCCGTATATAGTGATCCAAAATGCGATCCTGAGCGATCCGAGTCGCGATCGTACCGCGTTTGGATACGAACGATCCGAAACGCGAAACGCGGCTGAGTCAGCGTTTCCTGTGACTATGGTTTCGACCCCCAAAAATTTCGGTATTACCCGAAAAATAGCATTAGGAAAAAAAAAATTATATCCCGACCCCCACTGAAAATTTTCTAGCTTTGACCGTTCTAGTAAAGTATAATATTTATGGGCTTCATCTTTCCGAACCAAAGTAGGCGGAAAATTTAAATGAGAGTGAAGGGCCTCAAGAACCCAAGGCGATATCTGGAAAATGCAAGATTGTTACTGAGAAAATACTTTCGTTGAAAGTGGATGATTACCCTAGCTACTCCATTGTTCGCAGAATGGATACATCTGCTACAACCTACGCGCGTTGACTGGATCGCACTACTCAATAGGATGAAGGAAAAGAATGACCAATTACACTTTAAGGTACTGTACTAAGTTTCTCTTTTCGTTGCTTATGTAGTAGTGTTTTTGTATTATGGTTCAGTATACAAGTGTAGCTCAAATACGTAACTGGCTATTTGTTTGTACCATCTGCTCCTGATCTTCATTTGTGTCCCTGTCATTTTTTTACACATCACGTTAATGGGAGACAATCACAGTTTTCATTTCTTACACCACATAGTGTAAACGTTGAATGTTAACATGTCTTAACAAATAGCATATATCAACAACTTCTAAAAGGGTATTTCTTAAGTTACATAATATTGTACTAACATTTTGGCATGCCATGAAAGCTGCATATATCCTTTTTTTGAAATTTATTTTTATGAATCTGTCTGTTATCACTATTGCAAATGAAGAGGTGCTCTTAGTTCGTGTTAAAAAGATGTGTGTATTTTGTCTTCTTTTTTTTATGGCGGTTTTGATTTATTGACAAATAGTAGACTATATTACTCCAAATTTCTGTGCCAAGTCCCAACGCCCGTCCTCTAAATTAGTCCATTACTAGTTAGGGTGTCTAGGATTGTTAGATGGAGAGTAAGACTTGATATTTATACCTAAATTATCAACTAAGCAGACTGCTCGTTCATCAGTTTTAGCTGTGTAAGTTTCTATGAAATTGTATATGTATATGTTCTCGTGTCTTTACATTGCACTAATTATGTATTTTGTCATTTACTTTTATTGCTACTACAAATATGTAACTTTTTGTCAAGACCGTAAAAAAAAAATACAATAATTTTTTTGTACCAGTTGTATGTTATCACCAGTTCATCAATGGAAATCAGTTAGTTCGGGTTAAAGCCATTTGTTTGTAATGATGGTTATTTTTATTTATTGAAAAATAGCCGACAGTGTCTCCAAATTGTGTGACAAGTCTAGTGTTGTAAATGAGCTCATCACTGGCTATGGGTCTCATGAGTGTTAAATGCAGAGTAAGAGTTGATAACTTTTACCGAACTTAATCAACTACAAAGCAGACTGCTCGAAACAGTTTTATTTGTGTGATTTTTTAATGAAATTGTATATGTATGTCTTGACTTTATGTTAAAAGCCCACTTTTGGTTATGTTCTGTTAGTTCCAAAATGTAATGAAGCTCTTTTTTTATAGATTGCAGAACTTCTACTTAATGAAGAGTCATTTCAATCTAATATAAGAGATTATTCAAAACTGAGCTTAACCAGTTGAACGATGCTGAAAGAATTATCAGAAAAATGAACTAAAGGGGCATTTAACCAGACATGAAAGTTTACAGCTCGATGATCATGGCTTACGTTAATGCTGGTGACCATAAGTCGAGCGACTCTTTAATGAGAGATCTGGAGTCAAAGAGTCTTAAACCATCCAAAGACTTGTATCTTTCGTTGCTTAGGTCATATGCTCAGAATGCTGATCCTCTTGGAGCTGGTAGAATATCCAACCGAATGGAGTTAGCAGGATATCATCCTAGTCTAGAGCCATGCACATACCTTGTTGAGGCTTATAGTCATAAAGGAAACCCTGATCAAGCAAGAAGTCATTTTGATGAAAATATACAACTTGGATATAAACCTGATGACCAGTGTATTGCCAGAATGATTGCAGCTTATGCCCATAAGAATTTACCGGATAAAGGGCTGCATCGTCTGCTACAGCTTGAAAAAGATGGAATTGAGCACAGTGTTGCCACTTATTCAGTGCTTGTGGATTGGCTTGGAAAATTGCAATTAATTGATGAAGTTGAAGACTTGTTGGGAAAGTTTGCTGAAAAAGGTGTTTCGCCTTCACTTGAGGTACTTGCTGAAAAGAAAGCTCTTCAAGCACTTGGGGTACTTGAGGCTAATAAGGACAAATTAAAGCCTGAGGAATTTGAAAAAGTTATAAGTGCTCTCATGGCTGGTGGATTTCGAAAGGATGCCGAGCGTTTAAATCAACTGATGACAGCCCAAGGGTTTACAACTTCAGATCAGTTGAAAATGACATTACGTGCTTCTGAAATATTCAGCTCCAAGAAACAACCATTGATGAAATAGTTTTTTTTTTTCCTTCTTTTATTGATAATTTACTCTGCTGCAACCAACAATTAGGTGGTTCTATCAGAATCATCATGAACTGAGATTTGTAAGTCATCTTTACAAGAAGCAGTTTGCTTTTATTTGTTAGACTAGATCAGATCATTAGAGTTTCATATGCGAAACCAATTGCATCATCTGCATCTTATTTTGTTACATATTATCAGTAAGTGATCATATAACATCACTTATGGAATTTTAAAAAATAACAGATCAATTCTGCCATGTCCCAACCTTGTTTATAACAACATGAAATAATAGATGATATGACATATAAGATGCCATCCGCGATAATAGCTTTCAAAGAAAATAATCAAAATTTGGTTTACTCATTGTCGTTACAACATTTATGCTCATCAGTCGATGAGCATGTAACTGAGCTTCAGACTTACTATTCTTAAACTGCCTAGGATCAATACAAAGAACATACATCCTAATATGCTATAACGCTTTTTTACCTTGATACAGTACATATTTAGTATATTCAAAGATTAGTTGACATCAGCAAATGGACTTCTGTTTGGCGACCCTGCGCTTACTTGATGATGATGTTTCAGTTTGCTTCCATTTTCCACACATTTTGTTCCGTTTTCGCAAGCAATGTTTGTTGCTGCTAGAAGATCTGCAAAGGATGGTGCTCGCATTGCCTCTATGGATGTCAAGCTAGGCACGTCTATTTCAGGTTTTCTTGGATGACAATTCTGGTCAACCTGTTATTACCACCAATAATATTAGAGGCTAATATGTAATACTTAAAAATGGATCTTAAGTAATAAAGTGATGATAATTATATTCAAATAAGGGAAACAGGAATAATGGCTAGAAAATGTTTAAAGGCACCCAAATTATATCGTAATGCATACGTTCCTACGTCGCTTTATTAAAAAAATTTAGAGCATTATTGTGATGATTTCGTTTGGGTCCCAACCAGACACGTACCAGATTTACCCGTTTTGACCCAAACCCATTTCCTCCATTTACCAAACCCACACGAGCTGTTTGGCCACCTTAAGTACTTTGGCAAGTATCGATTGATGGTTTACCTGATAATCCTTCTTTAGGCCCTCTGCTTGGTTTAGCATGTTCTTTGTGCTATCACCATGCTCGTCTTCTAGGGATGTCAGATGATCCAAGCATATCTTTGACATGGAGTCAAACTCAACTTTCATTTCTTGGTCCAACATGAGTGAATCTGTTTGTGATACAACTTGCACAATCATGTTATCAGCTCCACAAGTTTAATAAACAAAGGGATTTGCATATGATTCTAGTTAAGATTACCGTTAACACATGATTTCAGATAACTAGCTTCTGATTGAAACTTTGTATCCATTGATACGTGTGCTGCCGCAATCTCTTCACTTCTTAGGTTATTTACACGAGTCGTTTCCCTATATAAAAGATTAAGTGGTCATGAGCATGACAAAAATAAAACATTTTGTGATTAGTTTACGAGCATACATGTATAATGTACTAGAAGGGTGCCCGCGCGATGCGAGGGCGGATACTATATAGTACTCAAAAGTCAAAATTTAAACCAACCATAACTTCATTCATATATTCATATAGTTGGGGGGTTTGATTCTTTTGGTAGTGAAGAGGAGGGAGGTGGGTGGTGGAAAGTAGTTGTTGGGGTGGTTATAAATTGTTAGGGTGGTTGTTATAAATTGTTGGGGTTGTTAGAAGTAAGAAAAAAGTCTTAAAAAGTTTGTTAGAAAAGTCTCAAATACATTATATAGTAGTATAGATAGTACCTTATAAATGATTCTGTCTCAGCCGTATTTCTCTCATTAAGGCTGTTGATGGCTGACTTTGTGTTATCCCAGTGTTGTAAGGATTTCCCAACCTTGTTTACACTGCATTTTAGAGTAAGATGAATCCTTTTAAAAACCAAATTAACTATCTAAGAAATACTCCATCCGTCCATGATTATTGTCCTCAAACAATAAACACACAACTTAGCATTTAATAGAGGTTTTACCGAGTAGAATCCAGTTTTACCCATAACATTTTTAATCCCAGTCAAAATTTGAAAAGCGAAACTACTAAATTCGAACTATCAATTTCTTAAAGTGGACAATTATTTTGGCAGTGTTGGAAACTTGGAATGGAAGGAGTAGCATTAAAATATCACTGTAAATCTTACCACTCTTCAAGGGAGTTCTCCAACAAAGCCTGACTTTCGGTAGAAATAAATGTATCTTCTGTAAAACGAGCTTTCGCTTTCTCTATATATTTATTCACCTCAATCTTTCCATCATCTGATACTTGCAGCATATTAGACACGTCTTGCAACATCATCTTGTTATCTTGTGAACTCGCCTCGTCAATGTTTCCTGATACCTCAGAAACCTGATCACAAAATCGGATTTCAGTGAATGAATTAACAAACTTTATACAAACAAAAAAAAAAATGTTCTTAAGCTCACCCTCAAAGTTTGTTTGGTTGTCAAGTTCCTTAAGATTGCTGAAATCTTTTCTATTGCCAACTCTTCTTCTTTAGCTGCATCTTCCTGTGAGACAGAAAATTAAGATCTTAGGTCTTAGCTTTTTCATCATGTCTAAAGATTTAATATAGCCTCGATCATCAAATTTACCTTGAAATTCTTCTCAAATGCTGCTAGCTGGTGAGATCTAGTTTTATGATTTTCCTCAAGAACTGCCATGAGTTTAGTTGCTCTATGACTCAGATTGTTGAAGAACTCAACTGTTGCCCTTGAGATATCGTGAGCAGACACCAAACTTTTGTGCAGCCCCTATATAACCAGAAAGAGAATATTAGGTTAAAACTATATATTTATTGTCCTGTGCATCGTATGACCATTAGTTGGAACGAAAATTTTAATGACTACACTCACTACACTACCTAGGGAACAATTGAAAGTATGTGAGGTATAATAGGGATACTGGTACCTCTTGATGTTGTTGAGCAGATGAAGCCAGCATCTGCTTTTGTTCAGTTATTGAATTCTGGATATCACAAGTGGCATTCTTAGCCTCCATAACTGCGTTTTCAAAAATCTGCATACAACATGCAACACAGCATAAGCTAACCCGTGCAACAACAAAAAATGATTACTGAATGCCAATAAATCGCTACTATTTTTACCATTATTAACATTTATTATTATTTAGTACTATAGTTCAGAAAGAAAAAAAGTTTAATTAGAACATACATTCTCAAGTGCCATTATCTGATCTGATATTCTGGACTTCATATGAGTCAGATCAGAAGAAGCTTTTATTTGCATTGTGTCCACAAGTTCCTTTAATGCCGTCATGCCTGAAGTGTATGAATCTGTTATATCGTTGATCCTTGATTCCAAGATCTCGGTATTCTGGTTAATAAGAGTGAACATAAATCAGCACTACAGTATAAAATTTCAATAAATAAGGTGATAGGTGATAATCATGGAGCTAATTTCTTACGTTATGTTTACTATCAAGAAATGAAGAGACATGTTCTTCCATGGATCTCATTTGTTGTTGCTGTTGTGAAACTGAACTCATAACAACTTTTTGCAGGTCTTTTAAGCTGTGATTCAGCTTAACACCAAATGACAAAAGTAGCCCATTGTTTTCTGCTTCTAACTTGTACTTATGATCTATACACAAGATTTAAAATATCAGTTATTGTTACCTACTGAAATTACTTTAAAAGAAAATATGATAGTTACTGAAATCGGATATACCTATTTTGGAAAACAAGTCAGTCACGTCTTCTGATGCATCTTGTAATTTGTTTCGAAGGCCTTTTGCATGCTCAACTAGACAATTCTCTGTTTATATGACAACATTTAAATAATTTAATAATGTATCATTTTGGAAAATATAGGCAAAACGGTTTAAAGTCAAGATTTATGTTTCACCTGAGTCCAAAAGTTTGGATATGATGAATTCCTTTTTCTTCAACATCAACATGGCATCCCTATGTTTTCCTTGAATATCTAGCAAGGCCTTGTTAGTGTTCTCCAAATTTTCCTGAATGCAAGATACAAATGAACTATAAGAATCCATCGATGAAGTTTATAGCCGAAAGTTAACAGCTCATTACATACACATACCTTGCAATCTTTAAGGTCACTCTCAAAACTCAACCTCTTTTCTTGTTCGCTTTCGTAGAGCTCGCGATATTTATTTACTTCCTGCAATTATAAAACGATATTCATTAATCTACTTGCAGCAAGCCTAACAGTTTTGTTGCAAAATGAAGAACTAATGCTACCTTCTCACTGATGTTTAGATCAATCTCTAGTTGCTCTATCTTTTCATTCTTCAACTGTAATAATAATGCATCGTCAATATAACATCATATAAATAAACAATATTGTTGACAGCAATACTTGGTAATGAAATAGATTTGGCAAAAAGTAAATATTAAAGGTTTAATGCATGCCTTCTTTTCAGCTTCATCCTGTGCAAATCTTTCATGTGGAATATAGACACCGTTTTTTTCCCTAGCTGCCCGGAGATCTGTATAGATTGGAATACGATCAAAATTTATAAGCAACATTAAATAATTCTTGATTATGCCACAAATTATGGGTAATGCTGGTGTGAGTCAAACCTTGTTTCATTTTCTCGATTTCCAAATACATATCTTTGAGCAGCATAGCTTTAGATATTTTCTGATTTGCCTGCAATAAAGAATGTAAAATTCAGATACATGAAGGGTATCCATAAGCAGAAAAATGAGGTTATATAATATCATCCAAGCTGACCTCTGGTTTGTTCTTGATGTTTTTAGCACGATGTGCGTAGTCTAGAGTACTTAATGTTTCTTCTAGACAATGAGCAGTTGGAGAAACCGTTGCAATGATACAAGTTTTGGTCTTCCCACCAAGTGAGTCTCTTAGGAGTCTTGTCAACTTACTGTCCCTGTAAGGAACATGACCCGAATGTTCCACAAGTGAATTAATGACACGCCCCAAAGTGAGCAAGCTCTTGTTAATTTCCCCAGCTTCCCTTGCTCTACCCTACAATCAAAAGAAATGTTTTGCGTCAATGTCAGTAAAAATAAAGACTCAGACTTATTAAAAGATAAAATAAAGGTGGCAAATAAGAAAGGTTCAATCAGGGTATGTTTAATCCTATGGGTTAGATAAAAAATATCAGTTAAAAAAAGAAACATGGCAAATGGATCAGGGAGAGGTCCAAATATCTAAAAGTCTACCCGTTTTAACAACTTCGAATAAAAAAAAAAAAAAAAAATGTTTCTTTACTTACATCTCGGGCACCCGAGCGAGATATATTTTCTGATCCAGCCAAATCAACAAGATTAAGCTTTCCATATCTAATAAGCTCCTCACCACCAACAGTTGCTTGTTTCACATGCACAGTTATTGTGAATACTGAATGAGAACGGCTGCAAAATAAACAAAACAAAACCATGTACTTAAGTAACAAGATATTCCAAAACAAAATCCAGAGTAAGAATCAGTCGAAGTCTACCTGCTGTGCTTATTTAACAGGGTATCTGCAGTACGCCTTCTGGCAGCACCTCGTTCTAAGAGATCGTAAATATCATTTGCACTATAAACAGCTTCTTCTTCCAAACCTCTAATAAAAACGCAACCTTTCCCATCTTCCATTAATGAAATCGGTTTCTTTTGCTTTTCCTCCATAGATTTTGAGTAGTCTTCTGTGGTAAGAAGATCGACTATTTCTTCGTTGTAAAGTTCCAAGAAAGTAACTTTCATGCTGTAATCAGCATGTTGAGCCTCTAACGTATCAAATATTTGACGAACTGCTCTTGGAATTACACCAGCTTCAGCAGGTAACTCTCCGCCCTTAAATATGAGTAATATAGTTAATGTCAATAATACGTAAAATGACTATGACATAAGGTATATGCAAAATTGCAAAGAGTGTAACTATTTAACTACCTTGTTTCGCATCCCTCCCTCCATCGTGTATGTTTTACCCGTTCCAGTCTGACCATATGCAAAGACTGTGCAATTAAAGCCCTCGAGAACTTCATTCACGATAGGAAAAATTGCTTGGTCATATATTGATCTCTGTTGTGCTTTGGGTCCAAAAACCTTCAAAAGTATATTTAATAATAATGTAACTTATCAAATCAAAACAAAGCATTACATCTATCTTAAACCAGCTTATAGTGCGCAGATTAATTGACGTACCTTGTCAAAGGTGAAGATTTTGTCCACTTGCTTGTTAGCAACATTCTGCAATATTGACACTTCTCTTTTGTTTTCATTACATGTTATCGCCTTTGGTACATTGCACTTTTGCTCGTCCTCACTTAAGGGCCTGTTAGTACAGTAAAACGTCAAGACTTTAAAGATTATTCTAATTCACTTTCGTGCAAGTCCAGCACATCCTAAATTATGCATAGAAGCATAGCAAGTTGGCACTACCCTGACTTAATTATCCCGTAGATAACAGCATAAGGTCGGTTACAAATTTACAAATTTGACAATATACATAAATCCATGGAGTGATGTCACATAATAGCAACATACTTATCTGTGTCATTATACACAACGTTGTGTAACTTTATTCAGTATAATTCGGTAAAAAAGTTTCATTTTCATTATTTCTTATGTCACAAGAAAAAAAATTCAATATGTTGCACAATTGTCATTGTAATTAAGGTAAAATAAACGATGAAAACTGAATATTTAACGAAGTCCAGTGACTAAATTTGCACGATCGTAATATTACAAGTAAAACCGTATTGGTCATTGTTACTATGCCACAAGGTAAATTATTCAGTATGTTACACAACGGTCATTGTAAATTTGAAATTAAGGTAAAAAAAACAATCAATAATAATAATGAACAGTTTATTTTAGTCTAACGACTAAATTGTCACGGTTTTAACAAAAGTGCTGGACTAAATCAAAGAACATAGATTTTACCTGCATCTAAGCAAAACTTGAATATTAACTTCACCCCTATCTCTCTCAACTCTACTCGAGTTCCAATCAATACTTCTCGAATCCGGTCTCCTCCGTTCAGGTCTAGGAGTATAAAACGGCATCGGATTAGCCATCATTCCATCTCCCACTTTCCCACTCTGATCCGGCGTCATTGAAGCCGTACTCCTCTTATACTCCATCTATACAAATCCCTAAGAAACAAAAAATACAAACCAATCACTTTATTTATTTTTTTACCTGTCATATAACAAGAACAACTATTCAAGATCAAAACTTGTTGTAAATAACTCGTGTTTTTCACTGATCAAATATGATCCCTTTTTTTATCACCTATGAAAATCCTAAACTAAACTTTATTTTATTTTTTTACCTTTGATCAAACTAGGGTTTTACTTTTACAGTTTTACTGCACGCAATTCTGTATGTGTATGTATAGAAGATCATTCAAGATTGAAATATTCTTTTATTAAAACTATGGTTTTATCGCCTATCGAAATACTAAACTAATAAAAAAAACACAAATTATTTACACCCCTTTTTCATTTAATCACCACTAAGGTACCCTCGTTAGGCCGCGCACATATGAGTCAAAGACTCGGCCTCCCCGGTTAACCTTAACAAAAAAAAAAACACAAATTAAACTATATTAGTTACTAAATCTTTTACCTGTGATTGAGATGAAGGATGGTTCAGGATTGAAACTTGTTGGATTGAAATTTTTACTGTGTGAAACTGTGTGTTTTTTAGGTTGAGAATGTGAATGGGGGGGTTTGATTTTGATTTGATTTTGATTTTTGAGTTTTGAGTTTTGGCTAACGGCTACAATTTATTTGACTAATTGTGGACAAGGTGGGACCGGTTGAGTTTTTTATAAAATTTTGAATGTTGCGAATTAAGGCGCCTTGCCACTATAATAATAAACGGGCCGGATCAAATCTTGTAAAGCAAAAAGTTAATTGGACTCTTACGATGTTTCATTTCACATGTTTTTTTCGGGATTATATTTTTTTCAAGTTTGTGCCTATTTTTGACATGTGTGAGCAATGGGCACGGGTAAGGGTGAGCATTCCGACCGTTTGGACCGGACCGACCGACAAAACCGACCGGTTGAGTTTTTTATAAAAATTTGAATGTTGCAAATTAAGGCGCCTTGCCACTATAATAATAAACGGGCCGGATCAAATCTTGTAAAGCAAATGTTAATTGGACTCATACGATGTTTCATACTTTCATTTTCACATGTTTTTTGGGATTGTATTTTTTTCAAGTTTGTGCCTATTTTTGAGATGTGTACCTGGATTAGGATGAGCAAAAGAAGCAGAGAATTGGTCCGAGAATCGAACCGGAACTTAGAAGAACCGAATTGGATCTAAACCTAATGATTCTAGTTCTGGTTTTTAAGTTTGAGATTTTTCGATTCTTGAGTCGGTTTAGAACCATCGGTTTCCGGTCCGGAACCAAATACCCAATAAATTTAAAAACATATAAAATTTTTACTTTTCATACTCAAAGTCGAGTGTGGAAGCTTTGGTTTGCACCCAAAATTGGGTGAGAAAATCGATAACGCAAATTAATTGGGATAATATTGAAGATTTTATTAAAGATGGTGAGATTGTGAAATATATGGAAGACCAATAGAATAGGTAGAGAAACTAACTGTAAGATGAAGGGAAACAAATTTTGGAATCATAAACGGTTATGGTTATTTGGTTGGATAAAGTTTGAAGTTATTTTGTTTTGTTTTTCAAATTGTTATGCATTATTGTTTTGTTAAAATTGGAATAATGTGAAACTTCAGAGTGATTATTTGTTTGAGTTTATGCTTTAGTTGTTAAACATTATTAGTTTAAAATGTAAATGGTTGCAAACGTTTAAAAAAACAAATTTTGTTGCGCTTTTTATTAGCTTAATTCATTAGTGCATAATTTTTTTATTTATTTTTTATTTTTTCAATAATTCGGTTCCTAGCGGGATAGACCCGAAGAACCGGAACCAGAATCGGAACAAGAACCGGAACCAAAAACCAAATTTGGTACGGTTCGCGGTTCCTACTTTTCACAAAATTCGGTTCTCGGATCCATCAGGTCCAGGTACGGTTCCAATTCCGACTGGTTCCGACTGGTTCCGAACCCATGCTTATCCTTAAATTGAATAAAAGCTTAGGTTTTACTTGTTTTGTACTAGTAGTTGGGATTTACTATGGGGATGGGGTTGTCGGGTGGGAGGGTTAAGAATAGCTATTATTACTAATAAAAGAGTAAAGATCATTTGAGGACCAAACTTTTTTTACATATCAAGGGACTAATCTCCACCCTCTATCTTCCCTCCATCTTTATTTGATCTAATGGATGAGATTAATCCCAACACTTTAAAAAACCCACTTTCATCTTTTTTTTTCAAATATTAATATCTTTCAAACCGTTAATCGTTAAGCGAAAAAAAATATACCGTTACGACGAGCATTTAATTATCTTTCTATAGATAGGCTAATTGATATATTTTCGACAAAAAAAAATTTTTTCGTTTTTTTCACGTTTTTTTTTCGTGGCTGAAAAAATCATATATGATATTACATATAATATCATATATGATATTACATATCATATATGATATGTAATATCATATATGATATTATATGTAAAATCATATATGATATTGCATATCATATATGATATGCAATATCATATATGATTTTACATATAATATCATATATGATATTATATGTAATATCATATATGATATTGCATATCATATATGATTTTTTTTTTGGGCCAGGAAAAAAAAAACGTGGAAAAAATGATTTTTTTTTTTTTTTCGAAAGTATATCAAAGTGCCCGTCTATAGAAAGATAATTAAATACCCGTCGCGATGGTGTAATTATTTTCGCTTAACGATTAACGGTTTAAGAGATATTTAAATTATAAAAAATGGGTGAAATAATAAAATCCTTTTAATCTCAACCATTGATTTCCTTTTTAGATGGATGGTGGGGATGAGTCTCTTGGTATGTGAGGAATGTTTGGTTTGTAATATAACTCGACTCAATGTTTTCGGTATCAGAATGTACATTTAACCGGCTATCTCACTAGTTCTTGGTTCGACCGGTATAACCGTTTTGAAAAACTGGATGACAATTTATATGTTACTAGATAATTATAACTTGTTCAAATATAAAAATATATTGCATAATCTATAAAAGAAATTTTGGAACTTTGTGTGTAATAAATTGAGCCTAGAAGTCTTGGGAACTCAAAAGCCCACTCATGATAGATATACTTACGCTCATTTGTTTTTGCTTATCCAGGTTACTTTGTCTTCTTCTTCATCTTGTCTTCTTTCCACAACCTATTTTATATCCTCTTTCTTCTCAAACCAATTTAATAACTTAAGTTCTATATTAAATATTTATGGTGATAATCATAGGGGTGATCATCGGTCGGAAACCGGACCGGATCGGCCAAGACCGGACCGGACCGAAGACCGAGAACCGGAAAACCATAGACCGAGACCGGACCGAATATGGTCGGTCCGGTCTCGGTCCGGTCTCGGTCCGGTCGGTCTTCGGTCGGTCCGGTCCAATTAGGCAAGTTTTTTCGGGTTTTTGGTCGGTCCGGACCGGACCGGACCGGACCGACCGGACCGAGACCGAATTTGGCAAAAAGCTTAGACCGAGGACCGGACCGAATGTGGTCGGTCCGGTCCGGTCGGTCTCGGTCCGGTCGGTTTTGTCGGTCAGTCCGGTCCGGCCGGTCCGTTTGCTCAGCCCTAGATAATCATTTAAATTTTATAACACCTTGTTAACAAATAATTAGAAATACGCTACTTGAATAAAACACAAGTATTATAACTAAAATTTATACTTGAAAGACTGAATAAGAAAATACATTTACGTGAAAGTAGGATGGAGACGGTGTAAATTTTTGTTAAAGTGTTGGGTTTATTTATAGTAAAATTATTGTCTTGCTTAAGCAATTATAGGTATACACCTCATTCTTTATAGGTTAGATGACTTATGGGGTGTTTTTTTTTTCCCCTTAGCTAAGGGATGCTATTTAATATTATTACTTTTTAGATGGGACCCACAAAAATCCCTTAAATGGTTTATATCCACAAGGGTTAATTTATCCTCTCCTCCCCATTAAGATGCTTATATGGAAGTGGGACCCATATGAATCCTTAGCTAGGGAAAAAAAAGAAACAACCCCTTAGTTAAGAGCATCTACAATGGCTCAAGTGATGAAAAGCTTTTTACTATTCTAAGAAGTCTTTTTAAAGAGTTTTTGTCATTGCAACCAAGGCTTTTTGAAAAGCTTTTCAACAAAGACTTGGTAAAGCTCAAGTCTTTGCTCCAAGCTTTAAATGCATCAAGTCTTAAAGACTTTTACCATTGCTCAGGAGTTGTCGGTTAAAGAAAATGACAAATTAATCCTGAGCAGAACATAGTTCATAATAGTGGTATTACTTGATGGTTATTATACTATTTTAAATTTATCCAAACACCGTAGCACACAAACTAACAATGTACATGATGGAGTGTTAAATTTTAAACCATGCATTCGCTTCATATAATTTGACATTTTCGTCGGAGCCATCTTTGGACAAATTTGAAGTTTAAATTTTTTTTAACAAGATCAAAAAAAATATTATATCAAACGACTTTATTTTTATTAATAAAATAAATGCCGTAATCTATCTATCTATCTAATATAATAAACACGAGTTTTGTACTACCTTTAAAGCACCTCCTACAATTAATTTTCTGATGTGTCAAAAGTGTGATTGGTCAACAAAAAAAGAATGTACAACACTTCAATAACATTAGACATTCAATACACTCTTTTTTCTTCCTTCATACTCTTTCACACACATAATAATCGGTTACAACACATCAAATTAATTACAAAACAAATTCTAAAAATAAATCATTCATTCAAAATCATTCATATTGCAAGAAATGTAATGTCATTTTCGTCAATTACCACTTAATTCCAAAAATAAGACCTACTTATTTGCTATGAATAACAATAGGGGGGTTTGCTTTAACCGATTGTATATGGCAACTATTATGTGATCCCTAAATAAATGCAGAAAGGTCAAAGGGTTTTAAGAACATTGTAAGTTGATTTTTTTTTTTCTTTGTTATTATTAATGTTATATTGTTTGATTATTTGGCAAAACTATTAAATTATTTGTTGAATCAATTGATTAATTGTTGAATCAAATAACAACATTCTAAAAAATCATTGTCTTGCACACGATTAATTAACAACTGATTTTTAAAAAATACAAAAACCCTAAAAAATGATTTTGGGTAAATGTTTTAAAAGATGGTTAGCAGCTTTTGGGGACTAATTCTAGGAACAAATATGTTATATGAATACATGATTCGTTCAAATTAAATACTTTCTTATTATTTTGATAACTAATTTTAGGAACTTTAGTGCTATATAATGAAGGCATATTGTGCACTAAATGTACAAAACACATCCTCCCATTCTCATTGTCAAATATTGAAACAAAAATGGCTACCGTCGTTGTTGCTATACCAAAGATCTGAGTGCAGTGAAAGACAACATTCTCATTGTCAAATTAATGTCAACGTATTCAATGATCCAAAATTGGTAACGATCAATAAACAACCGGCAGTTTCAACTCAATAAGTTCTTCTACCCCATACCGATTCAAACACAATCAATAATCTTTTTGGGTCACAACAATTTGCCAGTCATTCATCTGTCAACATTTTTACATTGGTAATTTTTTGTCTATGCAAACCTTTAGGTTTCGATTGAAATCCCGTAGTATCACTAATCATCTATTGAATTAGTTTTAATAATGTTCTTCTTCCTCACGACTTAACTATAACTAATGATATCATATATATTGTTTTTATAATGACAGGTTTCAGAAGCCAATCATCTATTCGTGTCCTAATCTATGACGGGTAAGTTTTGTGTTTTTTTATGCTATTTTACTACTATTTAATTTTCTGTATATATATTTTTTTATACCTAGCACATGTATTTCATTAACTTATTAAGCACATGACGTGCTTGATGAAATGCGTACTGAATAGCAGTAACAATTGGTATTACTTAGTTTTTTAAATATAGTTGATGTAGATTTGATACCTTTGATTCACTTTTTATGATGTCTACCAAACATTTTTATAAAGGCCGCATAGAAGATGTTCGATGGAATGTTTATGACATATGAAAATGTAGGAGGTAATCATCTATGCATTGATTTAGTAATTTAATCAAATGAAAACCACGAATTGTATGGTATGATAACGGGGATTATGGAATTATTTTTGCTCATTTTGACTCGCCTACTTGACTAATTTAAACATTACTACATGTGTAAATATAGTTGTTGTCATGGAAGTGGTAATTGTGTTATTTAATAAATGATGAATATAGTTGTTTTCAGTAAAAACAACAAATTTGGAAAACTAGATTATGAATTTCTATAAAGAGTCTGATTGAATGAGTGGTAACAGTGTAACATAATGCATATATAGTTAATTGAATGAGTGTTGATGTGTATGATCTTTGTTATTGCTTTCGTGTTGGTATCTTCTTTCAAAGCCTATTGCCCTAAGTTTCAGTTTCGCTCAATGTCTATACTAAGTATATTTTCTTTTAATTATTTGGGATATGCTGATGCAGGTTCGTATAAACTCCAGCCCACGTCAGAACCTGTCAACACTACATACCATATTGTGGCAGTGTGCTTCTGTCGTGAGGACTTTGGTCTTCGTGGGTTGAGCACATGTAGGTTTTTTAAAGTTAGAGCCATCTTTTCCACGTGTCGAACGAAGAATGTTACACATTTAATCTAGCTATTCGTTTTGTGTAGCTTCATCTTGAAAGCTTCGATATCGCTTGATCTTTGTAGTTGCCACATTAAATGCATCATATGTACCCAATACTACCATGCATCTTCTCTACCCAATTCTTACAAGATAGATATGAGGATACATTTACGTTATAGTTTATTTGTTATTTCTTATACACACTGTTTTAGTAAGTTCCAGTGTTCCACTAAAATGTATTAAATGTACAAATATACTCATGTATGGCCAATTAGTTTTTAGCATACCATATCCATGAAATGTTGAATACTAAATGTTTAAACCAATGCCTTTTCTTAAATGCATTATGTATGTAGTCGTAGCGTAAATGTGACGGTAGTTTAAGTTGGACTGCTGATTTCATGATTTTGTTGAGTTTAAGTGTGATTTTGCATGTTTAATTGCCTAATAGATTATATTGTTAATGTTTAACGCTCGAACTTTAGAAATGTGGTATTATGATTCTGAGAAGTATATGTAGAAGATGATTTGTTATATTTGATTTGATGTAAATAATGCTGAATAGTAAATGCCATGCACTATTAATGTAACCGTAGTTTAAGTTGCGCTACTGATGGACATGATACCATTGTGTTTTATCTGTGATTTTTCTTGCTTAAATGCAAAACGTTATAAATTGGAACTTGGTTAGATTATACAGGTTGTTTTTTAACTGCTATGTTCATCTTTTGCAGGTGAAGATCAATCAATCTTTGTTTGGATATGCTCAGTGGAAATGGCGGAGGTTGTTTATTATCTGAATTGTTAGAAAACATTGAACTTGGTAAAAAGTATGTTGCTTAGAGACATGTAAGGATTCTCCAAAAAAAATTGTTAATCACTGTATTTTTATTTCATATCTGAGTTAATTTGTAGGATGTGGGAGAAATTTAATGTTTGTTGTAGGAAAGAATTATTTTGGACCGTGATAGAGTGTTTTCGAAGACTTGGTTTAATGAAGATAGAAATATGTGGGAAATGGAACCGATAGCTGTTCCTTATGCCGTTTCCAGGAAGCTTCTAGAGAACGTGGGATCACACATGACTGGGCTGCAATGTATATATTACAATGAAGCGATATGACAAGGAGTATTATGTTGATTTGAATTTTATCTTCTGATTCATATTGTGATTATGTATAATTATTAGGTAGGCATATGGGGCGTCAGTTGGGTTGTGTTAAAGTGTCAAAATGGGTCCGGGTCAAAACATATGATTTTGGAACGGGTCATGTAGACCCAAAACACCTTTTTTCTAGAGTTTTAATTTTCTAAGCTAATACTTAGTGCGTCAAGAAGTTATATTATCTCAATAATAGCGTAATTCTATGAAGAAATTGGAACTCTTTAGCAAGTTTTTAAGTGACTTAGAACTCTTTTCAAATCTAGATAGAATGTTAGCCATTTCATTTGCTTCTTAATATCATTTTTGTAATCTTGACACATTTCACATTTTAGATCAATTTCTATGCTACTGTCAAGTCTAGACATTTTATCTTTTAAGATGATTTCTTTTTCTAAATTACTTTCGTATGACCTCGTGGATTTATTTTGGACCATGATAGAGTGTTGTCGAAGACTTGGTTTAATGAAGATAGAAATATGTGGGAAATGGAACCGATAGTTGTTCCTTATGCTGTTTCCAGGAAGCTTCTAGAGAACGTGGGGATCAAACATGACTAGGCTCCAATGTATATATTACAATGAAGCGAGATGACAAGGAGTATTATGTTGATTTGAAGGTTATCTTCTGATTCATATTCTAATTATGTATAATTATTAAATAGGCATATGGGGCGTCGGCTGGGTTGTGTTAAAGTGTCAAAATGGGTCCGGGTCAAAAGTCGTGTAGACCCAAAACACCTTTTGTCCAGAGTTTTGATTTTCTATGTTAATACTTAGTGTGTCAAGAAGTTATATTATCTCAATAATAACGCAATTCTATGAAGAAATTGGAGGGTTTGTGTACGGAAAATACACTTTTGGTGACTTTTGACCCATTTCTTTTAAATATACTTTTTAAAAGATTTTACTCTCGACACCCATTAAAGATCAAACATACTCAAACCGACTAATTCATAAGCCTCAATTTTACCATTTATAATTAAATGAAATTGGAACCATTATGAATCTGTCGTGCAAAGTTTTAACTTTGATTACGATAAATGATTCTTATTTTTATCAGTTTGACATGCTTTTTGTAGATTTTGGAGGAGTTGACGGGAAGTATCTGAAGATGCTTGCCTCAGATGTTCCAACTTTTGTTCAGTTGATGTGGATTCCTTTCTCAGAGTTGGACATCCGCCAACAGTTCATGGTGTCTGATGCGTGGGAATTGCACCAGGCTTTACCTCTCAAGGGATCTTGAGAAGCTTACAACCCCCACCAGGCAGTGTACCTGATCGTTGTAGTATAGTATAGTGACAAGTACCGGGGGATTGATCGTTCAGCTTAGGAATAGTGTCGCTAGGATTAGAAAGCCTAATTACTAGTTCTAAAGGTGAGGGATGATTATTTTTTGTCTTTTTATGTTTTTATGAAAGCAAGTAAAATCTCAGGTTTTGAAAGAGTAGGCGGAATTAGTTGCTATTCAACTAACCCAAAACTAAGATGCAATCAAAATAAAATACTAAAAATGAAATTAAACTAATTTATACTAAGGTTGTGAGCAGTAATTAGAGAAAATGTGTTTACTTAGACTTCATTACTCCCTAGATATCTTTTACACGTTAATTACTTGTTATAATTGCATGGATGACGGATCGTATTCCTTAATACCATTCATGGGGTGGCATACATAACTCCCCAATTCTATGAGCTCTTATCTCCTCCTACACCATGACCCAGCACAACTATAGGGATTGTAAACAGTGGCTCATGCATTAAATACAACCAATAAAGACCTAGTACGCCTCGGTTCATGTTTCTTAAGACGTTCAAGCATGTTACCATTTGGAGATCTGCCAGTTTTCTTAAGCCTAACATATAAAATCATTCATCCAAGAACAAGAATAAACAAGTAATCAACACATAATCAATATCTAGGTTTCATTAGATCTAAGCAAACACAAAGGAGATCTAGCCTAGCATAATGGAATTAAGACAAGAACAAGATATAGACAACCAATACATAGACATATTGATTGAATTAGAAGAACACTTATCTCAATTACAATGCAAGGTATCAAGGGTTTGGAACCCTTGAAAAACCTGTAAAAGTTGCACCAAATTCGTCTTTAGGGTTTCTCCAAAACTTCTCTCTTTAAAAGTAAAAAACTAGAAAACTATATATAGGAAAATCGAGGTGACGGCGTCAAGAGCAAGGGTGTGACGCCGTCATCTCGCAGCCAAATACTTCCTCGGACGACCTTGATCTACTTATGACGGCCTATGTGACGCCGTCATCAACCACGGTATTTAATTCTTGGGACTTTGACGCCGTCAGGATGACTTTTGACGCCGTCATCAACTACGGTATTTTATTCTTGATGTTTGACGCCGTCAGGGTATAACTCTTGACGCCGTCACCTACTGTTTCCAGCATGGAAAATTGATACTTTGCCGTTTTCTTCACTTTTGTGCTCCAAAAACGTCCAAAATGGCTTCTTTTCCAGAATTCACTCTCCAAGTACCTAAAATCACAAAAGGAACGATTTAGGGCAATATTTGATCAAATAAATTCGGATTCGGGCTTAAATGACCCCCTAAAAACGGACCATTTTTCGCCTCATCATATACCCTTACACTTGAGATTTGCTTGTCCTCAAGCAAATGCGCTTTTATTCTACTCAAAAGACAAGTTAGGGGTCATTTAACACTAATATAAAAGTAATTACAACAAATAATCGTCCCACTAAAGACCAATAGACAAGCACGGAGATCATACACAAGCACCTCACAAATAGTGTTTAGATACTCACATCTCTCGGGTGTAATAAAGTAATATAACATTATGGAAATGGAAGATATCTCTCACTACCTGTCATAGCAAAATAGATTACCATAGGCTTGAGATAGGATCAAACCTCCACCACATGGCATAAGCACCTAGGATAAACTATCAAAGAGGTCTTTTAAAGGGTTGTAACGTTAGGTATAGGGATATGAATTACACGGTTTTGTTGGATAAAGGAAGTTTTACTGGTGGCGAGTTAACAATCTTGGTTAATTACATGTACAATATGGCGTTGCTAAGCCAAGACTAAACTCGACTTAAGCTAATAAATGAAAAATAACAAAAACATAAAATAAACATAGAATGAAACGGGATGGTAGTCCGTATGTTTTTTCTCTTTTTCCTTTTTCTATTTTTTTTTCTTTTTCTTTTTCTTGATTTTTCGATTTTTTTTTTTTTTTTTTTTTTTTTTTTTTTTTTTGCATACACTCTTACCCTACCATCCGAAATAATACATCATAGGAGATGAGAATTCCCCTTACACTTGAATCTTTACATACTTTACAATCAACTAATCTAATGACTCGAATTAAGAAAATCAAAACACTTGGAGCACTTTCAAGATTAACGTACATATGGGGGTAATAATATTATGTTCTTCCCCATTACTCCATAAAATAAGTACTTACCCATGAGTCCCAATCGTCCCAAAACAATATGTACAAGGATATGACTCGACTTAGCAACCATGTAATCAATTAGAAAGTTAACTTAGGGTTTAACAAATAACAATAATGCACTAAAAATGAGCGCATACACGGAAGGCTAAGGCGATTTGGTTGTACATCTAAGTGGGGTGTAACAAATTCTTTCTTTAAATAAAATGCTTAAAGTTAGAAACGAAAAGATAGGCTCGGAGGGGTGTACTAGGGGTTTCGTGTACTAAAAATGAGTACAACGCTAAGGGTGTGGGAAAAATTAGTTGACTTAACTAGCCAAGTAATATGACTTAAATGGTCAAGTAATTATGATACGGGTTTAACACAAGGGTGATCCTAATGCCTCTTATCATGTAGTAAATCCTACCACACGAATGTAGTCTCACTAGCGGTCTTGGGATGCATCACTAACGCAAGTTCTAGAATCTAAATGCTACCGGTACACTCATAAGCACTAATAGTAAATGCTTTTCCTATCAAATCTAAAGGCGAACCTCACATTTTTGGGTGGAAAATTTTTCTGAATATACGGTTATGTGCTAGTCATACAATCTCCTATCCATGAGATGCTTGCTATGGCTAAAGTTTCACTCCTAAATGTTGAAAAAAAATTTAAATTTGGCGCTAAAATTACACTAACAAGTATTTCTCGTAGTTTTATTACACATCTACCTTTAAACAAAACAAACTCAAGCGAAAGTGCATATGTAAAGTATCATCTTTTTACCCTCCCCTTACACTTAAGATGAACATTGTCCCCAATGTTCAAGTAAAGAATGTAAAAGTGAAAAAAGTAAAGAGAATGAAATCAAATACTCCCCTGATTCGCTCGGTATGGATTATAGGTTGGCCAGGTTAAATCTTCTTCCAAGAAAATGAGCAATCAAAGCTTCCCTTCCAGAATATAAATCATCTCCTTGTCGAACATAACCTGTAAATCCTGACAAAATAGATAAGACAACCTCGCGTAAAATCGGCGGCATCCTATATAAGTTACTAAATCCTAGAAAACAAAGTAAGATATAATGCTTGTGGAATGAAGTTTGCAGATTTCCTGGAGATTATAAAACTTAATAATTCACAAAAACCATAAGACTCCGTTAGAAAAACAAAACCGGTAAAATTTCCAGATTTTTGACTCCTGACGCCGTCAAGAGTAAAACTCTGACGCCGTCAGAATGTACCTGCAGAAATTCTTACGTTAAGTTTCCGGAAATTTTCTGGAAAAACTTGGTCCTACTTCCTGGAAAATCCTGCAAAACTTCATTGTGACTCAATACAAGCATTTGACTCTAACAAATACGAATATACATGTTCATTTATTATTGTGGAGAATCATGATCGGTTTGTTTCTTAAAAAACATATTTGGGGTTTCCCCTTACACTTATCTATTGGAAAAATACTTTTAGGTTGGAGTTAAGACTAGGCCAAACAACATAGTAAAGTATTTCCACATTTTAGTTTAGAAACATGATCAACCAACAATAAAAATAAAACATGCATACGGAAGCAAATAACAATCAAACAAATAAAATCACACAAAACATGGGTTGTCTCCCAAGAAGCGCTTTTCTTTATTTACGAGTCTTGTAGCTAGACTCAAGGTCATGGGTTACTACGTGATCTCATCATTGGTTCCACTCTCTAGGTCGTCTTCTAAACCAGTTTTGTATTCCGGACCTAGTTGCAAGCACTCTTTGTAGAAACCAAGCATTCTATTTCTAACATATTCTACTCCCCTACCTCTATCCTCCTCATTCCTATAATAAGCCGCTTGCTTGTGTTCTTTTTCGAAATTAGAGAGAATGCGGTATTGTTCGATCTTGTAGGGCATTTGATAAGCAACCTCATCATTCTCTTCCTTAAATCTAACTATCCCTAAAGTCGGATCATAACTCATCCTAATGGCCTCAACAAATGGTTTTCCGAATATTATTTGACTTAGGCAAGCATCTATCACCGGACGAGTGTCTTCTACTATCATGAAATCGATTTCATAGGTAAGATTTCCTATAATCACATGCAATCCCTTCACTCTTCCTGCAAAATTACTTATCAGATTCTTACCGGGCATCATCCTAAAATTGAGTTGCTTCTTCATCACCCAGTTGTAATAAGTCCTTGTCATGATGTTCACGGGTGATCTAAGGTCGATGTAAGCTTTCCATATATGCATGTGCCCAATATTGCATTGGATGTTAATGTTAGAGGGGTCTCCCACTTTGATAAGGGGGTCGCCAAAGATATATGTTTTCTCGGGACTATCGAATAAATCCTTATGGTATTCCCGTTCTTCCTTGGTTGGCAACTTATCAAAGTATTCTTCTATAGGTTCCACCTCCTCTAATTCCTCATCCTTATTAACCTCAACTTCCCTACTCTCATCCTTACTATCGGCTTCTACTCTAACTTCATTCTTGTCACTCTCCTTATCTATTGGCTTAATGGTGACAACATTGACAAAGTGGACATGTTTGGATGATGAGGAGTCCTTAATTTGGCTTCCACTATTGGTGTCCCTAGTGTCCTTCCTAGGTGTGATTAACGCTTGGTTGTTGAGGGCTTTCAACAAGTTGTCAATCTTGTTGGTCAACTCCGTTTGTTGTTGGTTGAATTCGGTTTCAAACCTAGCTATGCGAGCTTCTTGAGATGCCATGAACTTTGACATCAATCCTTCAAGATTGTTGGTACTACCATAGTTGTTAGAAGGATTGTTGTTGAAAGTACGGTTGGATGGTGGACCGTTTGGTTGGTAATGATTAGGTGGGTTGGATGAATTGGGTTGATTTTGTTTCCACCTAAGGTTTGGGTGATTTTTCCATGAGGGGTTGTATGAATCACCGTAAGTGTTTGGCTCGGGCTTGAAAGTGTACCACTTATCTCCCGCTTCGTCGGTACGTGTGGATGCGTAGTCCGCAAAAGCTGTTCCGGGGAGTTCCACACAATCACGAGTGTCATGGGGACCACTACATAATTCGCATGAAGAAGTGATTTTGTTCACTTGGCTTGAAGGCTTAGGAGCATCGTAGGATTTCATGAGAAACTTGACTTGGTCCTCAAGTTCCATGATCCTACGGTCGGGAGTGCTAGAATTGTTCGAAGGCAAAGATATTGCCTTGACCGTTTTGTTCAAGTCACGGGGATCATTCCAACTTTCGTTGTCATAGAGAGCAAGATCTTCTATGAGTTCCCATGATTGTTCCGCACTAAGATCACGTAGCTTACCACCGGCCGATTGGTCAATGGCTCGTCTCGTGGAGATGTCGATATGGTCATAAAAGATTTGGACTTTGAGCCAAAGATCTATGCCATGATGAGGGACTTTTTGGAGTAAGTCCTTGAAACGAGTCCATGCTTCATAAAGAGATTCATTTTGACGTTGTTGGAACATCAAGATGTCATTCCTAAGCTTAGTAGTTCTCCCCGGTGGGAAAAATTGAGCAAGGAAACGAGTGGTGAGATCATCCCATGTGGTGATGGATCCCGCGGGTAAACGCTCAAGCCATTGACTAGCTTGATCCCGTAGAGAGAATTGGAATAGGCGTAAACGGGTAGTCTCTCTAGTTTCAACACCTAGGTCTATGGAATCTACGATTTTGAGAAAGTCCTTAAGATGTTGGTTTGGATCTTCGGAACGAAGTCCATGGAATGCACATCCGCTTTGCACCAACCGGATGGTGTCGGATCGCAAGGGGGTCACATTGGCTCCGGTGAGCTCAATGGTGTTTCGGTAGCCTTGGTGGCTAGGTCGGGAGTACTCTCCTAAGGTTCGGGGCCTAAGGGGTTCTAGTGGTGGGTTTTGTTGTGGTGGGATGACGGGTTCAAAGATGTTACCACCTTCCATGATGTCGGATGGTAAAGAGTTACGAACAAAGGCACGAAGAAATAAGATAGACTAAAGAAGACCTAAAAACAAAAATAAAATCTTGCTAGAAAGGAATCTAGCAAGTAGACCTAATAAAAAGAAATCCTAACCTAGACAATAACTATTCCCCGGGCTGCGGCGCCAAAAACTTGATGCGTGGGAATTGCACCAGGCTTTACCTCTCAAGGGATCTTGAGAAGCTTACAACCCCCACCAGGCAGTGTACCTGATCGTTGTAGTATAGTATAGTGACAAGTACCGGGGGATTGATCGTTCAGCTTAGGAATAGTGTCGCTAGGATTAGAAAGCCTAATTACTAGTTCTAAAGGTGAGGGATGATTATTTTTTGTCTTTTTATGTTTTTATGAAAGCAAGTAAAATCTCGGGTTTTGAAAGAGTGGGCGGAATTAGTTGCTATTTAACTAACCCAAAACTAAGATGCAATCAAAATAAAATACTAAAAATGAAATTAAACTAATTTATACTAAGGTTGTGAGCAGTAATTGGAGAAAATGTGTTTACTTAGACTTCATTACTCCCTAGATATCTTTTACACGTTAATTACTTGTTATAATTGCATGGATGACGGATCGTATTCCTTAATACCATTCATGGGGTGGCATACATAACTCCCCAATTCTATGAGCTCTTATCTCCTCCTACACCATGACCCAGCACAACTATAGGGATTGTAAACAGTGGCTCATGCATTAAATACAACCAATAAAGACCTAGTACGCCTCGGTTCATGTTTCTTAAGACGTTCAAGCATGTTACCATTTGGAGATCTGCCAGTTTTCTTAAGCCTAACATATAAAATCATTCATCCAAGAACAAGAATAAACAAGTAATCAACACATAATCAATATCTAGGTTTCATTAGATCTAAGCAAACACAAAGGAGATCTAGCCTAGCATAATGGAATTAAGACAAGAACAAGATATAGACAACCAATACATAGACATATTGATTGAATTAGAAGAACACTTATCTCAATTACAATGCAAGGTATCAAGGGTTTGGAACCCTTGAAAAACCTGTAAAAGTTGCACCAAATTCGTCTTTAGGGTTTCTCCAAAACTTCTCTCTTTAAAAGTAAAAAACTAGAAAACTATATATAGGAAAATCAAGGTGACGGCGTCAAGAGCAAGGGTGTGACGCCGTCATCTCGCAGCCAAATACTTCCTCGGACGACCTTGATCTACTTATGACGGCCTATGTGACGCCGTCATCAACCACGGTATTTAATTCTTGGGACTTTGACGCCGTCAGGATGACTTTTGACGCCGTCATCAACTACGGTATTTAATTCTTGATGTTTGACGCCGTCAGGGTATAACTCTTGACGCCGTCACCTACTGTTTCCAGCATGGAAAATTGATACTTTGCCGTTTTCTTCACTTTTGTGCTCCAAAAACGTCCAAAATGGCTTCTTTTCCAGAATTCACTCTCCAAGTACCTAAAATCACAAAAGGAACGATTTAGGGCAATATTTGATCAAATAAATTCGGATTCGGGCTTAAATGACCCCCTAAAAACGGACCATTTTTCGCCTCATCAGTGTCGCTTTCCACATATTTGAATATTAACTTGGACAACAAAAAGCATCTCAGATATCGGCATCATACGATGCACTGTTGGATATTGCTGGTGGAAAAGTTCATATTCATGTATTAATGGCTCTTGCAGAATTTGCATTTGCATTCATAGGGAACTCATTAGAAGGAGGCTTGCTTCTTACATACATTTGCTTGTGAAGAACATTTAGAGACGACGATGCATGGACGTTTATTATTATGGAACATGTGTACGTTCATTGTTGTTTATTACTTTATCCACACACTCAACTTCTTAATGAATAATTTCTTTAAAAACCCCGTGAATCCACGGGTCTATAAGCTAGTACTATATAATAAAATAAGCTTTTTTATAAGTCTCCTAAGCACGGAGCATTAAAAATTCATTTAATGTCCTTCCTTATTTACCTACTATGTACATCACTTTTATGCACCTTCATTTTCGCCTCTTCATTCACAAGTCAGCAATCTATTTTTGTTAAGTTGTAACAGCTTCTTTAATACTCCATGAAAGCACACGCTCCACTATCAATTCAAAAAAACCAGTTACAATCAATCAATTAGTTATTTTTGTAAAATCATTAACACACCCAATCAGTTATCTTTGCATCGAGGATTCAAAAACCCTTATACTGAAAAACTCTGAATTCATTCGATTCCATATCACCAATTCAAAAAACTACACATTCAACATCCCTTTAGATTTGAATCATGCAATGATTCGTCTGATTCAAAAAGCAACATTCCTTCAGGTATCGCATCATTATTGTATCAAAACCCTAATTTTTTTGGGGGAAAACTGTTTGTATGAACCAGTTTTTCATAAGGAATGATTTGGTATTTTTAATCAATTTTTGTAAGCGATATAATATCAATTTCATTTTTTGGTTGATTCTACTACTTTGAAATAACCATTGTTGTTTATTTGTGAATTCCATGTTTAAGACAATTAGATGATGATGATTAATTGAAGAAAATTATTACAAGTAATATATATTTGCACTGATAAAGGTAATGTATAATAATAATATGTTATTAATGTATAGTAAAATGATATCATGTTTGGATGATGGTGATGTGTTTATGATTATCTTATTATTTAATGTATATTTTGGTCATTTGTTTCAGGATTGCTGATGCGTGGGAATCGCACATTGCTTTACCTCTCGAGGGATCTCGAGAAGCTTACAACCCCCACCAGGTAGTGTACCTGATCGTTGTAGTATAGTATAGTGACAAGTACCGGGGGATTGATCGTTCAGCTTAGAAATAGTGTCGCTAGGGTTAGAAAACCTAATTAATAGTTCTAAAGGTGAGGGATGATTATTTTTGTATTTTTATATTTTTATGAAAGCAAGTAAAATCTCGGGTTTTGAAGGAGTGGGCGGAATTAGTTGCTAATCAACTAACCCAAAACTAAGATGCAATCAAAATAAAATAATAAAAATGAAAATAAACTAATTATACAAAAGTTGTGAGCAGTAATTGGAGAAATTGTGTTTACTTAGACTTCACTACTCCCTAGATATCTTTTACATGTTAATTACTTGTTATACTTGTATGGATGACGGATTGTATTCCTTAATACCATTCGTGGGGTGGCATACATAACTCCCCAACTCTATGAGCTCTTATCTCCTCCTACACCATGACCCAACACAACTATAGGGATTGTAAACAGTGGCTCATGCATTAAATACAACCAATAAAGACCTAGTACGCCTCGATTCATGTTTCTTAAGACGTTCAAGCATGTTACCATTTGGAGATCTGCCAGTTTTCTTAAGCCTAACATATAAATCATTCATCCAAAACAAGAATAGACAAGTAATCAACACATAATCAACATCTAGGTTTCATTAGATCTAAGCAAACACAAAAGAGATCTAGCCTAGCATAATGGAATTGAGATAAGAACAAGATATAAACAACCAACACATAGACATATTGATTGAATTGAAAGAACACTTATCTCAATTACAATGCAAGGTCTCAAGGGTTTGGAACCCTTGAAAAACCTGTAAAAGATGCACCAAAATCGTCTTTAGGGTTTCACCAAAACTTCTCTCTTTTTAATGAAAAAACTAGAAAACTATATATAAGAAAAATAGGCTGACGGCGTCAAGAGTTACATGTGACGCCGTCACCTCGCCGCCATATACTTCCTCGGACGGCCTTGATCCACTTATGACGGCCTATGTGACGCCGTCATCAACCACGGTATTTTATTCTTGCCACTTTGACGCCGTCATGAAGGCTTCTGACGCCGTCACCACCTTCGGTAATTAATTCCTCATGTCTGACGCCGTCAAGATGGTAGTCTTGACGCCGTCACCTTGTATCTTCAGCATGGAAATTTGGTACTTAGCCGTTTTCTTCACTTTTATGCTCCAAAAACGTCCAAAATGGCTTCTTTTCCAGAATTCACTCTCCAAACACCTAAAATCACAAAAGGAACGATTTAGGGCAATATTTGATCAAATAAATTCGGATTCGGGCTTAAATGACCCCCTAAAAACGGATCATTTTTCGCCTCATCAATTGCTATCAGATATGTTGCTCCTGCAGATTTACTTTCAGATGACATCCAAAGGCAAAGGAGAAAAAAACAAGATCTTGCCTGAATGGTATTGCTTTTAGCTGATTGTATTTCTGCGACTACTAATTTATTGCTTTTAAACACGGTAATACTTAAACACACTCCTCTTTGAGTTATTTTTGTAAGATATTCAATACCATTAAACACAATAATTGTTTATTTCATTCTGTTCAACACCATTCAATACCTTTCGATAGCATTAAGACGCTCCTCTTTGAAAATAACATAACAGGTTGATTAAGTGTGTGTTTAAAGAAATAATGCATCACTGTGCCAGTGATTTGTACACTGTCTGGTAAGTATCCATTTAATTTTAATTTTATGGTTTTGATTTAAATTTTGCAAATTACAATTATTTATGAGATTAATTACTTGATGAATTAATTTTAATATTTGTATTTGATCAGAACTCTAATTTTTTTTGCTCGAAATCATCTTTATATATTTCTATTTATTATGTTATAATTTATTTTTGTAGGTAGAATTCGATCGGAGAACATTAACCAGGTTTGACAAGTTTTATCTCTTTTCATTCTTCAATCTAAGTGTTAGTAGATGATATGGATTGATGAAAATGATTTGTAGTTTATGTTCTATGTGTGTTTTTTATGCACACAACTGTTGATAAATTGAAAATCCTCCCACAAAAAAGTTAGAACGATCATCCCAAAATAATATTACGCGTTTTTTTAGGGAGTGATGCGTGGGAATTGCACCAGGCTTTACCTCTCGAGAGATCTCGAGAAGCTTACAACCCCCACCAGGCAATGTACCTGATCGTTGTAGTATAGTATAGTGACAAGTACCGGGGGATTGATCGTTCAACTCAGGAATAGTGTCTCTAGGATTAGAAAGACTAAAAACTAGGTCTAGAGGTGAGGGATGATTCTTTTTTGTATTTTTATATTTTTATGAAAGCAAGTAAAATCTCGGGTTTTGGAAGAGTGGGCGGAATTAGTTGCTAGTCAACTAACCCAATTACTAAGATGCAATCAAAATAAAATAACAGAAATGTAAATAAACTAAACTAAACTAGTGGTGTAAACAGTAATTGGGAGAATTGTGTTTACTTAGATTTCACTACTCCCTAGATATCTTTTACAGGTTAATTGTTTGTTACAGTTGCGTGGATGATGGGTTATATTCCTTAATACCAATCGTGGGGTGGCGTACGTACTTCCCCAACTTTATAAGCTCTTACTTCACTCCTATGTCGAGCCTGCAAGAAGCTCCTAACATGGGATCACTAGAATTCGCTCATGCATTAAATACAACCATAAAAACCTAGTACGCATTGTTCATGTTTCTTAAGACGTTCAAGCAAGTTACACAATGGAGATCTGCCAGTTTTCTTAAGCCTAACATTGAAATCATTCATCCATTACAACTATAAACAAGCAATTAACCTATAATCAACATATAGGTTTCATTACATCTAAGCAAACACACAAGAGATCTAGCCTAGCATGTTAAAATCAAGACAAGCGTAAGATATATTCAAACAACACATAGACATATTGAATGAATTGAAAGGAAACTTATCTCAATTGAACATGAAGGATTTCAAGGGGTGAAAACCCTTGAAAATACTGTTACAAACGAGCTAGGGTTTATTAAGTTCGACCCTAAAATTCTCCTCTTAAGTTCCACACTAATGAATGAAAATTAGAAAAGTATATATAGATTTCATGAGGTGACGGCGTTAAGAAGAAAGTTCTGACGCCGTCATCTCGCCGCCAATAAAATTCTCGGACTGCCTAGATCCAGATCTGACGTCGTCATGTGTATTGCTGCTCTGGGCCGTCACCACTTTTACTCTTGACGGCCTTGTTCTGACGCCGTCACGTTTTCTCTGGCCGTCATCATTTTTGCTCCTGACGCCGTCATAAAATTGCTCTTGACGCCGTCAGGTACTGTTCCAGCAAGGAAAATTAAGACTTTGCCGTTTTCTTCACTTTTATGCTCTAAAAACGTCCAAAATGCTTCCTTTTCCAGAATTCACTCCAAAAGTACCTAAAATCACAAAAGAAACGATTTAGGGCAATAATTGATCAAATAAATTCCAATTCCGGCTTAAATAACCCCCTAAAAACGGATCATTTTTCGCCTCATCATATACTCTTACACTTGAGATTTGCTTGTCCTCAAGCAAATGCGCTTTTATTCTAGTCAAAATACAAGTTAGGGGTCATTTAACACTAATATAAAAGTAATTACAACAAATAATCGTTCCACTAAAGACCAAAGACAAGCACGGAGGTCATACACTAGCACCTCACAAATAGTGTTTAGATACTCACATCTCTCGGGTGTAATAAAGTAAATATCACAATATGGAAATGGAAAACATCTCTCACTACCTGTCATAGCAAAATAAATTACCATAGGCTTGGGAAAGGATCAAACCTCCACCACATGGCGTAAGCACCTAGGATAAACTATCAAAGAGGTCTTTTAAAGGGTTATAACGTTAGGTGTAGGGATATGGAAAACACGGTTTTGTTGGATATAGGCAGTCTTTACCGGTGGCGAGTTAATAATCTTGGTTAATTACATGTACAATATGGCGTTGCTAAACCAAGACTAGACTCGACTTAAGTTAATAAATGAAAAATAACAAAAACATAAAATAAACATAGAATGAAACGGGATGGTAGTCCGTATGTTTTTTCTCTTTTCTTTTTCTATTTTTTTTTCTTTTTCTTAATTTTTTCCTTTTTTTTTTTTTTTTTTTTTTTTTTTTTTTTTTTTTTTGCATACACTCTTACCCTACCATCCATAATAATACATCATAGGGAATGAACATTCCCCTTACACTTGAATTTTTACATACTTTACAATAAACTAATCTAATGACTCGAATTAAGATAATCAAAACACTTGGAGTACTTTTAAGATTAACGCACATATGGGGGTAATAAAATGATGTTCTTCCCCATTACTCCATAATATTAGTACTTTACCCATGAGTCCCAATCGTCCCAAAACAATATGTACAAAGATATGACTCGACTTAGCAACCATGTAATCAATTAGATAATTAACTAAGGGTTTAACAAATAACAATAATGCACTAAAGATGAGTGCATACATAGAAAGCTAGTAAAGTCAATTAAGTGGGTTGTAACAAATTCTTCCTTTAAGTAAGATGCTTAAAGTTAGAAACGAAAAGATAGGCTCGGAGGGGTGTACTAGGGGTTTCGTGTACTAAAAATGAGTACAACGCTAAGGTGTGGGAAAAATTAATTGACTTTAATAGCCAAGTAATATGACTTAAGTGGTCAAGTAATTATGATACGGGTTTAACACAAGGGTGATCATAATGCCTCTTATCATGTAGTAAATCCTACTACACGAATGTAGTCTCACTAGCGGTCTCGGGATGCATCACTAACGCAAATTCTAGAATCTAAATGTTACCGGTACACTCATAAGCACTAAAAGTAAATGCTTTTCCTATCAAATCTAAAGGCGAACCTCACATATTTGGGTGGAAAATTTTTCTGAATGGTACGGTTTTGTGCTAGTCATACGACTCCTATCCATGAGACGCTTGTTAAGACTAAAGTTTCACTCCTAAATGTTGTAAAAAAATATAAATTTGGCGCTAAAATTACACTAACAAGTATTTCTCATAGTTTTATTACACACCTACCATCAAACAAACAAACTCAAGTGAAAGTGTATCCTATAAGGTATCATCATTTACCCTCCCCTTACACTTAGGATGAACATTGTCCCCAATGTTCAATTAAAGAATATAAAAGTAAAACAGGCAAAAGAATGAAATTAAATACTCCCCTGATTCGTTCGGTGTGGATAGTGCGGTAACAAGGTTAGATCTTCCTCCAAGAAAATGAACAATCAAAGCTTCCCTTCCAGAAATATAAATTATCTTCTTGTCATACATAACCTGTTAAACCTGACAAAACAAACAATGCAACCTCGCGTAAAATCGGCGGCAATCTATATATGCTAACAAATCCTAGAAAACAAAGTAAGATATAATGCTTTTGGAATGAATGTTTGCAGATTTCCTGGAGATTATAAAACTAAAGATTCAACAAAAACTTTAAGACTCCATTAGAAAAACAAAACTGGCAAAATTTCCAGATTTTTACACGTGACGCCGTCAGGAATTTCTTCCTGACGCCGTCAGAAGTGACCTGCAGAAATCTTTATGTTAAGTTTCCGGAAAATTTCTGGAAAAACTTTGTCCTACTTCCTGGAAAATCCTGCAAAACATCATTATGACTCGATACAAGCATTTGACTCTAACAAATACGAATATACATGTCCATTTAATATTGTGGAGAATCATGATCGGTTTTGTTTCTTAAAAACATATTTGGGGTTTCCCCTTACACTTATCTTTTGCGAAACACCTTTGGATGAAGTTAAGACAAAGCCAAACGGCAAAATAAAGTATTTTCACCATTTGAGTTTGAAACATGATCTACCAACAATAAAAATGAAGCATGCATACGGAAACAAATAACAATCAAATAAAATTGAAAATCACACAAATGATGTGTTGCCTCCCAAGAAGCGCTTTTCTTTATTTATGTGTCTTGTAGCTAAACTCAAGGTCATGGGTTATTACGTGACCTCATCCTTGGTTTCACTCTCTAGGTCATCTCCTATATTAGTTTTGTATTCCGGACCTAGTTGCAAGCATTCTTTGTAGAAACCAAGTATCCTATTCATAACATATTCAACTCCTCTACGTCTATTGATGAGGCGAAAAATGATCCGTTTTTAGGGGGTCATTTAAGCCCGAATCCGACTTTATTTGATCAAATATTGCCCTAAATCGTTCCTTTTGTGATTTTAGGTGTTTGGAGAGTGAATTCTGGAAAAGAGGCTATTTTGGACGTTTTTGGAGCATAAAGTGAAGAAAACGACAAAGTACCAAAAATCCAAGCTGGAAATACAAGGTGACGGCGTCACGACTTGAGTCTTGACGGCGTCAGACATGATGAATATTTTACCGTAGCTGGTGACGGCGTCAGATGAGTAGATGACGGCGTCAAAGTGGCCAAGATTAATTTACCGTAGGTGGTGACGGCGTCACATAGGCCGTCACAAGTGGATCTAGGGCGTCCGAGGAAGTTTATGGCGGCGAGTTGACGGCGTCAGATTTAACTCTTGACGCCGTCAGGACGATTTTCCTATATATAGTTTTCTAGTTTTTTTTCATAAAAAAGAGGAGAAGTTTTGGTGAAACCCTAAAGACGATTTTGGTGCCTCTTTTACAGGTGTTTCGAGGGTTCCAAACCCTTGAGACCTTGCATTGTAATTGAGATAAGTATACTCTTAATTCAATCAATATGTCTATGTGTTGGTTGTTTATCTTTTGTTCTTATCTTAATTCTACTATGCTAGGCTAGATTTTCTTTGTGTTTGCTTAGATCTAATGAAACCTAGATGTTAATTATGTGTTGATTACTTGTCTATTCTTGTTCTTGGATGAATGATATTATATGTTAGGCTTAAGAAAACTGGCAGATCTCCAATGGTAACATGCTTGAGCGTCTTAAGAAACATGAACCGAGGCGTACTAGGTCTTTATTGGTTGTATTTAATGCATGAGCCACTGTTTACAATCCCTATAGTTGTGCTGGGTCATGGTGTAGGAGGAGATAAGAGCTCATAGAGTTGGGGAGTTATGTATGCCACCCCACGAATGGTATTAAGGAATACAATCCGTCATCCATACAAGTATAACAAGTAATTGACATGTAAAAAATATCTAGGGAGTAATGAAGTCTAAGTAAACACAATTTCTCCACATACTGCTCACAACCTTAGTATAATTTAGTTTAACTTCATTTTTAGTATTTTATTTTGATTGCATCTTAGTTTTGGGTTAGTTGAATAGCAACTAATTCCGCCCACTCCTTCAAAACTCGAGATTTTACTTGCTTTCATAAAAACATAAAAACACAAAAATAATCATCTCTCACCTGTAGAACTATTAATTAGGTTTTCTAATCCTAGCGACACTATTCCTAAGCTGAACGATCAATCCCCCGGTACTTGTCACTATACTATACCACAACGATCAGGTACACTGCCTGGTGGGGGTTGTAAGCTTCTCGAGATCCCTCGAGAGGTAAAGCAAGGTGCGATTCCCACGCATCAAGTTTTTGGCGCCGCAGCCCGGGGAATAGTTATTGTCTAGGTTAAGATTTCTTTTTATTAGGTCTACTTGCTAGATTCCTTTCTAGTAAGATTTTTATTTTTTATTTTTAGGTCTTCTTTAGTCTATCTTATTTCTTCGTGCCTTTGTTCGTAACTCTTTACCATCCAACATCATGGAAGGTGGTAACATCTTTGAACCCATCATCCCACCACAACAAAACCCACCACTAGAACCCCTTAGGCCCCGAACCTTAGGAGAATATTCCCGACCTAGCCACCAAGGCTACCGAAACACCATTGAGCTCACCGGAGCCAATGTGACCCCCTTGCGATCCGACACCATCCGGTTGGTGCAAAGCGGATGTGCATTCCATGGACTTCGTTCCGAAGATCCAAACCAACACCTTAAGGACTTCCTCAAAATCGTAGATTCCATAGATCTAGGTGTTGAAACTAGAGAGACTACCCGTTTACGCCTATTCCAATTCTCTCTACGGGATCAAGGTAGTCAATGGCTTAAGCGTTTACCCGCGGGATCCATCACCACATGGGATGATCTCACCACTCGTTTCCTTGCTCAATTTTTCCCACCGGGGAGAACTACTAAGCTTAGGAATGACATTTTGATGTTCCAACAACGTCAAAATGAATCTCTTTATGAAGCATGGACTCGTTTCAAGGACTTACTCCAAAAAGTCCCTCATCATGGCATAGATCTTTGGCTCCAAGTCCAAATTTTCTATGACCATATCGATATCCCCACAAGGCGAACCATTGACCAATCGGCCGGTGGTAAGCTACGTGATCTTAGTGCGGAACAATCATGGGAACTCATAGAAGATCTTGCTCTCTATGACAACGAAAGTTGGAATGATCCCCATGATTTGAACAAAACGGTCAAGGCAATATCTTTGCCTTCGAACAATTCAAGCACTCCCGACCGTAGGATCATGGAACTTGAAGGTCGAGTCAAGTCTCTCATGAAATCTTACGAAACTCATAAGCCTTCAAGCCAAGTAAGCAGAATCGCTTCTACATGCAAACTGTGCAATGGCCCTCATGAGACCTACCACTGCATGGAACTTCCAAAACGTGCTTATAACGAATTCACATCATCACACGTAGGGCAGGGCCCTCGAACTTCTGCCGAAGCATATGAGGCATGGAAGGATAAACCTAATTTTAGAGGGTACCAAACACGAAGTGTATCATTTAATGACTCCTCACCGCTCACTTGGTCCGAACATTTTCCGTCACAAAATATCCCTAGGCAAAGCTGTGAAGATGATCTAAAAAAATTCATTCTTTCTCAAGAACTGCAGCTTACTACACTCGAGGCAAAATTCAAACAACAGCAGGCCGACGTGAACAACAAGATTCGTAATCTGTTGACTGCTATCAAAGAGCATATTGATAATAAGCCCATTCACGTTGATGAGGTTAAGTCTGCTACCATCATGAGTCCACCAGCCTCCCCTGTAAAAATAAAAAGTCCTAGCAAGCTATTCAAACATCTATCCCCTAACGAGAAAGGACATATCAACCCCTTTGGACCAATCCACTTTGTAAACACCATCACCACAATATCAGCTGCAGCACCCAATCCAACCCAACAACAAACTGACAACCTCAGTCAGACAGCAAAGGATGAGGCACCAAAGGGTGACCACGCTCCGGCGAGGAAACTTACCGACTCACCCAAGCAGTGCACCGCGCAGAAATCCGACAGACCGGATGCTTGGAACGAGACATCGGAGGAACAGGAGAAAGACCCAACCATTTTGAGCAAATCTGTTATAAAAGAATCCGAACTAGAGAATGTTATAAGTATAGATAGCAATCAAACCGAGGGGAACGACTCTAAGCTTTTCAAAATCCCCTGTACCATTGAGGGAAAGGTCTTAATTAATAGCCATGTAGATCCTAGCTTCCCAGTCAGCGTAATCCCACTTTCTCTATACCACAAAACCTTCCCAGAGCACGTTGTGTGCAAGAAAGTAATAGAGAATGTATCAATTAGGATTGGAGAACTTGATTACAATACTGACCTCACCGTGATTGATGACGTGGACCCTCTAGCTAATCAAACATTGACCAACCTTGTCCTTGGGATGCCATTTATCAATGAATCGGGAGCAATCCTTGACGAGAAAGATGGTAGTGTATTACTCACCAATGGTGTTAGAACGGTAATTTTTCGTAGGGATGGTGAGGAAGTTTATGAGTATCGTCCCTCCCTTGAGGGGAGTCCATACGGATCAAAGGATGGAGAGTTAAAAAAGATCAAACGACGTGATCCGAATAACCTAAAAATCCCTTGCATGATCGGTCACAAGTACTTCGAGAACGTATACATTAATGTGTTCCTGCCAAAGAATTTCATGTCATTATTTCATTATAACAATATCTGCAGATGGGGGATGATTTACAAGGGAGAGAAAGTGGTTGGTAAGGATCATGAAATCCAAGTCTTCATAGGAAATATGGCATTCCCTATGGAATTCACGATTGTGGACAACATAGAGGACTTTGTTGACCCTAGGCTATCGCAAGTCGTATTTGGAGCACCCTTTTGTGAAATCACTAAGTTGATAATGGATGACTTGAACGGAATCATGACTTTCACTGACGGGATTAGGAGGATTTCATACCAAACGCCATACAAAAGAAGGGATCTTAGGGAGATAGATTGCGACGGGCTCGATATGATGAGCTCTCAACTTGTCTTGTGCGATGACGATGTTAGAAGAGGTTGTAGAAATGTTTCTGATTTATCTTGTGGATTCTTTGAGGATGTTAGTAAGCTTGGCTCTAAGTATCGACGGGATGTTTTTGAATTTGAAGATCCAAAGTACTTACACTATGAGAGCGACATTAGTTTAGAGGATGACCTAGAAAATGGAACCAATGATGAAATCACGTAGTAACCCACGACTTTGAGTCTAGCTACAAGACTCGTAAATAAAGAAAAGCGCTTCTTGGGAGGCAACCCATGTTTTGTGTGATTTTAATTGTTTGATTGTTATTTGCTTCCGTATGCATGTTTTATTTTTATTGTTGGTTGATCATGTTTCTCAATTAGAATGTGGAAATACTTTATTATGTTGTTTGGCCTAGTCTTAACTTCAACCTAAAGGTATTTTTGCAAAAGATAAGTGTAAGGGGAAACCCCAAATATGTTTTTAAGAAACAAACCGATCATGATTCTCCACAATATTTAATGAACATGTATATTCGTAATTGTTAGAGTCAAATGCTTGTATTGAGTCATAATGAAGTTTTGCAGGATTTTCCAGGAAGTAGGACAAGATTTTTCCAGAAATTTTCCGGAAACTTAACATAAAGATTTCTGCAGGTCCATTCTGACGGCGTCAGGCAATTGCTCTTGACGGCGTCAGGAGTCAAAAATCTGGAAATTTTACCAGTTTTGTTTTTCTAACGGAGTCTTATGGTTTTTGTGATTTATTAAGTTTTATAATCTCCAGGAAATCTGCAAACTTCATTCCACAAGCATTATATCTTACTTTGTTTTCTAGGATTTAGAAACTTATATAGGATGCCGCCGATTTTACGCGAGGTTGCCTTGTCTACTTTTGTCAGGATCTACAGGTTATTTAAGACAAGAAGATGATTTATATTCTGGATGGGAAGCTTTGATTGTTCATTTTCTTGGAGGAAGATTTAACCTGGCCAACCTAAAATCCATACCGAGCGAATCAGGGGAGTATTTGATTTCATTCTTTTTACTTTTAACGTTTACATTCTTTACTTGAACATTGGGGACAATGTTCATCCTAAGTGTAAGGGGAGGGTAAAAAGATGATACCTTACATATGCACTTTCGCTTGAGTTTGTTTTGTTTGATAGTAGATGAGTAATAAAACTATGAGAAATACTTGTTAGTGTAATTTTAGCGCCAAATTTAAAATTTTTTACAACATGTAGGAGTGAAACTTTAGCCATAGCAAGCGTCTCATGGATAGGAGGTTGTATGACTAGCACATAACCGTATATTCAGAAAAATTTTCCACCCAAAGATGTGAGGTTCGCCTTTAGATTTGATAGGAAAAGCATTTATTATTGGTGCTTATGAGTGTACCGGTAGCATTTAGATTCTAGAACTTGCGTTAGTGATGCATCCCGAGACCGCTAGTGAGACTACATTCGTGTGGTAGGATTTACTACATGATAAGAGGCATTAGGATCACCCTTGTGTTAAACCCGTATCATAATTACTTGACCATTTAAGTCATATTAGTTGGCTAGTTAAGTCAACTAATTTTTCCCACACCCTTAGCGTTGTACTCATTTTTAGTACACGAAACCCCTAGTACACCCCTCCGAGCCTATCTTTTCGTTTCTAACTTTAAGCATCTTACTTAAAGGAAGAATTTGTTACACCCCACTTAAATGTACACCCAAATCGCCTTAGCCTTCCGTGTATGCGCTCATTTTTAGTGCATTATTGTTATTTGTTAAACCCTAAGTTAACTTTCTAATTGATTACATGGTTGCTAAGTCGAGTCATATCCTTGTACATATTGTTTTGGGACGATTGGGACTCATGGGTAAGTACTTATTTTATGGAGTAATGGGGAAGAACATCATATTATTACCCCCATATGTACGTTAATCTTAAAAGTGCTCCAAGTATTTTGATTTTCTTAATTCGAGTCATTAGAATAGTTAAATGTAAAGTATGTAAAGATTCAAGTGTAAGGGGAATTCTCATCCCCTATGATGTATTATTTTGGATGGTAGGGTAAGAGAGTATGCAAAAAAAATAAATAAATAAATAAATAAAAAAATAAAAAAATATATATAAAAAAGAAAAAAAAAAAAAAAAAAAAAAAAAAAGAAAAAACATACGGACTACCATCCCGTTTTCATTCTATGTTCATTTTATGTTTTTGTTATTTTTCATTTATTAGCTTAAGTCGAGTCTAGTCTTGGCTTAGCAACGCCATCTTGTACATGTAATTTACTAAGATTGTTAACTCGCCACCAGTAAAATTCCCTTTATCCAACAAAACCGTGTAATTCATATCCCTACACCTAACGTTATAACCCTTTAAAAGACCTCTTTGATAGTTTATCCTAGGTGCTTACGCCATGTGGTGGAGGTTTGATCCTTTCCCAAGCCTATGGTAATCTATTTTGCTATGACAGGTAGTGAGAGATATCTTCCATTTCCATAATGTTTTATTACTTTATTACACCCGAGAGATGTGAGTATCTAAACACTATTTGTGAGGTGCTTGTATATGACCTCCGTGCTTGTCTATTGGTCTTTAGTGGAACGATTATTTGTTGTAATTACTTTTATATTAGTGTTAAATGACACCTAACTTGTCTTTTGAGTAGAATAAAAGCTCATTTGCTTGAGGACAAGCAAATCTCAAGTGTAAGGGTATATGATGAGGCGAAAAATGATCCGTTTTTAGGGGGTCATTTAAGCCCGAATCCGACTTTATTTGATCAAATATTGCCCTAAATCGTTCCTTTTGTGATTTTAGGTGTTTGGAGAGTGAATTCTGGAAAAGATGCTATTTTGGACGTTTTTTGAGCATAAAGTGAAGAAAACGACAAAGTACCAAAAATCCAAGCTGGAAATACAAGGTGACGGCGTCACGACTTGAGTCTTGACGGCGTCAGACATGATGAATATTTTACCGTAGCTGGTGACGGCGTCAGATGAGTAGATGACGGCGTCAAAGTGGCCAAGATTAATTTACCGTAGGTGGTGACGGCGTCACATAGGCCGTCACAAGTGGATCTAGGGCGTCCGAGGAAGTTTATGGCGGCGAGTTGACGGCGTCAGATTTAACTCTTGACGCCGTTAGGACGATTTTCCTATATATAGTTTTCTAGTTTTTTTTCATAAAAAAGAGGAGAAGTTTTGGTGAAACCCTAAAAACGATTTTGGTGCCTCTTTTACAGGTTTTTCAAGGGTTCCAAACCCTTGAGACCTTGCATTGTAATTGAGATAAGTATACTCTTAATTCAATCAATATGTCTATGTGTTGGTTGTTTATCTTTTGTTCTTATCTTAATTCTACTATGCTAGGCTAGATTTTCTTTGTGTTTGCTTAGATCTAATGAAACCTAGATGTTAATTATGTGTTGATTACTTGTCTATTCTTGTTCTTGGATGAATGATATTATATGTTAGGCTTAAGAAAACTGGCAGATCTCCAATGGTAACATGCTTGAACGTCTTAAGAAACATGAACCGAGGCGTACTAGGTCTTTATTGGTTGTATTTAATGCATGAGCCACTGTTTACAATCCCTATAGTTGTGCTGGGTCATGGTGTAGGAGGAGATAAGAGCTCATAGAGTTGGGGAGTTATGTATGCCACCCCACGAATGGTATTAAGGAATACAATCCGTCATCCATACAAGTATAACAAGTAATTGACATGTAAAAAATATCTAGGGAGTAATGAAGTCTAAGTAAACACAATTTCTCCACATACTGCTCACAACCTTAGTATAATTTAGTTTAACTTCATTTTTAGTATTTTATTTTGATTGCATCTTAGTTTTGGGTTAGTTGAATAGCAACTAATTCCGCCCACTCCTTCAAAACCCGAGATTTTACTTGCTTTCATAAAAACATAAAAACACAAAAATAATCATCTCTCACCTGTAGAACTATTAATTAGGTTTTCTAATCCTAGCGACACTATTCCTAAGCTGAACGATCAATCCCCCGGTACTTGTCACTATACTATACTACAACGATCAGGTACACTGCCTGGTGGGGGTTGTAAGCTTCTCGAGATCCCTCGAGAGGTAAAGCAAGGTGCGATTCCCACGCATCATCTATCCTCATCATTCGTATAGTAAACCGCTTGTTTGTGTTCCTTTTCTATGTTCGATAGGAGGCGGTATTGTTCAATCTTATAGGGCATTTAGTAAGCAATCTCATCATTCTCTTTCTTGAACCTAACTATCCCTAGAGTCGGATCATAACTCATCTTAGAGGTCTCAACGAATGGTTTTCCGAACACTACTTGAGTTAGGCAATCATCTATCACCGGACGAGTATCCTCCACTATCACAAAGTCGGTCTCATAAGTGAAGTTTCCAACAACCACATGCAATCCTTTCACTCTTCCTACAAAATTACTTATCATATTCTTATTGGGCATCATCCTATAACCAAGTTGTTTCTTCATTACCCAATTATAATAAGTCCTAGTCATGATGTTTATAGGAGACCTAGGATCGATATAAGCTTTCCATACATGCATATGCCCAATGTTGCATGGTATGTTGATGTTAGAGGGATCACCTACTTTAATAAGGGGTGAACCAAGGATATATGGTGTCTCGGGATCATCAAATAAATCCTTGTGATATTCCCGTTCTTCCTTGGTGGGCAACTTATCAAAGTATTCTTCTATGTTTTCTACTTCCTCTAACTTCTCTCCCTTATCAACCTCAACATCCTTAATTTCATCCCTAGTCTCAGTTTCTATTCCAACTTCATCCTTGTCACTTTCTTCTATATCCTTATCTATTGGTTTAATGGTGACAACATTGACAAAGTGGACATGTTTGGATGACGAGGGGTCATTAGTTTGGATTCCGCTATTGGCGTCCCTAGTGTCCTTCCTAGGTGTAGTTAACGCTTGGTTGTTGAGGGCTTTCAACAAGTTGTCAATCTTATTGGTCATCTTCGTTTGTTGTTGATTGAAGTCGGTTTCAAAGTTAGCTATGCGAGCTTCTTGAGATGCCATAAACTTAGACATCAATCCTTCAAGATTGTTGGTACTGCCATAGTTATTAGAAGGATTGTTGTTGAAAGTACGGTTGGAGGGTGGACCGTTTGGGTGGTAACGACTAGGCGGATTGGAAGAGTTGTTTAGGTTTTGTTTCCACCTAAGGTTCAGGTGATTTTTCCAAGAAGGGTTGTAGGAATCACCGTAAGGGTTTGGCTGGGGTATGAAAGTGTACCACTTATCTCCCGCTTCGTCGGTACGCGAAGATGCGTAGTCCGCAAAAGCTGTTCAGGGGAGTTCCCCGCAATCACGAGTGTCATGGGGACCACTACATAATTCGCATGAAGAAGTAATTTTATTCACTTGGCTTGAAGGCTTAGGAGCTTCGTAAGATTTCATGAGAAACTTGACTTGGTCCTCAAGTTCCATGAACCTATGGTCGGGAGTGCTAGAGTTGTTCGAAGGCAAAGATATTGCCTTGACCGTTTTGTTCAAATCACGGGGATCATTCCAACTTTCGTTGTCATAGAGAGCAAGATCTTCAATGAGTTCCCATGATTCTTCCGCACTTAGATCACGTAGCTTGCCACCGACCGATTGGTCAATGGTTCGCCTTGTGGAGAGATCGATATGGTCATAGAAGATTTGGACTTGGAGCCAAAGATCTATGCCATGATGAGGGACTTTTTGGAGTAAGTCCTTGAAACGAGTCCATGCTTCATATAGAGTTTCACCTTGACGTTGTTGGAACATCAAGATATCATTCCTAAGCTTGGTAGTTCTCCCCGGTGGGAAAAATTGAGCAAGGAAACGAGTGGTGAGATCATCCCATGAGATGATGGATCCCGCGGGTAAACGTTCAAGCCATTGACTAGCTTGATCACGTAGAGAGAATTGGAATAGGCGTAATCGGGTTGACTCTCTAGTTGTAACATCAAGGTCTATAGAATCTACGATTTTAAGGAAGTCATTGAGATGTTGATTAGGATCTTCGGAATGAAGTCCATGGAATGCACATCCGCTTTGCACCAACCGGATGATGTCGGATCGCAAGGGTGACACATTGGCTCCTTGGGTGAGCTCAATGGTGTTTCGATAGCCTTGGTGGCTAGGTCGGGAATACTCTCCTAGGGTTCGGGGCCTAAGAGGTTGGTTAGCTAGTGGTGGGTTTTGTGGGTGGTCTTGTTGTGGTGGGTTGATGGGTTCAAAGATGTCACCACCTTCCATGATGTCGGATGGTAAAGATTACGAACAAAGGCACGAGAAATAAGATAGACTAAAGAAAACCTAAAAAAAATAAAAATAAAATCTTACTAGAAAGGAATCTAGCAAGTAGACCTAATAAAAAGAAATTCTAACCTAGACAATAACTATTCCCCGGGCTGCGGCGCCAAAAACTTGATGCGTGGGAATTGCACCAGGTTTTACCTCTCGAGGGATCTCGAGAAGCTTACAACCCCCACCAGGCAGTGTACCTGATCGTTGTAGTATAGTATAGTGACAAGTACCGGGGGATTGATCGTTCAACTCAGGAATAGTGTCGCTAGGATTAGAAAGCCTAAAAACTAGGTCTAGAGGTGAGGGATGATTCTTTTTTGTATTTTTATATTTTTATGAAAGCAAGTAAAATCTCGGGTTTTGGAAGAGTGGGCGGAATTAGTTGCTAGTCAACTAACCCAATTACTAAGATGCAATCAAAATAAAATAACAGAAATGTAAATAAACTAAACTAAACTAGTGGTGTAAACAGTAATTGGGAGAATTGTGTTTACTTAGATTTCACTACTCCCTAGATATCTTTTACAGGTTAATTGTTTGTTACAGTTACGTGGATGACGGGTTATATTCCTTAATACCAATCGTGGGGTGGCGTACTTACTTCCCCAACTCTATAAGCTCCTACTTCGCTCCTATGTTGAGCCTGCAAGAAGCTCCTAACATGGGATCACTAGAATTCGCTCATGCATTAAATACAACCATAAAAAACTAGTATGCATTGGTTAGTGTTTCTTAAGACGTTCAAGCAATTTACACAATGGAGATCTGCCAGTTTTCTTAAGCCTAACATTGAAATCATTCATCCATTACAACTATAAACAAGCAATCAACCTATAATCAACATCTATGTTTCATTACATCTAAGCAAACACACAAGAGATCTAGCCTAGCATGTTAAAATCAAGACAAGCGTAAGATATATTCAAACAACACACAGACATATTGAATGAATTGAAAGGAAACTTATCTCAATTGAACATGAAGGATTTCAAGGGGTGAAAACCCTTGAAAATACTGTTACAAACGAGCTAGGGTTTATTAAGTTCGACCCTAAAATTCTCCTCTTAAGTTCCACACTAATGAATGAAAATTAGAAAAGTATATATAGATTTCATGAGGTGACGGCGTTAAGAAGAAAGTTCTGACGCCGTCAATAAAATTCTCGGACTGCCTAGATCCAGATCTGACGTCGTCATGTGTATTGCTGCTCTGGGCCGTCACTACTTTTACTCTTGACGGCCTTGTTCTGACGCCGTCACGTTTTCTCTGGCCGTCATCATTTTTGCTCCTGACGCCGTCATAAAATTGCTCTTGACGCCGTCAGGTACTGTTCCCAGCAAGGAAAATTAAGACTTTGCCGTTTTCTTCACTTTTATGCTCCAAAAACGTCCAAAATGCTTCGTTTTCCAGAATTCACTCCAAAAGTACCTAAAATCACAAAAGGAACGATTTAGGGCAATAATTGATCAAATAAATTCCAATTCCGGCTTAAATGACCCCCTAAAAAGGGATCATTTTTTGCCTCATCATGGAGCAGCATGTTGTTGTAGCTCATTGTGAGAATACCATTTATGGAATCAGCATCTGATGGTACTGGCATCCGGAGGCTGTTATCCAACAAAGTTGATGTCAATAAGGTTAGAAATTCAGTTCTTATGAAGCCTTTCAATTTTTAAGCAATCTAAACGTCCCTTAGACCTGTTATTTCTATTGAACAGCCTTTGGTTTATTCGAAGTGCTCAGTGATTGGTTTTATTTGTTTGGTTAGATTAGTTGATCACATTTATGGATGGAAACTTCTTTATCCAAGATAAAGACTACCAACTCAGCTCAATCATTGTGCCTTTTGAATGAAAGGTATGCATATTTTCTCTCCATTTTAGCTTTTAATATATATGGGAGATTAGAGGGTCATATTATCGAAAGTTTGAAACCAATGATAAATTGAAACAAGTTTATTTTTATTATTCAATTTTATGTCTTTCTTTTGTGTTATTTAGTTATCAATTGGGATGATGCTTAAGGGTTAAGTTTACATGCACACCATCTATTTGCTTTTATGCCCCGGTGAACAAATGATCCACTTTAGGTGTAATGAAATTTGTGTAATTAATATTGTGATATATACATTGTTGTTAGAAGTATGTTTAGATCTACTAAAACATGTGATGTTACACTTCTATTATTCAAACAAGATGATAATTCTTTCTGAAATAATACTTGGATTTCTATAAAACTGATAGTCTCATTCGCTAACACAGCTCATGTTGTTGTCTAATGAGCATTTGCCGTAATTACAAATGGATGTGTAACTAAAACCCCATTTGCAAAGGGGCGAACAAACATATTTACAACATTAATGGGCATTGTGAGAGCTTTGGTCTACTTGCTGAAGACAAAGTGCATTCAAGGAATTTAAACCCCAAGAAACATTGCCCAATTTTAGCTTCAAATGTTTCATGTCTTCCAAATTAGTAGCAGGTTTCTCTTGAAGTGTGTACAATTATGCCAACTTTTAGTAGCAAATGTGGTGAAGCACTTTTATAGTAGCAAATAGTGGACTTTTATTTTTATCTCTTATGTTTTACACACTTTATTTTTTAACTTTCAAATAGTGGTAAAGTTGTTGGTTGCACATTATGGGACAACTTTGCTCACCAGTGGTCCACCCTTCAAAATATAGAAGTAAATGCACATCCAAACTCCATCCAACCTTTTTGTTAGAGCTAATTTTATGTAATTTTGAACATGCCTTATCACGTGAATAGAACCAGTTTTCGTATGTTGTATATTACGTTTATTTTTAAACCTTTTTATATATTATTTTCTACATATAGTTGCAGTTGGAAAGTTAAAAATATATTAATAGGATATCTTGATTTAATATGTCCAAATGACTCTTTTGAGCACTGTTGTGAAGTTTAAAGAAATCCAGTGTTTGTTTTGAATGGGATATCTTGATTTAATATGTCCAAACGAAACATGACAAGCTCTTATGAGCATTGTTGTGAAGTTTAAAGAAATCCAGTGTTTGTTTTGAGAAATCCAGTGTTGTGAAATGTAAAAACGGGGGAATAGGCTATGTAAGTGTGATAAGACATAAATGCTTATTCTTGCTCAGCAGGTTAATAGGACATTCTGCGTTTGGGATATTGCAGATGTGGCTACTAATATTTGTAAGACCAGAGTTTGTTCTGTCTATATTCTTGCTCAACAGGTTAAGTGGACTTTCTCCTATTGTATGTTGCCATATGTTTATGTATTTTTTTTATGAATTCTTGAAGGTATACCATTGTTAAATTATCTTTGCGATTTCATGCAGATGATTTGGCAACAATTGATGGCTGATAATTTTGGTTAGGATTCACTGTTTCAACAACAATTCAATGGCAATCTAAAATTTGGTTAGGTATTTTTTTTTATTTTGCAATTATCAAGGGCAATCTATAGCTTTACATTTTTTTGTTCTGGTATTATTTCTATGTTAACATATGTATCAAAGTTTCTCTATAACACCAATTTAACTACTAAAGAATTTTGAAATTATAAGGTGTTTTATTTGACATTGTAGACTTAAATATAATTATATCAGATATGGGTTCTTTATTTCAAAATAGTGATAGAGGAAGTTGCAGCTCAAAAAGAAAACACCTAAATTAATAATGAAGAAGATAAAGAATGAGTAGGATTTTAATAGGGCCATTTATGATGCCACAAAAATTATTCCTGCTATGGGTCAAAACTGATTTACACATGCTTTCGGACTAATTTATATCAATGATTAATAACCTTCATTTCATAGTTATAACCCAAGTTATAGTTCAATGTAATTTGAATGTTTATCGTTGTGCTATATATCTTTAGATGATACTGCCAGTGAGAGGAACGATACACAGGGCACATGAACTTTCTAAATGGAATATGCTTGCTTGTGGCTGTTTCGATACCTATTTTTGAATTGGGTTAGTCATTGTTCATTTTTGATTCCAAGTAGAAGAAAGCAAAATTGCAAAATAAATACATAAAAAGATACATGTTCTCTAGCAATAGTATAGGGAGACACAGATTGAAATTAAAGGTCACTAGAAGGGGGTAGATATAGTTACACAAAGTTTATTGTTAACAGGGGTTTGTTTGCTTCCTTTACTAACATTGTCCAACCTAACACCATGGTCCTTGCCATTCTTTAGCCACATGGATATATTAGCATGTACAAGGACACTACAGTGGTTCATCATCTCAAAGTGCACGTGCGTTTGGCCTATCTTCAGATGAGTTACCCTGGTATCTCTAACGAGTCCCATTCAGGTGTGTATGAAGAAAACGGAGGTGATATAGAAGCCACTCTTGACATGCTCGATCAACTTGAGGTGTTATATAGTAAAGTGAACGCAATTTCATTGTATACATTGAAGGCAGCAAAATAGGTGTGTCGGGCGGATTAAGTAATTGGTTTGAACGGGTAATTTTGGGTCTGGGTGGAAAAAAAGGCTGAATTGGGTTTGTTGACCTGATTTCTAACTTAAAAGAGGATTGATGTCATTGGGTGGGAATTTGTTCTGTATAACAGGTACATACATCAAACTGTTGACTTAGAAATTTGACTGTCGCTGACACTTTTTAATTGGATTTGTTTAGTTTCAAGGTTTATATATACAATTATGTTTATTTGATCGATGGGTTGAGCAGATAACCTCTTAATTTGTGGAAATCTAATACATCACGCTTTGACTTATTATTTATTATTCCTTTCGAAAAACAATTCAAACTGTATACATTCGTTGTTCATTCTTACTTTATTCACACACTTACTCGCACACGTTTGTTATACTAAGAAAATCATTGCGTTAGTGCCATCAAATCATGGGTATGCCATCTTTTATAAAAAGCTTGGTTTTATAGAATTTAATGAAATTGATCAACAAAGACCCGAGGAATGACAGAGATTTTCAAAGAAATTGTTCATTAAGGAGTTATGTGTGTGAATAAAGTAACAAACAACAACGAACATAGAAGAAAATCATTGCGTTAGTGCCATATGATCATGCGTATGCCCTCTTTTATAAAAAGCTTGGTTTTATAGAATTTATTGAAATTGTTCAGCAAAGACCTGCGAAATGAGAGAGATTTTCAAATAAATTGTTCATTAAGGAGTTATGTGTGAATAAAGGATTGGATTTTAAATCGATAGGCGCTCACACACATCATTTTATGTTCGAGTCAATCTATTTTAGATTCGCCAACGCTATGGTTGTAAATCGATGGGCGCTCACACACGTCTTTTCCTACTCAACACAATAAATTTTGGAGACCCCAAGGTTGGACGTTTATTAGTGTAATTGTAACATAAGCAATTTCTTATCTTATAGTTGACGCATTTTCTCATTCTTTGTTTCATATTTTAAATGGAACAAATTTACGTTATTACTTTTCTTATCATCTTATTTCTCTATTTCTTTAAAAAAGTACCCGGTGTCAATGGGTTTTCTAAGCTAGTTATTCCATATGTCATTGTTGTCATCGTGGTGATGTCAATTGGTGTTGGGCATCTCATTATGGAGTGTATTGTTGACGTCATTGCCCCTAGGCTCCAGAGTCTGGTCCTCCCTAATAGAACGTTGTATTGCGTTAATGCTCGCACAAATAAGAATTTCATAAATAATGACCAAATTGTAGGATAACACCCTCTGGTTAAGTTGAGTGTGACTTCTCCTAGTGAATAAGAGATTTCCCAGGAGAACCCTACCATAGGGACTCTTGTTGTTTGTAACTTAGCTTGAATAAACAGATCGAGTGACTTAAAGCAAGGTTCATACATGATTTTCGCGGTTGCTTCTCCTTCCACATATATCATGCGGATTATATTTCCTGCTATTATGGCATCAACAATCACCGGGGTACCTATTACCGATGGATACGCGACATTTATCGTCTTTCCTCTGAATTCGTTGTTACCCTTGCTAGCCTCGCTATTTTGTCGAATGATCTTTACCAGGTCTCGAAACTTTCTGAGGGCGATGGCCTCTTCCACTTGCTTCCTTACCCGGTAACAGCCGTTCGTGAAGTTCCCTTCGTCTCTTTGGCAAAGTAATAAGTAACATTGTATAAGGAAAATTTGTATGTATCATGTGTCACATGTGAGTCTATAATAAGAGTTAGCGAGACATGGTGAGGGTGAAAATTTTGCCAATAAAATACACTAGAATGATCTTTTTATTAGCATATCTGTAGTATCTTTCGATAACTTAAGACTCGTTTACTAATGTTGGACCCATGTAACGTGTTTCAACATTTAAACTCCTATTGATATGAATCAAAGAATTTGGCAAGGTTTGCTTGCGGAATAGCAAACTTAGTTGAATGACAATGTTGTGATCTCCTCTCAAACTTAAACTTACAACTTGTGTTGAAGTTGAGTACCAACTATACTTACTCGCTGAATGTTCAGCAGCCTAGTTAGGTTCGAGAAATAATATGCTCTCTTGAAGAGCTTGTTGTTTGTTACAAAAGATTAATTACTGCATTACATGCATTCCCTTATATAAATGGAAATTAGGGTTTCAAAGGGTTCGTACTGAATAGTTGTGTAGAATCCTATGGAGGGAAAAAATGCTACTAAACAAGTACTATGTAGGTCTACTTTTGGGAACAGTTGAGTATACTATTTGTACGTTTATACCAACTATGACAGTTTGTCATTCCCAAGTAGATTTTACCTTATCTTTTGCATAAAGTATCTTTTTCCGTCTTGAAACCTTCTAGAAGCTGGAAGCTCTTTTTTCTCAGTATCTTTGTGCAGAGGAGATCACCATCATTCAACAAGGTATTGCCACCTTTGCTGAACTGAACTTCTTTTTTGGACTTAGTCTTCAGTTACTGACCCACATCAGTATGCTTGAAGTGAAGACATCTCTTGGTCTTCAAGGACTCAGAAGAAGTAAGAGCTGAACTTCATTCTTATGTGTTGTGTATGTTGTAGTTGTCTTTAGCATTGTTGTTGTGTGAGTTGAAGTTGTCTTTAGCTTGTACTAAAGTTGTCTTCAGAATCTGCATTATGTGAGCTGAAGTTTTCTTCAGCTTATTGTACTTAGGATATTTTATATTCAATGCCAGTTTAGAGAAATTGAGTGCTGAACTGACCCAACAACTAAACACGTAAAGAATTTAACTTAGGTGGTTTAATATAATTAGTTATACGTTAATTGTGTAATTAAAAAGATTATTACATTTGATTTATTTGAGTTTTTAAAATTTTAATTTCAAATAACACCGTTACAATATAAAATCGTGACCCTTATATTTGACAAAAACATACACAATTTAATTTAATTTTAAATATTTACATTTTCAAAGGAAATACTTGTCATTCAATAGTAAGAGTTTGGCGAAACTTGCAATAACTGTAACAAGTAGTAGTAAACAGTAAACAGTAGTAGTTTTTCTCATAGATGTAAAGATTGTAATAAAATGATGTGCTAAAAAGCTAACATGTCACTGAGATGAAAATGAACGACAAAAGTAAAAAAAATTAGATATAGTCGGCTAAAGAATGGACATATCTAGAGGTGAGCAAAACCGTCCGAGTCCCGACAACCGACCCGATCCCGACATAAACCGATAGTCCCGATACCGAATAATAGCTTCTTGTGTCGGGAGTCGGGATGGATTTTTAGCATTTTCGGAATTCGGGACCGGCCAAAAAACCGACTACTTTCGGGTCGATATTCGGTTTACGATTTAGGTGACTTTCGGGATTAAGATTAGTCGAGTCAGGTCGGGATCCGGCCCGATGCTCACCCCTATACATATCTTTGTCAGAACTTATATGGCTAAATGATCCCTGCTGTAAAACAACAGGGTATTTATCTGCTGTTGTGCTATAGCCAAGGGCCAAAAATGAAAATTGTACTTATCTTGAAGGGCCAAAAATGTAAATATTAAAAAAAACTTAGCCTTACTGCAGATAACTTATCTGCTGCACACAGCAGCGATGACCACTCAAACTTAGAGCACAAGGTGTGGTCAACGAGCTACCTCTCCCCATTCGGGTCTCACATGTGCCACATCACCCAACACCTCAACTTCATCTCTTTACAACAAACCCCCTCCTTACCAAACAACAAACCTCAACTTCTTCATTAGGGCTTCACATCTTACACATTTATTTTTTTATTTATTTCATTAAATTAATTAAATTCATTCCACAATTACTTAAAAATAACACAACATACTAAATTTATTTCATTAAATCAGAAAGTTACAATACCCAAAAAAAATACGATACGAGAAAAAAAAAACACGCATACAATACGGAAAAAAAATACGATACGAAAAAAAACGCATACAATACGAAAAAAACATACGATACTAATATGAAAATTAAACATTTTATGCGTCATCTTCGCGGTCGAGACTTTGGTATTTCTGAGTTATTCTTGCTTGTCTCTTGCGAATTATTTCGGCTCTAACCGGGTCAGTAACCGTGTTTGGATCGAGCATTAGCATTTGCATATCCTGCCACTCCAACGCCGCAGCTTCTTTCTCGAACGCCTTTTCCTCCCTCTTCCTCCGCGCCTCGTAACAAGCCGTTTGAGCGTCTTTTGCTTGATTATACTTTTCGGATAATTGTCCCGAAAAAGTACTCGTTTGACTCCCACCGGAGTTCGCTGCACTCGACGTTTCCGTCGACTTTTATTTCTTTCCGGCTCGTTTGTTGTTTCTTTCGGGATGAGGTCGTTTGTCCGGCCCGAATATATCCTCAAGACATGTAATGTCTAGAGGTTCTTTAGCATCCCATTTCCGGTAGCGTTTCAGGATCTCCCAAACGTGAACCAAAGTGAAACCCCTTTGTCCAAAGCGTTCTGCGAAGTTCGTTTTGGCATTCTCGATATGATCATGCTCATCAGTGGCGAAGCTTGGATTTTGTAAGTGGGGGGTCGGGATCTAAATTTTTTTTTCCTAAGGCTATATTTCAGGTATACCGAAATTTTTGGGGGGTCGAAACCGAATATACCGAAATTTTTCTACACGAAAACTATATACCCCTACATCGCAAAAAAAATTTCGGGGGGTCGGGCGCCCCCCGACCCCTATGAAGCTTCGCCCCTGATGCTCATTGTCACCACTGCGACGCTCTAAATGTTTATAAATAGCGTGAAATTTTTGGCAGTCGACATTGAGCCTCGACCATTTACCGGATAGCATGTTTTTGGTTCGATGGTCTTCAGTAGTCCGCTCGTTGAAAATTGCATGAATTTCGTTCCAAAAGAAGTCATTATCTTTGTCATTTCCCATCTCTTGGTCTTGGAAAATTTCTATCCACGCTTCCGCAAGAATTGTTTCTTCTTGTTTGGACCACAACTTTCGAGCACGCGTATGACCAGCTTCTTCCAAGTCATCGTCATCGTCCGCGTCCAAATTTACAACGCTTTTTCCTCTTTGGGCTTTTGTTCTTTTTCCTCTACCTTTGGCCGGTGATCGTGCCTTAGGTACTTTAAACGTACCTTGAGATGGTTGTGATGGTTGTGATGGAGGAAACGTGGATGGTTGATTCGGGTTATAAAATTGTGGTGACGAATTGAATTGTTGTTGATTTGCGAATCCTTGTTGAAACGCATATTGTTGGTTACGGTAAATTTTATTCGGATTGAATGGTTGCGAACCGTATGGCGGTGAAGGGTTTGGACTTTGAGACGAGGGAGTAGAAGAGTTTGAGGCTCCCCCGTATTGATGTTGGTTTGACGTTAGGAGGTTCGTGAAATAGCCCATTCGTTTGGGTTTTGAGACATTTTTGTTTTAATTTGGAGAAGAGGTATAAAAATTTTTAGTTTAGTTTGTTGAAATATAGTGAAGAGAAGTGAAAATGGGTCTAGTATTTATAGTAAAAGAGGGAAGGGAGAAAAAAAAACAAACAAACACAACCGTTGCAATTTCTGCAAACACAAACGGTCATATATCCGTTTTATTTCTTCATCTCCCAAGCACTAGTACACTTTTTGTCAGAATCTATGCTCGCCGTGGCCACGAACAAGACCCCAACAACGAACAACGGCGAGCCACTCGTAGTGTAGCAATGAGCTTCGGCTCGCCGTTGGCTTGTACACTTCGAACGGCGAACGTGAACGACGAAGCTGCACGAGGTGCTCTTATATACATATCTTTGTCAGAACTTAGAAGCAGACACATGGGCCAAACTTATCTTTGCAAATTCGTTAGCAAAGCCCAATCAAATAGTCATAGAGCAAAAGCAAAAGAAGAAAGTCACAAACACTCGAAACTCACGTCACGTGCCATTAAAGCCACTAATCACGTGCCAAACACCCAACCCCAAAACTCAACCACAGTTACTTTTCCATTTGGCCATCTCTTTACCCCCAAATAAAAAAATCTAGGGCTTCATTTTCCCCCAAATCAAAATTGGATAAAAATTTATAAAATTGAACGCATGTGTTCGAGAATTGAGTTGAGAGATCGTGTGAGGTGATGGAAACGCAACGAATAATGGAGTTTCCGCATAGAATTATGGATAAAAGGCCCAGAAAACGGCCCAGATTGGCTTGGGATGTTGTTGAGAATCATCTCATTCATCCAAACAAGGTCTTTATAAATTTTATAAAATTTTTATTAGTGATTGATGACGTCATCAGTTTTTTTATAAATTTTTGTTATTCTGTTTGTTAATTTTGTGAAATTTGTGTTTTTAATTGCTGATTTATGACGTCATCTTTTTTTAAAATAATTTTTGTTATTCTGTTTGTTAATTTTGTGAATTATGTGATATTTGTGCTTTTAATGATCTTAATTTTGTAAATAAAGGCTTAAAATCGTTTAATTTAATTTTTCTTAATTTTTATTAATATTTGATAGTGATTTATGACGTCATCAGTTGTTATAAATTTTGTTTAGAAGGTATTTTTTTTTTTTTTTTTATTTATTATTATTATTTTTTTTTGATTAGTTTGAATTTGAGTTGTTTAATTTTAAAATATGCGGTTTTGCGTAACTTTACAGATTAGTTTGTTAGGAATTTGTGTAAATTATATAAAAGGCGTATTCGAGCTTTGTATAAAGTTTGAGATTAGATTTAGTAATTAGATCTGTTTTTACATGATTTTATCTTAATATGGACAGATAGATTGTGTATATGATATGGTTATGGATCTGCAAACCGTATAAAGCGCTAGATCTACGAACGACTTGTACAGAAAGATGCGTGTGCCCGTGGATGGAAATATATTTTCTGCGTAAAATTAAGTAGTTCATGAAATAGTGTTAGGATTTGCTTATTTTGTAAATATGCGATATACTAGATAATAACGATAGTTTGTTGAAATTTTTTAATCATATCCATTTAAAAAAGTTTTAGATTAGATATGATGTTAATAGACTAATTCAGTTTCATGTCAAATGTAAGCAGGGTATGAAAAACTTCTTATTCTACCTGCAAACAAGCCGATAAGCAGTTTGTATGATACAAAACTGCTTCTGTTTAAAAATAAGCAATCCCAGACACCTCCTTAAATGGAAAATAGAACTATTTTGTTCTCATTGTTTAATGAGATGCGAATTTCTAGTACTTTTTTCAGATACGAAACTCTGAATTAATAAGCCTTGAGTAATGGAGTAGTTAGTTGGTTATCATACAAGCTTACAACTTGGATCTATAGTATATATAGATAGATTTACGAAAGTGTTTTGTTTAGATGTCATTGTTCATTTCTGATGCCTCGATGCTTGTTTCTGACTCAGGTACCTCCCCCTGTATACTGCAGGCAGGATTTTGTAAACGGGGCTGTCCCCATTTTTTCTTATTCTTCAATTTATTACAAAGGAATACCTCACAATGGTTCTCCTCCATGGAGGCCAGATGATAAAGAAGGTCACTATACTTTTGCAGTGGGAGAGAATATCACTCCTCGATGTAAGTACACTGTAGCTGCCTAAAAATTATCGGTTAATAGTTTAGGTACCCGGGTCATCCTGTTTTCCATGTTTTTATTAAGCACGGTAATGGGGCAATAATTTTGAGGCTTTTTTTGACTGAAACAACTGTTTTTTATAAAATGATTATGGATTATGGATATCTTATGTAAGTAGTATATTTTTGCATATACTTTGTTTTATAGTTTACTTCATCTGATTGATTACATGTAAACGTCATGCATTGACAATGCTTTGTTTCTCAATTGCAGATAGGATATTGAGCAAAATGGGCGAAGGTTAGCTATTGTCTAGTATTATGCATCTTCAGGACGATCATAATCTTAGTAACCGAATTTCTGTTTCTGTTTGTTTTTCTGTCTGAAGTTGTAACTAATTATCTTTGTGATTTTATTGATGAAATCAACATAGGTACTTTTGGGCAAGTTTTGGAGTGTTTGGATAATGAAAAGAAAGAGCCTGTAGCAATAAAAATTGTCCGTTCAATAAGCAAGTATCGTGAAGCTGCAATGATTGAAATTGACGTTTTACAAAAGCTTGCCAGGCATGATGTTGGTGGCTCACGGTATGTGTCTCTTTTCTTTATATTTAGTTATTGGTTGTAGAAATCAAAGTCATGGTGGTGTAAGCGGTTTTATTTTTGCAGTTGTGTGCAAATACGGAATTGGTTTGACTATCGTAATCATATTTGTATCGTAAGTATCTATTGGTGTTTGCAATTTGATTAATATGCAATGAGAAGGACGCTATGTCCGTCATGCTTCGATATCCTGTGAGTTAAAACCTTGCGGATGGGTTTAAATGGTCTTAACAGGTTTTTGAGAAGCTTGGTCCAAGCTTATATGATTTTCTCCGCAAAAACAACTATCGTTCATTTCCCATTGATCTTGTTCGGGAGTTTGCGAGACAACTTTTGGAATCTGTAGCATGTGTGTGCAAAAACTAGTACCATTTTTTTAATTTGTTTTCTGTCATTTCTTTTTGTAAATTTGCATGCAAGATGCGTCTTTATGATGAATGCCTGTTAATTGAATGCTCATATAGTCATATGCCATATCGCATCTCATTGAAACTGCACACTGTTATATTTGTTTTTGTCTTTGTGTTTTACTAATGTATATCACCATCTTTGCTTCTAGATGTCTAATTTCTGCTTGATCTTTTTGTTGCAGTTATGCATGATCTACGCCTTATACATACAGATTTAAAACCGGAAAACATTCTTCTGGTTTCATCGGATTACATTAAGGTCCCAGATTATAAGGTATGATCTGCGACATGTATGAGTTATTTATAGTTTTTACTTCTGTCCAAGTTTCCATTGTTTATTTGTCATTAGAGATATAGAGCTTAGGATTCTTCCTGATATTTTCATTTCACCCTTTTACTTTTTACATTTTCATCTCTTATGCACATTGACCTCTTAATGTGCTTAAAGGAAATTTTAGCAATTATATTGGTGCTATTGTTTTGTTTCTTAAAATCTAAATAGTGAACAAACTTCTGATAGCTGTTTTCTCTTTACTTTCATGTACTCAAGTTTATACCACGATCCGGAAAAGATAGTTCTTACTTCAAGAATTTGCCAAAATCAAGTGCTATTAAGCTCATTGATTTTGGGAGTACTACATTTGAACACCAGGATCACAGCTATGTTGTATCAACACGCCATTATCGGGCCCCAGAGGTTATATTGGGTAAGTTTTTTCTACTCTAATTTCATGTGGCTTAGCATGTATATAATCCTTTGAATTCAATGTTTTATTGTACGTAGGCCTTGGATGGAACTATCCATGCGATTTATGGAGTGTCGGGTGCATACTTGTTGAACTTTGCTCTGTAAGTCTTAACTGGATGCCTTCTGTACTGTAGTTTTCTTAAAACTGGACATTTTGAGCCATTTCATTATTCATGGGTCGATTTGGGTGATGTTTGCTCTCTAGTGAGTTAAACAGGTTAAATGAAAAAGTTGAAGTTAAAATGAAAACTAGTCAAATGAGTCGAATAGGTTAGAAGAGTCAAAAGTTGTCCAATATGTATAATAGTAATACATATTTGGAAAACTTTAAATCAATTTTGTCTAAAAAATTTAGACTATTATTGCAATAACCTAATATTTAATTATAAAATAATAAAAAATTTGGAAAACCATCTTTGCAGTCAACTAAACCTGTGTTTGACACATACCAATAACTACCATTTGACCCAAACCCACCTCTAACTTTTGTCTTTTGCATTTGATGTTAGTAGCAAGAATTTAATATTTGCTTTCTAATATATTTACTCAATTTGCTCATTTGCAATCAGGGTGAGGCTTTGTTCCAGACACATGAGAACTTGGAACATCTTGCTATGATGGAGAGAGTTCTTGGGCCGCTACCTCAGCATATGATTATGAGAGCTGAGTAAGATATACTTTATTAGTAACAATAGTTATTTGGATGCAATTTTTTTTTTTTTTTTTTTTTTTTTTTTTTTTTTTTTTTCCTTACATAACCCTGAACCTTTGCAGTCGTCGGTCTGAAAAATATTTTAGAAGGGGTGCTCGATTAGATTGGCCTGAAGGTGCAACCTCAAGAGAAAGTATGAGAGCGGTGTGGAAACTCCCACGCCTGCAGGTAAATAAGAAGCCTTGACTTTAAGTGGTAGTTCAAAGTAATTATGTGGACATCATAGCAAGTTGTTATTAGATTGGTCTGATACATTGTTGCAGTCTCAAATCAAAATATTAGCAGACAGCTAAAAGCAAAGCATAAAAGCCATACCAAAACCATTCAAACGTAAAACACACCTAAAATGAATATGTTGCACTTTAGATGAGATATAAGGGTGTATATTTTTCTGTTCACTTTGTGTCGCTAATTCTTTTTTTCTTTCAAATGTAGAATCTGATAATGCAGCATGTGGATCACTCAGCCGGAGTCCTGATCGATCTATTGCAGGGGCTCTTGCGGTTTGACCCATCAGAACGGCTTAAGGCTAGGGAAGCTTTAAGGCATCCTTTCTTCACAAGAGATATTAGACGTTACGGGTACCCTTTGTAATTGGAAAATTCGACCCACCCTTCTATTGAGGGTAGCGAGTCTCTTCTATGCTAAGGAAAAAAAAGTTAATATAAAAGTTGTCATATTTGTCTCTACAAATCGAGTCTTTTGATGTTGGTTTCTGTTACACCACAAATTTATTTGGTTTTTGCCTTGTGTTTGCTTGTTTGAAATCATGGCTTGAAGTCTTTTCGTATAAGGTTTGTCTTTATAATTTAAATGATTTTTATTCAAAATTTTCTCATTTTGTTACTGTCCAGCCTTTTGTTCTTCTATCTTGAAGCTAAAGAGATTTAAACATGCGCTGTTTATGGCCTATGAGTTTAGAGGGCTTGACGGTCGTTAAAACCAAGAGCTTGATGTTCTATAGCTCATTATGGGTGGTCATTTTGGCTTTATTTTTCTGTCAATTCCTCTGTTATCTCTACATTTTAATAATGAAATCAAATATGATGAAATTCAAAGGAATAAAGAAATGCTTTTTATTTTGGCCTCTCCAGTGAAAAGGTTCAAGTTATTGCACTCGGTCGCTGGATGTAAGTCAGACTATACCAAATTCTAGTAGTGTAAGTTGTAACTGGGGTTTTATTAAGAAAAGATCAGGCTCGAAGTAGAGATAAGTTAAAACGAGGAACGGACCTGATGGTTTTATTTAAAAAGATCTGAGCAACGATGATCAAACTGGGTTAAACAGTCAAACAGTTTGTTACAAGTCACCTTTTAGGTCCTTCATGCTTTCCGTGAATATCTACTGTCGATGATAACACATATTTAGGATGCTAACAACGCTCATAGGTTGTCAACATCCCTGATCTGTGCCACCCTCCCCTTGCCGTTCCTCTTTTCACCACGTCAATCAACGATGTGCATAGTTTTGAGATAGATGGTGGCTGAGGTCTGTGGAACGATGTTGGTGTTGTTATTAGTGAGTGGGGTGGGATGCAGCTATTGTCACCGACTAACACTGTAACAGATAGAGGCTGGAGTTGCCTTGCTAATTATTTAGGAAGTTAGTATTATTGGGATTCGTAAGGCTGGAAAATACCGGTTTTGACCATACCAGTTTTGACGGCATAGAAAATGACCTGTTTGACGGCTTAAAAAATGACCTGTTTTGACCTCAAGCAGGATTGGTTTTGCTTCGACACTAATTTGTGAGCACTATTCAAAACCATTAAATGAGGGCATAAGGCTCACTATTTGTAGTGTGATGCTTGTGCTGCACACGTATATTGGAGACGTGGTTCAAGACACTTCGACATATAGCGTGTTAGGACAGTTACATATCAAGTCATGTTGTCTTAGTTCGCGTGATATATGGTCTTACTTAGGGCTATGCCATCATATGAAGAAACTCAGAGAATATTGTTTAGCAACCTTTTTTTGCTTGATTCAATGGTCTTGCCAATCGTTAGCAAGTTGTCTCAGTATAGTATTTAGCGTTCGACATTCTTCCACAATACTTGTTTGGTATCGGTCTTAATCCAACATTACCATTTTTGGTTATAAAGTAATAGGAAACGTGAGCAGGGTTTACACACTTGTGGGCAACCTTGTTGTACTATATCGAGTACATTGTTGCAGTAGCAAGACAAGAAATTGAACCGTTGATTTACACAATCGATAAGGATCGTAAACTTGTCCCAAATTATTGGTTGCATTTCCTTTTCTGTTCCAGCACACTTGTGTTTGTATCGAGCATAATTAATAATATACGTTTTTCATGATGGTCGACATCTATTTTGTAAACAAAAGCTGCATACAAAGAGTACCACAAATAGTGTCCCAAAGAGTATTCTTGCAAATACGCGTGTAATTAAAAAAGAAAAATAATAAAATCAAAAAAATCAAAAGGTGGTTAGTTTTTATAAATACATCATCAAATGGTTAATTAATCATATGTATCTCTCGAAAAATATATTATAATAATTATTTATAAAAGACTGTTTTCTACTGAATATAATAATTAGAATAATGCGAATATCCACAAGTACTAAAAAGTGCTTGCCATATTAGAGTGTGTCACAAATATAACGTGTTTTTTGTTTTATTAAGATGTTTTAGGTGTTACGTGACTATCATTTATTCATGTTAAAAGGTGCTTTAAAAGTTTGAATCTGAATCATTTAATTTGATTTGTTTTTTGATCTGATAAATGTTTGAATGATGTCAAAATTTGCAATTTATTTTTAAAAACTTTGAATTTTTTAAAAAAATTCTCATTAAATGTTTCGACAATGTCAATCTTATATTTATGTCAAATCGATCAATATGTGTAAATGTTTATTATGCATATATCTGTGTTTAGGTCCCAAATTTGTAACACCTTTTGAGTTACGTTTTTGTAAAACAAGAAAAACTATGCATATTTAATTATTTATAACTAAGAAAAAGAAGAAAAAAAAGTATAAATATAATTAACGAAAAAAAAGAAGTATAAACTAATGTATAAGCTATGAAGAGACAATAAGATACTTTTTTCACCTCTTAACGAGTAAGACCTAATACATTTTTACTAAAAATGAAAAAAAACAATAAAAAAGTATTTAAAAAAAAAAAAAAAAAATCAAAGAAGTATTTTTTGAATAACAAACATCCCCTGAAATATACGGGTGCTTGATGTCTAATTATAACATTTGAGCAAATACATTTTTACTTTGCATAACAAATGTCAACTTGCACGAGTCAAATAAGAGATGTGATCAACAAAACCATGCTACAAATTAGAAATGTCAAGGAGATATCTCTTAATACATCATGACAATTAGCGGTGTTAATCGGGTTGGGTTGGTCGGGTTCGGGTTAATCGCGTTCGAGTCAAATCGGGTCCAGTTTTGTGCCATTTATAAAACCACATAATTTAATTTCATATAATTTCAGAATTAGTTAAAATCTTAAACAACTAAAAGACACGTGTATAAATCATATATTTACCAATGGGCTTCTGGTCTAGCGGTATGGAGGTTTTACCCTCCTAGGCAACAAGTTCGAGTCTTGTCTAGAGCGATAGGGGTTTCCTCCCGTGTGCGTAAAGGGAAGGGTGTCATTGCCTTCTGGGCTGGACCCAACCTGGTTGTGTGGGCTCGCTACGCCTTTTAGGCTAGAGGCCATGTAGCCACAATTGCCGTCTGAAAAAAAATAAATAAAATAAAATCATATATTTATTTGTTGCATGCGTTCATTGCAATGAGCTTGTTGCAAATTTGCAATAGGCAAATGTATAAATATCAGAGTAAATTGCAAAAATCGTCTCTAAAGTTTGGCCAATTTGCATGTTTCGTCACACACATTTCAAAATTGCAAGGATCGTTCTTAATGTTTGGCCGATTTGTATGTATCGTCCCTAAAGTTTGGCCCGTGTGTATGTTTCGTCCATAACATTTCAAAATATTTGGGACGATATATGCCCAAAAAGGACGATATATGCCCCAAAGGTTAACTTTAGGGACAATCCTTGCAGTTTTGAAATGTGTAGGACGAAAATGCAAACAGGCCAAACTTTAGAGACGATTTTTGCAATTTACTCTAAATATTAAATAACCACAATTATAATGCATGCAACCATGCATGCTAACAACTGAATGAAGTGTATAAGTACTTACCAAATAGATAATTATGTTGCAATTGTTTGTTGGAGGCTTTCATGCAATAGTCTTAGGCTGGGAACATTAATAACCAGCAGTGATTATCATTTTACACGCTACATCAGCTTTTTCTTTTCGGCGTTTACATGCGATTTGTTTACCTCAATATAACAACCCACAAACAACCATTACTATCATTCCCATTACAAATACCTATAGTAGGTATTTCACAGGTAAATTTTTGCTTTTTATATACATTATTACTTGCGTGACTCACTAGACCTGCTCACGTATCTACACAAGCCAAATAACTCAGCACTCACAACCTATAAACCCCAAGTATGTCAAGCATAAACTTATAACAACACCATAATAAGTAATACACCAATCTAAAACACTAAACATAACACAAAACCCTAATAAACCCTAAACTAAAACTTAAGTAGGATTATGTGCTTCTGAACCTATATGCTTAGTTAAACTAGTAAGAATGTGTTCAAGGCTTAAGCAAGAGTATCTTTAGGTATATTAGGATATATTAGGACTATTAGGTTATAGAATAGAACCCTTAGAACTTAGATACAAACCCCCTAAGCCCTAAACCATAACTAGGTCATAGATAACTAGAATTAGGTCTAAACCCACCCAAAACTTCCCCATAGGTCACTACCACTTAGTATAAGCCTTTAGAAACTTAGGAATAGTTATTAGATACCTTTAGGACACTAACTTAGGACAAAACCATAGGATAAACCCTAGTCTCTCACTAAACTCACTTAGATCATTTAGGTTACAAAACTAGGTCAAACCTTCCCAAAACTTTCCCATAGGTTACCCACACTTAGTATAAACCCTTTAGGTCTTAGGATTAGTCACTAGACACACTTAGGAACTTAATTTAGGCACTAAACCTTAGGTAAAACCTTAAACACATAGTAAGTAGAAACTAGGTCTAAACTTAACTAAAACATAGTAAAACCTAAACATAAGCACCTTAAACACCTCAACCTAGCACCCTAACACCTTAGTCATACCCAAGCACACACCCTAACACCTTTAAGCGCACACATAAGTAGGTGAATCACCTACTTGGCTAATCCACCACTAATCACCACTAATCCGCCCTAAACCTCCCCTAATCCATCACTAAACCACCCCTAATCACCCCTAATCACCCTAAACCACCCATAAACACCCTAAGCAGCTTACAAGCACCTCCAAGCACCCAAGCAAGGAGGTGCATCACCTCCTTGTAAGCTGCTACCTTCGAACCGCCTCCCACGACCTTTCTCCACCACAACTGGCCTACCCAGCCCCTAGCTACCTCCCTAGATCCTCCTTGTCACCATTAGACTTGCCACAACCCCCTCTAGCTCTGCTTGCTCAGCCCTCCCCATGCACGACACCTAGACAACCATTTCACCCAAACCGCCTATGTCGCGACTATAAATACCCCCCAGTCCTCATTTCTTATCCACACCTATCCCCCTCCTTTCTACCTCCCATTTCTGTAGTACTAAGTCCTTAGAAGCAGTTAGGAACGAGTAGCTAGGCCTTGGTCGAGTTGTGTTGTGGTTTGAAGTCGTACGAGCCCTAGAAAACCCTAACCCTAGTTCTAACTCACGTAAACCCCCCCTAGCCAAGAAGTCTTACATTTAGTTAATATAGCTTTAATATAGTCTTAGGATAGATTTAGGATGCCTTAGATAGTTTAGATACCTTTGCATGAGCCTAGAACCATTCTACTTGCTAGTTTACGTTTTAAAACCCTAGATCGAGTCATATACTTGCATGCATGCTATAAGTAGTTAATTTAGGCCATACACTAGTTAAACATAACTTAGATAACTTAAAATAAGTAAAACATAGGCTAGAAAACTTAAATACTAGATAAAATATAAGTTACATGCATATTAGGACTAGTTTTGCAATAGTTTACATGCATAGGGGTATATATCGTAAATTCCTAAAATTATAAAGTCTAGGGACTGTTTTTGACCTTTTCTAGAAGTTATAAGTAGTAAGGACTAGTTTTGCATAATATTAAAACCCTAGGATAGATAATAACATAAGTAAAAACTAAAAAATGACTAAAAACGTAAATAGTATAAAGTTAAAGGTCTAAAATGGTAAATATAGAAAACTTAGGAGTCTTAGGTTAATATAGAAGTCTAGGAACTAATTGTGTCAAGTAAAGATAGTTATTAGTATAAGTAATATAAGTAATATAAAACTTAGGGTAGAAAACGTAAATATATAAACTATAAGGGTAAAAGGCGAAAATATCATATAAGTATAAAACCTAAATAAAGTTAGAAGCACAACACAATACTAGGGAGCTTCATGCGAGGAGTACTATGTGGATATTTCGTTTTTAATGAGATTGTTGGGTTTACGAATTAAAGTGTCCTGACTCCTCGAACGATTATTGCATATACATCTGAGATATGATGGCCCGAACGGTGATATGATTATAACTAAACCCTAATAACAACATAACTCAATAATAGGGAGCTTTGTGTGAGGAGTATTAACTTCTGAATTACAATGGCCTGAACGGGGTTATGTTGATAACATAATACAATAGTAGGGAGCTTCATGTGAGGAGTCATATACTTCTGAATTACAATAGCCTGAACGGGGTGATGTTATATCTAAAACATTAACAAACCTAAAAACAATAACTTAAGAAACTCGCCCTGGTTTAAAGGAATTTACAGATCATGTTTATGTTTTTTAAGTTATTGTTTTTAAGTAACTGGCCAATGGCCCAACCATGGGCCCAACCCACCATCATTCATAGTTTCATAGGTGGGATTAATTTGCTTATTTCTTTTATTTTAGTACTGGGTTATGTTTACTTTAGTGCATTTTGAAAATTATGATTTCTTTATTAGTATTCTAAAAAAAGTTTCACTTTAGTTCCGTCTACATAATTCAACAATACTTTTTTGTTCATGTCATAAATTGGTATATTGATGTATTTGGAAATTTGTCTTTACATGTTTATAGAGTTTGTTATTTTAAAATATTTAAACATAAAATCAGGCCCTAAAGTCATCCACTATAATAAACTTATAAAAAGGTTTATACATTAAAAACTCTATCAATTTATAAACCTTTTTTAAATTAAAACTTATTTTCATTATTGATAAACCTATTTATAAATCTTTTCATATCATAAAACACACTCGACACTTTCAAAATACTTAAATTTTGAACCTTTTCAAAATCCTATACCTATTTATGGCACATAGATTTGAAATATACATCCACTATGATATAAACATTTTTAGACCTCTTCATATTTTTATAAACTTTTTCACAAACTTACGTAGTAGATGCTCTAAGCGTAAAATGATGAACATGTTGTTCATTTGGTACCAGTTAGCCACACATTAGCAGTTTAGTCTTTTCATCTTGTAACACAGTAGTTGATGATTACATAATTTTTAGTTAATAATAATAATAGTGATTAAAACACATGAAAAGCTTTACTTTTTTTGTTATCTTATTTGATAAGCACCAAAACCAAATGCATTTTGGTTAAAATTATTGAATCCAACTGAATAATGTCGTCTCGTATTACCCAAACTTGACAAAGCAAATTACTTAATTAACTTCGGATAAAAATGAGAAAATTGTGATGAATCTAAATCCCGAAAACCCGACCCGATAATATAACCCGAAAACCAATTTTGAAAATAATTCTACTAAAAATCGTGCATACCATACAACGGATTTCTGGATCCGCCACTGAACATGATAACTAAAAGGTTGACATACATACAAAACCAACAACAACACACTAGGATACGTGAGTAAGGTGGTATAGTTCCCGAGTCACTATTTGTATTACTTAGATTTCTCTATACCCAGGTGAGTCTTCATAGCCTTACATCTTTTTAAACTTTCAATCTAAATGTTTTTATAAACCCTGTAAGGGGGATACATGCTAAATGCTTTACTTAAAACCGAATATAAGTCTTTTTCTTTGGTTGTTTGCACGAGTAAACTAACTGCCACCACTACATAAACAAAATTCACGAATCTAATCGTTTGGGAGGTTTTACCCAATCGAACTCGAATATAGTTGATAGATCTATTTGAGTTTGACAACTCCCATTGGTATTAACACCCTATTAGGTGGTACCAATAAGTACTATACTTGAATCCACTCAAGGTATAACTTTAGCAAGTTATCCTTCTATCCCCTCATGTTGGGTCTGCAGCCCACATGACCCGGACCGTTAAGGTGTGATTCATGAGCTTAGTGCAACCTACTAAACTCCTGATAATTGTGCATGCATCACAATTATCACAAAAACTTGCATTTTCTCAGATGGGTGTAACAACTGAACCCAGGGAACTTGTATTCACTAACCCCTAAACCTATGATTCTCACTCAACACCTATGTTGACTTTTTAAGCATGTATTCTAAGTTTACTACTTCTATGGACCTATGACGGAAGGTGGTACAGAACTCGGAGGACTTTTAATGGTTATCATTCAAACACAACCAACCTAACACTTAGATTTTTGGGACCTCAACAAAATAAAAGTATATCTTTTATAATTAAAACTCTGATAATTATGAATGATAACTAAAATTTCAAAACGTCTCTTTTCGAGTTGTTATTACTGTATCTGTGATTCTATGAAGTAATACTCAAACACTTTATCCGCTGCGATCAGTGAAAAATGGGGGTATTACACTCACTAAGGCGAACTACACTAAAAAAACATTCTCCACAAAGATTCCTTTTTTATTACTCCCTCCATTCCAAAATTATTGTCACACTTTGACTTTTTTGGTTTTTTTTTTCTTAACTTTGATTAAAAATATTTTTATTTGTGTTATACAATATTTGATGAAAATTATACCAATGAAAACACATTTAAAAATCAATCCGTTCATATATTTTGCATCAAGTATTATGTAATATAAATAAAAATACTTATGTCAAAGTTAAAAAATAAAGACCGAAAAAGTAAAAAAGAGACAATAATTTTAAGACGGAGAGAGTAATTAATATACACATTATTTTGTTTGTTTGTGGGATAAATCTTGGTCGAGCAGAACACCAAAACCATCAAAACATCCATGTCCTCGACCAACAGCGATCATAATGCCACATCAAGGGCGACCATCAAGACCATGGTCGACCTATTGGTCGACTACCCTTACTGCGTTCAGCATTATTGCAGATTTGTATATTTGCAACATTGCAAGTTGCAACTTGCATTAGGAGTAAGTACTAAGAACATACAATAATAAGAAAATAAAAGAACAAGACTATCATGAATTGGCATTAATTGCAACTAAGACCATGGTCGACCTATTGGTCGACTACCCTCACTGCGTTCAGCATTAATGCAGACTTGTATATTTGCAACATTGCAAGTTGCAATTAGGAGTAACTAGTAAGTATAGGGCTGAGCAAACGGACCGGATGGACCGGACTGACCGACAAAACCGACCGGACCGAGACCGACCAGACCGGACCGACCACATTCGGTCCGGTCCTCGGTCTAAGCTTTTTGCCAAATTCGGTCCTCGGTCCGGTCGGTCCGGTCCGGTCCGGACCGACCAAAAACCTGAAAAAACTTGCCTAATTGGACCGGACCGACCGAAGACCGACCGGACCGGACCGGACCGAGACCGGACCGACCATATTCGGTCCGGTCTCGGTCTATGGTTTTTCCGGTTCTCGGTCCTCGGTCCGGTCCGGTCTTGGTCGGTCCGGTCCGGTTTTCGCCCGATGCTCAGCCCTAAGTAAGTACTAAGAACATACAATAATAAGAAAATAAAAGAACAAGACTATCATGAATTGGCATTAATTGCAACTTACAAATCGTATCATTCAAGTAACAACAGTAGGCAAATAACAGTTGCATTCTTGTAGACATTAGGCCTTTTAGCCACAACAAAATCAATCAAGAAATAGTAGTATCTTTAGTATAAGAATGACAATTATTGAAGGGAAACAAATAAAAAGAAAAAATAAAATAAAAAATAACTCAGGTTAGACGGGTTAACACGAATCTGAATTGGCAAATTATTTTGAACCCGATACTCGACCTTATTTGAACTCGTGTTATCGAGTTAATCTGATTAACTCGAATTAGATTTTGAACCCTATTAACCCGACCCGAATATCCTTATTTGGGTTCGGGTTCAGATCGAGTCAGGATTTTTGACACCCTAGATGACAACTACCTTTTTGCATTATAACCATTTTACTTTAACCAATTATCCAAAATTTTATTTTAAGTTTTTGTAAGTTTACTTTCAGTTAGGCCGCTGACAGTAAGGACCTCCAATCCCATTCATTTTCTCTGTCACGTCACATTTCTCTCTCCAGCGACCTGTAGGCGATTGGGTGCACCAGTAAAGGCGACAAGTTCCCTTTTATTTATTTATTTTTTATTATTTTTTTTAACAACAAACATTTTAATAATTAAAACATTAGTTTCATTAATAATTAAAATAGTATATCGATTGAAAACATTACATAAACATTACATAAATATCACATAAACATAACATAAACTTAAACTTCAATTTTAGTTTGGGTGATCCCAGGTTTGAGAGTTGTTTGAGTCGTAACCGTCGTCGTCGTAATAACTAAAACATTAATTTCATTAATAATTAAAAGAGTTGTTTGATCCCAGGTAGTGGTAGTGGTGGTGGTAGTAGTAGCGGCGGTAGTAGTGGTGGTGGTGGCGGCGGCGGTGGTAGTGGTGGTAGTAGTAGTGGTAGTAGTAGTAGTTGCTCAACGGCAACAGCTTTTACATTTTTCTCAAAACTCCAATGTATCTTGTTGGAGATTTGGGTCTGTATATGATTCACACAAGACCACAAAATCTCAGTAACGGCAACGTATTTACGATATTCATCATAAAGAAACTGATCGATCACAGCTTTGCGTTCTTCCGATATGTCTTTGCACTCAACGTATCGTTCTCTCAAACGTCTTTTGAGTGCATTTGCGAGCTTAAACTTATTAATCACTTCGACAATAGTCTCTTGTCGTTCCTTGTCGTCTTTGTCATCTTGTTTTTAAACATAGTTTTGAAGTTGTTTGATGGTATGAGGGAGTTTGCAAGCAATTTTGAGTAGAGAGAATTGGGAGATTTTGTGAATTGAAGTGTGTAATATGTTGTGTTAATATGTGGTATTTATAGTGTGTTAAAAGAATGTATATTTTTTTTGGGTTCAAACGCTCAAAACAAAGCCAACGGCTAATTTTTTTAACGGTTTATTCCAACGATTATATCTTTGTTTCACATGTTCACTTGGTGTAAATTGAATCGATCGCCCCCACGACCTATTTGTGTTTTTTGCGTTTGGCGATCGAGTCCCCACAAAAAGTCGATCGACTGAGGATCGATCGTGGATCTCGATCGCATACTCCTTCTGTGGGTAGCCTTAGGAGTATTCTAGTAAACTTGATATAATATATAGTTTTCAGTTTAGGTAATGGACAACTGGATTGGTGCTGTTATAAAAAACTGAAGCGGCCAGACTTCTGACTAGGTCTTAAATTCTTAACGTAATTTTTCTAATTGGATTTTAGGGGTGTTCATCAGTTCATTTATCAGGTTGTTTGGTTTATTTGGTTAGTTAGTTCAGGGTTAATTTTTTTTGGTTTGATAAAACAGAAAATCGAACCGAACAAAAATTTAAATTGAATTTAACCAAACCAACTTTGAATTTGGTTTAATTTTCGAGTTGACACGAATAATCTGAATTACATAATTTATATTTTTTTATAATTTAATTATATAGATTTTTAGAAAAAAAAAAGGCTTAAAAAGTGTTTTAGTTTATATTAGGAAAAAAAATTAATGGATCTTATATATTTATATAGATATGTATATTATAAGAATTCGGTTTGGTTCGATTTATATTTTGGCAAAAGGCAAGCCTAACTGAATCGAAAACTGAATATCTAATTCAATTAGATCGGTTTTGACAAATTCAGTTTGGTTATAAAGCCGGTTTTCTTTTTTTAGTTCGGTCACTGGGGGTATTACGGTGCTACCCGAAATGTGAACGGATTCGCTTGGATTTTTACTGTTTACTGACTTTGTGTGCTGGACCAAAGTGGGCCTAGTTTCACGTGGGCTGCAGCTACGTGGAAAAGAATCAAAGATTAGCTACCTAAAAATCTTCCTAACCCATTTTAACCAATGAAATTCATTCTCTCACGTGGGAAATGGGACCCACAACCATCACCGATAATATTTTACTATGAAATGTTAAAATAATAGTTAATCTCATTATGGGTGCTTCGTCACCTTTTTGTTTGTTTCTCTAATGAAAATGCAAAAAAAAAACAATAATCCATGTGCTTTACAAATAAATGTTACTATTTCATATCAAGATAAACGTTGTTCATGTTTAAATGTTTCTAAACAGATATTTCTGCCTTATATTTTCATGAATTAATATAAATTTTAACCGAAAGTAACAATAGCTATATTTTGTATTAGAAGTTGTATGCATTAGCAATAAAGTAGTTTTTTGATTATAAAATTATCCGGGTAATGTAGGTGTAGCAATGAAATTAAAGTAGAGTTAACATTTTTTCAGTAGCGTTAGAGAACCTAGCGTTTGAAAAATCTATAAACGTCCTTTTATTCTAGACGCAAACGCTAAATAGTTCAAAATGCTACAAAATGCTCCGCATCTTTAAAATTATTACACTACGTGTCTAGTTTTTAAATACATGGAAAGATTTATAATGACAAATTGATCACGAGATGAACATTGCAACTTTTGTCAAGATTGCAGAATATAGAAATTATTTGTGTCGTACGTCCTTTTACCATTTCTTAGTAGATCATAAACATATGTTTGTTGGAACCTAGAAAAATAATTAATACAAACAGCAAAAGTGAAAAGAAGATAACTAGAGAGTTCTATGAATCTATGTACCGTTGGACAAAGTCATGTGTGAGTTTTTTTTTTTTTTTTTTTTTTTTTTTTTTTTTAATGTTTAAACGGTGTATGTTTGAATGGTGAGGTTGGTTGTTTTATTACATCTTGTTAGTGATGGAGTAAAAATATGATATGTCATTAAGTTGACGGTGGTGATGTTGGTCATCTCTATACTCATTGTCCTGTTGGCACCCCAAGACGCGTCCAACACTATAACATTCATGCATAACCTACACATTGGCGGAAAAGAAACGACATAAGTTAGTTGATGAAATGACCGACTTGTGAAGTCGGTTATACGTGTGTGCGCGTTGTTTAAATGGTTTTGTGAGGTATATTAATTTGTATAAAAATAAAATATATTTTGTAGTAAAATTAGTTGTATTATTAGACCTTCTTAGTGGTGATATCGGTGATGGAATGAAAATATGATGTAACGATGACATGTCTTAATAAAATATTAAATAAACACGAGAATATATAAGGGGTAAAAAGATTTCGTCTTTATTAGAAGGATTTGCATATTTAAAGGATACCCCATATATAACCTAGTCAGAATCATCTACTCAGCCTACACAATTCTTTGTTTACTTTCCTCAAGAACCGCCCAGAAAAACCCTCTTTCTCTCTATACTTTAAAGACAAACAAAAGTCATTTATTTTGGATATAAAAATATGGCTGATACTTCTTCTGCTTCATACATTCATTTGGTAAGTTTAATTTATACTTTATTTCTTAACATATAGCTATGCATCAAGAAGTACATATTTCACATGTATCATATCATAGCCGTATAGTATTCATCTATTCATGCATATGCATGTGAGTGATCTTACATATTTCATATGTATCATTGACACCTAGAGTTGTTTATATGCTTATTATGTTTTGATACATGAGTAAGCAATTGTGAAATATGTTCTCTTGAATAATTGATAAGCAACTTTAATTGCAGGTACATCATTTAATAGAAGAATGTTTACTATTCAATATGAGCAAAGAAGAATGCATACAAGCCCTATCTAAACATGCAAACATCATGCCAGCCATCACTTCTACTGGTACTATATTCCACTCTTTGTATTGTTATATACACCTTAGAAAGTAAACAAGCAATCACATATATTTTAATTTATAAAGTTCATCCAAATTCTCCACTAAATGAAATATTTAGGTTAAAGTTGCCTTTATCATCAGAATATATTTGCTTAATTTCAATGTTTTTCTACTAAATATTGCAAGAAGTATTTGAAGTCGGCATATTTGATAACTTTTGATTGTATGTGGAATTGTTAATATTAGCTATAGCTAGTGGGAATACCTAAACAATACTTTAGTAGTAAAACAGTCTATACAATCAATTGTTTATTGGATAAAATATAATTAATCTGACAGATTTCATGAATGGGTCCTATAAAAATCATATAATTAACTATATTGTTTCTTTATTAGAGTGATAATTGTGTTTATAAACATATGATATAATATTTTAAACATGCAACAATTTTCAATCTTTCGGCTAAATATTATAAGAACCTGACAATGAAATAAGATAATGTTTATTAATATAAGTTTCGTTAAAAACTATGGCCTAATAAAACACTCCAATAGTATATCTTGATACATTAGTCACTCAATGTAAAGTTAAAAAATTTACTTGTTTATGCATATCTCAAAGCAACTATATATGTTTTTCATTTGTAACAAACTTACTCAAATTTAATTACCATAGGCAAAAAATTGTTTAAGGATACCAGAAGTTAAAAATGGCAAAATAAACATGATGAAAGGGGTAACAAAACCACTAAAAAATATACCAGTTATTGATTTCCATATATTGTGTTACCATAGAAGCATGTCATTTACATAAGTGTTTTTGGTTTCCATTTATCTTATGCACATGTTTCATATGTTATGTAAATTTAGTGTGGAGTGAGCTTGAAAAGGAGAACAAAGGCTTCTTTGAGGCATACAATAGCACAAGATCAAGGGATCATGACACACAAACAATCTCTTATCCATCATCTTCTTCATCGTCGTCTTCATCATAATAATCATCGTCAAGTTATGTACGATGAAGGATTTAGATATGTTGTACCTAATGTTTTAGAGTTTTTTCTAGTTAATTGTGGTGTAATTTGTGAACTAGTAGAATTAGTATGCCTAGATCGTTTCGGTGTTGTTTTAATCTCAAATGCTCGTGATCATGTCATAAAACGGAGTTTTTACCGGATTGAATGTTATATAGATTGAAGATCAAGTCTCGTAGTAAAGTCTTGTACTCGGACTGATTGTATTATACATATTGATTGATAATGTCTTGTGTTTAGTTATGTTTAAGAAAATGTCATGCAGTGATGTTATGTGTTTAATCATCTTTTTTGTCTTGATGGTCATGATTCAAGCTTATAAACTCAAATTTAACACACACATGTGAGGCCTCTAGGTTCACCCTTATCCGAATCCCGAATGCCATATCAACCAGCCTATGATACGTTGTTCCAGCATATTTAGCATCTTGGTGTCACAAAACACTTCTCCCTCCATGGAAAGTAGTCTTCTCCTCATCTTCCCTAGCCATCTGGATCTGGTGGTAACCCTTGTAGGTGTCTAGAAAACACTTGTATCTGAACCCCATGAGCGATTCTATTTTCCAATCAATTTTTGGCAAAGGATATAGTCATTCGGGCAAGCTTTGTTGAGATCCTTAAGTATAACACATCCTCCATCTCACATCTCCCTTCTTTACCAGCACAAGGTTAGCAACCCAGCTGGGATACTACACCCGCTTCACAATATCTGCATGAAGTCATTCATTCACTTCCTCCGACACCACCTACCTTAGCCCTGGAGAAAGGCTCATTTTCTTCTGGACCTTTGGCTCAATGCATAGATAGGTGTACAAACGATGTTCTGTTATAGCTCGTAGGATGCCAGTCATATCCGCTGGAGTCCATGCGAACACATCCGCATTCTTCCGGAGTGTTTGTATCAACATTTCTTTATGCTTTGTAGACAAATCTCCACCGATAATAACAAGCTGCTCCGGATATTGATCGTTTACTACCATTTTTTCCATATTTCTGGATTGAGGCTCTCTTTTTTCCACCTCATTAGTCTACATTGGTTCTTTTCCGACCCTTTGGGACTATATCACTTCTTCCTCACTAAGTTGCACCTCCATTGGAACTCGTGAACTCCTTTGGTTGATCACTTCAGGAGTTGTCTGCACCAAACTCGAACCAGTTACTCTAGCTTACTAGCTTTGACTATGTGCTTCTTCTATCTGTCTGCATACCCTAAGAGTTTCACTGCTGGTAGCCATCGTAGCTATTCTGTTCGAAGTTAGAAACTTGATCATCGAGTGAAGGGTGGAGCCTGCAGCCCCAGGCTCCTCATTTTTGTCCTTCCCAGTATGGCATTGTTCGTAGATGGGATTTTCACTACCGCAAATTCCATCAGCATTGTCCTTGTTCTACCATTCTGCCCCATGATGACTTCGAAATCGATGACTCTTAATAAAGTTAACCTCTCCGGAGAATCCTAATAGTGGCATCTTAGATTCCTTCAACCTTAATCTTGTTCGGTAGATGAGTAACAACTAACCGGTATTCGGTACTGCGGGAATGCTATTTTGTTATCCATCCAATGTTCAACCCTTTGATAGAGCCTCTTTATGTAACCAAAATACCTCACCATATTCACGACCTTTGCTTTTCCTTTAGCAGCTCCTTTATTCCTCTAACCACCCATCTGGATGTCTTTTACCAAATGAGCTATCTTCCCTGAGGCTACCGCTTCCTCAATCTACTTCTTTAGGTGATAACAATCATTCGTATTGTGACCCCTATCTCCATGGTAATCACAGAATATGTACATGCCTGCCTTCTCGGAGTGCCTACCACCGGAGTGAGTGGGGGAAATTTACACTATTTATAGCCAACATCTCCTTTGGAGTTTTGATCAAAGGAGTGAACCCATATTTATTTGCATAAGAAGCGGTCCTTGTCCTATTTGATAGTTTCCATTTCCAGACCCGCTTTGACCACCGGACCAAACTGCTTTGTCCGTTCCCTTGTCCCAATATGAAGCCTTGGCGATGTCGATTGTATCAATTGCTATTTCTCCCCTAGTGTAGGCTCTTACTCTTTCAAACATTTTATCCACATTCTTAGGAATTTTGTCATTCAGCTGCTAGCCAGCCCTGGATATCCGTGGCCGTGCATAAACGTGATTTCCTCAACACCAGATGCACGCCCTTGATGTGAGAACTTTCTGCTATAAAGCAGTCAATAAATGTCTGGAGTCCTTCATTCGGATGTTGTTTAATGCCATGGATCTTAGTCGGATTCTTTGAGTATCTCTTATGTTGCGATAACTCCTCCCAAAACCTCCTACTCAATTCCGGATCCAGATCATCAAATAAGTTCTTTGTGACACCCCCAAAGTTTGGCTGGACATCTTACACCACACCGGCATGGGCCACTCTTCTTACTCTGTTGGAGGGGAAAAATGCTAATGTGGTCTTCTGGGTCCTTGTTTCCTTCGTACACACGAATGTTTCGAGAGAGCTTCGCCCTCCGATGATTCTTGAATCGCGTGATTCGAGAGGTGGTTCATTTGTAAGGCATGCTCAAGTCCTCCAAGCTATCTCTAGACAAACTCTTATTACCCCGACTCCGAACTCGACTTCCTTCGGGAAGATCTCGCGGAGCGAGACCTTGATCTTCCAGTTCTCTTTGTTCTTGACTTGCTCCGGCCCTCCGACCTAACTGACCGATGAGACTTGGAGGTAACCTTCGCCCCAAAACGCTCCTACGGTGCTTTCGAGCGGATCTGGTTCTTCTTTGACTCCTCCCAGACTTGGAAGATCCATCGGAAGAATAACCCCCAGCTTTTCTAACCGACGGAATCCTCGACAGCTTTATGAACCTCCACTATATGAATCTCCATAAGAGAGCCTTTTAGGAGTTGCTTTCCCTTTGCCTCGATTGTTAAGTTTCTTAATCATAGTTCATAACAAATCAATTTTTTCCTTCACGTAGGTCGGGGAAGTTCCTTCTTGGACGGGTCTGTAGGAGCGGAGGGTCCTTCCTGAGGAATTCTCTTAGTCCCTTGCACTCTGACGTTCAAACTTTCCCTTTCCTCCGGATGAGAATCCCCCATATGACCAACCGTTAAATATGACATGTAGATTGAAATAAGGGTCCCACGGATGGCGCCAATGTTTGAGCAAATTTTCGTAAATGCTCTTTGGTTGCGGCCTTTCGGAAGTCTGAACTATCTTTTTCGTCCCTAGGCTGAAATAAGACAAGACACCATTAGCTCGCCTCGAGTTTTTAGTTCAAGACCAAGCTCTGACGTGAGAGTAAGTATTTGTTTGATATGAATTTTACTAAGAGAAAGTAGTGAGAGAAAGTAAGTATCAGAGTGTGTGAGAATGTGTGTCGTTCCTAGAGTGAACGACTCAATTTATACTACATAGACTCTACTCCATGACATGAGGAATGTGGAGACGAGGTTGTCGTCTTGGTGCAGCGGGAAATTGTTGTTGGGCACGAGTCATAGCTTTTGGGGCTAAGGTTGTCATAACATGCTCAGCGGCCGTTGTTTACCTAGCACTGTTACTTCCGTACAACAACGTACAATGGTTGTCAGCGTATGCCTGCCAAGCTCTGGAGGAGACTATGCTCCTACACTATTGCCTCCGGACCTTACATAACCTTCGTTAACATAGCTTTTCCGGAGAACCATTCCAATGTAGACTTGGTTGTTTTCTAATCTTCCGTGAAGATGTTAACTAAAATTAACCTAGCTCCTCCAGAATATCTAGAGGAGACTATACCTCATCAGATATGGTATTGTACAATGAGCAAAACATGCAAGCGGTTTACCAAAAAAAGTTGACATAAACCGGGCCAATTTGCTCAAAGGTACTCAAATGGTTGCCAAATAGAAAAAATATATAAATCTGTTAACATGTCAACACGAGTCAGGGTTTATAATTTTCCCTTAGGATGGTGGCAATGGCAGCGGTATGGCCAGCGGTTTGGGCCATACCGCCGGTGAACACCGCCGCCACCTAGGCAGTATGGCCAGCGGTTTGGCTTCGGCGGCATAAAAATGGATCAAAATAGAGACGTTGGAGTATTAAATTTTCGACCGTTGTTCCTTTTTGTTACCGTTTAAAAAAAAAAATTGCCTATTGTGTGTGTAGGTAGAGAAGAAGCATACATTTTTTCTCTTGGAATAAAGTTGACTGTCTAGCCATTTTGTAGTTCCTATTTTCTTGTTAATTTGTTATTTCCATCGTGTATTCATTTTTTTTAGTTTGTATATTTTTTTAAATTTTATGTTTGTATAATTTATGAAAATAAAAAATAAAAAAATAAAATTAGTTGGTGGGTTGGAGGTATGAAAAAAGCATGGTTGCCACTAAAAAAGGATTGAGATGTATGAAAAAAGTATGAATGCGATGGAATGATATTATTGATGGGTTTAAAAGATATGAGTTTTTTAACCAGCTGCCTTAGGGCAGTTGGCCACCAACTACCGCAAAAGCGCGCAGTTGACCAAGTCAATGCTTAAAGGCGAGGGTTCGAATCCGGACTCCAACTTGGTCAGCCAGTGTTGCCTAGGTAATTTACCGGGATATGCCTTCCTTGTTGGGTGGGGGGCTCGGTACCAAAAAGGTACACGGACTTGAGATGGTTCCGCCAAATACCATTTTTTTTAAAAGATATGAGTTTTTTGGGAGGCATGACTGCCACATCTTTAATACAGGCAAAATTGAATTGGATCAAGGTCATACAATTACACGGTTACACGGTTATATCTAACGGTGTTTGTGGATAACATTAAAATGGTCTTGTATTTTTGAATAACGTTACTTCAGAAGGACAAAAATTTCTACTTAAATGTAAATGAAGTATTTTCATGGTAGTTTTCGATCTTGATCACTTATAAAAATATAGTACGTACTACTTAGTGAACTATCAACCCTTGTGAGAATGCTATTCGAGTGTAATACTGTAACATTTAGCGATGGTTTATTTCACTAAAACATAGTAACAACAAGACGATAAATAATGGAGAACGAGGTTGATAGCCCGCGCTTCGCTGCGGGTTGTTTTGGATGGGGTTGTTTTGCACATATAAAGTAAGCGAAACATTGTATGAAAAAATTATATTTAACTCATATTTGTAATACATGTGAGTCTACTATTTACATATTGGAATCATAAGTAAAGATTTTATGATACATTGGTGAACAAACAAAGTGACAACCTATGTACGACTACAGTCTTCTGAGATTTTGAGAATGGGCGCGTCTGACTTCGTAGTGGGATGTCTGCAATTATCTTGGCATTCTAATATTTTGTGCCCTGACCATGGATTTGTTTCATACCATATGAATGCAGCAAGATTTGTGCCAAAAACCTAGACAACAAATACCAAATGATCACTAATAAGTAGAAGAGAAAATGATGCAATATAAAAAATATGTAAAGGGATTGGCTAAGTGATGTAAAAGTACCTGGTATGCTCTTTCACATGGCTGCAACGGTAAGTGATATGTCGTTTCTTGGCGAAGATATAGTTCAGAATCATCGTAGCCATTTTAGAAACTGGATAGAAACTGGGAAAACATATTGACAGCAGCCTTACAAAAATAAAATCACACAACTGCAAACAGAGTTCATATAACTGTGCATGTCAACACAACGGGGCTCAGATCTGCATGGCTGCAACGCTAAGTGATATGTCATTGCGTCGCCAAGATATAGTGCAGAATCAACATAGCCATTTTAGAAACTGGGAAAACATATTGACAGCAGCCTCACCAAAAATATAAGCAGACAACTGCAAACAAAGTTCACATAACTGTGCATTGTCAACACAAACGGGGATCAGATATGCCATAAGTGATATGTCGTTGCCTCACCAAGATATAGTGCAGAATCATCATAGCCATTAGAAACCGGAAACACATAAGCCACATAAGTGAAACTCAGCTTTTCCAACTAACAATAACATCATACCATTCTGCAAGAATTCTCTTGCTATCAACACAAACACAGATCAGATCTGCGATGGCTGAGCCTCACAAAAAAACAAAATCACACAACTCTTATCTGAGCATACAGAAACTGAAACCCTGAATTTATATATGTTAAGGAGTTAGTTAAGGTAGGAAAAGGTTTGAGAAATAACATGTGCGACTATACATCCTTCATTTTTATAGTAGTTGGATAAGGGACGACAACAAATTAGTAGCAGTCAAACACCGACACCTTGCAAAGGCTTTTTGGACAAAAGGTGTTTCATATCAACCCAAAATGTTTTCAACTTTTCCAAAAATATACCGTATTGACCTATTACCCAATTGGTCTCCATAACATCACGTAAATCTATAAGAACAACCAAAGCTTCTTACAGAAATGAAACTCAACATGTGAAAATAAACATTCAGGTTCAAACATCACCGAAAATACCAAATCAATACTTAATAACCTTATCGATTATTGGGCAAGGAGAGCAATATCCAAAAATTGAAGTTTTTCTTGTGGAGTGAGTCCATAAATGACGCCAATTTGATAGGCACTTTCAACTCGTTGTCTCTTCTACAACAACATCGAAAAATAAGATTGTTATTGAACACCACCCCGTACATGAGAACTAAGCACAAAACAAAATGTTACACAACGCAAATGCAAAACTATCTAACTATGCACCTAACTTAAACCACATGATTATCTAATTAACATATTATCTAATTGTAGCAGTTTAAAGTTGCAAACAGTCATTTTGAAAACGCACATCTACACACTTCATTGGTTATCTGATTTAGGGATAAACATATAAGCACTTAATAAGCAATCCATAACCCAGCTAGTATAGGCATTAGGTACAAAATGAAAAAAGCAATAGCAGGTTATCTACAGGATTATCTAGTTATAATGGTAGAGCTCATTTTTAATTGCAAGTTTTATCAAAGTTCTAAGCTGTTGGCACAAATTATGTCCAAAGTTTTGAGGCGAATGAATAAAAATTTAGTAGTTTATACATATAAACTGGTATAACCAAGAAACAACCTCGTATGGTAAAAAACAAAGCCCTAAGAAATATAATATGATTAAGATCGAAAATAGCTTAAAAACAAACTCAGACAAAGTCTATTGGCATCTAAATTTCGAGTTATACCGCTGTGAATCAAAAACAATCCTTGAGAGCTGATTATAGGTTAAGTATGACTAACACCACTGTAAATGCATTGATTAGTATTAATTAAACCTACATCTAAGAGTGGACCAGTTAAATTCAACCAACATATCAAGATTAGACCAACAACACTCATGATTCAACTATAGACTACAATACACACCACCTTGAAAATACAATATAACTGAAACATATAACTACAGGAGTGTATGCACATGTTTGGTTGCTTCAGTTTACCTCAAATTCAGTATTTTATCATTTTCAGTGTAGAAAACTTAAAAAAATCATAAGTTACAATGGCGCTAAATATCCAATAAACTTTTTTGCACCGAAATTAAACAATCAAAAACCAACCCACTTCTGGCAACCAAGACTAATGCCATATAGTTATAATGCCTCAGTTTACGTGTTCAGTAATGCAAAATTAAAAAAAAATAAATAAATAAATAATAAAAATAAATAAAAATAAAAATTGTGCGATTTTAGAGTACCTCCACAACCACACTTGGGTCGAGCCCTACTTTCTCTAGGCCAAGTCGTAGATCTAAATATTATCTGGCTAATCATACCTGAGCGTTTGTTGACACAAAATATTGTATACCATCCTCCATACCTAAGCATAACATTATAATGACAGATATAAGCACCCCTTAATGATTTCAAGAATTTTAGCTATAAATTCTAGAATCAACTCACGTCGTCTTAGGATTGTCCATATCCGGGGTAGGCATGTTCGCATCTAGCTGTTGCGAACCCCAATTTAAATGTAGCATAACTTGGGTCCGCTAAAATTACTGATCCATACCGCTAAATTTTGCACCTGCAAAATACCACCAAAAACATTCATGAATAAGTGAGCTTATAAACTCTCTAAGGAACTGAAACGAAAATTCGGGTGAGGAAATGGAATAAGATGCTAGCAGTGGTGATGGTAGAAAAAACAACATGCACAAATACACAAATATGGACTGAGATAGGTAATTGGTTAAACTTCTGTTATCTATTTCTTTGTACCTAAGTACGTAAAAGTAAGAAAGTAGCTATTTGAGTTTAAAACGCATATGAAACTCGCCTCCAAACACCCAACTGACCGTAGTAGGCCCCACCAAACCCTTCCTATCCAATTGCGACAACCTACCTTTAGTCCCACATTCATGCCTACAATAGTAACAGCTGCCATTATGTTAGCATAAGGTAACTGACAGTTGAGTCATTTTTAGATGTAAACAAATGGGGTTTTTGTTATTGCTTATTGCGAACTAAGTGATTAAGAAAAAAATGAGCAAAAGAAGTGGTTAGGCTCAAACAGACCCAACATATTAAAAAAATATATATAAGTACTTATTAACGCACCGTTTTAAGTATATAAATAAAAGTACTCTGCTATATTATTACCTAAACCACTATAACCATCTAAAAGTTTGAATAATGTAGGGGAAAAATCAAACCTAACATGGCGCATATTTACCACATAGCAAAAACGGATTGTTGGCGCAACAACGAAGGCCAACTGAAACAATAAATATGGCACGTGATCGACAACTGAAACTGGCGGGGTGTTTGTGAACTTATTGCTTTGCACATCTAAGTTGAGAATTTTGTGTTGTAACACTATCAACAACTTCCGCCTTTAGAATCATTTCTGGGGCATCTGTTCGCTCCTTTCCGGGATATCTGACACACATAAATGCAGTTGTTAAAGATCCAACTTCAGTGATAAAATAAGAAACAAAAACAAACATAGCAAGAAAAATCCAGATCTTTTAGATGCACTGGTCCGATTTTGTAGATAATCACCATTCCAGCATTCTTATGTTACGCAGCTTGAATCCATTTTTATTTAAAATAAGTTAATGAGTAAACGGAGGAAAGTGGCAATATTTGATTCACTAACCTACACCTGATGAACTCAGCTGGGGTGGCCAAAGAGGAGACCACCACTCCAATACCAGGTACGCCACTTTTTTTTTTTTTTTTTTTTTTTTTTTTTTTTTTTTTTTTTTTGCTAAATATGTTCATCACGACTGAAAAATTAAACCACCAAAAAGGCCAAACTACACCTACAAAAAAAAAAGTAGTTAGCAGTTGTAGTGATGAACATTATCGCTCATATGCTAAAAGTTTATAGCGTTTGTAGGACTGCTTATTTGCACCCATGAACCTTTTCTACATATTGTTCCTGTTGTGTCGACTAACCTAAAGGAAAGCTCTAACATCAGAAAAAAAAGAAATAAGATCACCAACGCCCACTCCCGTTTCGACAGCTGGCATAGGTACCCCATCCACCTAAAATCAACATCAAGTGAATTAACTTACTATCAAAATCGCAAGTCAAAGGAAGGAGCATAAAAAAAATCTCCAAATTTGGTTCTTGGGTTTATCAAACTAAAATAGTGGCAGCAATTTAGGATGTTTAAAAACCATGACATATTGAAACTGAAGAACTTAGGGATCTTAAAATCGCCTTCTGTTTAGACCCTTTATTACCAAAGACATTTCTTTTTTGAGCTTTACTACCACCACCTGCTGCCTTCTGTTTCTTTAATCAGCAGGTCACAAAACAAAGAAATTTTAAGTGCTTATAATAAAATGTTGTATCGGGTGAATAAGAATTACCATTGTAGAAAAGTATCTAAATTTTTTGTTCACCTTCTGGTTCAATGTCACTTGTTCCCAGATTCCCAATACTTCTATCATTTGCAGCCATATTAAGTTCTCTTATTTCATCTACTAATCTAAGAAACACACCTTGGTTTTCTGGTTTCATGTGTGGCGCAATAGCAGGTCTCATGCTTTGTAAGTTCATACGTTGCTTCAAAGGGCGTACTGAACTAAAATAGATGAGGATATCGTGCTCACTGGGTACACGAAGTGACTGACATTGCTCTGAGCAAATGGTCGTCTCTGAACCAAACGTGCATTCTCTGTGAACCACACTAACTGCTGACGCAGATGCAGCATTCTCATGAGATAGTCCTGGAACATTTTTAATGCTTGAAATTTAATGTCATCAGGCACCACCTGCAAAAAAGGATTAAACTTTATAAGTTCTAGGGAAAAATGAACATAAACAAAATGTTACAATCATAATGTATTGCCTTTCATTTGAAATTCAACCACATTTAATAAGACCTTATTGCCTTAAGTCAATAAGCTCATGGTAATAAGGGTCTAAAAAGTGAGCTTGTAAGCTTTTTTCTAAAATCAAATAAGGCCAAAAGCCGGCTAAATAAGCTACTAATCCAAACGCCCCCTAAATAAGCAATGAATTAGCAACCTAATTATTTACTGTTTGATGATAAGCTCATAAGCAGCAACCCTAATTGCATGTTTTTCACTTTTAAATGCATAATCTTAACAAAGTCAAGCGCTCTGGTCAGGGCATTAGTTTCCAACCTATTGACATGCCTTTTTTCAAGTGCAAAACTTTGTCTCTCAACAATAAAAGTTTCAGCGGGACAAACCTATGCGCGCATTACCATTGGACCAAACAACACTAAAAATATCAAGCGATTATCTGATGATCCTACATACAACCACATACTAAAATCAAACAACACTAAAATTCATAACAACAATATCATGCTTTGTAATTAAAAAAAAAAAAAAAATACCCATTATAAAAAATCGAATCTTTAACATACACATTGAATAAATTTTAAGTCTTTAACATACCCATTAATTGTTTAACATACCCACCAATCAAAATTAATAGAAGACACAAACCAATCGAAAAAAAATCAGATAATCTTACCAAATCTAGTTTAATCCGGTGCGTGTTTTTGTTTAATCCGTGTTTTTTTGTTGCGCTTGTGCGTGTGTGTGTGTGTTTTGTGAAGAAGGATGAGTGTTAAAGAAGGATCTGGAAAGCCAGGCACAAATCCTTACCCAAACACTGTACACCCATTAAAAAATTGGACACTGTAGATCTCACTGTAGCCACACACACATAAAACACTATAGATGCCCCGACTCGTTTTGCGTTTTGGATTTTTTAGCTCCAGCGGACCTCCGGTAAACCGGAAAATATATGAAGGATGTGTGAGAGGATAAGGTTTTTTCGGATGTGGGTACTAAAGAGTGGGTCGGATATGGAAATGGGCTTTAAAAAATGAACAGTAAAGTCTACAGTAAAACCACGGGTTTTAGTATAAAGGGATAATTGACAAGAAGCCAACACGAGATGACGTATTATCTCTGTCCAAGGTTTATGGGCATAGGTACGCGTGGTGATTGCATGTCATTCGTTTATCCTATGTACGATGACACATGCAACCATCAACCATGTGTCACATACCTCCTTTCAATGTCTTTATTATATATTGTCAGTGAAAATCCAATTCGTTGTCTTACATTGGCTTATACGTAGATCATACATGCATGAAAAATCGTGTGTCCAACGGATATGATTATATCCATATAGGATTTTTTTAGTTTTTAAACTATATGAAACTTTAAATGTATGGTAAATTTAAAAGTTTTAAGTTGGAAAAAACATGTACAACTTATGTAAGTGGAAAGAGAATTGGTATTTTTTCTTAATGAGTGGAATATAAGCTTTAAATCTTAGTTATTCCTAGAAGATAAAAAAAAAGTGTTAACTTTTTTTATAATTCTTTTTTGCCTATACTACACGCAAGATTTGCATCATAAGCATTTAGCAACAAATGTCATTTTCCCTTCACAATAAGTTATACACATTTTCAGCAAAATTAGGTGAAAGTTGTCTACTTCTCTATGCACAGGACTCTTATATCACATTCATTTGAAGGGTTCTTTTGGCTAGTTTGTATCTAATCCTAGTATGCTCCCAAAACATTTCGCCGTAGTTCCATGTTAGGTCATAGTTTTCATATGATTAGCATACTTCCTTCACCGATCAAGTGAGTGTTTCAGATATCGTCGAGTCATTTCACATTGTTCAGTCTCGTGTAATTTTTGTGTATATCGATTTCAACTTTGTTGAACATTGATTCCATCTTAACATATTAGATTCGAGTTATTCTACAAACCAAACATTCCTCACATACCAAGGACTCATCCCCACCATCCATCTAAAAAGGAAATCAATGGTTGAGATTAAAAGCATTTTATTATTTCACCCATTTTTTATAATTTAAATATCTCTTAAACCGTTAATCGTTAAGCGAAAATAATTACACCATCGCAACGGGCATCTAATTATCTTTCTATAGACGAGCACTTTGATATACTTTCGAAAAAAAAAAAAAATCGTTTTTTCACGTTTTTTTTTCGTGGCCAGAAAAAAAAATCATATATGATATTGCATATCATATATGATATGTAATATCATATATGATATTACATATAATATCATATATGATATCATATATGATATGTAATATCATATATGATATTATATGTAATATCATATATGATTTTTTCGGTCACGAAAAAAAAATGTGAAAAAAACGGAAAAAAAAAAATTATCGAAAATATATCAATTAGCCTATCTATAGAAAGATAATTAAATGCTCGTCGTAACGGTATATTTTTTTTTCGCTTAACGATTAACGGTTTGAAAGATATTAATATTTGATAAAAAAAAGATGAAAGTGGGTTTTTTAAATTGTTGGGATTAATCTCATCCATTAGATCAAATAAAGATGGAGGGAAGATGGAGGGTGGAGATTAGTCCCTTAATATGTAAAAAAAGTTTGGTCCTCAAATGACTCAACATATTAATCGATTTTTTTTTTCTTCCAAAACATAACTACAGTATTAGTTTTGAGGCGTAAGATTCAAAATGACTTCAACATTGACATGGGCTGATGGGCCTAACTTGCCTTTGTGGTCTTGTAGATAAACTACATGGTAAATTAAAGCTCGTGTAGCTGAAGCCCATATTGAAGTATTGAGTAATTGAACTATTTTGTTATTATTGGGTTAAATATTTGTTTGGGCCAATCTGATAAACTTAGTGATTACTGGAACTTATTAAACGCCATACTATCGGTGTAATTTTCTTTAGTTCAACACTTGAAGTATCTCGCGATATTCCGGCATTACGAGTAGGGAGAAGTAGTAAAACCATTGTACAATTATGGTGGTTTAACATAGAGCCGTATATGAGAGTGTGCAAGATGTGCTACCGCACATGGCCTTAAAATCACTTCATATAGTGTTGCCTCAAAATTCATTTCCATAGTCAAAAAGTTAATGATATATGTAATTTTGTTCTCAATATTTGTTAAAACTTTAATTCACGTGGGCGAGAATACTGAAAAACTCATAAAAATTTAAGTTAGATCATTACAATATATGTTTAGTTGTCATGTTTAGTTATCATATAAGCAGCTTCACATAGGGCCTCCGCTTGCATAGATACGACACTGAACATCAACAGCATAGATGTAGTGATTTTCTATCAGGCGAGGGCAGAGACAGAACCATGATTTTGAGTTAAGTGAGTCGAACTTAACATAAGGATTATAGTAATAAAAATCGCTCAAAAAATGAATCCATGATTTTTTTTTTAACCCATGATTCAACTAAACACCACAATAATTATTAACCAAGCTAAATTAAAAAAGAATAAATTGACGAGTAAATTTATTTCAATGTCATATAAGTGGTTAAGCTATTACAAATTTCAGTAGGAATAATGGCGGGTTAATTGCAATAATAATTGAGAATTTAGCTCATAAGTAACCTAATGAATAAAGCAGGTTGATTAAAGATGACCTAACATTCAACAATCACTCTATTAGCTTCACTTCATGACGTGGCCCGAGGGTGTGTAGTCCAATTTTGACACATAAGGCTAAAGTTAATTGAAAAATGGAAGAAATATGTGAATCTTCGTGACTGTAATTTGCAATAACCTAACATTGTTCTTACGCTTGTCTCAGAAACGCATGGCATACAATTTTAGAAATAACTATTAGAAATAAATAAAAGGGATGTTATACAATTTTCACTAACTATGCAAAGTGTCGTCAGCACATTCTTAAGTTTATTATTGGTTCATGTTTTAGGCAAAAATACAATCTCTCAATAAATTATTATTATAGTCTTGGTAAGGATGGCATGCAACACCCCGCCCAAAGAAGCTACACTATGGAACCAAAATGAATGCGTGCGAAAGACTTTATCATTAAAATGGTTTGACAAAATTTGACAATTAAGAAAATACAAAATCTATATAAAGTGCCCCATCCAAAACTCAAATTACCCATCATTTACATACTAAAATCCAACATTCAACACTTTAAAACCTTATAAATCCTTCATTTCTAAGTAACAATCCTCGATTTATTATTTCGATCATAGTTTTTTCTTTCGTATTTTATTGCTATTGTCAAAACAAAAAAAAATTGCCTTCCCGCAACTAATTTTCCTGGTTCCGCCACTCTCGACAAACGGATATAATCAAAAAATACAATAGCATGCAAAAAAAAAAAAAAAAAAAAAAAAAAAAAAAAAAAATGAATGGAACCACAATAACCTTGTCAACAAATATGTCAAATTTCATAAGAGCTTAACGAAATGTGTAATCAAACGAATCATATAGGAAATGCCTCGCGAGCTCGAAGAATAGCATGCCGCATGCTTAGACCAAATAATCAAATACATATCATATCAAATTATACATGGGAGTTGTAGACTCCAGATGTATCGAAACAAATGTGTGATGAGGTGTTAGCACCACACAACCATCTACCAAATCAAATCAAATATTGCCAAGTGCATAATAGAGCACAGAAATACGAGGCGCCGTGGACTGATCACACCACCTCATATAGTGTTACACCATTGGTGCCTCAATGATGCGGCCATAGTTAATAGCTTGGGCATAAAAGAACCAAAGTGTACATATATTGTAGCAAAACAAACGTAAAGGCTAGTGATTTGCACACTCCCATTATTTATTGGGACACTCTTTTACATGCTTCAGTTAGTTGTACAAAACTCACACTTTGCTTTATCTGCTTGTACTGTGGAGTGTGCCAATCAATATATTGAGTGTGCCAATCAATTCCCAAACGTAAAAGGTCATGTCTAAACAAACGAACAAATTTCATATCATAGCAATGCCAAATGAAGCATAGGCCAAACAATTTTAAAGGGATTATAATGTAGTTATCAAATGGCTAGCAAACGAATATCAAGTCAAAAGATATGCATCAAATATAGTGATTTCAGAGGCGCAAAAATTGTGAATCGAATGGTATAGGAATCCTTAGTAAAAAGGATAGATATACGTACCAATAAGGAAATGCAAATGAAAACGAAAGAACCAACAAAACGTACAATTGACCAAACAAACACTTATCGAATAAAGTAACTGTACGTATCAATAATGAAAGAACCAAGGAAAAGCACTAATAGCCAAAATAAGTAGATATCAACGCAAATGAAAGAACTAGTGAATCATAAGAAATAGGAAAGTGATTAGCCACATGAAGTAATATCTATGCAAATGAAAGAACTAATGAATTACAAGAATGGTAAAGAGATCATGCCAATAATATGCCGATATGCGTACTAGTATGTTACGAAAAAAGAATGCTTGAAAGAAAGATTTTATATCCATTCAATAATCATTGCAAACGAAAGACCCAATGAATTGTACCAATAGCCAAAGGAAGCAAATATTGAACAAATAATATGTATCAAGATGCTATATGAGAATGACAAATTAAATATCCGTACCAATATGTTATGAAAAATAATACTTGAAAGAAAGATTAGATATCCTTAGAAATAATCAATGCAAACGGAAGAAACAATGAATTGTACTAATAGCCGGAAGAAGCTAATATCGAACAACAATATAATATATATCAAGAATGCTATATATATGAGATCGAGAGAATATCTGTACAAATAACCAATGCAAACAAAAGCAAATAGTTAGAGGTCAAGAATATCATTATTAACATGTTAAGAACAAAGAATCCTTAAACGGGATTTTAGATGTCTATATGAATAATCAATACGAACAAAAAAACCAACAAATCATACCAACAGCTAAAAGAAACGAATGTTGAAGAAACAATATGTATCTAAAATGCTGAAAGACAAAGGTATAACATCGGTACCATAACCAATCTTGACGCCAACAAAGTCCAAACTTATTTTCCACTCGAATGATCTACAATAATTAATCAACTACTACAGATTAATATAACAAGCGGACTATTTATTGTTTTAGTCGTTAACTTTATACTCATTTATTCAAGAACTGTTATTTCCCATTTCTGATTTAAAGGTGGAATATTATTGATGAATACTCAAACATAAGCCATGTTTCCATATTCTGCATCCCTTAGTTCAACATCAATTTTCTTTTATGAGTAAACTACACCGTTCGTCCTTGTGGTTTGCGTTGACCGCAGACCTTCGTCCTTTGACCAAAAAAATTGCACCGTTCGCCCTTAAGTCAGAAACGTTATGCACCGTTTATCCCTCCTTCTAACGGGGTGGACTAACGCTCGTTAACTTGTTTGCTTATGAGGGTATAATAGTCATTTTGCACTATAAGGACGAACGGTGCAAGGACGAACGGTGCAATTTTTCGCTTTTAGTCCATTTTTTAACGCTTTCTTCCGTTTTTTTACGTTTTCGCCCGTTTTCGTCACTTTTTTTACGTTTTCGCCTATTTTCGTCCGTTTTTTTTACGTTTTTATCCCGTTTTTTACGTTTCCATCCATTTTTTTTACGTTTTCACCAGTTTATTTTATGTTTTCATCCGGTTTTCACGTTTTCACATTTTTTTATGTTTTCGCCCGTTTATTTTACGTTTTCTTTCATTTTTTTACGTTTTCGTCTGTTTATTTTAAGTTTTCTTTCATTTTTTTACGTTTTCATTTTCAAAAATTTAATAAAAAAATCTATCAAAAAAAAAAAAAAACTTAATAAAAATAGTTTCAAAATGGCCTAATACCAAAATAAAGCATTATACTTGTCAAAAAAAGCTCTTCTGAGTAGCGTACTTAATTTTTTCCTTGTTTGTGGTTCAAAGTCGAGTATTTTGTCCATAAGTGAGTATTTTTGCATCCCCTCTTCCGGTTACCAGTCATTTCAAGTTTTTTGTTTAATAAAAATAAACACACAAACACAGCCATAAACACATTAACACAATCCATCACTGCCAAGCCTCACACCAACCACCACTGCCAAGTGTCACCCCCATCACCACCTCCATGACATCAGACGGCCACCCCCCATCACCAACTCCATTGTGTTTGTTGAGGCTGCGTATCACAAGAGAAGAAGAAGACAAAGTGGAGGCGCGTATATATCTTTTGGTAAAGGATTTAAGTGACTGCATGTTTCAGTAGGATTACAGTGGGTATGGTGGTCTTCGGTGATAGTGGAACGGTGGGTGTGGTGGTGGTGGTCTTCGGTGATAGTGGCGGCGGCTGTGGTGACGGTGGGAGGCGCGTGGAGGTGATACGGTGGGTGTGGTGGTGCGTGGTTAGCACGGGGGTGAAGGGTTTTATCCGATCTACAAAGTGGGACAAGAAAAAGGGTTGCCGAAAAATTATTCCGGCGACCGGAATCTGCTGCTGTGGCCGGAAGTGAGACCGGCGGTGGGGAGTAGCTGGAAAAGCTAAAACGCTCCAGAAAGAATGGGGATGTCCCGATCTATCAATTTGGCGAATAAAAAGTCTCGCCGGAAAATTCTCCGGTGACGGCGGTGCCGGAATCTGCTGGTGTTTGCTGGAAAATATGAAGATTCCGGTGGGTTTAGAGAGAGAAAGAGTGTGTGTGTGAGTTTAGTGTAAAAATGAAATAAATAAGTAATTAAATGGTTTATATATTAAAATGGATGTGAAATTACGAATATACCCTTATGGTTAACGAGCGTTAGTGGCCCCGTTGGATGGAGGGACAAACGGTGCATAACGTTTCTGACTTAAGGCCCAACGGTGCAATTTTTTTGGTCAAAGGACGAAGGACGTCGGTCAACGCAAACCACAAGGACGAACGGTGTAGTTTACTCTTCTTTTATTAAGCTCCACAACCAAGCCTTGGTAAAATATATCTTGTTAATTTCATACCGATCGATGGGCATGCTTATTATGTGTGTTATATACTTATATTTGTTTACAAAAGATAAATGAAAGTGACTATTACGTGTCTTTTTAGACGTCAATATGATCATCTTAATCCGAAAATGTTTGTTTAACGTAAACATATTTTGATGAATATGTGAGTGTCCTCTAATGGTATACCCTATCCTGCGGCTCGGGGACTACACCTCAGTACGTTGCACACTTACAAAAAGACTTGAAAAGCTCATTTGACGTAAAGCCTACTAGGCTACCGTAAAGGAATTCGCCAATACATAGGAGTTCAATCCTCAAAGCCCGACGCTTCGAAAGAGACATAGTCTTCGAGGAGATCAAGGCTCCATTACTAAAGACAAACAAAATATATGGTGGATCCCACACGGATAACGGTTGGCCTTTATTCCCGCTCGTACAAACAACTGCACATGGGCATGATCTCAAAGCTTATGCTCGAAGGCTACCTATTGGCTAAAGAAAAATGCTCCCTTTCAATCAATCCGACTGAGACATGTGGCAAAGCCTAGATCCTTTCTAAGGTTTGCCTATAAATGCCACCTCATATTATTCATTTTACTTATTTCATCACTCCATCTCAGTACTTTCTCTCATTAAATCATTACCTCATAATACGATGACTTATTCTCACACCAGAACCGGTTCGCAGGGTCATCCCCTGCTATCCGACTAGCCCAAGCGTGCTTTTTTGTCTTATTTCAGGTCACTATTACCTCTTGAAGTATATGGCTTATGTCATCAAGTAGGTTCTGATCATTAGATGTAATCCATTGTACGATCATCCCTCATAATACATTCATTGGTTTCAGTAAAAAAGGCTAATCTTTGTTGTGTAACATTTTTGTATGGGAAAATTTCACAAATACCCCAAAAGTACAAGGGTCTTTACCCTAAATAACCCACAAAATCTTGTTTTCCCCAAATACCCCAACGGGAGAAGGTCGCCTCAAAAATTTGGGCGGATGGTGTAATATAGTGACATGTGTCCCTATACATGCCCCCACATTGTACTTTCATGGTACAACTATTAAAGTGTACTTCTTGGGCGACTGGGACCCACATTTCTTGGGCGACTTGATTATTTTGTCTTTTTTCGAAAAGTTATGGTCTTTTTTTATTAATTAATAGTACAATAAACTTGGGCGACTGGGTCCCACTTATCTTTATTCTTGGGCGACTTGGTAGGTATGGAGTACACTTTTTAAAAATACACTTTTAAATAAACTTTTATACTTGATTTAACTTTTTAAAAATACACTTTTAAATACACTTTTAAATAATAGTACACTTTTATATAAATACACTTTTTAAAAATACACATTTAAATACACTTTTTAAAAACACACACACATAAACACTAAAATCAACCGATTCATCTTTCTGTTACACACAAAATCACTCATACGATCATCCCTTTGATCATACGATCATCCCTTTGATCGCTCCCTTTCATCTTTGAGGAATGCAACCCCTCGCCATACCTGCAACTCAAACCCAACTTGATACCATATTCTAATGGCTGACGCAAAGGTAACGGTTAGATCAAGATTAGATTACATTACAATAATTAGAGGGTTGTTGAATACTAATAGGGCAATCTTGTTTCGGGCCACTGTATTTGGGTCATGGTTAGACATCCCCCCCCCCCCCCCCCCTTTTCTGCTGATACCCATTTGCTAAATTATTTTTATCAAAATCAGGTTAGTGTTGATGAAAGTGAGGATTGCCCTTCCCTTAGTTTTAAAATAGGTGATAACGTGCTTGAATTTGGCCGTGAACAATTTTGTATGATAACTGGGTTTGTTTTTGGGCATGTCCCCAGTGAACATTTTATTAATGTTCATGGTTTACCACATAGCCCATTCTATGATAGATTGTTTCCTCAAAACAAATCCCGTAGGACTAAGAAAATAAAGGGTGAGCAGCTGTTTGCAATGTTGAAACCTGGTGAAGAATGGGATGCATTATCGGATGAGGATGCAGTTAGGGTGTGTTTGTTGGTCATTGCAACGAGTGTATTCATTGGGCGTGAATTAAGGTATTACATCCCGGACCATTTGTTGGCAATGGTTGAGGACTTTTCTATTTGGAATTCGTATCCGTGGGGGGGGGGGGGGGGGGGTATATGTGGGCACACTTGTACAAAAGAACGGTGAATGTTGTACAGAAGCATATCGCTGCCGAAGCCAAAAAGGCCGTAAAAAAATCCCCAAAGAAAGAGCAAACTTACAATTTGTATGGCTTTGTATGGGCAGTCAAGGTGAGAAATGCTTAAAATATCTAGTCATTGATATTTAAATTGTTGTGTACGATTCCTTATAACATATTTAGTTTAAGATTAACTGTTGTTTACAAGCAAATTTTTTTTTTAATCTGTGTAACTTAGCCTATTACATAACCTTATGTGTCAAAAACATGACCTGAATGAGTAAATACCCTTGATTATCACAATTTCATATCATTAAGGGAGTGTTTGGATTAGTGGTTTTGACCACTGTATCTGTGTTCCATATCACAATTTCACACTTTTTATTTGAATGATGTTAATGTCGGTTTTCTAGTGTGATTTATGGAATTCAAAACTGCATACATAAAAAATGGTCATAAATACAAAAATCAATGTTGATGAAGAATGAAGTAGTGAGCATGGTTAACTTTGGATATTAATGGTTGTAGTGCCTCGTGGGAGGTTTTAGGTTGGTCAATGTTGATGAAGAATGAAGTAGTAAGCTTCATTTCGATTTTTGCCTTTGTACTGTTCATATGCTAGTTAACTGCTTATTTGTATTGTTTTATGCTTATTTGGTACTTCTTAGTTATAGTGTTGATTAATATTGCATCCTTGTTCTGTGGATTTCTTTGAGTCCATTTTCTTCATGAAAACTGCCATGGTAGTGTAATTTGGAATCTTAGGTATTTGTTTTATTGGTTGATGTTTATGTGCCCATTTCAGTTTGAAATATCATTATCTCTGCTCATGTTTACATTTCATGGTCCAAATCTGCTATTGCATGTGAAAATCACCAAATCAGTAAAGTTAAGGAGTGTTTGGGTTTATTGGTTAATCTATGTTAATGGTTGTATGTGTGGTTGTTCTTGTTTTATGTAGCACACATTATGATCTAATATCCTAGTGAAACCATAAAAACAAGTGCCACTTTGAGAAAAAGTCAAAATAAGCCTTTGATTTCATTTCAGCTTAACTGAATGGATTTTGGATGTGCATGATCATTCAATTTGGTTCATTTGTGCTTAGCTGAGCTTAATTTAGTTTCTTTGCAGCTTGTAACATCAATTTCAATCCATAGGATCAGTTCAAAGTTCACAATAGTCAACTTAGCTTACTTCTTTCAAAAGTCAAATTTGCATTTGTGAAGAAAAATCATTTATTGCAAGAATTTTAGAGAATTTTGTGTTAGGTTTCAGGCCTTGAAATTTTCAGGACTTGTAGACCCCCAGCTAAACTTCAAAATCCCATGATTACTGTATTTTTGTAATTTTTTCTGTGCATCCCACAGCTCCCCAAACCGACCTGCAGGGGGAGGCACCTCCCCTGCACCACCACCTCAGTTATGATTCGCATCTTGAGCACCTAGGTTATGCGACTCTGTCTCTTAATAGTAGCTATTGTAAGATTTGAGCTTGTGTTGAGGTTCTGCGTTTAATTCATCTCACTGCCTTAGTTTAGTCAACACTACATTTCATTGTTTGAATCTGTTCCAGTGGTATTCAGTTAATATGTTATTGATCAATTGACTTTTAAATCAGTTTGGTAGCTTATTTGGGTAAGAGGTTTAGTTAAATTTAGCTTACAACTCAGAACTTAGTATAATTGCATCAGTTAGGGACTGTTTGGATCATCTTGTTTAAGTGTTAATTTGTTGATTGAGATCTGTGTTATCTGCATAATTAGAGCCCTTTAGGCATATTTAGGATCATACAAACATAGAATTAGTAGGCCTTATTGAAGTAAGTTAAAGTTCGTTCGTAAATCATTTGTCTGCTTACATTCTCCATAGTTAGAATCTGCCACTTGCTGTTTTGCTTCATTGGATGATGGTGTATAAGATTTTTGAGTATTTACATCATCAATAAACATCCAGAATTAGATTTAAGGCATCTAAATTCATATTGGTCAAACCTTAGGTTCAACATAAAGTCAACTTCGAACTTAACTCTGTCCAAACAGACCTAATCTCAGGCCATTTCTGTGGCTTGATTTGGCTTAGCATTGAATGTTCTTTGTTTTTCTCAGTAGTCAGTAGTGTAGGGTATCATAATCTGCATTTAGGATTTTGACAATTGCTTATTAGGTAGCTTATAAATTAGCTGCAAGTAGGTAGTTTCACCCTGCATTTCTGTTTGAGCTTGTTTCCTGCTAAGAGCTTATCTAGCTTAACCTGTGAGTTTTTCTTGTTTTTATAAGTTGTTTAGTGCTTATTTTATCTGTTTGAATCTTCTGTGATCATTAAGTGATTATTTGGATACCAACTGCTTATCACTCTAGTGCTTATCCATTCTGTTTTGGTCCATACCTGTGCTTTTGAGTTCATATTGGTTTCAACTCTGTTCATTTGCGCTTTAATAAGTCAAAAATACACTTGGTCAAAGTTGGGGTCAATTTGGTCAAGGAGTGCTTATGAATAAGCACTCCAAATAAGCAGTTTTCAAGCTTATAAGCACTTTTCTAGCTTATTTTTCTTTCAAAATTTTTGCTTAATGTTTTGTTAGGTTTGCGTTAATGCTTATTTAGGTTTGCCTTAACGCTTTTTTTTTTTGTGGCCTTGATCCTTTTTTCAGATATGGATTTTGGAAACATTCCCTAATAGCATGCAATGGTGGAGCAAAGATTCTAAAAAAATCCCACGTGGTCTAGCATGGTCAAGATTTAAAACCTTTGAAAAGAAACACTACCAGATGCTATTTGATCCGGTAAACAAACCCTGTATAAACCCGCTCATTTGTTATGTATATTTCTTTATATTGCCTTTAATTTGTATTCATACCTTATTTTATCATGTAGGCTTTTAAACCAATAAAGCAATGGATTCCAAGAAACGATGAGGCATTCCGTCCATGGTACATTCGTAGCATGGAATATATCCGAGGACTAAAGCTGCAAGTTACACTTGTTCAAGCAACAAACATGTCGGTTGAGCCAGTGACAGTTGTACAACCTGATGTTGATGGTGATGCTGATGAATGTTACGTTAACATGCCCAACGATTCTAGTAATGCTGATGATGATGCTGCAACAGAGATTGGTACACAAGTTGATGTAAACATTGATGACCATGGTGGAGAAGGAAATGAAAGTGGTGCAGGCGTTGGTGGGAGTGTAGATGCTACTGGAGATGGTGGTGGATCAGTATTGTTTCAAGAGGATTGTATTCATCATGAGATTGGGCAAACATGCCCAAGAACTGATATTTCTGATGGTTATGTTGAAACTGTTTCTGGCAAGGACGAAGTGGGACCGAATGAACATCATGTTGAGGGTGAAACAGTCGACAAGGATGAAGTGGGTCCTAATGAACATCATGTACAGGATGAATTGTCACAAAGGTTGGATAGAGATCAAATTGAAAGCGAGCTTAAGTCTATTAAGTCTACAGTAGGAGGCATTGAAGAACGTGTTGGAGACGTTGATGTCTCAAACCTATTAGTACAGCTAGATATTGTTAAAAAAAGGATCGGGGTGCTTGAGGATGTGTTAGGAGTGATATTTGAACAAAATTCGGTAGTCTGTGATGACAAGTCCCAAGATGTGCATGCCGACACACCAACTTTGGAAGTCTGTGATGAAAAGTCCGAAGATGTGCATGCCGACACAACTGGTTTAGAAGTCCGTGATGAAAAGACCCAAGATGTTGTATGTGACAATAAGGTATGACTACGAATTATATTTAATTCCTTTTCTTTATAGTAGCGTAATTGGTATGAATAACGCTTGTGTGCAATTTATTGTCTCCTTATCTTTGTATTTCAGACTATTCTCCCAGATGTGGATGGCGACACATCAAATAAGCCTAGTGTTGTTCAAGATGATGATCATAAGTTGTTTTATACGGATACAGAAGCGTTTCAAGGACCAATGACACAACTTATGAAAGCCACGTTCCAATCGTCTACTGATCGTTGTACCGAGTTTATGCAAGTTGACACTAACAGTAGGTGTGATTTTTTTTCCTTACCGAATTTGAATGCTGCCTTCTCCGAATTTGAACTAACACCTCATGAAGTAAGTATTTATTTACAATATTACCAAATTTATTTACTATTGTATTATATTGTTTTTCTCATATTGAGACTATTTTGTTTTTCATTTCGTAATTTTTTTAGGATACAAAGGATGGGTCAGAATTGGAACCTACAACCGCTAGTACACAACAACAACCGGCTGAGGACATAGTTGAAACAGGACATTATGTATGTATTTATATTATTTAATTAACTAAAATACATTCCATTGCATGGTATTTATTTAGAATATTACTTCATTTATAAGCGGCTGTGATTATTTTATTTATTCTCTAGGATTTGATGGATATGGATGTTGATAAAAACGAAAGTGAGGATGTTGAAAAGGAGGGGGTTGAAATGAGAGAAGCAAGAGATAAGGAGGACGGCATTGAAAAGGAGGGGGTTGAAATGAGAGAAGCAACGACTAAGGAGGACGGCATTGAAAAGGAGGGGGCTGGGAATGTGGGTGAGGAACCAGGAGAACCACAAGGGGATGGTGGAAATGGTGGTGACAATGCATACGAAGTTATTTACATTGAAGTGGATGTTGACAAGCATACCAGTCAGGTAATTTTATTGTTAAATGAGTACCATTGAAAACGATTGTATAGTCTTCACACTCGCTAGATTCTTTACAGCAAATACTTTATTTATTTGTTGATTATATTGTAAATTATTTCAGGCACAACATATGTCGTCGTCTGACATCAACGTTGTACTAGTTAATGATGTAAGATCTATCTTCAACCGATTGAAACGAAAGAGGAACCCAGGCAAATTTAACAGGTCCCCTTATACATCACCTCCAGACACTACTCCAAGAGTCTTGAGAAGGCTTTCACAAAGAATTAATCGTGAAAACATATCCCCTCCTGATTTCGGTGAAGCTTTGCAACTACCACCATTGGAACCATTTGTAGAGGTATATACAAGTTTAATTGCCTTGGTCACTTTTATAGCTCATTAAAACTATTGCCTTGGTCACTTTTATAGGAAAAGTCAAAATTGCATACAAATCCCACAACAGCTTAACTGTTGAAATTTTGGGGAGTCAAAAACTTTAAATTGAATTAAAAGTAGTTTATGGTGGTTAATTTAGGGTCAAGTCATTTAGGGATAGCATAATTTATTCAATCATCTAGGATGAACCAAATCTAAAATTAGTCAACTTTACTAAAAATTCTAAAGAGTCAAAATTCACCATTTGACGACATGTCCCATTATGAGTGCATGCTTACCACTTTCGGCTGTGGTCACTGCCACAAGCACCAAATGGATAATAAAATCGTCAAGCTATTACCTAGCAGAGCTTGTTAGTGATGGAGGCTTGTTTAAGATAGTTTAGAGTATAGGTAGCAGTTTTAACAGATTTAATTATAAATGCGTAAATGTTGTATGTATCAGCTCATCTCTAACGGGTCAAAATGGATTAAGTCAGAAATTCATTTATCTAATGTGGAAATAGGATAGTAAGTGTTGGCTGGTGACCCACACTAAAAAGTTACCATTTCACCGCCTCTAACTTAGATAGCTATCAGTTCAAATCTTGTAATGGATTGTTGCTTCGTGATATAGATTGAGAGGTACTCGTGAAAGTTTTATGGAAAGGGGGCTATATAGAAGTTGTGTGGTGATGCCATGTAGTTCTTTCCACTTTATGCGGTTTACATTATTCCTTGTCGCTTTTGCAAACATACAAACATATCGTGTTAGGAGATCTGGATTTTTGGTAAGATAGAAATGCTGTAAATAAGTCACGTTTGTCATGTTATAAGGGAAACTATTGTAATACATGTGAAACAACTGTTTTAGTAACTTTATCAGCAAGAAGACCGATGAATTGATACTAAATTATAGAAATAGACTCTTACTAATAATACATGAATTGACGTTCGGGACCATCCTATGCTTTACTTTTTTAATCAGTTACCTGGATACGTGATCATGTATACTTCACACACCAATAATTAGAATAAGATTAAATAGGTTCTAAGTGGTATAAACGTGAAGTATATTTGAATTACAATAAACTTTGGCCTAAAAACATCACGTTCAGAGAATTTTATGAAAATTCACCATTTGATATAGTTGTCCCATTATGATTGCATGCTGAGCACCCAGACTGCTTATTTGCTATATTATGTCATCATTTCATCATTAGTATGGTAATGTGATATTCATGTATTCATTTTCAGAACCTGGTAAGATATGCGAGGGGGAGGAAACAGAAAAGCAATTGTATTGTACCGCCTTCGATAAAAAAATTTCTTGAGAACGGCATTGATATTAAGTTCATTTTCCCTTGGGGTAACGAAGACACGTTTGCTGATATCCATTTTTGGAAATCTCTATTAGCTTTAGATGATTGCAGCGATGGATGGCTTCGTGACGAGGTACGTAAATTTTGTATGTACATTGTTTGATATGTTATTCACTGAAGATGGCTTATTGGGCAATTGCCGGTTTTTTTTAAAAAATAGCACATAGACGTATGGGTTGACTTGATGTGGACATTCCGAACACATGATGCTGATTGGGCAATTGCCGGTTCTTTTTTCAGTCCACAAGTCATGGACAACAGCATACGAAGCTATTGGGCGAATGGTTGTAAATATCCAGTGGCTTGGTCTGATGTGGAAAAGGTCTTAATAATTTTATGTTTTTAGCATTTTTTTTATTTCTAATTTTAATTCCTATATTCTTACTACTGTAAACTGTTTTAATGCTAAAATGTAGGTTCTATTTCCAATTAATGAGCCCGGTTCTCACTGGGCGACGGGGGAGCTTCATATACGTACAGGTGTTATAACACTATACGACACGCTTCCTAAATATTCTAGAAGAAGAGAATGGTGGAAGAAGACCATGCCACAGGCATTTGCAAATAATTTGGCTAATTATCTTAAAGAACAAGGAGTATTGGATGCAAAAGGAATAGATGTTGACGGTTATGAGATAACCTGGAAAGAGTGCAAGGATGTCCCAAGACAAGGATGTTTATACGGTGACTGCGGAGTATGGGTATGTATAATCCTTTATCATTTGGCGAATAATATGTCATTAGAATTGGCCAACCCTACACTAGCAGCTATAGCCTATCGTGAGCGAATGGCGGACTACTTCTGGAAATACAAGGTGCAATATTCCCCATAGTAAACTTGTAAGATATGAATGTAACATGATATTATTGTGGATAATGTGGATGTTGTTTAGTTATTTAATGGTAGATTACCAGTTATTATCATATAAGTTACAAAGTTGTTTATTTCCAAAAGCATACATATCATAACATTGAAAACATGACTTGAGTTCATGAGAATCATTAAACCTACTCTAACAAACACAACACAATGAAAAGGATTACAGCTACCAAACCTAACATTAACATAATTATTTCATGAACTTTTGTCTTAGCCTTCACTTCCTTCATCTCTTTTTCGAACATTGCAATCAGTTGTTGTATTGAATCTTCCGAGTTCGCCACAAAACTTCCTTGTTGATTTATTAGTGACTTTTTCTCTTCATGCTCTCGCCAAAACAAGTCTTTGTAGTATTGTGACGGGAGCTCGGGGTCTAAAAAACCATAAACCTTACATATATTCGCCGGACATGCTTTGTACCTTCTTCCTGGGTTTTTTTGTGACCAAGAAACTTTGACAGTTAGTGGATAAGGAGGCCGACAGTTGCAATGCGTCATGTTAGCGACATCTTGGAATTGGTACTGATTCCTATTGTATGACCTACTAGAAGAGGAAGACATGAATGCTTTTCCTGAATTGTTTTCCTACAATGAAAAGGAAATCTGGGAAAGTACTTATATTCAAAAAGAAGTATCCTTAAATACAAAGTACATGATATGGTTTATGATAGTAAATGAACAAGTACAAACGGTAGCTAATTCAATTAACCCTTTTTGGGCGACCTACTAGAGTATTATAATGCCATTTTACATAAACATTCCTTACAAGAGTGCTGTGAAACTGTTTTAAAAGCAATGTCACCAAAATCTTTCCAACACGACTTCATATCCAATGACGTGTTTCAAAGTTGCTTTTGTCCATACCTAAAAAAATAAAAATTTAAAAAAAATAAAAAAAATAAAAACAATATTAGATTACATAAAGTATATGAATGATATTAATATACAATTACATAAAGTTGGTAACTTGGGCGACTTGGAGTAAAATTGAGTTGTATTAATGTAAATGTACCAGTTAGGCTAAAAAGTACAATTTTTTTAAATGTACAAGTACATAAGGTGGGTAACCTGGGCGACTTGAAAGTTGACCAAGTTTATGGTCTTTGGGCGACTTTGTAACTAGACACGTTTAAGTACAATGACATAAATGAACAAGTACATAATGCGGTTTCATACAATTTAATTCCCTAATGTTCTAATGTATATTGATAACCAAATAAAAACTGAAACTTAATGCATTAGCAAATAGTTCATGTTTGTTTTCTGGAAATTAAAAAAAATATAGTAAAAATGAGTAATGAAGACACGTCTAAGTTTAAGGTGGTTTTAGTACATCCAGGGTCGAAGCATGCTGTTAAACTACCTAAAGACATCAGTTACAATAACCTTGTGGCCTACATCAAGAAAAAGGTGGACGCTGCCAAGGCGATAGGAACTTGTGATGTAAAGTTGTTTTACAAGGATGGTTCCATGTCATTGGACATTGTTGACGATGATGATGTCCAATATTTCATACATGATGTTTGTTCTAAAAACGACCAGACTCAGAAAGTTAGTATGTGTGCAGCAAAGTACAACCACCAAAAGAGCATCAAACAAGGGAAAATCAGTGTTGCAGGAACCTGTGATAGAATAGGCGAGTAGAACCGTGTTGTTGGATATGAGTGGAAATCGCAAACGTAAGACAGGTACTAAAAGAGAGGTAATAGTCGAACCGACAACAGATGTGTACGAGGACTATTTTCAGAACGGAAGAATTTACCAGGATTGGGATGAGTTGAGTTGGATGGGTGAGGCATCTAATGATGTCATCGGGCAACCGTCCAACAACCTTTACCAGGGTAATTTGTTTTGGGGTGTTCAACCTTCATATCCTAGCATTGGGCAAACCTCGAACAACCTTTACCAGGGTGATTTGTTTTGGGGTGGCCAACAGTCATATCCTAGCATCGGCCAAACCTCGAACAACCTTTACCAGGGTGATGCGTTATGGGGTGGTCAACCATCCAATACCGCCATCAACTTAAATTCCTACCCGGAATCATCTAATGCGTATCATTTAGATGATTTCTAGTTTTATGTTTAATTATTATGTGCTAAACTTTATGGCATATTGTTTTTATTTGTGAACGATATTATGTGTAATGCCTTATGTGCAAAACTGTTTGGCATATTGTCATAGGTAGTAGCAAATGATAACGTGTACCTGAACAAGTGGAACAACTTCCCATGAAACCATGTCCACTTCGTATGCGAAATCGTGTTGAAGCTTAAAGAATGCTGGAAAAAAAAAAGTGACCATCATTATAATTAAAACGAAACAAACGATAAACGTTAAAAACATGTGGCATAATATAGTTTATAGTAATACATAAAACCAAGTACCCGAATTACAAAAAATGTTGTCAGCCCGACAACCCTACCAACTATTCACTTTGTGTTTGAAATAGAAGTCAGCCATATGCTCACGGTAAGCAAGAGTAGCCTGAACCGGATTATCCACTGCCAACGACTTTCCATATGCCAAGCGATATAACCATATGCATACCCAAATACCGCAATCACCAAACAAGCCTCCTTGTGATGGAATGTTGTGTGCATTCTTGAATGTGATGGCATAATTGGCAGGATTTATACGTTTCTTTTCAAACACTTTGGCTTGTTCTAAAACAATCGGAAGTCCAGCCTGTAGGCAAAAGGAAACATGTTAAAGAAAAATAAACAAGATTACACCAGAAAATTAAGTATTTAAAAATTATAGGATAAAAAGAATAAAAAAAAACAATAATTAACCAGAAAATAAACCAGATTACAAGAAAATAAACAAGATTACACTAAAATAAACAAGATTACACTAAAAATTAAGTATTTAAAAACAAGATTACAAGAAAATAAACAAGATTACACTAAAATATAAACATAAATTCAGTATTTAAAAATTAAAAAAAATATATATATTATAATAAGCCATATATACAAGTATAAGCTATATAAAATAATAGGATAACAATAACTTCATTTCATACATAATCCTAGTACAAAAGATAAGAGACATTACATAACTACCCAACTACAATGGTAGACAACCTATTGACTTCATAAGACCCTATTACAAAAGATACTAAACATAACTGACCAGAAGGCTAAAGACTAGCGACATGACCGTACGACCCTATTACAAAAGATACTAAACATGACAAGATGCCTATTACAAAAGATACTAAACATGACCATACAGTAACAGATTACGTAGACCATAATCCGTTCGATCAACATGAGTTTGGAGAATAGCTGATTCACAATAGGGGGCAATGTAAAAGGAACCACCATCTCCTTCAATTCCCAGACTGACAAAGGTACCAAAAGCTATGTTGTGAATTCCAAGAGTCGTAGCAAATCCTTCCGGGTTCTGAACCTCAAGTATGGGGTCATTGTTAGGATTGAAACCAATTAATTTAAATTTACAAGGAGTGGGTATGTTAAGTAGACACTGAAAAGATGCAATGCTTCCACCAGCAATCGTTATCAGCCAAATCACAAAAACGTAGAAGTCATCATAAATTATGTTTCCAGAAAGAACAATGTTGTCTCTTAAGTTAGACAGAAAGAATGGTTTGGGAAGATTCACTAACAACTCATCTGGTATGTATAGCTCTTGGAAACGGTGGGTAACCAAGTCGAACGACACCATCATGTAGTTTTTGTATATACTACCATCATTAGAATAAAATTTCTCATATCCACACCAGAAGATATGGCCACCAACGACACATTGACTTGCCTTTTTTAGTCTAATTGACTGACGAGGCAAAAATTGAGTTTCTAAAGTGTTCCATTCTCTAGAAGAAAATGAGAAAAGCAAGACAGACCATTCATGTTCTTTAGGATTGAAAGGATATGCAATCTTTAGAAAAATTGGGTCAAGGTTGTCAGGCCTTACCCCAAAAGCCAATAGTCACTTTTCAAATTCTTGGGATTGTGTAGCATAAGGCACATATGCTGTAACCGACCTTCTGATCAATGGGTTCCACACAACAGCCAAGAAGTCAGATACAATTGGACCATGAGAAAATCCCAATACTCCATGGGAGTAACCAACAGGTATCATATCAGAATAAGACAGGTTTGTAGGCACATTTGTGCGAGATAAATTTTGATCTAAAAAACACATGTACCCTTTATACCTTTGCCGATAGCACAACACAAGAGATGGAACATTTGGAACCTTTACACCGTAACTAGCTGTGAAGTGCAAAGTGTCTATATGAGCCTTCCAACTCTTGGAGACAGTTCGACATTGAAGTAATTGTTTGATAGGAAGCCTTCTAACAATGTTCATCTGAACTTCAACCGGAATGTTATCAGACATGATGGAAATTTTGGGCTGATGAAAGAAATTTTTTGACTGGTGTGGTTGTAGAACAATGGGGAGAGGAAGAGTATATATATTGCAAAAACATTTACTACAAACCTAACCACATAAACCTAAGTTATTGTTGCTTTGTACTTAATTGTACTTGTGAGAAATATTTTAAGACTAGATTTACACATTTAGGGGTTGACTTTGTTGACAAGAAGGTCATATGTACTAAAAAGCCTATGTAATTTATGGTTTTTGTACTTAAATTATAGTTTCAAAGAGTATTTTTATCACATGGTATTTTTAGCAAATGTATTTTCAGCACATGTATACTAATAACAATGTATTTTTATCAAATGTATTTTTCAAACAATATAGAGGTTGATCTTTAAGAACAAGTATTTTTAGAAAAATTATTAATTACCTTTAAACATGCACGCATATTCACATACCAAGGACGCTGCTCTTGTTCATCGTTAGAACCCCTTTTTTTTTCTTGCTGATGAGCACTGTCATAAAACGTTACAATCCCTGTCCTGATTTCGAACTGTGCTAGAAACCAATGTTTTTCTTTTTCGTTGATAGGCAAAAAAACCTGCTCAACATCGGCCCATGAAATTTGGTACTTATCTCCGTTAGCATACCATATTGGAATTGACTCTTGCAAAAGTAGTTGAACAAAGTAATCAGTAACCATAGCCCAATCTGCGTCATCAGGTCTGAAGTGCAGCATGTACTTGACCCATAGATCAATATGCTGTCAACATAACCGCCAAACATAGTTCATGAGACAAGAAGAAATGAAAAACTATTGATGTACATAAAATAACAGTAATTTGTTTAACATTTACCTCATCCATCAGCCATCCTTTTTTCCACGGATCTAAACAAACTAAGGTTTCCCAAAACCTCCGATCCACACGTACTGGTTCCTTTGACCATGGAAAGATACAACGTAGGGGACCCGACTTTCCAATGAATTCGTCGTACTCATTATAAATATTTACTTTGTCGATAGCTTTGTTCAAACGACCAAGATTCTACAAACACATGGTCGCTACATTAGGAAAAATAACATTACATGTCACTTGTATGATGATTCAAAAAAAAAAATTAAAATAAGTTCATACCTCCACCCAAGGTTTAACATCTTTTAAAAAGCGAGTCATATCTGGATCCCGACATCCAATAGGAGGTGTTCGTTTTTTTTCAGCTTCTAAGAAATTTGGGGACCAGTAATACAATGACTCTGAACCATCTTTCTGAGTTCTCTTTTCGGGTTTAGCTTGGTCTGCCTTTGCCCTTTTCCAGTGTTCTGATTTATGAAATGCAAGAATACTTTTTTTTCTCTCCTTAGCTTCTTTCAACAACTTTTCTCTTTCCACCCTGCGTTCAATCTCCTGTAGCAACGCGTTCATAAACAAATTTTCCTTAGCTTTTAATTCTTCAACCTTCCACCTTTCTTCCTCTTGATTCCTCAACATTAATTCCTCTTGTAAAAGATACTCCTGAGAAAAAAAATGTATGTGCTGATAAATGGTAAAAAACATATGTTGTCATATTACTGGGACAAGCACATTACCTGTACAATATCATCATCTGAGTCGACATCTATCTGGGCTGAACAACTATTAGAAATCAGAGTGTCAACCGTTCCAAAGAATTCACGATTCAGTTGTTCTCGGAATTCAGGGCTCAGATGAGAAAATGATCGGCTAAAGTCCAATGTCTCCTGTATATGGTTACCAGAATAAATAAAACAAGTAATTGTTTAGGAAAAAAGGAAAATTAAGCTATCGAAAAACAAAATGATACCCGATATCCGCAAGTTCGTTCACATGCAAGAACCTACAAAGTATATTTAAAAACATATAATTAGACATTCATTTGTAACATGCATTATACTACTTTATAGCGCAAATCACCTGAATAATAGACTCAAGCTTAAAAACCCGAGAATTCAACTCCTGAATCACACGATCCTTAAGGCCGATTTCTGTAATAAGACTACTGGCGTCAATCCTAGGAACAAGTGGTAAATACTGTATTTCTGTCCTCCTACGTTTCCGGGCTGCTTCCAACTTCTGTAAAAACACATCGTATTCATCTGGTGCTCTACGTTTACGAGTCTTTGGTATGTACCCCATCATAAACTCCTGAGATTGGATATACCAATCGGACTGCTGCTCCAATAATGTGGCTTTCAAATCAAAATGTATCTTCGAGTCCTACAAATATCATCAGCCCGAGAAAATCAAGGCAAGCTAGATTAATGGAAGATAAAAAGATTTCAAAGACCAACATATATAAAAATTTACCTCGCCAAATAGTAATCCATAATCCGATTTTGTAAAAACTTCTTTCTTTGACCAGGCTACACCCCTTGGTATGACATCTGGGTCTTTCTTCCACCAATTATTGCTTCTTTCAAATGACTCAAGAATCCATATCTATGAAATTAAATACTATGTTAGTCTATCACATATAATCCAAAAAATGAAAACTCATACGATCATAAGAAATAAATAAAACAATAACCTTGAAAGCCCAAACAAATCCAGTTAGTGTATATGTTGGAACATACTTACGAGATGCTTCTAGGCCTTTAAGGTGTGTCCACCTATGTTTGGATACAACATTCAGTAGCTGGTTGTACAATTGCCTCCAAATGTGCTCCCCCCATGGAAACAAATTCCATGTTTCAAGGTCTTCAACCAAACGTAGGAGTTTATCATCCACTTGTTTATCCAACAACCGACCCATAAAAACGACCTCTAACGCTAACAGTAGACACACACGGACTGCGTCTTCATCAGATAAAGTACCGAATAACTCTTCATCCTCAATAACACCAATAAGATCTAAGTTTGAAAGTCTTTCCCCATTTTTTTTGGAAATACCCTAGCCTTAAATTTTATATCCCCTGAACTATATAACTGAGGCCTAACAAACTTACCAAAACGAAACCCTGTGATTAAACAAAACTCGGGACGACCAAAATGTAGACTACGACCGTCGACATGATATATGAGGGGCATGTCAAAGTGTGCATCATCTACATAACCTTGTTTTTGTAGTATATAATCTACCATATGTGATTCATGGTCAAAAAAGAAAATATCCAACCATCGTCCAAAACATGTAGACCTAAATAAATTCCGCCGTTTTTCATTCAACTTTTCTCTAATTAAGGAAAAGTATTTCAGTTTACTCCTAACAATGACTTTCGCTTCATAGTCCTTTTAAGAAAAAAAAAATAAAATAAAATCATCTTAGACTGTAAGAAACAGGAACATCTTACACGTAACACAACACTTATAACATACTTAACTATTTAAAAATGTTAAGTATACAATAGAGCACAATAAGCACAAGAAATACGCACCAAATAAGCAATAAGCAATCCAAACACCAAACAGTCCACAATAAGTTGAGGTGACAAGCTGTCTAAAAAGCTAAGGTTCACCCTCTAGGTCCCACAATACCCACAGAAACAACCTCTAATACATTTGGACAGATTTAACCAAACACCCCTTTATTAGACTATGAATGTGCTTTTTGAAGCAAATTGGATGTTTAGACCATGAGACTGAAACATAAGCTTGTACAATGAACAAAGATTACTATAATACTAAGAAAGGTTTACCAATTAGCATTTGCCGATTAACTATTCCTTATGTTATATACCTATTCCTTATGTTATTTACCAAGTCGGTGAAAAGTTTACTCCTAACGATCACCTTGCTTTCACAAACATTTGCCGATTAACTATTCCTTATGTTATTTACCAACTAAGTTATAAGTTTTTAAAAAGAATTTACAAGTATGTGCGCACTACCAGTGTATTCAAATCTTCGCAATAACAATCATAAGTAAGTAGCCAAAACAGTTGCCCGAGTAGTTTGAACCTGATCGGGAGTACAAACTATTTCCCGTCGTGTATAAGCAGGATGTATATAGTCCGAGGCCCGATATCTTAGCACAACTCTACCGGGTTAAGTCAACCGACCATCTATGGTTCAAGCTCCCCCGGCCTTGTTACCAAAAATGGTTCCCATAGAAAAGCCGGTTACCACCGGAACCAGCTACTACTTAGATCATCATCACAAAGACAAACACAAAGGTTTGCAAAGCAACAAAACTTGACAATTCTTTCTAAAAACTGTAGGCATATAACATCTCCCAAAAAAAATTTAATCATACTTAGGTATATTAAAAAGAGATCTAGCATCAAATAAACCTAAATCCACCAGTTTACACTAATAAAAACTCACAAAAGCAACAATAAACATACAAATTTACACTAACAGATACTAACAAATAACCTAAATCTGTCAGAAATTGACACAATAAATCCATGAAAGGCATCAATAAACCTAAATCCAACTTTTTTATAATTGCTTACCCAAACCCTAAATTAGCGTAACCCTAAGTCAATTGGATTATTACTTACCCTACCCACAAAAAATAAATAAAACTATCTTAGACTTTAAGTAAAAGGAATATGATACAAATTTTCATCTTACACGTAACACAACACTTATAACATACTGAACTATTTAAATTCGGTTATAAAATATGATACAAATGTTAAGTCTACAATAGAGTGTAAGTAACAGGAATCGTCTAGAATGAGATAATGAAGGACCATGGCATGCCATGAACAATACACGGTATCATTATCGCAATCAACACGTTTGAATTATAAGGGCAGATATATGTTACGTCGCACATGTGTTCCATTCCTTTGTTATTTTGGCACCGTCTAGTACCCTTTGTGAGCTTGATCTTTACCACACGCTTTGGCTATTTAAGAGCGAAAACATGTGACTATTGATCTCACCCACAAAGGGTACTAGACGGTGTTCAAACTAACCAATGTAACCCGTCTACAACGTTACATACATCTCCCCCTGATAATTGAGCATGTTCTTACGAAACATTTGTATAGACATTGTTTGATATAGCTCACTTAAATGTCCATAACATACATATTAATTATGTATATTCAATGACATTACATGAGCATCGTAAATTTTAAATTTCTACTGAAACATGTAATCACAATAATCAATTTATTTCAATTAAGAGCATCTGATTATCAGCTTCATATGGCTATCGATTAACACTCATACTCTCATTAAGAGAACACTTGTTTTTATAGTTTACTTAACCTGTTCCAAACACTCCCTAATGTGGACCTGTTTTGTCATTAAAGAACCAATCCTAAAATCTAAGTGAACTAAAATAAGCAATAAACAACAATTACGGCTACATAAAACAGATTATGCAAATGGTCCAAGCCTTATAAAACATGGTTAATTGGAACACGAAACAGATTATGCAAATGGTCCAAATCTAACTGAAGTAAAATAAACAATAAAATGTAGAATTTCGTACTAACTTACCATATAAGCAATAAACAACAACCTCTAATACACTTGGACAGATTTAACCAAACACCCCTTTATTAGACTATGAATGTGCTTTTTGAAGCAAATTGGATGTTTAGACCATGAGACTGAAACATAAGCTTGTACAATGAACAAAGATTACTATAATACTAAGAAAGGTTTACCAATTAGCATTTGCCGATTAACTATTCCTTATGTTATATACCTATTCCTTATGTTATTTACCAAGTCGGTGAAAAGTTTACTCCTAACGATCACCTTGCTTTCATAAACATTTACCGATTAACTATTCCTTATGTTATTTACCAACTAAGTTATAAGTTTTTAAAAAGAATTTACAAGTATGTGCGCACTACCAATGTATTCAAATCTTCGCAATAACAATCATAAGTAAGTAGCCAAAACAGTTGCCCGAGTAGTTTGAACCTGATCGGGAGTACAAACTATTTCCCGCCGTGTATAAGCAGGATGTATATAGTCCGAGGCCCGATATCTTAGCACAACTCTACCGGGTTAAGTCAACCGACCATCTATGGTTCAAGCTCCCCCGGCCTTGTTACCAAAAATGGTTCCCATAGAAAAGCCGGTTACCACCGGAACCAGCTACTACTTAGATCGTCATCACAAAGACAAACACAAAGGTTTGCAAAGCAACAAAACTTGACAATTCTTTCTAAAAACTGTAGGCATCTAACATCTCCCAAAAAAAATTTAATCATACTTAGGTATATTAAAAAGAGATCTAGCATCAAATAAACCTAAATCCACCAGTTTACACTAATAAAAACTCACAAAAGCAACAATAAACATACAAATTTACACTAACAGATACTAACAAATAACCTAAATCTGTCAGAAAGGCATCAATAAACCTAAATCCAACTTTTTTATAATTGCTTACCCAAACCCTAAATTAGCGTAACCCTAAGTCAATTGGATTATTACTTACCCTACCCAATAAAATCTAACTGAAGTAAAATAAACAATAAAATATAGAATTTCGTACTAACTTACCATATAAGCAATAAACAACAATTATGGCTACATAAAACAGATTATGCAAAATGGTCCAAATCTAAGTGAACTAAAATGTACAACCAGACGTTAATTATAACACGAAACAACTTACCCTATAAAACATTGTTTTTTTAAAACTTAGATCTGCTGGTGTCTAACTTGGGCGGATAGGGTGTATATGGAAAACTAATGTTACATCTGCTGGTGTATAACTTGGGCTTCGAAATAATGTTAGATCTGCTGGTGGTGGTGGTGCCTACCCTTCGATAATGTTAGATCTGATGGTGTCGAGTTGGTGCCTACCCTTCGATAATGTTAGATCTGTGGTGGTGGTGCCTACCCTTCGAACTAATGTAAAATGATGTTAGATCTGATGGTGTCGAAGTATTAAAAGTGTTTGTAAAATGATGGTGTCGAAGATCTGATGGTGTGGAACTAATGTAAAATGATGTTAGATCTGTGGTATAAGTATTAAAAGTAGGGAAAGTGTTAAAATGATATTTGAGGATAAGAAAATTAAAAGTATTAAAAGTGTGTGTGGTATAAGTGTGTGTGGTAGTAAGTGTATAAGAAAAATAAAAAGTATAAACTTAATAATGTTGTATAAAAAGTTAGAAAATAAAATACATGTAATTTGGTAAATAAAGTATTGTAAAAGTGTACTCCATACCTACCAAGTCGCCCAAGAATAAAGATAAGTGGGACCCAGTCGCCCAAGTTTATTGTACTATTAATTAATAAAAAAAGACCATAAATTTTCGGAAAAAGACAAAATAATCAAGTCGCCCAAGAAATGTGGGTCCCAGTCGCCCAAGAAGTACACCTTAATAGTTGTACCATGAAGGTACAATGTGGGGGCATGTATAGGGGACACATGTCACTACATTGCACCATCCGCCCAAATTTTGGAGGCGACCTTCTCCCGTTGGGGTATTTGGGGAAAACACCTTTGGGGTATTTGTGGAAAATTCCCTTTTTGTATACTTAAGGAGCTTTTATACGAAATATCAAAAAGTTAATTTGGAAGACAACGCCTTTTTCAACTAATACAATTTGGCGTTTTAAGGCTTGTATCTAACGAGGATGTAAGCCTAGCGCTGCCGCGGGAGTTTTAAATACAAAATTATTGTAAATTTTTTTTTTTTTTTTTTTTTTTTTTTTTTTTTTTTTTTTTTTTTTTTTTGCGGAAAGTGTCCTAACGTTAGCGTTTCGTTGCGAAATTAGTGATCAAGGATTGACTTTGCAACGGGAGTATAACATAAAGGACCAATGACCGACTTTGCAACGGATGTATAACATGAAGGACTAATTATGTAAATTATGTGAAGACTAAATTTGCAACGAACCTCTGAGATGAAGGACCAAGTGCGCATGGATTTTTTTAAAAAAATGTTAAAGATAATGGTCGTTAGTTACTTAACGTCAAGTTAGTGATCAAGGACTGACTTTGCAATGGATGTATAACATGAAGGATCAATTATGTAAATTATGTAAGGACTAAATTTGAAATGAACCTCTGATATGAAAGACCAAGTGTGTGCGGAGTTTTTTTTTAAAATACTAAAAATAACGGTCGTTATTTAATGACCATTAAGTAACTAACGACTGTTAGTACTGTACATTTCACTATTTGGTATGAGTGCTTTACACTGTAGCACTATAGTGTTCCTTAGCTACAGTAGTACACAATCCGCCTTTTGTTATCTACTATCTATATAAAACAAGGTTTTCTTAGCTAATCTCCTCTCCAAAATTCTTCTAAACCTGTCACGTGGCATTTCCCCTATCCAACGGTCCAGGTTAATTTCATTTGTCAAACAAGTCAATGGAAGCATTAATTGTGCGGAATACCTATTCCCCTTTTCATTTTTACAATTGATAACAAAAAAAAAAAAAAAAACACACACACACATCTCTCATTCATCCCACCTTCAAACATAAACCCTAATAATAATAGTGACAATCAAAATCGGATCTCACCAACAATCATTATCCAGATCCAAACAAATTAAATCACCAGAAAGATCCATAAAAAACACAACATCAAAATGATATGATCACAACCAATCTATAGCCGATCCAAAAAACACAAACACGATCTTAATTTCACTTTTTTTCATCTTCTGGATGAAATCGAATAGTCATTTGATTTTATATTCACGTATCTGAATCTTCGATTCAATTGGGTATACTCTGAATTTCATTATTTTTTGACTTGCGTTAATTTATAAAATCAATTTAGCTTTGCTATTTTTTCATTGTATAGTAACTAAATGTTTTTTGTTGTTTGATCTTTTTGTTTTTAATGTTCATGTTTATTTTTGTTTATGAATAATTCCATCCAGTAATTTAGAAATAATCATTTAAAAACTTTATTTCATTTGCAATCAATTAACCATATTTAATTTTTAGATTAAATGTTTATTTTCAAAAAGATTCAAAAAAAGACCAATCCATAAATTTTGTAACAAAAAATGCAGAAGTTTTTTGTAAATTGCCTAAATTACAGCTATGATTTAATTTTTCAAAAACTGAAATATCATTTTCTTAATTGTAGTATAATTTTAATCAAATTTGAATACACTACAAAATCTAATCACATTTGACCAGTGATCACTTTTATGCTTTTTTGAGTGGTATCTCAATGAATCTCATAAGGAGCTCATGAGTGAAGAACATTCTTCTAATGCAAATTTTGGAATATTACAGAGCTCATGAGTATTTTGCAACTGAAATTTAACTGTATCATTTGGTTGTCATTCCAGTTAAAGATGCTATCTTGCAGCTGGGTGAGTCATGTCTGAGAAAAAGCTTCTGGTGTCATTTTTTGTTGGTGTCAATCGAAAGACCTCCAGGTTTTGGCGAAAACAATGTTTATCTAAAGATTTAACATTATTGAACGTATGATTATGTATTTGCTAATATGGTAATATTTGTTCTTACTATGCGATCCATCAAGCAAATGGATCTCATTAATTAATAGTAATTTGTTCTTGCTTCTCTCAACAAATGTAATTATTTATCTTTTTTCACTGATTCGTGTTTAGTTTGTGTTTAATTTAAGGTGTTTTGATTAAAAATTGGCTGGAAAACATTAGGCGTTTTGATTAATTTATTGTTCTGACCTACCAAGTTATGTACAATATTAAACATTGAAACTGTATTTTTTTTTCAGGTAATAGGCCAATATTGGAGCACATTTTTGCAGCAGAAAGCTTCAAAACCGTTGATGAGTGATTTCGAATAGGTAGCCATAGTTTTTTCTTTTCTTTTCCAGTGAGTTTTGTGTTTGGTTGATTCATTAGGATCATGTGCAAATTCATGTATTTATATGGCTTATTTGGAGTAGTACATAAATAAATATCATATGTGACATTGATTCTGGTTTGTGTGTGACAATTTATCGTCGTTAATGCAATCTGTTGGTGTGAGCAAAAAGGTATTCCAAATGATGGATTATGATGTTCATAAGCAGTGGATTAATTTTAATATAAGAATGTTTATAATGATAGTTTAATCAAGTTCCGTGTTTCTGTTTTCAGATTTGACAAAGGAATAACCGAGTTTGCTGAAGAAAAATCCCAAAGGTGGTATTCAAGTGAAAACCAGGTCAGTGGTTTACTAATGTGTCTGATAAGGAAACATCTTGGAAATAGAACAACTGACGTAACTAACAATCTTAAATTAGGAATGGTGGTTTGGTCAACTGGTATTGGAACTCGTCCGGTTATTATGGATTTCAGGAAGCAAACAGGACAGGTTCCAATTTGAATCATTTTCAGTAAACACATCATGTTACAGTATAATTTGTTAACAATAACTAATTTTCTGTTTTGGTTTAAAGGGAAACAGACGATTTATGGTAACCGATCTATGGCTTAGAGTAGAAGGATTACTGAATGTGTATGCTCTTGGTGATTGTGCTACCATATATCAATGCAGAGTAATGGTATGTTTATACTTTTGATTTTTAAAGAGGCTTTTAAAAAGTTTCGTTATGAAAATTCTGATATCTTAATTATAATTAAAATACAGGTTGATATCTTAGCAATATTTAGCAAAGCAGACAAGAACAAAAATGGAAAGCAGATTAATGATATAATAAAGAGGTATCCTCAAATTGCGTTCCACTTGAAGAGTAAAAAGCTCAAGAACTTTGTCCAGTAGTAAGCAATCCCTAACACCTTATGGATTACTTAGCTTTGTTGAGGCCAGTTGTTGTTTGCTTAATAGGATTATTTTTTGGCACTTAATGGTGTACCAAACACCCTGTTATATTTTTTTAAATAACATTAATATGAACTTATATGGTAAGTTTTAACTTTGTATCCAAACCAAACCCGTAGACATACCTATAACTATCATAAGAAAGATTTAAATTACGTCACTAATAAAGTTAAAAGATGTCCATAACCTGTCAAATTAAGATCATGGCCTGTTTAATTAGAAAATATTTTGAAGCTGGCAATAGTATGTATAGTTGGAGCAATAGGTTATATAGGTGTTATTTAAAAGGTATCTAAAACTAGGCAATATGTTGTATAGTTGGAGCAATAGAAATGGCTGTAAGTTGATTAATCCTATGCTATTTATGCTTTCCCTTAATCATCTAAATACATTAAGATATGTCTTAGGCTGCGTTATTTATGTTTGTGTTAATCTGTTCATTGACATATCTGAGATAATAACTGCTGCCCATTGATAAGAAGACTACCTAGAGGAGCAAAACTTTAGTGATTGATATTGAGCGATGGAAAAAGGTATTTGCTTCATGTGACATTATTTCTAACTAAGTAAGATAGTTTAACAATACAGATTTCATTTTTTGTTAATTTGACAGGCTGTTGCATGCACTGATGGCATGATCAGTTGTATATTGCTAGCATGTAAAACTGAAACAGAAGTGTGATTTGTCTTTCAAATTGATTGCTATAGTTGTAGTTAAAGCCTCTTATTCTTTGGTTTGCTGTTAGAGGTTGTGACAAATCCGTTCTTTTGTTTATATTAGAGGATGCAAGAAAGAAGTTGCAGTAGCGCAAAGACTACACAAGCCGGATACTCAACACAACTTTGGCTATAAATAACAACGTACTCGCCGAAATGGAGATGCCAAATGCTTGCTTGGCAACATTACCCACGGTATGATTTTGATTGTTTGATTTTCCTCACATTTACGTTAATATGCCGACTATTATAAAAATAGCTATCCCTTTTCTGTTCGGAACTACCCAAAATGGCACCCGCTGATTGCGCCAAATTGACCCAGTTTGACATATCATTGTTATTGCCTACCTGATAATGTAGGTCACAAGGGATCGAGCATTGCGAACTAGGGACTAGGTTATGTATTCTTTCCTCATTTTGATTCACAAGGTCACTTTTTTAAGATATTTCCAACTTTAGATTAAGAGTTAACTATTTCTTTATATTCATTTGGGACCATGAAAAGCGTAAAGTAATATGACTGTCACATTTGCTTGATTACATGCTAAACAAATTATTAACACTACTACATATAATAATAATAGTAACAATCTGTTCTTATAAGCTATAATGTTTATAAGTTTGTTAAATAATTTTTGAAGACCCATGTATGGTCTCTTGCAATTATAAGCCATGATGGTTGAAAAAGTTAATAACTTAAATGTATATGCAATTAATGTTAAACACATTACATCAAACACCTCATTCTATTTTGTTGTGGTGTTAATAGGGTTACAAGGAGAAGATTGTGGACATTAGGGAAGATAATATTACGTAAAAGAAGAGCTGGGAAACTGCCAGGCGACACCACTTTTATTTTGAAGTCGTGGTGGCAATCACATACCAAATGACCGTATGATACGGTGAGCTAAAATTTTCAGCTTTTGACTTATTAGACCCGTTGTAGTAGAAATATCCAAATAAACCATTTAAAGGTAAATTGATTGAAATTGTCATCTCTAAGTTACTAAAGCTGCATTCTTAGACGGTATCATTAGAAAATATAAATTTTATCCTTATAAATGTTAATGTAATACTTATGGCATTATGATAGAATTTATGAATTTAAAGAACAAGTGTTGCTTTCTTACGTTTCTATTCCTCTTATCGATGAAGTTATGTTATTATCTTAAAAATGTTTTCAGTGATATTTGTTTTATGTTTGTTTGCAGGTTGTATTCAATAGTAAGTTCCAGAAGAAAAAAAAAGTATTGGTTTGTAATCATGTTCTCTGAAAAAATAAAGGTTATACTTAATTTTTTGTTAAACCATTAGATTGCTAACTCTTATTGCTTACAGATTGGTTAAAGTATTTTGAAGGCATAAACAAGTTTGTAATTCAATACCATATAGTCTTTATAGTTTTTAAATTAAATTTTGTAATGTTAATAATCACAAATAGTATGTCGAGGCCTGAGGTTGTTTGGGAGAAAACATGGAAGCTTTTAGCCGAAGATGTGGAACAAATAGAAAGGAAAAAAAGAAACCATCCAGGTATTAAATAAAATTACTTTTCATGTAACATATATTTCATTTTGGTATAACAATCTACTTAATCTAAATTCAAAATTATTCTCCTTTTATAGGTCTTCAACTAACAGATGAACAACGGTATAATATATGTTTAGCATATATTGAGCATAAGCTACTTAGGAGTTCGAGAAGTCTCAAGTATATCGTCAACATGCCTTATCCAACAACATGAAACTCTTCACATATGATGCCAATGCTGAACTAATCAATGAATATGGTGCACAAGAATACAAAGTAGCATATGATTTGTTCCATCAACGCAACATTAGTCTCGATGACGAATAAGTTTCTTTATGTTTGATGTTCTTTTAATTTTTATTATCAAAACTTTGGTTGTCTTTCGTACGTTTAACTATTGTCTATTATAAATGTCTTATAATAATTTGGCGTGTTCGCATTTTTTCAAGCCATGGTTGTTAATTTTTAAACGGTACTATAAAGCAATGGGATCCGATAATACAATAAACATTTGATGTACGAATTTTGATTATGAAACGTTATACAACATTACGCCGAAATTTTATATTATATGCAATTAACATCGTACTAAATGATATACAAGAAAAAAGTTGGTTGCAATCTACATTGTTAATGTATTATAAAAACATTTGTACTATCTTTATTTTCTTTAAAAAAAATTCTTAAAACTATCCGGCCATCGGCCGGGCCTGGAAGCTAGTATTGTTATAATACCATGTAGTTTCGTTTTAAAGAGTAAACGAGTTTTAAGACTCCATCTCGAAACTAATAAACATATTTCATGACCACAAATATCATGTCCATGATACTTTAGGTATCTTATACGCAATAATAGTTTTCTTGGCATGAAATTCTAGCATATAATTAACGAATATTATCCAAAGAAGAAATCTTTACGAGTAAGGCTCAGGGTTTACCTTCAAACAAAATGAGGAATGATCGAAAGTAGACTCATATGCAAACTCGAAGAGACACTCAAAACTAGAACTGTACCAATGTGACCCCAACTCCCGATCTTTATATCCAGCGAAACCAAAACCCGAACCAATACTTTTCTTTTTTCAACACGAACATGCACTTAACCTGACACGTCACTCGAACTCAAGTACCCTCAAACGCGAATACAATTATAAGATGATTTAATAAAAAAGCGAGGAAATACCACATGTTAACATGACACATCAAACAAATCTCGACAATAATTATATAAATATGTAGTTACACTATATCTATATCTATACTACTTATAATGGAGGGATGCCCCTCTCTCCTATTTGAGTATAAGATTTCATAAATTAGAATTTAAGTAAATATTAGTTGTAAAACATAATGTACAACTATGTAAAACACAATTGAATTTAAGCAAATACTATTCTTACATACATACAATTAATATACCCCATTATCAATTAATACAAAATGTAAAGCACAATGTAAAAATGCGTATCCACAAAATTCCAGATTGATATTATCTTATAAATCCATTATTACCAATCATAATGTCATGTTAGACGCTTCTCATATAAAGAGTTCTATTGAAAAAATAATTAGCATCCAAACCCAAAATGACCCACCATCAAAAGTAATATTGAAGCTTCCAAAACATAAATCTGAAATCCAGCAGCCCAAAACAAAATAACATTTGTTCGTCGAAAAATTTAGTTATAAGGTACCCGCCGTCGCATCGTGCGAATACCATGCTAGTAATTAAGTAGGGTTTTTTTAACTTGTGCCCTAAAGGCACAAGTTATGCACACCAAAAAGCATATAAAAGTATTTAGAGACCTGCTTAAAAGCATGTAACAATTTATTTTTGTGTGAATTCTTATATATTTTTTCGTGAATCTCATAATACTTTTTGATGCTTAAAGGCACATATTACAAAAACCCATTCAAGAAATAGCACTACGCCATGCGGTGCCAAATTGACTATAATCATAGCAAAAACCATGCGGCAAACAGTTGGAGAATTTAATGTTATAAAACATTATTTTCTTTTAAAAATTGTAAAAGGTTTAGTTCATGAGTAATATTTAACGAGAATGGCAGCAACCGGCCGCGTTGCGGCCGGGCGGGGTTTTTTTCAACCCATTTACGCATATATTGAAACATGACTTATGTCATACTCCGTAACTCATTCAACTATTTATGCATATATGAACCATAGCTAATGCATTGCTTGCATTAATTTAATTTTGTAATAATTCTTCAGAAAGAAAAAAGTATGGTCATTTTAAGATATTCCTTTATTATCAAATGAATTGTTGATGACATTTTAAAGCAATATAGGAACAGTTGACTGGAAAGTCTAAGCATAGTTTTTCATACAGTGATAGATGTCAAAAGGAAAAGTTATAATGAAATATGTATCATCCAAGTCCTTCCAGAAACCAACATAGTGATGAAGTTTATTAACTTCGTTCTAGTCGAGCCATTTCGTAAATGTTGTAAATCTCTTTAGTGAATTTTTCGATATGTGCCAATTGCATCATAGTCAAAGTCTTTCATCACTTGATCATAGACAAATTCTTTCATAACCTGTTCAATGTGCAAGCCCCGCAACTAATCTTTTAATCCACCTTCAAAGACAAACATAAGAACAAATAGTATGCTTGTGATGATAGAAACTTAAAAAGTAAATGTTAACTCAAGAGAAAACTGAAAAAGACAATTGATGGTTCCATGTACAAAACAAAAATGTTTCGCTGACAAAAGTCGCTATGCCCATGTCTAACGTAAAGCTGTGAGGAACTCCAATATGTCGTCAGTTGGGTTATGTTAGAAATAGATCTTTTGTTCTTGATAAGGTAGAAATAGGTCTGCTACACGAAAACACTATAAACCAATATCGAATATATAGTTACAAGTATTAACAAAGCTTTAACCGGAAAAGAACTATTTATCATTCGTTTTATAAGGATATCAAATAAGCTAAGAGAGAAAGACCCTCTTACTAATCTGATATAATCAGCTAAGAGTCTAAGACAAACAAACATAACTACTCTGATATAATACTTTATACGCAATGCATAAGTCTATCAAATAATCTAAGAATCTAAGACAAACGCCCCCTGAGTAATCTGATATAATACTTGCTATGCAATTCTAACTAAAACATTTATGAAATTTGGCAGTACAGGACACACTTTTAGAGAAAATTGTTAGTAATATATGGTTTCAGACAGCAGGTCAGATGCCTTTCAAAAAAAAAAAAAAAAAGCAGATGGGTGGGAAGGGCAACAAGCACCAAAGCATGTGTTCATACCAAAAGAGAAAATTGTTAGTAATATATGGTTTCTGACGTTATTTTAGAGTTTTTTCGGGGGAGGACTTAATCTGATTAGAAACACTTACAGGCTTGCAAGATACAAAAGCACAAAATCCGACCCACTTTCTATTTAAAAAAACAAACCGTGCGATAATCAACGATATTAAACAACGGCCTGCCGCAACTTAACTCCCCCTCTTCACCTCTGCAATCTGATAAAAAGAAGCTGAAACTGTTGGACTGCTTGCATTTGACCCAAAGCCGCGGAAGTCATCGTCTGCAAATAAAGCAAAATTTCAACTTACTTAAGCCCGAAAATGGTCTTTAAAACTAAAGCTATGCAATCACACATTTTCATCGTCACAACATTGTGATAGTTGGCTCAAAAGTACTATTAAAAAGTAAAGACCATTAGTTAGACGTTGGGATAGGTTTAAAGTTCTCTAAAAGTCAAAAGAACACTTTGAACATTACCATATGAAAAAGAAATAAGAACTGCAATCTTCTAGCCATCTAAGTGGGAACGTACTACGAATGCCAAACTTTGGTTGAACGTGCTGAATTTGCTAATATTGGTGAAAATGAACCTGATGACAGGTTAATAAAAGTTATTGCAGATTGTAAATGTATTTTTGAAATAATGTACTCGCTAACCTTTTTGTGTCTTGCAATCTCTTCATCCTCGAGATCACGCTGCTGATTTGTCGATCTCATGAATTCCGCTTGGAATCTATGCTACAGCAAAGTCATTTCGGAATGACCACATTCAAGCGGCAATAAATAAATAAATAAATATACTCATAATACACGAACCCGGTTACGATGGTACTAATAGATTCTCTTGCCTTGGGACATGGACTGTCTGTGTTCGTCGTTTCCAACCGAACTGCTAATACCGCCTGTGACAACATCAGATTTTGGAAGGAATTAGTGTAACCCAAACCCTCATCGATATCTTCTATGCAGTAATCTAGTTATATAACACTTGATTAGTCGGCTTACGTCTAGTGGCTGAACTTGTTAAGTGTTCACCTGAAAATAGTTGCTTCATATATTTCGGGCATTATTGTTGTGTAGGATAAGCTTAACTACGTCGACGGTATTGCGGCCTTCCTCCTCTAGGTTGTCATTTTAGCTTCTCCTCATACCAAAAGAGGGCACCGCAATGGGAAAAAGCCTGATCACAATCTGCTAGATAGGTGTACTCTAACGGAGGCCCTATATATATTTAAAAAAATGATTAACTGAATATGAATCAGTGACTAATTATAGCCGCGACAATTATGTATAGCGCAGTTGCACAATTTAAAAGGACGTGAAAAAAGGAAATAATATATTTGATTAAGTTAATACGCGGTAGTGAGTAAATATAACCTTAGCACATTATCCGTAACATATTATGAATTAGTGCTTGCATTACCTCGTGCAATTGAACGTGTGTCTCCAGTATTGTGGGGTGGAACAACTTGCCATTTGTTGTGTATTTGCACCTAGAATGGTAGGTGTGTGTAGGACAACCCGTCGTTTTCTGTCGATTAGCACCTGCAATGATCGCGGCCATTACTGGATTAGTATTAGGTATTCCAAAGCAATTGATCGGTATAATCCAAGTGTGAGAATCCAATGTCCCTTACATCCTTTGATAAATGATTTTCAAGAAAATTCGCAGATTTTCCAACATCAGTTTCCTGAAACATAAGTATCATCCATAAGAACAAAACATAAAAAAATCAACAATAGCTTAATAACAAAAGAACGATGGACAATAAAGTTGTATTCGAACCTTGAGAGTTTCCACAGACGAAGCCATAAGTTGAATCTGTGTTAATGACTTGTAGAACACCAATTTCGACTGCCATATGAATATCTAAAGTTCTAAACCCTATATTCATAATCAAGATAGAACTTACATGAAACATACCTGTCCCAACTTCTCCATTAGCCTTAAATCACAGCAACCCCCTTATAAATGTCTGTGCAAGTCTCGTCAAAATTACTACAGCCACAAACAAAAGGAGATCAACCCCAATAACTTACAATATTTGACCTTGAACACAAAGACCAAATAATAAGCAAATTTACTATAATCCTTGGCAAGAATGAAACACAAACCTCGTTTTCATCTGATGTGGGCAGCAACATACCTTTTTGATACACAAATCTCCTAGTAATCTTCCTGCACCAAATACATCTAAAAGTCAAAACCCTGACTTTCTCTCCATGATAAACAGTTACTGAATCGCCTACCTTTTTTTATTTACAAAAAATAAAGAAACCACTTCAAGCAAACCCTAACCCACCACTATCTCACACCTCATCCGATCATCCTCAAGACGAAGGAACTGATGTCGATGTGAGATGAAAATCACTACAACGAAAACCCCAAGATCAAAAAACACATTCTGAACCATGGTGGATTGAGAGAGAGAGACGGTTTGAGAGATAGAGAGGAGGGTGGGGAGAAGCTGGATGATTCTTCTAGAGGAATGTATTAGATTATAGATTATAGATTATATTAAACCCATATTTGGATATTTCGTAGTGTTTGGACCTTTTGCGATGGATCAATGGTAGCCCAGAATTTTTGGCGGGAAAAGCCCACCGCAAAACGACAACGTTTTTGATGACTTTTAATATATTGTATAATTATATTACAAAATTGACTATTTTAAATTTCAAAGTTAACTAATTTTTTAATTTTAAATCCAAAACAAACATCTTATATATTGCTCTGTAATTTAAGAACTTTTCTAAACATTATTAGAAAATTATTTAATATGGGCTATAATTTCCTCATTAAATTTTTGATTTATATAGCTAGTTGATGAAGGGTAATTTTATATATTTCATACTAGCTTATAGACCCGTGACATCCACGGGTTTTTAGAAGAGATTATGCAAAAGAAAAAATGAAAGCGTGTCCAAAGAATTAGTAAAAATACGCGTAATCAAACAAATAATGTATTTGAAAGAATAGTAACTAATAAGCCAATGATATGAAATAGTACAATGGCTGAGAAAATTAATGTAATAAAAGTCATGGATTGTGATATATGATTTTGATCTTCTAATGTATAATTGTCCATTATATGAAAGAGCTACATATAATTGTCCATGTGTGAAACCAAGACGTTGGAGATACAAACCATCATTCTACTCCTCAATTAGCCATCATTCTATAACTTTAGCTGCAAAATATTTTAATTCATAGTAACAAACTTGTAATCAATGATGTATAAGTTCAGTGATCAATTTCACAAGAAAATCACTTATTATTTAAAACACTTCAATAATCCTCGCAATAACTTGATGTTTGAACCACTATAACGCTTACCAAAAGCGGTTCAATACGTAGAATGTACAAAACAAATCAAACCATCTAAATATGTTCATGATCACATGTCAGTTTTTGTGATTTGTTTTTGTTGATGTTGAAAACTTGTAACTGTTCTTGTTGCTCAATATTAGTGAACATTTCTTGTTCTCTAGCAACATCAACTAATTGATGTTGTTGTGCCTCGAATAACTGATGTTGATGCTAAGCATACCATGTCTATGTAATTAACTTGGTAAAAAATTCCAACTATAATACTAAAACATGTGAACCTTGTCTAATAGCAAAACTAATATACATAGGTCATCAGACTGTAGCCTTATTCCGACTTTTCTATATGAATACAATCCTCCTTAAAAGGAACAATTTTTAGAAATAGTCTAAGAAATTTACATCACTGATATGATCCTTCTTTACTTTATTACTAAAATCAGTAATATAGGTTATTAGAAGAGGAACCACCAACCTTGTCAATTCAAAGTTGCATCAAACCATCTTCATTATTCTATTCAAAAGAACCTTTATTAGCTGCCACAAAACTGACTTCAATTTGCCACTTGGTTTCTTCATCACCAGTTCCAGAATTTTCAATAGTTGAAGAACATTTCATGGAGATGGAAACCTGAAAAATACATTTGCCTTTGTAATGGATAAAAACACTATATATTTACTTTTACTATTACAAAAGAAGTTATGAGCGAATTCACAATAGTAACGCCATGTCATAACAGATATTGCATCACATGATGTTTTTATTATAAGGTCTCTATTAACATATATCTCTATTATAAGCTAAAATCCTTACAAATACATCAATCGAAAAGTGAGTAAATAAGATATAAAATTGAATTTTGCATTTTATAGACTAGTTAATATAATATTTAGTAAAAAACAACAGGCTACGTTGTTAAACCCCACTTAAACCAACCCTTTTGATACAGATTATTTTTCAAGGAAGCCCCAATTGCTGAAATCTAACGCAACCTCGCATTTTTCATCCAAACAACTATTGAAATGAAGCTCAAAGCAAGAGTGGTTTAGCTTACAAATTAATGGCATCATGTTTTTGAGCATCCATGTAGGCATTATTGTAATAGCGTCGTAAAGTTCTGATATATTTACCGGGTTAAAACCCTTTACCCAAAAGAAGAATTCATGAGATTGAGTTAATTCTCTCCATTGACATGTTCTTTGACTAATATATGCATAATAAATTCAATTAATTGAATGTTAGCTGCGAATGAGTTATTAGCTTCTATAAAGATGTTAAGTGTTATCCTTCAAGATATCATATTTTAACTTTTAAGTTAAGAGTCGGAAATGGCCATTCGCTTCCTGGCCTTTATGATTTGGCACATTGTCATGAAGGGATCATAACACCTTATAATATCCCTATATTAGTGAAATAAGAGTTTTGAGACAGGGGCTACATAATTTTAATACCTTATTGCGAGATGCAGATCTACCATATTATAGTGCAAGGGTGTCACCCTAAGGTATAAGGTCTTGGCACACTGTAAGTCTCGACAATAGTGGACTCATTTTCAAAGTAATGATGACTGTGCATAGATTTGTTTATCATGCCTTGAACCTACCTGCATTTCATTTGTTGTGGCATGTCGTTTATCCACAACATGTTCAGTTCTTGCAAACCTTTAAATACTTAATATAGGTAAAAAGTTGTGTGTTGAGGAATAATTGAGGCAACATTCTCATTCTAACTGACTCCATCTTGCATTTAGTAAAAGCACAAATTTTGGATATAATTTCACCCGAATATATATTTTGGAATGAGGCATTCTCATAAAAGGCAAAATTATAAGAACATCATAGAATAGCAAAACATAGGCTTCTAGAATTCAGCTCCAAGAAAGGCAGTTGAGTTACGAAGCCTAATAGAAAGTACAATGAGAAAGTACCTTTGACATATGCAAGAATCAACAATATTTCCATTAACATACTTAAAAATAAGACTACCTCATTTTTTACTCTATCGTGAAGCAACCCAATGAGGATGTCCCTCTCATATAGGTAGTCAGTCGAGTTCAATAGTCTTTGCATTTGTACCGTATACTTTGCCAACCTCAACAAACCATGAGAATCAATAAGACATTATGCGGTCTGATTATTTATTCGTTGTATCTTTATTTAATTTAAATACTTAATATAGGTAAAAAATTGTGTGTTGAGGAATAATTGAGGCAACGTTCTCATTCTAACTGACTCCATCTTGCATTTAGTAAAAGCTCAAATTTTGGATATAATTTCACCCGAATATATATTGTGGAATGAGGCATTCTCATAAAAGGCAAAATTATAAGAACATCATAGAATAGCTAAGCATAGGCTTCTAGAATTTAGCTCCAAGAAAGGCAGTTGAGTTACGAAGCCTAATAGAAAGTACAATGAGAAAGTACCTTTGACATATGCAAGAATCAACAATATTTCCATTAACATACTTAAAAATCAGGCTACCTCATTTTTTACTCTATCGTGAAGCAACCCAATGAGGATGTCCCTCTCAAAGTCCATCTTAACCACCTCTAAAAGAATATATGCATGAATTTGTTGAAAGATAATAATGGGTTTTGTTTCTTGACATCTATCATCATCTTCCATGTACACACAACTATAGTTAGTCATGTAGTCACACCAAAGCAAAAAAAAGTTGATCTACTTTGCACTTACCTTGTTGATGGCATGTTCGCCAATCTTTCATTAAAGCAACCTCAACAACATGTCCATGTTCTTCAAAAGTAGGCCAAATATGAGAGAAAGTATGTAAAATGTATATCAACGTTACTGAAAACATTTAATAATAGCAAAATCCACATAGAGTCATGTTTCAATCATAAACATCCATATTCATAACAACAATGCAATAACGCGGGGGGGGGGGGGGGGGGGGGGTGTTGTAAATAACTTATATAGACCAACCTGCTTTGTTTTTTGAATTTATTCTTACTATAATAAGCATATAGGTACTTAGGTAGTCAGTCGAGTTCAATAGTCTTTGCATTTGTACCGTATACTTTGCCATCCTCTAAATCAAGCCTTTACCAAAAAGGATATAACCATGGCCCATTGACCATGGTTATATCTAATATATAACATATCAGATAAGTGCAACCCCAAAGAATCAGCTTTAAAAATATAGGTCAAATGTGACAAATGTGTCAACAAAAGTGTATGTGCAATGTATAAAACCTAAACGACCAATCTTGCCAAGTCCATTTCCTTCGCTCAACTAATTAATCATTTATTTTAGTATCACATGAAAGAAATATGTCAAATCAATTTACAGTAGCAAAGAAAAACTATAAAAAATCGCAGCTGCTCTTTATCGAATACCTCATAAGAAGTGTCATCTGGTATTTAAGTGAAATTACACTTACCTAATCATGACATCCATTGTTGATCATTACGAATATGCCATCATCATTTTGAGCATGTAAGAACCTGTGTACGTGTATAGTTGTATAATTAGTGTGCATTATTTATATTTCATAATCAGTACGAAACATGCCATCATCATTCTGCCATTGCTGATCATTACGAAACATAGCTTTATTGACATTTAATCAAACAATTAGTGTGCATTATTTATATTTCATAATCAGTAAATATGATGTTTACCAGTAATCATCTTGACGTTTACACCTAGCTTTAGACCTCAGTGAATGGTCTCGGCACTGTCATGTCTTGGCGGGTCAAATAGGGACAACAATCCAACAAACTGCAATGGACCACCAGCGCTATATTTTTCAGGCAGTTCCAACATACTCATCACATACAAACCGATATGAGAGTTACCAATCATGATTAAACACATTCAAAAGATTAAAGAATTTACCTTTCTTTTTAGTTTTTCGCAGTCACCTATGCTTTCGTACTTATCAAACAGGATATAACATTCTTGAATCTGTAGAAGCATATAAACGACTGACCTATTCAACCTACCGATCAATACATAAAAAATATGAAAAATAATATAGCATACCTAAAAATCAATTATAAAGTTGATTGACGGATTTTTGCTACAACACAATTGAATTAAAATTAATTAAAGCAAAATCTATTATATATGAATCGAAGCAAAATAAAATTGAATATTAAAAAAAACATCATAATAGCTGGACTATGTGATTTAGTCGAAACCCTAAAAATAAAAATTGAATAGTTGCGAAACTTACCAACTCTCTTGTGTGGATAGCATAGAAATCACCCGCATATATCATTTTTTTGGAGATGTTAAAATGTTTGAATCAATTTGAGTTGTTAGGGTGGCTGTTAATGGATGAATCGAAGGTGCTAGGGTTGATGATAATGACGAATCAAAGTTATAAAGAAAAAATCGTGACTTATTTCAGGATGATTGATTGAAATATGAATGAGCTTTTTGACCTACCAAAAATAAAACTTGAAGATAGTAGCGAAAGGAGTACTGCAAAGGGGTGTTGTACGCATTAAACAATGAACCAATCACAGGCCAGACACATCAGCGCATTTATTAATTTTTGTGCTTAGAGGGCTTGTAAATTATTTTGGTTTATTATATAGTATAGATAGATATAGATTGCTGATCATTACGAAACATAACTTTATTGACATTTAATCAAACAATTAGTGTGCATTATTTATATTTCATAATCAATAAATATGATGTTTACCGGTAATCATCTTGACGTTTACACCTAGATTTAGACCTCTGTAAATGGTCTCGGCACTGTCATGTCTTGGCAGGTCAAATAGGGACAACAATCCAACAAACTGCAATGGACCACCAACGCTATATTTTTCAGGCAGTTCCTACAAACTCATCACATACAAACCGATATGAGAGTTACCAATCATGATTAAACACATTCAAAAGATTAAAGAATTTACCTTTATTTTTTGTTTTTCCCAGTCACCTATGCTTTCGTACTTATCAAACAGGATATAACATTCTTGAATCTATAGAAGCATATAAACGACTGACCTATTCAACCTACCGATCAATACATAAAAAATATGAAAAATAATATTGCGTACCTAAAAATCAATTATAAAATTGATTGACGGATTTTTGCTACAACACAATTGAATTAAAATTAATCAAAGCAAAATCTATTATATATGAATCGAAGCAAAATAAAATTGAATATTAAAAAAAACATCATAATAGCTGGACTATGTGATTTAGTCGAAACCCTAAAAATAAAAATTGAATAGTTGCGAAAATTACCAACTCTCTTGTGTGGACAGCATAGAAATCACCCTCATATATCAATTTTTTGGGGATGTTAAAATGTTTGAATCAATTTGAGTTGTTAGGGTGGCTGTTAATGGGTGAATCGAAGGTGCTAGGGTTGATGATAATGACGAATCAAAGTTATAAAGAAAAAATCGTGACTTATTTTAGGATGATTGATTGAAATATGAATGAGCTTTTTGACCTACCAAAAATAAAACTTGAAGATAGTAGCGAAAGGAGTACTGCAAAGGGGTGTTGTACGCATTAAACAATGAACCAATCACAGGCCAGACACATCAGCGCATTTATTAATTTTTGTGCTTAGAGGGCTTGTAAATTATTTTGGTTTATTATATAGTATAGATATAGATTGCTGATCATTACGAAACATAGCTTTATTGACATTTAATCAAACAATTAGTGTGCATTATTTATATTTCATAATCAGTAAATATGATGTTTACCAGTAATCATCTTGACGTTTACACCTAGATTTAGACCTCTGTGAATGGTCTCGGCACTGTCATGTCTTGGCGGGTCAAATAGGGACAACAATCCAACAAACTGCAATGGACCACCAACGCTATATTTTTCAGGCAGTTCCTACAAACTCATCACATACAAACCGATATGAGAGTTACCAATCATGATTAATCACATTCAAAAGATTAAAGAATTTACCTTTCTTTTTAGTTTTTCCCAGTCACCTATGCTTTCGTACTTATCAAACAGGATATAACATTCTTGAATCTATAGAAGCATATAAACGACTGACCTATTCAACCTACCAATCAATACATAAAAAATATGAAAAATAATATTGCATACCTAAAAATCAATTATAAAGTTGATTGACGGATTTTTGCTACAACACAATTGAATTAAAATTAATCAAAGCAAAATCTATTATATATGAATCGAAGCAAAATAAAATTGAATATTAGAAAAAACATCATAATAGCTGGACTATGTGATTTAGTCGAAACCCTAAAAATAAAAATTGAATAGTTGCGAAACTTACCAATTCTCTTGTGTGGACAACATAGAAATCACCCGCATATATTTGGTAGCAAGTGTTTAAGAACTTTTTCAAGCAACTAGCAATAAATATTTAGCATTTTGTAAACTTTTTTAAAGGCACCAAATCAAAATTGCTAATTCTAGTAGTGTTTACTAGCAACCGGTGTTTACATTTACGGTATTGTTGGTAAAAATAACTGTTGATGAAACTATAAATGGAGTTGGAGATGGAGATGAAGAGAGATTACAAAAATAGATTATTTTTATAAACCATATGAAGTAGTATTTGATTTTCATAAGTTATAAAGAATTATTTATTATAATCTATTATAAGTGTCTACTAAATAAAGATTAAATTTTAAGTAATATTTTTTTTCTTTCAAATAATCATATTCTCTCAACAATCTCGCGTGCTAAATATACTTTTATTAACTATAGTTATACAACTATCTTAATAAACACTACATCAAAATAAACAAGCTGCTCGCTTGCTAGTAGCCTAGTATTGATTGTTTGCTTTATGCTAACTCTATTTTTGCCCAACATATGCAAACACTAGCGGGGGTTTACTTTTTATTTATTTCCTCTCATAGCAGTTTCATCAATAACGCAAGTTAAACTTTAACTCAGTGTCACGTCAGTGCCACGTCAGCGCCACATCAGATTTAACACATTAACTTTAACTCAGGAAAAAACACCCACGATAATAACTCAGCTTTAACTCAACTATTTTCAAATTCAACCATCAACTAAAACCAATATTTCATTTAATAACTAATAAAGCACAACTTATATTAATACTTAAAATTTAAACATACATTAAACAAACTACAACAAACTACAGCAAACATGAAACATAAAATACGATAATTAAACATAAACCTACGATAATTAAACATAAAACTACGAATCAATAAAACGAATCATCCGACACATAGCCCTCGTGACTCGAAGCACTCGAATCGTCCTCACTCGTTGGCACACGGTCTATTCCATTTTCTATTCGCCATTCACAACGACGATCTTTCCGAGCTTGTTTACCTCTTAAGTACTCTTGACGCTCCCTTGCTTCACGTTCTTCCTCTGCTTGAACGCGTAACAACTATTGCATATCTTGCTGAAACAGTTCTTCATCAGTCAACCCTCTCCAAATGGGTTGGTTTGCCACCGGTGGATTGTTCACCGGTTGATCGAGTTGTTGTTGGACAACCAGTGGATTGGGCACCGGTTCATTATCCGGTGTGAATACCGGGAAGATGTCTTCCGGTGGAGTATTCACCGGTTCATTCGGTATCATGCTGGAACTTGAGAATTGCTGAAAAAAGTCATGGTGACTTGGGAATTGCTGGGAGAAGTCACGGTGAGTTGGGAATTGTTGGGAGAAGTCACGGTGAGTTGGGAATTGTTGGGAGAAGTCTTTGCGAGACATTGTTTGAGAGAATTATTTGTGAATTATGAATGATTTGTGAGAGAATTATGTGTGAATTGTGTGAGCAATAATGAACTGTGAATGGGTGTTAAATAAGCTCATAAATCCCTCCCATTGATTTGAATTTTAAACATTTAAAACAATCCCGCCCACGAACTTGTTTGAAAGATCCCGCTCGTTTTTAAAATTTGAATTTTGAAATTTGATTATTATCCCGCTCGGTTTTCAAATTTGAATTATAATTTTCAAATTTCAAAATTCTATCATCCCCTATAAATAACACACCATACAATAGTATTTTTCACAAACTCCTAAAGCATTTCACAATGAATAATCGTTGGACAATGGAAGAAGAATACTTGCTAGCAACCGTATGGCTTGAAGTTCACGATTCTGAAGACCTTGTGAATGAACGTTCTTTTTGGAATGCAGTTACACAAAGGTTCAATAATCAGACTGATGGTCAGAACCGTAATAAAAATAGTATTACGGCTCAATGGAATAGAATGAACCTTGAATGTCGTAACTATAATGCTATTTACAAAGAGTTGCTGCGTACAAGTGAAGACCCTTGTCGTCTCAGCAATGCAAACCGAATTTACTATGAACGCTATGGGAGAGGGATTAAATATCAACATGTGTGGCTCACTCTGAGAAACACGTTGGCATGGGACAAGACGATGAGTAGTGGTGTTTTATGTTAACAATTTCCGTATCGTGTTTATTTCTTTTCTGTATCGTGTGTATTTCTTTTCCGTATCGTGTGTAATTCTTTTTCATATTGTTGTAATGTTGCGTATCGTGTAATCTTGAATTTGAACTAAGGGAGGTGTTTTGCAATTTCCATTATCTTATATTCCAAATGTTATAAATTTTAGAGGCGGCAAAAGTGACAATTTTATTTATTTATTTATTTTAATTTTTTTTTAACAAAATCACCTTAACGCCGGGTTAATAGATTAACCCGGCATGTTAAAGCACCATTAACGCGACCACAAACAATAATCACGTACGAATAACGCACGTTAAAAGTCAAATAACGCACCTCGTGCGTTACGTTTGTTAGTGCTCTTAATTGTGATAAATATGAGCTCAAACATTTTTTCACTCTTAATCGATAGACTCACAAATGTTTCTTTTTTCTAATTAAGAGACTAAATAAAGGGAGGTGATTTACGCTATCAACTTTTTTTATTCTTGCAACACACTCTGTGCATTACAGTTTTGTACTGTGTACTTTATGTGCATTACAGTGTTGTATAAAATTGTGTGTTTATAAAAAAAAATGGTGTACGAATCATCCTCCTAATTAAAACACTTAAAGCTAAACCACTTAATTTAGTAACCAATCATTAGTTACTAAAACTAGTAAGGCGGCATGGCGGCCGCGTTGCGGCCGGGTGGGGTCTTTTTTCATTGTATTTGGTTTATAATGTTGTCCATCTAAGAATGTAGCGATTTGGTAGGCCAAGTCTAAGTTGTCTATCTAAAAATGTAGAAATAGCATACTTTCAAACATAACAATATAATAAAGCAGCAGACCAAGGTTTAGATCAAATTTTCTCGCTTTTGAAAATGCAGCATAGTTACATTATTTATGTACGGAAGTATATTCTGTTTTGCTGAGGGCAACAACCAATCTTTTACAAAATGAATTAGGAAAAACATGAGTACCTGCTGATTAGCGACAACTGTTATTTTTTCACATCAAATTTCATTCATCAGCTGAATTATCTGATAAAATGGCTTGAGCATTATGTGATTGTATTCCATGTGTTAAGCTAACCATCCATAACATTTCCATAATGACCCTCGGATAGGTAGAGAATCGAAAAAAGAGCATACATCCGTAATGGCTGTAAACTTTGTAACTTGTCCCGCTAATCCACTTCTGAATAGTACTCAGGTCGCAAAGGCTTCGTTGGCTTTAATGCTTTATTGACCAATGCACAGACCGCAAGTGTGGATAAAAAGAATATTAAAATAGCAGTTATGTTGTTAAAATAAGTGATAATAATTTACTAAGCTTGACAAAGCTTTTGCGCCTATCCGTGAATCTAAGTACTCGATACCATTCCAAACTTTGTTCAAGTGTCTTTCGGTATTCAAATGCACACCTGGTAAATCACACTCGTCATAAACTCTGTAATACAGATTCTTATTACAAAAACGTAGGCCAAAAGAGTGTTTGAAACTCAACCTAAAAAATTGACCCGAACCCGTTCCAACTTGCCAGTTATGTCATATGTAATGATACATTTGCAAAAGCATTCATGAACATGCATATTGTTTTTCTATTTATACTTGTGCAAATAAGTCACTACTATAGAAATGAAATTCATGTATAGAACAGTTACTCACGCCAAGGCTTTTCAACTCGAAGGTATTTTTTTTTTCATCATACTGTCTGACACCGCCATAAGAAGGTGATTTCCATGTTGGTTAATCTCCTCCATACACACCCATTTCAACCCCATTTCATGAGAATAATAGGAAAAGTGATATAATAGTATAAAAGACAATCCTGTGTTGAGCATATAAATGGCTTTCTAAAATTATATATCCTATGTTTAGAGGTAAAAAACAGACCGAAATATAATAGCAGAGATATGACTTTTGTTTTTCAAAAGTAGCAAGTATTTTCGTTATGAGTATATGTACGTGTTATTGAGATCTTATAGGTTACAACTTACATGAGTAGTAAGGAACGTAATGCAACTAAAATAAAAAAAAGGCATATTAATAAAACGGCATTATCACCTGCAATATTCGGGCCAGGTGTTTATAACTTTATATAGGTTGTCAAAGTTGTAGAAATTGCAAGTACCTGGTCATTGATTTTGACATACCCCAATCCGGTCAACCGTTGGTGTCTTACGACAGAAATTTTATCTCTTTATCCTTCCTTACTCTCCATGTGAATGATCTACAGTTTTATAGAAACAATATGTATGAAAATACTTTCGGAATGAGTTTATACAAACCATTGCATACAAAGGAACCAACACTGAAATGCGTAAAACTTAAGAAGACGCACCTCTTGATTTTGTAGTGAAGATCTTAATGTTAAACTAAAAGAGGGTACGGTCACCTGTAGTTCTTTACATACCAAAGGTTTTCGTCGGTCACCTGTAGTTCTTTACATACCAAAGGTTTTCGTAGAAGTCTTCTTTCAGTTCCTTTTTCTTGTGACCTACATACAAAAAAAGATATTGGTTACTATTCTTTGCAAAGACTGATAACTATAAATTACTAAAGTTTTTGACCACCTGCGAGGTTGGCATGTATATTGAACGTGTGACGACTGGTGCTCCATAGGACTGTCCTGCAATTCCCGACAGTTTCTTGTGGTTTTACCTGTAGTACCCAAGGTTGTTGGTCAACAAAATTTTACTCTGCGTCGACTTATTAGCAATTTTGCATAAGAAAAATTACTGATAAAGACCTAATAAAAAAATTACTAATAAAGCCGTAATAAAAAGAAATAATGAACTAAAATTAAACCATTATAAGTATATATTAAAAACCTAAGCAAACTACATCGTATTGCTTGCAGGCCTATAAAGCGTTCCCTATTTCCGGACATATCACTATAGAACCCCATCTTATTTCCCCATAAAACTAAAAACATCAGCATATCAGATAATCAAAACCCCATACAGCAAAGGATCAAAAATCCATATGAATTTCATCAAGAAGACATCAAATTTTACGTAAGTATATTCTCTAAACGTATCTGCTGGTCAACTTACAGGTCTAAGAAAGCCACGATACGTGCGAGAACCCGAAAGATCACCAATGCAATGAATCCCTTTTGCGTTACACGACTGTTCTGTAATCTGTCATTCAGATGAATACACGGCCGCCTGGAGTATTTTAGACACACCGTTACAGCCACCTGGAGTATTGTTTAACCAAAATAACATCAATATTACTTTTAACAGATAAAACTGCATCAGCTAACTGTTGTTGAACCAAGTGCTTCCGCTTCCATTTCTATTGGATCCCAGGTATAAAGCATACGTGCAGCTACTGTTGCAGCTTCTTTATCAGCCTATTCCTGTAAAATCATATATGGTTCATCGTCAAAAAATACGTTGATCGGCTAGATATGTTCTTTGTTCAGGTGGTATACTTTCTTTACCTAGTTCTAAATCAAATCCGCCGCTACTGATGTCTTGCAGCTGTGGCTTTGTTTGGAGCATATAATTTTTTTGTCAGAGCTGTTATACTAAAATTATCATTTTACCACCAACTGTTATACTAAGATTATCATGATTGCCATTCTTAACTAAAGAAACAATCAAACTAATGGCCTCGACTTAAACGGTTCATTCTCTAAATTTGACAAATTCTAAAGCCCAACACAGCACATAACTTATCACTTCAAAAGTCTAACTATACTTAATCCAAGACACTTAACAAAAAACATAGCAAATAAAAAGAAAAAGAAAGAAACCTGTTTTTCTTGGAAGAAAGAAGCTTGTTTTCATTGATCTAACGGCCACCGTTTTCAGTAGTAGTACTTGCTCCTTCTTTCCATTTATCAGGTACTATCACTTTCGACAATTTCTTCTCACCTGTTTCAATTTAATTCCCAAAAACCATTTATTAATTAATTAAGAAACTTAATTAAGAAACCCTAAAAGCTAATTTCGGACAATTTGGACAAAGGATTGCGTACCTTATTTTTGTGTTTCTCGATTTTGTACTATTCCCATCTACTTCCTCCGGCTGTGGTCGTGGTGGGCTTGTGTAGATCGTGTTCATATGTGTAGAAGGTTCAGGGGTTCATTGATGATGGTGTTCATTGAAGTTGGTAAATCGATTGGATAATTTTTGATAGATTGAAGATTGAAGATGTTGTTCATCGAAGGTGTGGATAAGTGATGGTTGATGGGTGTGTGTGGAAAACTCTGGAAGAGCGGTAGGTTATCAAGGAGAGTTTTTGGATCTGAGAACCTGGGCTAGAGAAGGGCGGGCTTGGGCTGCAGGAGGCCTGGTGGTTTTGGCGGGAAATTGGGTGAGCAAAACGACGTCGGGGACCTTGCCGTTTAATATATATTGTAATATAGGTAGGTTTTGGTTTCTTAAAAAGTTTTAAGTAAAACCTATTTTAATAGAACACTTATTTTGATTTTTTGAATGGTTGTATGTTTAGTTGTTTACTAGTAACATAAAGCATAGAAAAAAAAACATTTCATTTTTGACCTTTTATACCATCATAGCATATTCTTCCCTCAAAACCACCGTTATCATCACCTCATTTAGGGTTTATCCAACCCACCAACCACCACAAACCACCGTAACCATAATGGAACTATCACTCACCACCACCACCTTCACCCCCACAACCACCCTTTACCGCCGTACCCCAAAATCCATCACTTTCCCAAAACCCACTTCCTTTAAACCCCTCCCACCAATCAAATCATCCCTAAACCCTAACCCTAGAAACCCTAACCCTAAAAACCCTAGTTTAATATCCACCCTCAAAACCACCGTCGTCACCGGCGTCACCGTCGCGGCCATCTTCCTCACACGCAAACACGCACTCGCCGCCCCACCACCGTCTCCGGCCACCGTGGAAACCACCACCACCGTCGGAGAAGATGACCAGCTTGAAGAGAAAGCATTGGAGGATCATTTGTGCACATACCCAGATGATGTAAAAGCTATTAAGAGCTTAATGGAGGTGAAAATTAAGAATGGTAAGGTGCACGAAGCTATCGGGCTGTTGAATCAGTTAATCGAGCTCGAACCGAGTGATAGCGAGTGGCAGCTGTTGAAATATCACTTGCATTCATATAGTGGTGATCATGAATCAGCTAAATTGGGTTTTGAAAGGATTATTGAAAATGACCCTTTGAAAGTTGAGGCTTATCATGGACTAGTAATGGCTGCTTCGGCTAAGGAGTCGAAAGAGGATTTGGAAAACGTCGAGAAACGGATAGTTGAAGGGATGGAGATTTGTAAAAAGGCTAAGAAGAAAGATGATGTGAGGGATTTTAAGTTGTTGTTGGCGCAAATAAGGGTGATTAAAGGGGAGTATGATGACGCGTTGAGGATTTATGAGGAGTTGTGTAAGGAAGAGCCCAGGGATTTTAGGCCGTATTTGTGTCAAGGGATTATTTATACGTTGTTGGGGAAGAATGATGATGCGGAGAAGATGTTTGGGAAGTATAGGAGGCTTGTTCCGAAAGGGCATCCGTATACTAGGTATTTTGATGATAATATGGTTGCGACTAAGGTTTTTGCGCAAAAAGTGGAGAATGAACGAGCCTATGCGAAGAGTTGATGGTATGGTTTATTTGGGTTATGGAGAGTATGATTATGGTAATTTATGCATAAGTAGGGTTAATGTTATTTTGTTTTAAATGGGTCGATTGGGAATATGTGATGTAGTTAAGGTTTAAATTTTGGTCGGATTTTGTTTAACGAGTAATGAGTAATTTATCTTTTGATTTGTTGTTATCTTGATATGGTATCTGTCTTAGCTCGTACTTCTGTGTCTATGTGGACTGTGGTTCATTATTGCTATAAACAAGCTTTATTTATTTGGTGATTAAATTTGTGGAACTAGGAGTAGGACTATAGGTGTGCAACTCTATGTTAATAAAACTTATGCTTGAATTACTTTTATAAAAGAACGGGTACAAGGGCTTCGTTTAGAAATGATGATGGAATATGGCTTTTTGGAACTTTTACCTTGTAAAATAATCAAATATCCGATATTTTGTTTAGAGCACTTGTTACGACTTACGGTAGAGAAATTTCTTGTCTCGAGGGATTAGTGTAGGATCATGTCATTTAGTGGTATGAGGCAAGAAGGAATGAAGAGGAGATTTAGTGTATCTGATTTGAGGAGAAATGAAATAGTGCCATTAAGTATGGATGATCGGTCTGAAGGATGCAACGAGGCTGTATAAAAGTATTTATTACTCTTTCAGAATATGTATCACCTCTGTAGATAGTAAAACTCTTTAGGCATCAGTTTTACCGGATAGTTGAGGTTTTTTTTTTTGACAGTTTTCTTTGTATTTACATATCTTTTGTGGTCGGTATGTGCGTATATTCTATATTACCGCTATCCGATATCTGTCTATAAGAATCAGTAATGTGATTGGTATACCGTATGTGAAAGGTTGAGGTGTCAAGATGGCACCTAGGGGGATGGGTTGAAATGGATCAGGTTGACCCAATGGTGTAATGTATGACCCATAAAAACTTTAGCTCATTTTAATTCCAATGTTAGTTAATCAAAGCGTTAATCATGATTAAAAATAATAGCTTTATCAACATTCTAAGAAGTTTTCAGCATCATGAAAATTCTGGGAACTTTCCAACCCTTAGGGCCCATTGGCCATTTCCCCAGCTTAGTTAATTGATTTTATCAGTTGAGATAAAATTTACAATCCAAACTGGTTCATTCATAGCTTTTTGATTTGGTACCCATGGAGCGGTACTGAACTGCCAACCTGATTTAGAGGGAAAAAAGAAAGATAAATGGGTCGAAGTCGTCACCTATTGTGATATGTTGGAGATCCTTCATTTTTGCAATGAAATCAAGTCCAGTTTGATCGAGGTAAGGTAACTTTTATGGAGTATTGAGGGTCTGTTTTTGGTATCTTTCAGACCAGGCAACTTGTCACAACATATTGTTTCCCTTGTTAATCTTTGCTTCCATGTACCGTACTTTGGAACCTTTAATCAAGTTTTATGCAATCCTAAACTGGTTCTCTACTTTCCATGCATTTAGTGTAAAGTCACTTTGGTGCACCTGGTCCATTCAACTGTGGTTCTCTACTTTCCTAGTTCACATGGTCCATGCAAAGCGTCCCACCCTCATGAACAGGGCAAAACTTTTTCTTTTTAAAAGGATGGGTGTGACCCTTTTACCGTTTTACTAGAATGCTTCAGTTGGGGATCAATTGTGTCTCGCATTATTTACAGCAATGACAAATTGAAAATTTAAAGACTGGACATTTGGCAACAAAGATCTGTGTAGAGCTCAGAATTGGTTCAAGGGTCGTGGTCTATACAGGTATTAAGAGAAACAGAGACCAGTACTACAAACTGGTGTTATATGTTGTCTGAGATGTCTCAAGTTCACATTTCACATACTCCGACTTTGGGGTCAGCTTTCGGGAGGCGTATACCTCAGCACAAACGTTCTTGTGAGACCGATAAAAGGACGGATTTCGTGAAATAGGTCGTGGGTTTAATCCAAACTTTTTCGGTTCTCAAGTTCAAAGTGGACTCTGGGTAGTGTTGCATGTCGAAACAACCTTATCGCTAACATAAAAGCTATAAAGGAGCTGCGAAAATATAACTTGAGTTGGTTTGTCACATTCTATGGGTTTCTTTCAAATTATATATTCGATGGATATTTCTTTGCTTTACATAGTTTATGAAATCATTATAGTATTGTACTATTGTTAATACAAGGCATGAGTTAACCACACCCTCCCATAGGGAGGGTTTGCAAATGATTGGACGCATCTTTCGATTGTACGGTATGCATCACAGGTTGCACGTTTTGACTAAAAACCTATGATGTGACACCATAGAGAGGGTTGAGATAACACAACCCTAATACAAATGTTCATGTCTTATCAACAATATAGTGGATTAACTACATGCAATGACACATCTTCTTGAAAATCCATTGTACTTCATCGTCCATCATCACTTATTTACCATTACTATATGTATACATTACCCATTACCCATGTCGTCGTTTCATGTGGGCTTCAAAATAGATTTCTTTTAGCCCTTTTAGCCAGACCCACCAAGTAGGAATCAACAGATTGTCATGGGTTTGTTCGGTCGAAACGTTGTCAAGGGTTTGTTTTGTTTTTTTTTTGAACAAAGATTTCATTTCATTACAAACCTCACAAATGGAGGAAGATACAACATAACAAGTTACATCGAAACATAACAAGTTAAGCCAAACAAGACATACACCAAATAGTTGAGACAGCCTACAGCAACACCATTCAAAGGTGGGGGGAATCACCCGAGTGAGCTTTGACTGATACAACCATATAAAGTGTAGCTTGACAAAAGTACACTAAGTACATAATACATACATAGAAGATAAAACTAGGCATCCTTAAAGGAGCCGAACAAAAGCCTAACAGATCTAAAGCCAAACCCCTACGCAGCAGCAGCCGTCGATGACGGACCAGAGAGACAGCATCAGCAAACGGCGAGTGAGCGGCGGCAGTGGGCAGCGACAGATCTATAGGAAAGGATTTTTATTGAAAAGAGGGAAAATAAAAAGGAGATCCGGACGGCCGGTCAAGACCGACCGCCGGAAATTATTTGGTAGGCGGAGCTTTGCTTAGTGAGAGATTGGAGAAAGTTTTTAGAGAGAGAAGGAGTAGGTGAAATTGAATATGATAGGGTTTGTTTTGTTTAATAAAAGAAATATTTACAAAACAACCTCTCAAACTATATAACAAGTTATGAAAATTACCTTGAATTATGATTTTTAGTTTTATCTAAGCATGAAGATAAATATTGATTTTAACCATCTAACTTTAAATTTCAATGAGTTCTTTGTCACACTCGACCACTTTAAGATGAGTTTAACAATTATTTAAAATATAATTTCATATTTAGTTAACATTTTGAAGTTGGAAGTAAAATTTGAGGCTATAAGATTATACAAAGGTTATATATTTTGAGGCCCCTAAATATTTGAGGCACTGTGCGATAGTATATCTCGCACACCCTCAAATACGACAGGACATGATTTCCATTTCCAGTGCATGCAATACAAACTCTCTAGCATACTAGGAAAACCATGTTTTTCGCCATCATAAGACATCTTGCAACATCATTAGAGCACACACAATGGTAACACAAGTTAACTCTTAACTCAGTGTCACATCAGCTTTAACACTTTCACTTTAACTCACAAAAAAACACCCACATTCATAACTCAGCCTTAGCTCACTTTAACTCAACTTTTTAAATATTTTCAAATTCAACCCTAAACTAAAACTAAGGGTGTGTTTGTTTTTGCCAAAAACATCTGAACGACATCTGACGTCTGACCAGTCAAACGCGGTCAGACGTTTCAGTTGTTTGTTTTTTGTTCGAGAGTCAGACGCGGTCAGAGGTCAATCATCTTACCCAGTTAGATGTGGTGGTAACATCTGATCGCCTCTTACCCAATATCCCCACCACCGATCTTTGATAAAAAAAACATCATATTTATCTAGTTCGAAACCACAACAAACCCACAACATCTTCTTTAGTAGAATAAATCACCAAAGGTGTTGGTTCTGATTTTCGTGTTATTGAAGAAAAAATTATCAAAGACTTGTGTTCTTCATTATTTTCGTGGGTTATGGGAAAGAAAAGGGTGCTATTGTGATTTGTGATAGAACAAGGATCTGGTTCTTTGTTTTCAAAGAGAGGGAGAGATGAAGATATGGTGACTGTCATTTGGCTTATTTGTGAAATGAAGATAGTAGGTGGCGTGCAAATTTGAATGAATATGACTAGGGCAACAAGCTTGAATATTTAAAGTTGTGAATTGTGATGACTAATAAGTGGGCTTAGTTTACATTGGTTTGTGTGGGCTCAATTTGGAATTGATAGTTTTTGTGTCAATTATATGTTTTGAGCCAAGTGATAATGTGGACTCAATCATAATCTTATTTGAGCTAAAATTTTGAGGTTGTTGAATATAGCTACCGAGCTATTTTTCGTCAAATCAAGAAAAAGAATGTTAACCGTAACACATTTATTGAAGAACTGCAAACTAAAATCATAGTTAAATTTTAATTCAAACTACTTATTTATCATATTGTTTAATATAGGGGTGTTGATCGGTTCGGTTTTCGGTTATTCGGTTAATTTGGTTCGGTTAATTCGGTTAAAAAAAATTTTAGGGTCAAACCGTGAACCAAACCAAACCGAATTCAAATTCGGTTTTTGGTTCGGTTTGGTTAAATTCTAGTTCGGTTTGGTTCGGTTTAACCAAATTACACACTTTATTTAAAAAAAAAGAAAAATATACAAATATATTTTGCCAAAAAAGTTATTTCAAACATAAAAAGTATTTTTTAATATTAGGATAGAATTTTTTTTGTTATTTGTATATATAAATATAAATATAAATATAAATATAAATATATATATATATATAACATTTTATTGATCTTTTTATATATATAAATATATAAAAAATATATAAATTTATATGAATTCGGTTTTCGGTTTTGATTACAAAAACCATATCCAAACCGAGAACCGAATTAAAAGTTCGTTTTGGTTCGGTTTTGGCAAATTTGGTTCGGTTATAAGTTCGATTCGGTTATTTTCGTTTCGGTTCGGTTTTGGTTTTCGGTTTATTCGGATATTTCGGTTTTTCTGCTCACCCTACTTTAATATATACTTAAAAAATGAACAATTAAAACCATTTAGACATTTATATATATATATAAAAAAAAAAAAAAAAAAAAAAAAAAAAAAAAAAAAAACAAACAAACAACAATATTTCATTCAGATTCAGACTTTATAGCCACATCTTACCAGTCAGATGTGGTAGTCAGATTCAGACCTAAAACATCTTAATGAACCAAACACACCCTAATACTTCATTTATTAAAAACCATAACATTCATTCTTAAAATATATTACAACACGCACTAAAAAAAATACATTACGAAATAAAAAATACATTACGAAAAAAAATACATTACGACATAAAAAAAACATTACGAAATTAATAAAAAAAGTTACAACATAACACAATTATTCAATCTTGACGCTTTGGCAACCCGTTTTTTTCAATGATTCGGTCCTTTTCCATGTTGACCATCGCCACATATTGTGGATCCTTGCCAGCAGTGTTGACCAACAAAAATTCAAACTCCCTCAACCGTGTTTGTGTGTATTGGTTTTCTGCGGTCGCTTGGTAAGCCTTGGAAGCATCTTCACGTTTTACTCGATACTCCTCGCGCATTTGCTCCCCCCATTGCGCCGACGAAACAGATCCTCCGGTACTCGTGCCCCCAGTGTCTCAGATTTTTGTTTTTTCGCAGCCTGCTTTTTTCCCATCGGGCGTGGTTGTGCATCATGACCGAACAACGCCTCGTTTGCTTGGTTTGGGACATCATCGGTTAAATCAACCGTATCCGGCGCGTCTCATTTCTTTTGACGACGCAAAACACCCCAAGCCACCTCATTATTAAATGGCGCATTTTTGTGCTCGTTACGATACATTTCTTTGGCGCGTGTGAGGATATCCATTTCATTTTCCCCACTTTTTTGATCGCGTTTGGCACGTTTGAAACACGCGTTAAACTTTCCGCAATCACAGTTCAACGTTCTCCACTTTGATTGTATCATATCTTTGCCGCGTTTATGGTAATTGGTTTTATTGAACTCATTTTGAACCCGCTGCCAAAACGTATCTTTGGCTTGGGAACGACCGACTTGTGAATCCTCGTATGCGGCCACCCAACACATTGCAAGTAATTTTTCTTCACTTGCTTGCCAACGTTCGACTTTGTTGCCTTCTTCGTTGTTGTCATCATCATCGATTGACGCGGGTTCTTTGTTTTTTTTGGACTTTCGTTTAACACGATTTTGTTTTTCTTTGGAGGAGACGTAGGTGTTTCGGGAACTTCGTTAGTTTCCGTTTGGGAATGTTGGGATTGTTGAGTGAATTGGAGATTTTGGAAATTGGAGTTTAAGGTGTTTTGTTGTTGGCTATCTTGCCAAAATTTTAGCGCTTGATGTTGTTGGAAAAGTTCTTGACTCGACATACCGAATAGGTTTGGGTTCTCCCAATTCGGATTTGACGATGAACCCGCGTATGGGTTCCCCCACCCACCGAGGAGGTTCGTAAGCGAGTCTTTATTGTTGTCGTTTCCTTGAGACCTTTTTTTTGGCTACTAGAATTGTAGTAGAGAATAAAATGAGTAGTGGAAGTGTGGGAAAATGAAATGTGGTAAATGGGTATTTATATTGGTTGAAAAAAGTTTTTTTTTTTTTTTTTTTTTTTTTTTTTTACAATGTATTCGTTGCTAAACGTTGGGGGGGGGGGGGGGGGGGGGGGGTTGGGAATTGTAAATTTTTTTGAAATATATACATTAGAAGAGGGCGAAATGATTTTTTTTTCTTTTTTTCTTTTATATACAAACGCAGTAGCTTAACGTGACGTTAGCCACTTAACGAGCCACATTAACGTGGACTTAATGCAGACTTGTGCAACGGGTAATTCGATCTTAACGCGCGTTACGGACTCTTTAATGCAAGAGCTGCGTTACCGTTGCGTATGCTCTTAGCATCAGGTGCCCTTAGATAACTTTTTTCAAACATATCTACTATTGAACGAGAAAACTTTTTGCATTTCTGATTTCCGCTGATTAACTTATTTTGGTGTTATTTTTTGTAAGCTAGACAAACCTAGTTTACCACACGCATAAGTCCGCTGCACAAAAAATTTACCGTGAGGATTATCTTTTAAATTATTAGTTATCGTTGTTAGATTAATATATTTATGTGTCTTCTTTTGATTTACTCGTATTTTTTCTCCAATTAGATTGTAATTATAATTTGTTTAATTGTACTCATTTTCTTTAATGTTATAATAGTGTATTTTTAATTGATTAATTTTATTTTAATTTTTATATACGTGTTATTAATTTTGTTGTAATTCAATTATTATAATATTAGTGGATTGAATAATATTGATTAAACTTTTGCAGGATGAATATTACATCTCCATGGTGAAAATGTCCTCCTACAAAAATATCTCCATTTATGCAGCAATAATTTGAGTCCCAAATCTTCAAATTTTGAGGTGACGTTCATTGATAAGTTCTTTTATTGGTCTAAAGCGGTAACCATTGTCAAACGAAGAATGTTTCAGTGTGCAGTTGAACAAAAATTGTGTCATGCTTCACAATATCACATTTGGATTGATCAACCGTGTGAGCTTCATTGAAATTTTTAGTTTATTGTATCAAATGTAGTTATATTGCAGTTGAGTAAGGATCTCTAGTCATGTGTAGTTTGTTTTAGAATTAAGTAAGGATTTCTAGTCAAGTGTTTTGTAATAGCACTTTAACTTTGTTGAAGTTTCAGATTATCAATATAAATTCTGTTTAAAAAAAAAAAAAAAAAAAAAAAAAAAAAAAAAAAAAAAAAAAAAAAAACCTTCATATATAGAATGAAAGTGGCATTTAAAGCTAAATTCAAGATGGTTTAATGGAACTATTAATTGCATCACTTCAAGTTACTTAAAGTTAAAGGTTGTAGCCATATTCATCTAGCCACCTAACTTAAAGATAAAAGATATTGGGGAAAAAATTATTTTAAAAGCTTAATTAAGTAGTCAGACAATCACAAAAAGAAATTACAAAAATAATTAAGTAGTTCCACAACAAATTCAAGCAAAATTAAAAAATTACTAGCAGGGTCCCCGCGCGATGCAGCTGCGTGCATCCTGTAATTTAATTTCTTCGGTTAATAATTTATTTTATTTGTACGTTTTTTGGCAAGAGTTTTACTGATTAGTTTTTTATGCCAAAAGTTTGATGAAATTTTACTTAGTTTGTATTATTTTATTTATTTATTTTTATTATTATTATTATTTTAGTAGTTTGCTTGGTTTGTACAATATGTGAACACATTTTAGTTTACTATGTTCTTTTTGACAATAAATTTACGGATATCAAAAATTTCGTTTAGCTCGTGTCCGTTCGGGCTCGAGCCTGTTTGACCCGTGCTCGTTTGGGCTCGAGCCCATTGCCCGTTTGGGCTTGAATATTTGTATAATATGCTTTATTATTTGTATTAGTGACATTTAATGTAGGAATTGTGTTTAAGTTGGTTGTACAATATGCTTGATAATTTGTATTTCTTATGTAAGGGGTGTTTTAATAAATGCATTAATTGTATTTATTGATCAGTTAATTAATTATATTTAATGTAAATAATAATTTATTTATTGTATTTATTGTTAGTATTAATTGTATGCTGGAATCTTTTATATAATAAAATAAAACCCCTAGTGGGGACTTTTTAAATCAAATCATACTTTATTAAGTAATAACTGAATTATTAATTATTTATTTTTAAAGCTGCATAAAGAATTTTTTTTTAAGAACTTCTTTAATTAGTAAAAAGTTATAAAAATTCGTTTTTGTGTAAAATTATATAAGAGATTGGGTAAAAAAATATATATGTCAAAAACATAAAAATGTAAAACTTAGAGAAAGCGGGTCATATACAAAAACATAGGGGTTAAAACTAAAATTTTAACAAACAAAACCGGTCTCTTCTTACTTTATCCATTCTGCACAGCAAACACACACAACAAAGAAAAGCCGACCAAAAAAAAATCGCTCAATCTGATTCATCAATACTATGTTCTTGGGCTAATGGGTTAAAGGTATATTAATCTATTACTTTATCTACTAATCTAGGGTTTTTGTTTTCTTGATTAATTAAGTTATGGATGCGTTATTCTGTTTTATCATTAAAAGTTTGATTTTTTATATTTTTTCTATGTTTGCATTACTTACTTCAAAAGGTTTAAATAATTTTATAAGCAATCATAACACCTCACGAGTTACATATGCAATGAATGGCTAAGGGTTGGAAGTTTGTGTTTTGGCAGCCGCGTCACTGGTTGTTGGCCACGCAATATAGACCAGGAAGGTATTACTTGGTTAAAGGGCTGGTCAAAACATGTTTGTGCTAACATGGTCCAGGTGAGCCTCTTGACGCAATTTTTTTGTTGTTGTCTATTTTCTAAATTCTATAATTTAGATGTAGTTTGAATCATGATGCAATTGATTGGAGATGCCACTAGATAGTAGATTGTGATGTCGAAGCATCTTGCTTCTAAAGTAGCATAAAGTCATTAAGGTTAGTGCATATTTCTGTAATTTTATATGCTTTGCAATCATTTCTATAGTTGATGGGCAAGTTTTGTATGTGTGGTTGTTTCATCCAACCATTTTTTTTGTGGTATTGCAGACCTTTTGTTTGATATTTGGTTGTTGTTATTGTAATTAAATTGTTCTTTGCATTTAGTATGATCCCTTATTTTCAATGTAGATGATTTGGTTGAACTTGAGATATTTGAGAATTTTTAGCCCAATGTGAATCTCTGTTTAAGGATATTCACTATTAACTATATTTGTTTCCTACATCGCGTACCTTTTATATTGACATGGTCACATGGTACAGGTTTAGAGATATGATAATCTGTTTATGCAGGTTGGGAAATGGGTACGGGTTAATAAGGTTAACTTGTGGTAGATGTCAAAGTGGGCCAAGTTTTTGTGTTTTATTGTAATGTGATTAACATGGAACTTGGCCAAAGATCGGTTGTGGATCAGTTGATGTAACACACCCTACTGGTTTGTCCAACTTTTTCGGATGCCAACAGGATGAACCTTCCGTGCCTAGCCACTGATAATCAACATGTACACCTATAAATTAGGAGTGAACTTCATTTATGATTCACAAGGGCCGTTTCTCAACATAAACAATCGATTGAAAACTCTTTGAATTAGTACCATCTGTTGCTGAAATGGTAATAGGTTTGTGGTTAATTAATGATTTGTCTAACAAGGTAGTGAATTTTAGTTTGCTTAAGTAATTATGGGTTTATGTTTGGTTGTTTACTTATGTGTAAAGTCTTGATTTTGAGTGGTGGGCCGGATAAAATTTTCGAGAGATCGAGTTTGGAGTTACTGAACATTATGTGGTGATCTGTGTATAGTAAGTACTTTTTCACATTATATTTTGTCATATTTATGTTAAATATTTGAAGGAATTCTTAGATGTCTAATAAAAGTTTCCGCTCATTACTCAAGTGATATTTTTAGTCAACTTTTTGCGCCATCGGGCATGGGTGCTAAACAAATCGACAAGTTTGGTGGCAATGTTTCTGCTACTAATTTGGGTAGTGTACATACAAGAAGCACGTGCAACAGCGTTTTTGCATCTGAAAGATAAGGCCGCCCATATACCTCCACCAACTATTCGAGTCCAGGTAATGTATAATTTGATATACCGTGAAATTTCAAAATTGTTGGCCTTTTTTTAAATCAATGCTACTGTATCATTATGGTTTCTTTAATAACCACCATGATAAATTAGTATACATAAAAGTTTTTAGATAGTTTGTAACCGTAGTAGGCTACATACTCAAACACTTGAAAAAATAGCTACTATTTAACCAAGTTGTTTATAACCTCATTAGGGTTCTCAAGCACTAGAAACTGAATATTGCAAGTTATCATGTCAGTGTACACATTGACTCTCTGAGCCAAAAGCTAACAATGGTTTACAAGGTTTCTCGATTTATTAACAAAATATTTTCTAATAATACTATACCATAAAAGACGTTTGTTAAACATTTAAATCTTTACTGATATTTGTCTATAGCTGATTTTGCCATTATTCTTTGTGATGTTGATTATATAGGTTGTTGAACCAGGGGCGTGTGATAGCTGTCTCCTTAAACTCAACAGAGCCGACCAACGACACAACTGTGAATACTGATCAAAAAGTTCGTTGTACCACCAAATAGAGAGGAGTTGTCTCCCTAAACTCGACAGAGACAACCAAGGAAACAACTCTGAATACTGATTAAGAAATTTGCTGAAGCACTGAAGAGGGAGCAGCTGTCTGACGCAACTCCAAATACTGAAAAAGAAACTTACTGTAGCACTGAAGAGAGACCAGCCGTATCCTTAAACTTAATAGTCCCGATCAAGGACACAAAATCAAATACTGATAAGAGAAGTTACTGTACCACCGAAGTGAGCAGCTGTCACCTCAAGCTTAACAGACCCGATCACGGGCACTAAATCAATTACTGATAAGGAAACTTACTGTATCACTGAAGTGAGAGCAGCTGTCACCTCAAGCTTAAAAGACTCGACCAAGGACACCACATGGGTCACGAATAAGGAAACTCACCATTGACTAAACCAAGATTTGTTATTGTTTGAAGATGATGGTGACATAACTTTTTAAAGAGGAGAACAAGAAAGCAAAATGAATGAAGGTAAGATTATGACTTAAGTTGTATTATTTGTAGTTTTTTATATCAGTTACTAGCGTTTTTGTTAGCCTGAAGAGGTAGAAAATCTCAACAACCAGGCCTTTTGAATGTGAATCAAACTACATCATGTCTTAAGAGTCATGTAAGTGTCGTTGTTTATGTTCAGTTAGCTATGATAGTTATGTTTTTTTTTCTTGAAATCATGATCCTCCCTCACTCTTGGTGTCACTATAATGGTGAGTTTTGAAATACAAGTACATAATGCAAGTCGGTACTTGGAAGTTCTTCTAATTCTAGATTATGGCTTGTCAGGCATGGGTCGAAAAAGGAGAATGTTTGCCCTTATTCACTTCCCTGATTGAACTTTTTGGAAATACACTTAAATAGTTAAATTAGTGCATTATTAAAGGCTATGGTCAAGTGTGATTGCATTCTGATGGGTTATATGTCAACTCAAGTACATTTGTATTCCTTTACAAATATGTAAGTTTTTGGTCCAGTTTTCGAGTCAACAAATTATGCCTGAATCTGTACAAAATAAATTCACATGGTAGTTAGTAGACATCAATATGGGATTTTCTAATCTTTGTGATCCCTTTATATAATTACATTATTAATCAAATCTTCAGCTACTCAGCGGTGTTTTGATGTGAGTTCAAGTTTACACTCTGTTCATTTCTTTGTGTTTGGGTATAGTGTTTTCGTTTTGAGGTAAATGTTTGTTGTAATAAAAATGATTGTTGAGTAAATGTTAAGCTACTTACGGGTATTCTGATCCACGGTTATGCTTATACAATCCGCATTCGTCATTTATTAGTGTGTGGGTTAAAAATGATTATGTTGGAGATAGGTAAAAGTGGCTTTTAGGAAATTTATTGTTGAGTAAGTAAAATTCCCCACGTATTTGTTAGCTTTAGTTAATCGATTATCTGATTACGTAAGTTGCAACAATTGCTTTCAGAATGCAAATCAAAACACCCTCATTACTCTATTTAGCTAATGGCTAATAAATTTTGTTACAGGTACATTCCTATATCAATGTTTACAATTTCACAAACAACAAATGGGGTTAACTCTCTCATCCAGGAATGGAAACAGATGGGAGATATATTTATGTCGTCTCAGGGCAACAAGGTCCTCAACGTTGGACTCTACCTGTACCTGAAAAAAAATTCCTCCTACATCATTCGAATGCGATCTTGATTTTTATCACATGAAGTAAGTTTCAGTGTTCCACATTACTACTTTTCTTGGTGTATAAGAAAAGCACCCAAATGAACATGTTTTATGACAAAAAAGAAATGTAGCATACATCATCTTTTTCCATAAAATATAAACTGCACAAAATTATCCGACCACCAATTCAATTGAGTAACTATGAAGACGATTAATAACTTTCTTGTGACTTGAAAGTAAATTTTGATTAGAAATGCTTTATTGCTACTGACTGTGAACTGATTTTTGTATTCTCAGATTAGACAGCTGGGAGGTACCAAGCACACAGATTCAAGAAGGTGTAGTCCCCAATTGTGGAGCAGCTGATAAAAATAGAAGCATGTATTTTTAAAGAAGAGGCCAAGTTGAATGAACTTTGAAGAATGGTTAGAAATATAAACAAGGTATGGCAATACGAAGTGACATAAATTTGTTAGTGAGTAGTTTGTAGACGTCTAACACCAAGAATTAGGCATTTTATTGTTTATTTCTCTTTTACAAGCACACAGTTTTTGAATCATAAATATAAGTTTGTAATAGCAGCTGATGCAATAAGTTTGGGTTATGTTAATCTTCGGATAAGAGGGGCCTGTTATTTTTATTTGGATGGCCAAGGTACAATTATTGTAGCAACTATAGTATGTAAGCCTTTGGAAATTGATAACGAGGTATGTAGCTAATTTGAGAATATTTAACCTTAGTGTTGGGATATTTAAAAGCTGCAGCTGCCGAACGGTCGATTATTTGTAAAGAGTATATAGATGGGTTTGGAGTTCAAATTTAGTTGAAGTTTAACTCTAATGTTGTCTAAAGTGATGTTTGGCTAATATTGTCTAAAAGGGCTGTTTGGTGTTGCTGTCTGAAGGGGTGTTTGGTAGTTGTTGTTTAGGATTACTGATCTCTAAAGGAGCATTTGGCTACTGCTGTCTAAAGGGGTGTTTGGCTACTGCTGTTTTTAAGGGTGGTTGGTATTTGTTTAAAGGGGTGTTTGGTTACTGATATTTGCATTGAGCTGCTAATGATATTAAAGAGTGCATCAATTGGGGTTTCGCTTTTGGTCTTTTCAATATAATATGAAAATTTGACATTGGTGTCAGACAAAGTATGTTCAACATTTTTTAAAATCATTGTAATATATTCAGTGTTTCTCATTCCTTTTTTCTTTTCTTTTTATTTGTGCAACAAATTCTTAGTGTAGAAACTGTAGTTGATTGAATTAGCAAAGTCAAATGGAAAGAGGTACGAAACTAATCTATAGCATTCGTTCCATTCTTGATTAGATAAAGGGCTTTAAACCTTTAATGGTTCAAGTCTCTTAGCAACGCTATATAAATGGGAGGGTGCACTTCACTTGATACCTTTTAGTAGTTTTTATGTGTTTGTTGCTTTTGATAGTCCCTAGACAAGTAAGACAAGGGCAATATAGCCATTTCAGCTATTAAACTGAATATTAGCGTAGTATATGTGCATGGAAGGGATCCGGTGAGAAGAAAAAGTAAAATTAGAAGAATAAGAAGGATTTTTAGCCACACATTTTAAATAAGGAGGAGAAATTTAAGGGGATATACATGCATTTTTATAGATGCGTCTAAAATGTGTGGTTGTGGTTTCTTCTTACCATTTTTATTTTAATTTCTCTTCTCATTTGATCCTAACTCTCTGTGCATGGAATTTATATAAACTTATATGTGAATTTATATAAACTTAGATAGATACATTCAATTAATATTTATATAAACTCACCTTCTAGATACTTATAAGCTTAGAAACATGATTAATGATTCTATTAAGCAAAGCCAAATTTCTTGATTCCTAAAGTTTCATAAGATGTGTGTTGGCCATCGGAAGTCTTATAAGTAGAATTCATTCAATATTTTCTACCCTTTACGAGAATAACATATATGAACTTTTACAACTTACATCAAACATAATTACATTAAAACAAAATTAAGAACCTTATCTAAAATAGAATACAAAAAATAAGCTATTTGTTTTTTAATAAACAAAAATACGTTATTAAAAATTTTAAAAAAAATCCCGCGCGTGTGCGGGCATTATAACTAGTTAAATATGATAGGAATTTGTATAAGCAGCATTTGTGTTTGAATCACTTGTACTTTAAGCTTATTAACTTGTAATGCTTAATTTTAAGTATTCTAATATTAGAAGGCATTCCTCTATTATAATGTAGTATGATACCATCTTAGCATATTATGAAACTTCATTGTTACCAAAATTAGATCGCTATTCAATAGCTAATTAACCCAAAATGTAGCCCATTTATACGAGCATAGAATCGTTCGATGAATGTCTCAAGTTCAAATACACGAACAACTGAGTTAAAAAAAAAAAAAAAAAAAAAAAAAAAAAAAAAAAAAAACTATCTTGAGATTGCTTTTTTTTTTTTTGGTAAAATACGTACTAAGTTTGATCACAACTTCTATCAACTTACAAAAGTAACTGCATATTGTCTGAGATACAATTCTTAGCAAGTGATCGCATCGGGTCTAAAATAAACTCCGGGCTAAAGTTGTCTGTCAAACTAACTTTTTTTGAGTTAACTAATAACAGCTAAATATTGACTTATTAACTTGGTGGTAAGATAAGCATTACAATATTCACAAGTCAGACGCATGATTAACAGGGACGGAGCTAGGATCAAATATGATTGGGTGTATAAAATTTTTTGAACAGTAATACTAGAAACACATTTCGATGGACCGGGTGCATTTAAGATGACTTTAAGAAAAATCGTTGTTTTTTTTTTCAAAAATTAACACTATGTCAAAAAAATCCATGGGGTGCACGGGCACCCGCGGGAACCCCCTGGCTCCGTCCCTGATGATTAATAATAGAATGGTACCCGCACAATGCGGCGGCGGGTACCATGTGACTATATTTTGCGTTATTTGGTTACACATTTAGTTGTCTTCATGCTCTATAAGTAGAGATACTAGAGATGATTAAGCCAAATAATTTTAGTTTGAGCAACCAACCGCTTCCTAACAAACTTCCAAACCAAATTGCTTCCTAACAAATTAATTTTGAAATCTTTCCGTAATATACAAGAAAAAAGTCTAAATTTTAAGTATTTCTAATTATATAATAGTCTCATATGCATTATAATGTAGTATAGATATCTTAAAAAATAAAAGGTTTAGGTCGTACAATAGCTACGTACTTTCACTAATGTACCGTTTTAATACGTGTACTATTTTCTCTTAATGTTGTTTACTTTTATGATTTGTTTCATTTTGCAAATTTTGATAACGTGTCACGTTATAACTGGTGATACATGTCAGACTTTCAGGTATGACAAGTCATCAAAATGTGCAAAATAGAACAAAACATAAAAGTACACAACATTAAGTGGAACATAAAATAGTACACGTACCAAAACGGTACAATAGTGAAAGTACGTAGCTATTGAACGACCTAAACCTTCAAAAAAAAAAAAAAAAAAAAAGGATAAAAAAAAACTTAAATGACAAAAAAAAAGTTTTAAATTTTCTTTTGTATTAATGTTTTATTGAATTGCTAGCTATAAAAAAAATTGCTTTATTGAATACTAGCTTAAAGACCCGTGGATTCACGGGGTTTTTAAAGAAATATGAAAATTGGATAATAGGACAACAACGAACGTAAACATGTTTCATTAATATATAAAAGAAACAATGAGATAATATGTGACAACTGGCAATTTGGGGAGTTATTTTGAAATCCGCATTACGTTAAAGTTTAATGATAATTAAATGTGTGGAATTTATTCGCAACGGATTTGTAAAATTTAAACCCGTGGTTTTGAATTATGAAGTTTATGTGGAATTAAATTTGAATTATTGATTTGATATGGAATTTATGTCGTGATTTATTATTGAAACGTCTTTTAGGCACTACGTTGACTCTGGCACTAGGAATAACCTAACACGTTTAAAAATCTTGATTTACGGTTTGGTTTATATGTTTAACGAACGTATCGTGGAGTTTTAGTCATAATGGGAACGAGTTCGAGTTGAGGGTGTCGGAATACTTTGAAAAGTTTACGGGATTGGTCCTTGTGTTTATTAACTAGTCACCCTTTAATATTATTATTAGAGTAAATTACATGGTTGGTCCCTGTGGTTTGTACAAAGTAACAACTTTCGTCCCTATCTTTTAAAAGTTGCATGGTTAGTCCCTAAGTACGTAAACAAATAACACCACAGGTCCCTTGGTTTAACTGGTGTTAACTAGGTTAGTTAAAATTTACAAGTTAGCCCCCTTTGGTTAAATAGCGCTGCATCGTTAATCCTTTGGTTAAATAGCGCTGCATCGTTAATCATTTGGTTAAATAGCGCTGCATCGTTAATCCTTTTAACGTTTTCGCCTGTTTTTGTCCGTTTTTTTTTACGTTTTCGCCCGTTTTTGTCCGTTTTTTTACGTTTTCGCCCGCTTTTGTCCGTTTTTTTTTGTTTTCGCCCGTTTTTGTCCGTTTTTTTTTTGTTTTCGCCCGTTTTTTTACGTTTTCGCCCGTTTTTGTCCCTTTTTTTTTTGTTTTCACCCGTTTTTGTCCGTTTTTCTTACGTTTTCGCACGTTTTTGTCGGTGTTTTTTTGTTTTCGCCCGTTTTGTCCCTTTTTTTATGTTTTCGCCCGTTTTTGTCCGCTTTTTTTTGTTTTCGCCCGTTTTTGTCCATTCTTTTTGCGTTTTTGTCCGTTTTTTTTTTGTTTTCGCCCGTTTTGTCCGTTTTTTTACGTTTTCGCCCCGTTTTTGTCCGCTTTTTTTTTTGTTTTCGCTCGTTTTTGTCCGTTTTTTTACGTTTTCGCCCGCTTTGTCCTTTTTTTTACGTTTTTTTTGTTTTCGCCCGTTTTTTTACGTTTTCCCCCGTTTTTGTCCGTTTTTTTGTTTTCGCCCGTTTTTGTCATTTTTTTTACGTTTTCGCCCGTTTTTGTCCGTTTTTTTTTCGTTTTCGCCCTTTCTTGTCCGTTTTTTTTAACGTTTTCTCCTGTTTTGTCCCTTATTTTTACGTTTTCGCCCGTTTTTGTAACATTTTTTTATGTTTTAGCCAGTTTTTGTCCGTTTTTTACATTTTCGCCCGTTTTTGTCCATTTTTTTACGGACAAAAAATTCAATAAAATAAAATTTTGAATTTTTTTTAAATAATCACCGAAAAAAATATTTTCGAAAAAAAATTTTGGGTAAAAAGAACGGACAAAAAGAAAGGACAAAACGTAAAAAGAACGGAAAAAAAAATTTGGGTCAAAAAAGGTACAAAAAGAGGAGAAAACGTAAAAAGAACGGACAAAACGAGCGAAAACGTAAAAAAAATGGACAAAAACGGGCCAAAACGTAAAAAAATGGACAAAAACAGGAGAAAACGTTAAAAAAACGGACAAAAAAGGGCGAAAACGAAAAAAAATGGACAAAAACGGGCGAAATAAAAAAAACGGACAAAAACGGGCGAAAACGTAAAAAAACGGGCGAAAACAAAAAAAAAAGGGACAAAAACGGGCGAAAACATAAAAAAACGGACAAAACGGGCGAAAACAAAAAAACACCGACAAAAACGTGCGAAAACGTAAAAAAACCCGGACAAAAACGGGCGAAAACAAAAAAAAATGGACAAAAACGGGCGAAAACGTAAAAAAAAACGGACAAAAACGGGCGAAAACAAAAAAAAAAACGGACAAAAGCGGGCGAAAACGTAAAAAAAACGGACAAAAACGGGCGAAAACAAAAAAAAATAGACAAAAACGGGCGAAAACGTAAAAAAAAACGGACAAAAACGGGCGAAAAAAACGGACAAAAGCGGGCGAAAACGTAAAAAAAACGGACAAAAACGGGCAAAAACAAACAAAAACGGGCGAAAACGTAAAAAAAACGGACAAAACGGGCGAAAACAAAAAAACACGGACAAAAACGTGCGAAAACGTAAAAAAACGGACAAAAACGGGCGAAAACAAAAAAAAATGGACAAAAACGGGCGAAAACGTAAAAAAAGGGACAAAAACGGGCGAAAACAAAAAAAAAAACGGACAAAAGCGGGCGAAAACGTAAAAAAAAACGGACAAAAACGGGCGAAAACGTGAAAAGGATTAACGATGCAGCGCTATTTAACCAAAGGATTAACGATGCAGCGCTATTTAACCAAAGGATTAACGATGCAGCGCTATTTAACCAAAGGGGGCTAACTTGTAAATTTTAACTAACCTAGTTAACACCAGTTAAACCAAGGGACCTGTGGTATTATTTGTTTACGTACTTAGGGACTAACCATGCAACTTTTAAAAGATAGGGACGAAAGTTGTTACTTTGTACAAAGCACAGGGACCAACCATGTAATTTACTCTTATTATTATTATTACTATTGTTTTAAAAATAATAATAATAATAATAATAATAATAATAATAATAATAATAATAATAATAATAATAATAATAATAATAATAATAATAATAATAATAATAATAATAATATGTTGTTGGTGGACTTTAAAAACGCTTTCAATATGGTGGATCGTGCGGTTATGTTACGAGAAGTTCGCCTTCGTGTTCCGGCTATTTCATGTTGGGTGGAATTCTGTTACTCCAGTCCGGCTAGATTATATTATGGTGAGCATACTTTATGGTCGCACCTAGGGGTGCAACAGGGTGATCCGCTTGGGCCTCTTCTTTTTGCTTTAGTGTTACATCTCTTGGCATGTAAGATTCGAGACTCCTTCACTCTTTCTCTTCAAGCTTGGTATCTTGATGATGGTACTATTATTGGGGATACTTTGGTTGTGGGGAAGGTTTTGGAGTTGATTATGATGGATGGATCTAGTTGTGGTTTACACCTCAATGTTGATAAAACTGAGGTTTTTTGGCCGAAGGAAGACCCCAGGAGCAGGTATGTTGGTGTTTTTCCCCCTAACATTTCTCGACCTTCGCATGGTGTTAAATTATTAGGGGGCCCCGCCAGTGTGGATTTTGAGTTTAGTAGTAAGCTTGTTATGAAAAAGGGTTGCTAAAACTATTGAGCTTATGGATGCTGTTGCTAAGCTTAATGATCCCCAGTGTGAGTTGTTGCTACTGCGTGCATGTGCCAGTATTTCCAAGTTGTATTTTCTATGCGCACATGTCCTCCTCGGGTCTTTGAGAGTGCTCAGGTTTCTTTTGATGCAGCACTTCGCTCTTCTTTGAAACGTATTGTCACTGCTTCTGGACCTGGGTTTGGTGATTGGCAATGGAGACTCGCCACATTACCTTTTGCTCTCGGGGGACTTGGTGTGTATTCTGCAGGTGATGTCTTGAACTATGCCTTCCTTGCTTCTAGACTTCAATCTGCCAGCTTACAGACTGAGCTTCTCTGTAGTTCTAGTATTGTGTCTACTGGTCCCTCTTTTGATGATGCATTGTGTACTTTTAATGTGAATATGGATATTGACCTTATGAGTAACCCTAGTGAGATCGCTGCCCCCAAACTTATGAAGAAATTAGCAGATATACATTTCGCACGTGTTGCCCAAACGGTTGAATCCACTTTCCATTTATCCTCTAGACAGATGGCTCTATGGAACTCATTAAAAGAGGATTACACGTCAGATTGGCTTAGGGTGGCATCGATATCCGGATTGGGACAAACTATGAATGCCAGGACTTACCGATGTGTGTTGTGTTATCGGTTGAGTGTTCCTCTTTTTACTGTCCAAATGCCATGTTCAGCTTGTTCTAAGGTTTTTCCTGGCGATATTTTTGGAGATCACGCTGTATCGTGTGCAGGCTTAGTTGGTATTAAACATCGGCACAATATTGTGCGTGATGTTCTTGTTGATATATGTTCTCGGTCTGGAGTTTCAGTTCGCAAGAAGGTGGATATTGGGCTTCGTGGAGAGAGGGACAAAACCTTACGTCCGGCCGATATGTTACTTTACTCTTGGGATGGTGGCCTTGATGTTTGTGTTGATCTTACAGGATCGTCACCTTTGGCGCGTTCGTATATGGTTGATTTTATGCCCGGTCGGGCGGTTATTGAAGCCACACAACGTAAACGTGTCAAGTACGCAGCTAAATGCGGTGATATCGGATATGGGTTCCTCCCCTTTTCATTCTCTTCTTTTGGAGAACTTGAAAAGGATGCAGTTACCTTATTAAAGCGCATTAGACGATTCTCTATGACCCAAGACATTGGAGCACGTGCTGCTCCACATATTTTTAGTAGGATTGGTTTTGCAGTAGCTAGAGGTGTGGGGGCTCATATCTCGGCTCCCCACTAATTTCTTGTAAAATCCTATTTGTTTTTCAATAAAGTGATGATGATAATAATAATAATAATAATAATAATAATAATAATAATAATAATAATAAGAGTAAATAGGTCCTTGTGGACCGGTTTTGACACACACACAAACACAACACACCATCACCTTCATCCCATCTCTCATCTCTCTCTCTAACAAACCCTAGCCGCCGCCACATTCCGGCAGCCACCACCATCACACCGCCTCCCCCACAACCATACCGCCACCACCATATTAACCACCATCTCATTCCCTTTCTTTTGGTGTATCTCACGCGCGACCCAAACACCCCTAACCCCCGTTTGATTAATCACCGCCGCCTATACACCACCACCACCACAAATATTTCTTGGTTTCTTAAAGATTCGCGAGTTTGGAGCTTTAAAAGGTAGGTAACAACGTTTTTGCACCTCGTGTGCTTCGAAGTGGGTTTAAATCCGTGGGAAGACGGATTATTGTGATGGGTTTCAAATTAATAATGATGGAAATGATGTTTTTATTATAAAAATTGGTTTGGTATCCGGGTTTGGTGATTCCATGTCGAGGTCGAGTGAAACCGTGAGCCATAACTCACGGCTTGGTGTCTTTGTCGAGCTCTTGTGGCTTTTCTTTGATGGTTTTGACCTCGTGATCATGTTAACGAGGGTGTTGAGGTCGTGGAGTTTGGATTTGGCTTGAGTTGATCTCCATGGATTCTTGTTGTTGTAGCTTGTGTTGCCGCGGCCCAAAGGGTCCGTTTGGCTGTTTTTGGAGTGCACGGATGAGCCTAAGCCGAGACCAAATGGTCTTGGGTTTGAGTGTTTTGACTCGTGGTCTTGCCGAGACCCAAGTGGGTCTCTCGGCACGAGTTTTGATTTGGTAAATCGACCTGAAAGTTATACTCTTGATGTTTTCTTGTTATTGTTCCATGTTGTTGTTGTCGTGTTTAACCTTGTTGGCCGAGTACTATTGATGGGTCGAGACCCTTTGTGGTCTCGGAAATGGGAATATTGTTATTTTGTGAAGTGTTGACGATAAAGTGGATGAACGGGGACCGATTGTGAGACGGCCGAATTAGAACGACGGAGATAGGTTAGTCGGGTGCCGTAGTCAGACCCTATTGTTGTAGCTTGTGAAATGGGACGAATGACGGAGTTGTGATATTTGACTTGTTACTTTGGACTTGTGGTTGTGCGAGTTGGAGTCACTTTGACTTTCTAGTCAACGGTTGACTTCGACAAACGCCTTAACACTTTGGATTTGGACAATGAGCCGAGAGTGATGACTCGGACATGTGACTCATCTTTTATAACTCGAAACCATTAATAATTAAACAAACCAACAAAAACTCGTAATAACTTATATTGTCGATATCAACATTTATATAAATATATAAATGTGTAAACGTATATATATTTATATAAGTGTGTATATAATAGATAGGAGATCACGAGTAATAAAAATAATAACGTTGACGATATATATTGGACTATGAAAATAGTAAAATATTGTCGGAAACTTTATTATGACTAAACTATTATAATTAGAAATATAAATATAACGTGAATTGTTTTACAAAATAAAGTAAGCTTTTGGAAATAAAATGAGAACTTACGAGCTATAAGAGATTTGATGGCACTTAAATCCAAGTTGGCCATTTTATTAATTGTCGACTTTTTGTGCTTGTCACGGATGTATGACGTTAATATACTCGTTTAATATAACTATTTAACTTGTTTAATCGACGGATTAAATAGGACCTATTTAGTTATATAAAAAGGGTTTATTATCGGGTATTGTATCCTATGATGCCTTTAGGTTGTGGTAGGAGTGCGGAATAATAAGTTATTAAATATTTTGTGAAGTTTATCAAATTGACGAATTCGATAAGTTTGACGATATATTTAGGAACTTATTAGACTTTAAAACTTACCATATAGTAATCTACATGCTATGTGATTTAGGACTTGGTATGGTTTTGGAATAATATATTAAGTAAATAGGTTGTGGAGGATTAGCGAGTTGACGAACTTGATAAACTTCGACGATTTATTTAAAGAATATATTAGGCCAACACTAGACCTGAAGATCGTTATTATTTCTATTGATGTGTTTCCTAGATTGTGTTGAGTCGACCTTCCACCCACACGGATGCCAAACGCCAAACCAAATATGAGAAACGGATTTTGGAAAGTAAAAAGGAATACGTTCGGGATTGGGAATATTTGATTTTGAGGAAATGATTCTGAGAAGAGTTTATATTGTTAGGAAGTGCCGAGTCCGTAGTTGCCGTCATTTGAGTTGCGGTACTTCTTGATTCTACTGGTTTTTGAGCTAATATATGGACTTGAGGTGAGTCATAGCCCCACTTTTACTTTTGAATATTGTTTTCAATACTTGGGGTGAGAAACGTGCAAATTGTTTTATGTGGACTATTATTGCTGTTTATTTAAAACTTGTTATTCTTATAGAACTAGTTAAGTGTAGAGCATGTCGTATCCTTACGAATGCTGCACATGTCGTATCCTTACGAATGTAAGAACATGTCGTATCTTTACGAATGTTGGGCATGTCGCATCCTTGCGAATGCAGATTGATTTGATTGGTTTTGGACAATAGTGTGCACCTATAGGTTTGGTTTAGTGATTCGAGGCCCAGTCTAACTAGCAAGAGTTTTGCGTATATGTCCACGTGATTGAATTAAGAATTTAAACCTATGAACTCACCAGCGAAAGCTGACTTTTAGCGCGTTTTCTCAGGTAATTAAGTGATGGCTTGGGATGCTTGTGTTTGGAAGGCTTGGCATGGCAATCTGGTTAAAGGATCTATTTTCGAACTCTGATATTTTATTGTGGACCTATGTTTAACTTATTTTGGGCCTTACTTTGGATTATTTGGGATGAATGTAAATTTTAAAACCCTGGTTGGTTTTGTTTTTACTTATGTTTACTTTATCTCATTTCTTTATGACTTGTGATTGATACCAATCCCCGTAGCACCCCGAAAGCTTGATTAGTCTTCCGCTGTACCAAATTTTGGGGGTGTTACATAATACGTGAATTTTTCGATAATCAATTGAGTTTGTAACAATTAAAATAATAAACGTTCATGCATTATCGTCTCCAAATTTGACGGTCTTGAATAGCAAATGGCGTATGTGAGCGCTAATCAATTTAATAGCAAATGTCCATTCCGTGCACACTTAATAGTCCACAGAAAATGTAAGTAAAAGTAGGTTGTGATTCATAATATATCTTATGCTTATATTCGAAATCATTTAATCACTCCTACAACCTGTTTCATTACAGTTAAATATCTTACGCTTATATTCAAAATTGCTTAAGCACTCCTACAACCTGTTTCATTACAATTAAATATCTTATATTCTTACGCTTATATTCTAAATCATTTAATCACTCTTCACATATACACACCCCTAAATACGATGGTAGATCTTATTATTTGATTCTTGGTCTTTATAGTTGTTCTGATTCTTGACCTTTATAACAAAACAAATCTGCAATAAAATTAAAACTAAACATAAAGTATTCAAATACATTTAAGTAAATTATATCTAAATCATTTAATCACTCATTTACATATATACACCCCTAATTACGATGATAGATTTTAAAAGAGACATTGAATACCTTCTAAATCACTTTCCATCAAGCTATTGCAGTTGAATATCTTACGCTTATATTCAAAATCACTTAATCACTCCTACAACCCGTTTCATTATAGTTAAATATCTTACGTTTATCTTCAAAATCACTTAAACACTCCTACAACCTGTTTCATTGCAGTTAAATATCTTACACTTATATTCAAAATCACTTAATAACTCCTACAACCCTTGCATTTTAGGTGTTGACCATCTCCTACAACCCGTTTCATTTTAGGTGTTTACCTGTATTGATGCATGAAGATAAAAGAGACATGACATACCTTCTAAATCACTTTCCATCAAGCTATTGCAGTTGAATATCTTATATATTCAAATAACTTAATCACTCCTATAACCCGTTTCATTACAGTTAAATATCTTACACTTATATTCAAAATCACTTAAGCACTCCTATAACCTGTTTAATTGCAGTTAAATATCTTACACTTATATTCAAAATCACTTGATCACTCCTACAACCCGTTTCATTTTAGGTTTTTACCATCTCCTACAACCCGTTTCATTTTAGGTGTTTACCATCTCCTACACCCCATTTCATTTTAGGTGTTTACCATGTATTGATGCATGAAGAAGATAAAAGAGACATGACATACCTTCTAAATCACTTTCCTTCAAACTATTGCAATTGAATATCTTACGCTTATATTCAAAATCACTTAATCACTCCTACAACCCGTTTCATTACAGTTAAATATCTTATGCATATATTCAAAATCACTTAAGCACTCCTACAACCTGTTTAATTGCAGTTAAATATCTTACGCTTATATTCATAATCACGTGATCACTCCTACAACCCGTTTTATTTTAGGTGTTTACCATGTATTGACGCATGAAGATAAAAGAGACATGGCATACCTTCTAAATCACTTTCCATTAAGCTATTGCAGTTGAATATCTTACGCTTATATTCAAAATCATTTAATCACTCCTACAACCCGTTTCATTACAGTTAAATATCTTATACAACCCGTTTCATTACAGTTAGATATCTTAGAGCATCCACAATGGTGGACCTTTTAAATAGGTTTATAATATGTCAAATCATTAATTTATAAACTATAAACATATTACCACTATGTATAAACTTTTTATAATTATATCAAATGTTCAACCATAACACATGCATTAAATTATGAAAAGGTCTAGGATCTTGGACCTCTTCATGTCACATAGATATGAACCACAACCTCACTATGGTTGAAACAAAAGATAAACCTTTTCATAGCTTTTAGACTTTTTTATCTCTTATAGTGGATGCCCTTATAGCTTGATTGTATTGTTTAATGGCATTCAATACCCTACATAATTAAACCAAAGAGGAGTGGATTGTAATGTTAATGTTAATGTTGACTTTTGTTTTTGTGTTTTAGAATAAAGAGTGCTTTGGGGTGCTTGTACATTGTCTCTAATTATGAAATTTTAGTCACAAATTTAATGAGTTTTTTTAATGCCCGTGCTTTAGAGGACTTGTGCAAAACCTTATTTTATTAGTTAGTATAGATAGATTCAAAACCTCTTTAAAAAATAAGTAATCAGAATATGTATTTAAAATGGCATATGTGAAGTCAAAAAATATCTTTAAAACATAGTAGTACAGTATTACATTAATATGTCAACAATATATTGTTTTTGTAGTTATTAAATTCAAATAGCATTTACTAAATAACTAAATGTTTTACCTAAATCATACATTACACCAAAATACTAATAAATTAACACTGAAATAAATAAAATTTAGCCTTTATTAGAAATCAAGAAAAAATTGACCACAAAGGTAAAAAATAAAATAAAAAAGGAAAGAAAAAAGAACTCCAAACACAAATTATTATCCCATGTTTTAAACTTTTAATTAAGAAAATGTTACGTGGCATAAGTATATTTGAAACATCAAAACACACACATTAATGTAAGAAGTTACTCCATTACATCTGTTTATATATTAGAAACATCAGATTTTTTGTGTTTATATGTTTTTGCATCTTGTAGGTATCACATAAAAACGATCATTACAAGCTGCCACTAATGTAAGAGCTTTATTTTTCTATATATGTCTTTTTTAAGCTTGTATTATTTATCATGTATTATGTTTATCAGATTTTGTGTTTGTGTGAGTTTTTTCACATGTTGTACGTAAGTGTGTGATTCGATGGAAAATCGTGGTTATTTGAGCAGATGGTTACGATCTAAAGTAGTTTTTAAGCGAATTTTTTGGTTATGATTATTTTGTTCTGATTTAGTTGAGGAAATGGAGAGAGATAAGAGGAAGAAATTGAAGTTTCCTTGCATTTTTGGAGGTAAAATTCTGTTTAATAAGTATTTATATGTGATTGATAGTTACTACAGATCATTTATATGTTAAAATTGATTGAAGATGGATTTGAGTAGAAACAAAAATGAAACAATTGAGAAAGTAAGAAGAAAATTATTAATCATGGTTGTTATGTTTTATGAATGCTATTGAAAGTTGAAAGACTCAATTGAATTACAGAAGCGACGTCTTAATTGATCGACTCATAATTTGTATGAAATGGATGGTTTAACGTGACCAATACGTTAAACATGTCACTGATCTAGCGACTTATTTAACTGGTCACGTTAGTAACCCTAATTTGTGTCAATTACTCCGTAGTAGAGTATTAGACGACCCTAATGTTTTCTATTTAAATGAAATCTAGTTATGAGCATACCTATTTGGAATCTTGGAGTTAATGTTTATTGTGCTTGTTTCTTCTATGTTCTGCTATATTCAGACTGTCAAGTTAGCAAGTTATATTCAGTTTTAGTATTACCATGATTTACATCAACAATTCTTTATGTTTAACTGGAATGGAGTAGAGGCATGATTATGATTTTGCCTATTCATTTCATTGTATTTGACTTAGTTATGATTTATGAAATGCGAACAGCCTAGGTCCTCGTCGCTTGCCTAATGATTTGCTTTTAGCTAACTACCGTGTTTTATGGTTCACATACGGAAATTTAGGTTTTTATTGATAGTTTTTGAGTTGAAGTATTCGGCTTAAGCTCATTTCCCTTTTATGTGCGAATATAAAGTTGCAATATGTTTTTCGTGTTCGGCTCAGTATTGTCTGAGTACATAAGTAGTATGCATTTGAATAAACAAATCTAATATTCCAGGGAATGAAGAAATGCTGAGACGTCGAAATGTTCAATCTTGGTCTTTCATAAATCCTACAACCAAGCAAAGTTTGGTGCGTTACATATCTTTTTTACGATTTTTGCCTCCTTGTTTGGGTATTGAATTTAATAAGCTTTATAACATTATGTTCGCATTTTATTTTCACTTGGTACTATTTATTGAGATCTACAAAAAGTGATCGGATATTCTAATTGCAGATCAAGTTTCAAGTTGGAAAAAGCACTTCTAAACAGCGTAATGAGAAAACAATGCTGAATTCGTTGGCTAAAGGAATTTTAAATGACACCTCCGCCAAAAAACGGTCAACAAGTATGTTAGCCAAGCTGATGGGCAGAGATGGACTTTACTCTGCCCGACCTATCCACAAGCAAGAAATTAGGTTGTCAGACAGATCTAGTAAGATGATCACATTGGAGCAGCAGAATGTGTATGAAGATCTAGAAGCATCACATCTTGCCAATCAAAGTCACTCATTGCAACCATGCACAAAACTGATTTTGGGGTCTAATAAAACTGAAAGTAATCGTCACATGAACGACTCCAATTCTAATTTACTTCGTAAGCCTGATCCCTTATTCGTAAAACATCTGCATGATCAGAAAGATACCCCTTCGAGTTCTCTTTGCAATCACATAGCACTAAAGCCTAATGCTGGACATACAGTCAATCACAAATTCCTAAAAGAAGCGGAAGAAATACGATCATTTCATGATCCTTTGGCTCATCTCTCTAACAAGTCATCTAGAAGAAAGTTAGCAAGGAAGTTGGTATTTGACTCTGACATTCCTCAACAAAAGGTTGTCGTTTTGAAGCCAAATGCACCAAACGGTAATTCTGGGGAGGAAATCTTGCACATATCTAGAAATGTCTCTCCTAGTGAATCAGATATGATCACTATGACTTCTAGAATTGTCTTTGACCAGAATGACCGCCTCACACATTCATTATCTGACATGTCTGAACCGTCTTTATTTATGGAGGCGAAAAATAGAATGTTAGAAAGATTGCATGCGGCTGGCACCAAGGAACATGTAGAAAAAGATGACAGAGAATTTGGCTTGGTTGACGTAAAAAATGTGCTTGCCTCGCCCGCAGGATTGGGGATTTGTAGAAATGGTTTACTTCCATCTTTTCATAACAAAAATCATAAAATGAAAGTTTATCATGAAGATGAAGCAGATGAGAAGGTAGTGGTATACACCGAGCCCAGAAATGATAAAGCATATAAGAAATTAAGATACAATGAAAGGTGTGACTCCTCCAAACCTAGTGGTACCGTTAATAATGAATTTGGTAATTATTTGCCAAAAACTCATTTCCGTCAATTAGCTAAAATTTCGATTGAGAATAAGAGCACCGTTGAACGCCAGATGCCGATTTATGATATTGACAATGGCGTCTCCAGTGAAGCATTTTCAGCTGATGCAGGAACTAGTTGTGAGATTAAAGAGTCGTCAGAATCTGTGAGCAAGTTGAACCTGAAGCTTTCTAGTTGCATGGTAGAAGATATAAATTTCTCTGAGGCTGATGAACATAGTTCAAAATGTTTACAGGTTCTGTTACATTACTATCTAATTTATCATTTATGACTGATTCAAATGAAAACTTTCTTAAGCTTAATTATAATTTTGACCCCCTTTATTTTTGTAGAAAAATATTGATCATAAAGAAATATCTTTGTAAATCGATCCTGCTGTTTACTCGTAGTTTAAGAATATCTATTTTTACATGATGAGTTGATATTTTCTAAAGATAATAACAGTAAGAAGCATTCTTTATATTTCAAAAAGCTCATTGTTTCTTCATTACTGTTTCGAATTAGGTGTCTGGACTTGCATCAGAATATTCTGGAAGCGTACATCAGATTGATCACAGCAGTCAATCTTCACTTACAGATGTTCCTCCTTTAGAAGACGTATTATCCGATCCTGATTGCTTCGAGAAACTTGAGTCTCGACTTCAAGGTAACTATCAACTTATTTAGCTCCATAAACATTTTTGCTTTTAGCTCACTAGAAGTAGTTGCCACTTCTCATCTTTATAGAAAGGGCAAATTATTAAAAAAAATATTATACTTGCCACTGTTTCATCTTCTGGGTAGCGAACTATTTTTTTTTTTGCTTTTGAGGGTAATTTTCTTTCAAATCCATCCTCTTTAAGGTAATATGTGATACTTTTGCCCTTCGGGAAAAAAAATTTTGTATTAGCTAAGAGGGGCAAAAATGTTCAAAAATTTCATAAAATACCTTAAAGAGGATGAATTTAAAAGAAAATTACCCTCAAAAGTAAAAAAAAAAAATAATAATTCGCTACCCAGAAGATGAAACAGTGGCAAATATATATATATATATATATATATATATATATATATATATATATATATTTAATAATTTGACCTTATAGAAATTTCTATGTACATTAGTGCCTATGAACTATCTATAACAAAAAAATTCTTTGAATGACATGTAGTAAAGTGACTCAAAAACTAAAATATATATACTGATCATGAGTAAATCATTATATGCACAATGACGATTAGCACATGTAATCTAGTGAATATCAATTTTGGAAGTAAATTCAGTGACATGAAATATAGTGCAAAGAAGAGATGCAATATAAGGCAGTGAGAATGCATTTGGGGCTCATCATGTTAAAAAATAAAATAGTTTGGATGCATTTTGGAGGAATTAGGTCCGTCGATTTTAAATACTTATTTTGGCAAAATTACGCACTTTATACGAGTCGAAGTATATCAGCCTGCAGACATGTTTTCCATGTTTAAAATGCTACTAAGTTCAACTGATTCAGATATACCAATAGAAATAGTTGTTGATTCAAAACATAGATATTATGATTACATAGATATTACGATTGTTTGCTCTTTTACCGTTATTATTCTGATTACACCAAATTCATAAGTATGCAATTTAGTCGATGTGGAAAAATGGCGGGCTGCGTAAGAAATTTGATAGATTTAGGTCAAAATTAGTACTTTTTAAAGAGGGGTCGAAACACGTTGGGTTGTCCTACCAACACTTTGTCTATATTTTTCTCATTTCAAAGATATTCAATGGATAAAAAGTTAGTATTACTGTAATTTAAACAACATATACTAATTTGTCATGCTTGTCAAGATTATCTTCGAATGCTTCATATTTCAAACCCCTCAGTCCCCTCTAATCCATTTATGTTGATTTTTTTTCTTACCATTTTCAGAGCTCAAGAAACAGCTGCATTTGTTTGAACTCGAGTCAAAATCAACTTCTAATAACCTGACATTTATCCCTAAAGTCAAACAACTTAGACAACAATCATCACTTGCAGTCTCAGATTCAGTCAGCTTAGAAACTTTATTCATGACACATATCCTAAAAACTTCAGAAAAATACGATTATGACCTTGACACCTTCTCATCTTCATGGCAAACTATCCATCATCCTAAAGATCCAAGGTTATTTCATCGCATGACTAAGTATTATTTTGAAGGAACGATAGCATCAAGGTTTGAACAAAGCTTGCTTTATGACTATATCGAAGAAACGTTCTTTAGAACCTCCAAGTCAATGGTAGCATACCCGTGGGTCAATCCAGGGAAAAGGGTAAGTCAAATGACACTAAACAGGTTCAAAACTGAGGATCAGTTGCTTAAAGTGATGGATGAGATAGAGAAGGAAGAAGCCGAGGATTTTTCAGCAATTTATTATGAAAAGGACCCGGAGTGGCTTCACCAGACAAATGAAATCGACGTTCTAGGTAAGTTAGTTGCAGAAGCAGTACTAAATGATTTAGTACTAGAGGTTATGCAATTTTAATCATGTAAAATAAAACTATAAAGGCAACAGTTAGAAAGATCATTTTTCTACATCTAAGACTAAAACAATCGTATGCTATAACGACTTGTGTGTACTCTTTTGGATTTTGTTTTTTAGCTCCATGAACATAAAGTTAATTTGGGTTTCATGGATTTAAACATCAAAAAGATTTTATTAAGTTTATGTTAATTATCTACAAATGTTCTTCATGTATCCTTCTTTTTTGGTATTCCGTACTGTTAAATTAGATTTTACGTGGTTGTTAGCTACATCCTTTTGTGGGTGGTGTTTATTATGGTCTAAGTTACTACTTCGATTATTAAGATATGTAAAGCAACTATCGTATCTGAAAAAAATAAATAAATATCACTGAAGTTGGAAATTTACTTGTACTTTAACTACGAGTTAACAAAGTACAACGAGTGTTTAATGAAAGAAGCCGCAAGATATGTGATTGAAAAGGAAAGAAGTTCAGAATTGAGTGGTTCACAACATATTTCATACATACGATGATTGTTTTATAATCAGAATAAGTGTCATAGATTATGTATTCATTCGTGAGAAATGATTTTTATGTAAACAAGGAAATGTGAATTGGTATATAAAGTTTAACGTTAAACATATAACAGAGATTTATATAATGAAGTAATCTGAAACATAATGTAGAGTTTATGTGCCCAAAAGTAGTAGTAAAACATAAAGCCGAAAACACAATTAATCAAACTTGACCTAAGGACTGGCTAAGACCGGTCAGTCGGCCCATATTGCAGCTATAACTGCTAGCAACAGTTGTTCCGGTCCAGTCTAATCAGGAAACTGTCTGAGAAGACGGCGATGATATTGTTGCTGGAGTCAAGAGTTTTGCATTTTTGACCTTTAACACGCTGGTCAGAACCGCTAGAGGCGTTACATCTCCCACCACCGTCACCTTCTTGGCAGCAAATTCTATTTTGAATGATGTAACCCCTGAAATGATATGAAAATTTTCTAAGTAAAAACAAAGATCAACTTTTCTTAATGTTTTACTGTTAATTATAGCTCTTAGGTATATACGTATATGGTTAACAATTACTGTATAGTTAGATTTATTAGAAAAACTTTTTTTCAACCAACTTATGATTGTTAGATACTCCGTATCATTTTACAACCATAACATAAAGAACATACTTAAGTGCAATACATTTTTTTCTAGATAATTAAGGAGTTTTTGTTAACCATAACTCTAAAGTCTTTTTGTGATAAGAATAATACCTTCAAGTTTGGAGATATGTTTTTTCATTTTCCTTTCACAGCCTCTGCAGTGTAATGATACCTCTAGCACAACCACCTTGTCGGTAGAAGGAGGGGGTGGCGACGACTGAGGTGGTGATGGTGGTTTAGGGGCACTCGAGGACAACGAGTCCTGGTGTTTCATGTTGGAAGCCTTGGACTTCATAGGTTCAAGTGGTGGCGACTGCGGTGGTGAACTGGGAGGAGGAGAGGATAGTAAATCATCATCAAGAAACCGTGTAACATCCCATGGACGCGGTGATGGTGGTGGTAGTGGTGGTGGAGAGGACACTAAATGAGCGTCTTCTTTCTTTAAAGTTTTTTCATTATGGGTAATAAGATGTTCACTTGGTGGTGGAGGTTCTGGTGTAGGTGATGGTGGAGATACATGGTGAAACTCTGATGAGAAATCGAACGTAGCTTTATCTCCCAGCAAGCACCTAGAAGAACTTGCTGGGCTGATAAAATTACCCCTCTTTATAAATTCATCATTATTGAAAGCAAATGCAATACTCTTTTTCTTCTTATCACCACCATCCACCTCCGGCTTCTGCTTCCGGAGGTGGTGACGATGAGGTTTCTTAGTCGTGGTGGGGGAGGTGATGGTGATGGCGGGACTAGAAGGAAAACTTCGACCTTGACCAAGTCTTTTTTCATCTTGGATAATGGGATTGTGGCGGTCGATTGCTCGTCCGCCACCACCACCGCTGACATAAAGAGTGGAGGAAGAAGGTTCATCGAGAGTAATAGAATCTAGCATAATTTGAATGGTGGATTGTAGCATGAGAGCACAGAATATATCAAACACCTTTCATAGGTGTAGTACCTTTGGAATAATTTGGTTCACTTTTGAAACTATACATATCTTTTTACTAGTCATCATAAGGATATTAAAGACATGAAAATCATACTACGAAATCATTTTTCACTTTTTACCTTACTCAAAAACCTAACAGATTTACTAGTACAGAGGCACTTTATTTTGCATACTCTAATTTTGATGCATACCAATGAACAAATCCCCATCATCCATTTAGTTTGATCTAATGAGGATTAACCTAAGATTAAAGAGAAACATAAGTCCATGTTTTCTATTCTTTGTCTTTTTGTATTTTTTTATTATTCATTTTTTTCCCATTCTTTTTTTCCTTTTTTTTCTTTCTTTTTTTTTTCCGTATTTTTTTTCACACTTTTATAGTTTTTTTGTTTCTTTTTTTTTTTTTCTTTTTTCTTGATATCTTTTTTTTACACGCTTTCTTTTTTGTTTTTTCATGTCTTTTTTCTTTTTTGGTTATAATTCACGTTTTTTTTTTTTCATAATAAACGTTTTTTTTTTGCTTTCATACAATTTCGTCTGTTTTAATACGTTTTCGTCCAATTTCATACGTTTTTATCTGTTCTCGCCCGTTTTTCATATATTTTTGCCCGTGCTTTCGTCCGTTTTCATACGTTTTGTCCGTTTTCATACGTTTTCATCCGCTTTCTTATGTTTTCGCCCGTTAACGTCTGTTTTCATACGTTCTCATATGTTTTCTTACATTTTCATTCGTTTTCATACGTTTTCGTCCACTTTCATACGTTTTCGTTCGTTTTAATACATTTTCGACCATTTTCTTTCGTTTTCGTCCATTTCTAATACGGCTTCGTCCGTTTTCGGACAAGTTTTTACGCTTTCATACCTTTTCATCCGTTTTCATACATATTCGCCCATTTTCTTATGTTTTCGTTCGTTTTCATACGTTTTCGTAAGTTTTTATCGATTTTCTTTCGTTTTCGTCCATTTTCTTTCGTTTTCGTCCATTTTTCAAACATTTTTGTCCTTTTTCATACATGTTTTTACACTTTCATACGTTTCTTCCATTTTCCTACATTTTCATACGTTTTAGTTCATTTTTTCATTTGTTTTCGTCCGTCTTTAAATGTTTTTAGCAATTTTCATATGTTTCTAAATATCACAAGTGATATTCTAAATATCACAAATTATATTCTGAATATCACAAATTATATTCTAAATATCACAAGTGATATTATGTGATATTCAGAATATCCTAATTGATATTCTGTGATATTGAGAATATCACAAGTGATACTCTGAATATCACAAGCGATTTTCTGTGATATGCAGAATATCACGAGTGATACTATGAGTACCACAATGATATTCTGGATATCAAGTAATATTTTGTGATATTCAAAGTATCACAAGTGATATTCTAAATATTATAAGTGATTTTCTGAATTTGACAAGTGATATTCAACAAATGTTTTGTAACATTAAAATCACATGTGATATTCAGAAAACCACAAATGATAGATATTCAAAAAATCACAATTTATATTTAGAATATCACCATTGATATTCAGAAAAACACAAGTGAAATTCTGAATATTAATTGTGATATTCAGAAATATTTTCGTCCGTTTGCATCCGTAATCTTTCGTTTTCGTTCATTTTTCATATGTTTTTGTCCGTTTTCATACGTGCTTTTACGCTTTTATACGTTTTTGTCTGTTTTTATAGGTATTCGTCCGTTTTCTTACATTTTCGTCCATTTTCTTACGATTCTGAATATCACAAGTGATATTCAGTGGTCCTAGAATATCACTTGTGATTTTCTGAATATCACTTGTGATATTATGAATAACACTTGTGATTTTCCTATGTTTTCGTCTGTTTTCATACTTCGTCCATTTTCATACGTATTAGTCCATTTTTTATACGTTTTCGTCTGTTTTTATACGTTTCCGAATATCACAAATGATATTCAGAATATCACTTGTGTTTTTATGAATATCAATGGTGATATTCTAAATATCACTTGTGATTTTCTGAATATCTATCACTTGTGATTTTCTGAATATCACTTGTGATTTTCATGTTACAAAACATTTGTTGAAAATCACTTGTCAAATTCAGAAAATTACTTATGATATTCAGAATATCACTTGTGATATTTTGTATATCACATAATATTACTTATAATATCCAGAATATCATTTGTTGTACTCATAGTATCAATTGTGATATTCTCCATATCGCAGAAAATCACTTGTAATATTCAGAATATCACTTGTGATATTCAGAATATCACTTGTGATTCAGAATATCACAGAATATCCCTTGTGATATTCAGAATATAACTTGTGATATTTAGAATATCACATAATATCATTTGTGATATTCACAAGTGATTTTCTGTGTTTTTTTTTCGTCCATTTTTATACGTTTCTGAATATCATAAATGATATTCAGAATATCACTTGTGTTTTTCTGAAAATCAATGGTGATATTCTAAATATCACTTGTGATTTTCTGAATATCTATCACTTGTGATTTTCTGAATATCACTTGTGATTTTCATGTTAATAAACATTTGTTTAAATCACTTGTCAAATTCAGAAAATCACTTATAATATTCAGAATATCACAAGTGATATTCAGAATATCACAAGTGATATTCTGAGCACCACAAGTGATATTATGAATATCACATGTGATATTTTGAATATCACATGTGATATTCTGAATATCACAAGTGATTTTCAGAATATCACAAGTGATATTTTGAGTACCACATGTGATATTCTGAATATCACAAGTGATTTTATGAATATCACAAGTGATTTTCTGAATATCACAAGTGAGTTTCTGAATATCACAAGTGATTTTCAACTAATGTTTTGTAACATAAAAATCACTAGTGATATTCAGAAAATCACAAGTGATAGATATTTAGAGAATCACAAGTGATATTCAGAATATCACAAGTGCTATTCAGAATATCACAAGTGCTATTCAGAATATCACAAGTGATTTTCAGAATATCACTGAATATCAATTGTGAAATTAAAAAACGTATGGTAAACGTAAGAAAATGAATGAAAACATAAGAAAATCACAAGTGATATTCAGAAATTCACAAGTGATATTACTAAATATTCAGAAACGTAAGAAAAGAGACGAAAATGTAAAGAAATTGATGAATACGTATGAAAAATCGACAAAAATGTATGAAAGCGTAAAATCATGTATGAAAACGGACAAAAACATATGAAAAATGGATAAAAATAAAGGAAAACGGATTAAAATGGACAAAAACGTATGAAAAAGAACGAAAACGAACGAAATCGGACGAATACGTATGTAAATGGACGAAAATGGGCGAAAACGTAAGAAAACGGACGAAAACGTATGAAACCGCCGAACATGTATGAAAGCGTAAAAACACATCTAAAAACGGACGAAAACGTATGAAAAATAGATGAAAACGGACGAAAACGAATGAAAACGTATGAAAACGAACGAAAACATAAGAAAATAGGTGAAAACGTATGAAAAGGGTCGTAGACGGGCAAAAACGTAAGAAAACGGAACAAAACATATGAAAACGGACGAAAACGTATGAAAACAAACAAAAACGTCAAAAAATGACGAAAACGTAAAAACGGACGAAAACGTATATAAATGAACGAAAATGGATGAAAACGTAAAAAAACGGACGAAAACATTTCAAAAGAGACGAAAACATAAAAAAACTGAAAATGTTTGAAAACGGACGAAAACGTATGAAAACGGACAAAAACGTATATAAACATATGAAAACGGACAAAAACGTATGAAAACGAACGAAAATGTATAAAACGAACGAAGACGTTTGAAAACGGATGAAAACGTGTAAAAAAGGACGAAAACGTTTGAAAGTAGACGAAAGCTTAAAAAAACGAAGAAAAACGTTTGAAAATAGACAAAAGCGTAAAAAAACGAAAGAAAACGTTTGAAAACAGACGAAAACGTATGAAATAGAAAATAAAAAACGTTAATTATTAAAAAAAATGAATTAAACAAAAGATAAAAAAAAAAAAAAAAAAAAAAAAAAAAAAGACGTGAACTTGAAAAAAAAATTAAAAAAAGTTGAATTACAAAAAAAAAAAACAACAAAAAATGAAAATAAAAAACGTTAAGTAGAAAACATGAAAAAAAAAAAAAAAAAAAAAAAAAAAAAAAAAAAAAAAAAGACAAAGAAAAAGGAGGAAAAAACATGAACTTAGCAATTGAATTTTCCTCTACTAGTACATATATTAAACTCTTGAAGATCACAAAATCTTTTTTCACTTTTTACCTTACTCCAAAACCTAACAGAATCATTCTTTATGTCGTTACGAGGATTTATTAACATTCGATCTATCTCACCGAAAAGACACTCCTAGTGACCGAATAATTCGGGTTAGGTTTAGTGGTCCAGATTTTGGTTACACCAACTAAAACTTTTAGCTGCAGTGGCGTTACAAAAGACGTGGTCATGATACTCTTCAACAAGTAATACAAATAAAATGTCATAGTATTTCGACTTCTATTGTAGTTTTATGTTGATTATTCATAACATTAAGTTTTGTCCAATTAAAAATAAAAACTGATAATAAACTTTTACAGATCCCTTAAAGTTAATTCTGTATGGTTGTAAAGGGCTTTTTCAATAGAGGAATAAAGATGTCAATAAGTGATGATGGAATTGTATTCCTATATTCCAAAGGAACAAAAAGAAATTCTCATCCATTTGATGCCTACGACACATAACACAAAACCATTTGATCCTTTGTTGCTTTTTCCTTATTTTCAATTTTTATGTACTCGATCTAGCTAGTCATATATTTGTATGAACAATCTGTCATAAAACTGAAGAATCTTGGCACTTTTAACCAACAAATGATAGAACCACAAAGTCACTTTCCCTTTCAGTCCGGTAAACACGAATCAGATGCCTCACTCGTAAACTCGAAGATATGGCATGTATTATTCTGTTTTATCTCTTATTTTGATTCTTCATCAACCATTGATACACACATATATATGTTCCAATAAGCGATATGATAAAACGTACTACTGGTCAAGGGTTCGATCCTCACCAGTCACCCCTTGCAAGCCCGAAGGTCCTTTTCTACCTTTGGTAGAACCGGAAGCACCCTCTCTACCTTAGGTAGGGGTAAGGCTGTCTACGTCTCAACCTCCCCCATACATCGTGGAAGACGGTATTGGGACCCATAACCCGTGGAAGACGGTATTGGGAGTTACTTTACTTTATAAAACGTACTAGAGGGAATAATATACACATTCTTTATAAAGGACAACGACGCACTATAAGTTGCGAAATAGAAGCAAAAGTATTTCTAATAGATGACGCCTATACAAGAACTTCGAAGCAATACTTGCGCATGTATATCTTAAAAGTTGATCGTTTTTTGATGATACATTGTGATACTAGGTCTCTACCCGTCCGATGGACGGTTTACTTAATAGTTGATTAAAATCATAAAACCGTGTTTATGATTCAATACATATTAATAATAGCAGAATGCAAACATTTTATGACGGGTAATATTAAAGGAGTCTTACGTGTTTATGAATTCATATGTAATAATAGTTAGAGTATATATGAAATCAATAAGAAAAAAGTTTGAGTTAATGCTAAGTAATTATGTGTCAGAGTTGATATTTATAAAAAGATGTTCTAAACGGTTTGTTCAATTAACAAAAAGAACATAATATCTTGTTTTGTTCTAAGTTACTCTAGTTTATTTGAAATAAGTTATCATTTAAAAGAATCCATGTGTTGTAGTAAAAAATTTTGTATTTTTATATTTGAAGTTAGAAATTAAGGTTTGATAATTGTAAACTTGTCATCTGTGCTTTATAAACTTAGGCCCCAAGATTAGTATATAAATATACATTACAAAACGGGTCAATAAAAACCAACTATGATTGGTTCAAGATCGGCATACAACCTGAACAAAGTTTATGTAAATTTCAATCCTGGTTAACTAAGTATTAGTTAAAGTATAATTCAACTCATAAATTAACATTAAGAAAACATTAAAGTACCCCAAATAAAAAGCATCAAACTTCCAATTCGATTAACACTAAAAAAACATTAAAAGCAGTGCAGTTATTATAGTGAAAAAGAAAGACCAATAAGAAAACATAAATACATAAAAGAACAATGTTTGAATGATATATTCCAGAATTATTCGGTGTCCTTCTAATAGTTACTTGGTATTTAAAGAACTTGTTATGTTGGGTTGTAAGAATTATGAAACTAACGAATTTTATGTGATTTAAATTTAAATACTCACCGACTGTGATGCAACTATGTCATTGAACATGTTGATTAGAACATGATTATCCGAAATGCATGACACGATATTAAGTATAACATGTGTTATGGTTAGTCTAAGGTAATCTAAATAACTATTATTTTCTAACCATGTCATATAACTCATGCGAAATTTTGTCAATATGTTTTAGACCTAAAATAATGAAATTGGTACTTCTTTTAATCCACGATGTTATTGTAAATTGTATGATGAAATAATATGGTTTTACTAAGCATTGTGCTGGTGCAAACTTATAAATGTTAAACGAACACAATTGTTTTCTTAAATAGTTTTACTTGGATAAAATTTAATAAGCATCACAAATTTTAGGAAAATGATCTTCTCTTAGTATGGATTATCAAACACAAAGCTAGTTATATTCACACTATACTTGTCCCTTTTTATTTATTTAACTTTTACTTTTCACTCATAAATTTATATAAGTTAGACTTCATTACAACATCGGGTAAATACCATCGGAACGTAGGAGAAAAAGCCTTGTTAACACCAACTAAAACGTGAATATTGCAATTTCAATTCATTTGACGCCTCTGGATAAACATTCAAAGTCAGTAAATAGTTCGTTCAATAGATAAAATACACATTATACACAATATGTTAAAGAAAGTCATACACATTATACACAATATGTTAAAGAAAGTCGATTATACCATACAATGAAACATTCTTTGCGCGTCATTTTAAAGGCTTCTGCCATGAACTTGCAATGGTTACTTCATGTATGTTTCAATGTCCATTTCAATGTCCATTTCTTGAAGAGATGTTTTGATGTATTCAATCAGTAGAAGTCACAATCCTCATACGTGAAAGCAACATCTCATTTATTGCATATTTGTTCATCACTATAGATATCCATATTATAGGGTCATTGATCATATTAGTAAGCCCGCCCAAAGATGAGTGCTCTCCTACTCCGAATTCCCCAAATCCCGTAACGCAGATGAGTGCTCTCCTACTCCGAATTCCCCAAATCCCGTAACGCAGCCTGAAAAAATGACAGGTTCTCTGCCCCTGTGGGGAGATTTCCTCCCTTCTACGCCCGGACTTACAAACACCATAGATATAAACATACACTTGCTAGGTAGTATGTACACAATTTCCAAAAACTGATGGGCGCTCATAAATAACCAACCGTTGTTTCTCATTTACTTCAGAATCGACAGATATTGGATTTTAATGTTATTTTACATCAAATGGGTTGAATTACACAGGCTCATAAATAACATAACGTTTTACATTTACCGGTGAAGTGATAATAGACAAGACTTGCACGAACATTTATCATGCCACAATCAAAGAAACATATTTGTCGAGCTAAACAATATGGTAATAGACTGACTAACCAACTTTAGAGACTTCCAATTTGACCCATTTTACATAACCACGGACCGTTATAAGTAAATCTTTCAAACTTACTTTTTTGATATATAAGATATTAGTTGATAATGAGTAGGTGACAATGGATGATGAGGAATGAGCCTTATCCTTGTGGAAGATGACGGCAATGAAGGTGATCAACATTTCAAAGGTAACCGCAAATGCTGCATTGTTCCTGAATTAAAAGCTTTTATTTAATGAGAAGGACAAATAGCAAACTTAGAACGACAGGTGAATATAATCGTAGTAATATCCTATACTCTTGGTTACATCTAAAACAATCAAGTTTTGTACATAAATAATGTCTAATAATTAGTTCTTATCTACTTGCTACCTCTCCTAAGTCCTAAGACTATTTGACTCGCAAATGCGATAACTCGCTATCAACTGTTGAAGGTTGATACACATTCCCACAGGATATATATTTTACTAAAACAGAATACATGAGAACTATTGAATTGGTATATTCATTCGGGATCAAATAGTTCCAATATTCTAATTGTCTTTTGTACCCATAACCTTAAATGCCAAGTTACAGGTTCATGCATTTGCACCAACATTGTGAATCAAACAGAACGTGTAGAAGCTCATATCTTTTATCATATTCAATAGAAGTGGAAATATTGACCCTTATACTAATTATGATCCACTTTGGGTAACCTTTTATAACTAAAGGTCAAAAGGTTAAAATATAAATCAACAATGAAAACTGCTCAAATAGGTCAAAAGTCACCACAAGCTCATTTTTAAGATATACTGCTTCCATATGGCTTTAGTAGAATAATTAGAATATGTTGAAGCAAAATAATTCTTGAAATAAATTCACAGATTAATATTCCGTAATAGGATAAAATTGGAAATTAAACTCTGGTCCACAAATTTATAACATACCCATTTTGAACCCTTACCTAACCAACCATGTATCTCCTCATTGTTTCAGTTAATCATGTAATAATCCTTTCATACACATGAACCATGAATGTTAAAGTCATCCCTAGGTTAGATTAAAACACTTAATAGCTTCATAAAAGTTCAAGCATGACCTTTTATCTTGCGCCAACATAGTTTTATACTAAATTATCATAAAGATATCCATCAATAAGAGGAAAATGCAGCCAAAAAAAAAAAAAAAAAACCAAAACTAAATGCTAAATGCAGAAAAAAAGACCAAAATCAGGATCTCTATAACTTTCAATCAATTAAGTAGAAATGCAGGACTAAATCCTAAATCATGGACAAACAAATAGTAAAAAGAGTCTGCAAAAAGTAATATTTACCGCTTGATGGTAAATTTATCCTTGAACAAAGCCTTTTGCAAGTCTTTCCTCTTGTGATACGGCATGCCAACTAACCTTTTGATCCTGTAAGATGTACACAAGGTTAAGTCATTAGTCATCAAACTGACAAAAAAAATATGTATATAAAAAAAATAAAAATAAAAAAGTGATTAACATGCTACGACGTTGGTTCTTAATTAATATAGCTGTGTGAACAACGTGATTTCCCCGGTTTGAGCCATAAAGCATTTTCTTAAATCCTGAATTAACTCTTATACACATATTTGGCAAGACTTCTTAAACAATGCCAATTCACTCACTCTATGTGTCCTACCTTCTTCTAAACATCATCGTGTATGCGTAATGTTACATGTAAGAGTTTATGCAAAGTGGTTTGTGACTTTTGATTCATAATACATTTTTAAAAAATATAACACTAATAGGATGATGGACCAACCCATATTTTAACACTTGCTTACAAATCTGAAACATATAAGAAAAACTAAGAAACACCAGTTATCTCATTGCCAGAAATAAAAAATAAATACGCACAACTAATGTGCCACAGACACGTGAACCGGCCGGAATGGTAGCAGGGGCTTCCTAACATAGTTGGTCATTGTTACTAAAAAATTACATATAAATTATAATTAATGTCTGTATCTCTCACTCTATGTGTCCTACCTTCTTCTAAACATCATCGTGTATGCGTAATGTTACATGTAAGAGATTATGCAAAGTGGTTTGTGTCTTTTTTCTTAAAAAATATAACACTAATAGGATGATGGACCAACCCATATTTTAACACTTGCTTACAAATCTGAAACATATAAGAAAAACTAAGAAACACCAGTTATCTCATTGCCAGAAATAAAAAATAAATACGCACAACTAATGTGCCACAGACACTTGAACCGGCCGGAATGGTAGCAGGGGCTTCCTAACATAGTTGATCATTTTTACTCAAAAATCACATATAAAGTATACTTAATGTCAGTATGTCTCACAATACCAAATTCAAAGTGACTTAAAGACTTATTTAATCAGTGTTGTACATTAACGAAGCAATTCGTGAGCACCAGCGAAGTTGTAAAGATAGTGAAGTTGTAAACATTCGATCTATCTTTACAATGTTTCCCTAATCTTTATTGTCGTATGCTCATATGAACAAATCAATTAATAAGTCACTCGTACACATAAAATCAATACAATTGAAAATAGAAAGACAGTAAGTGATTTCAGAAAAAAGTGAAAACCGGAGTATCTTAAAAATTTGTAGTGTTCATATCCAATGTGCACATATATATCATCCTTTACCTCAAACATACAGTTGTATATCTTTCTTCGGAAAAAAATGCTACAAATTACAAAATTCTGATCATATCAAGGGCTAAAACTCAACTTAAGGAAGGTTATCTGTTTACGCAAAATAAGGTTCTCCTCAATCACTATCATTGCAATTAACATAACCAAATTCCACGCATTAACCAAATGTCACTATGTAACCAATATCCTACTTATAAAGAGCAAAAACTTAGAAGAGTATGTCTACTAACGACGTTCTTGTGGATTTCAATTTGTCTTAGACTATAAGCCCACATAACCATTCAACATCTAATCTCCAAAATTAGCCAAGGCTTCCTTCGTAGCTTGATTATAGACAAATGTGATTAACATATCAAGTCCACCCATATAATTCAGCAATATCATAACAGATTCCAACATAGATACCAGCAAGACCAATTACTTAAAATTAATAATAAATTTTGTACCAATGTCAATTTCACCCGTTTAAGAGTAAACATAACCTGAATTGACCCATTTACATATTCGTGGGTTTGAAATTTTCTCCGTGTTAAACGGTATATACTACTACAGTTTTATGGAACTACCTGAATAACCCTTTCTTAATACAGTAACATATAAATGCACTGACATTGGTAGAATAGTTAAGTAAGCTTACCAAGTACTATCGTCGATGTAACCGTGAGCTTCAATTCTCGAGTCAAGCTTTCAGCAGCTGAGAATAATGATGACAGAATTGATTGATTGACAAAAAATAATAGATAATAAATTCAAAATGAATACTATTTAATTAAGCATCAAATAAAATATATTAACTTTAGAAAAAAAAATGTAATGACAGGACCGGAGATAACAGGAGTATTATCAGGGGGAGCTAGGAAATTTTGCTCGAGGGGTCACACTTTAATCACCGCAGTATACACAAATGGCAATAGAAAATGTACCGTCTCAAATATAATCATTAGGCTTGCAGAGCGAAGCTTCCAAACCGTTCAACATATAGTTGAAGCTATCCATAAAATTAAGTGAGCCATCACTGCAAAAATATGCAATCATATTTACTAATATTAAAGAAAAATGGTCATAAGCCATACTATTTGAAATACATATTAAATTAGACATTGTCTTATCAAATGGGTTAAGAATTGTATAACAGTAAGTAAAAAAACAGGCTGAATATACAGCACCTTTGTTCCAATTGTGAGGACCGAACTCAAAATTGGCTTGTTCTTGAAAACGGAATTATCATAATTATGGTGAATGGGTCTGCAAAGAACCACCAATGTGTCAAGTACGTATGTATTGCTAATGTGCACATTGTTAGTAACTATGAAAACATCATAGTTAGGTCCGATACAATTTATTTGTCAATTCTAAATATTACATACAAACTTTCTTCTCCCGTGCACATGGGCGGAGCTATTAAGGGACCGGGAAGGGTCCCGGGCCCCCTAGGCGGCTAGGCCTAAGCCCGTTAGTGTATTTTTTTTCACGATTTCATGTGTTAAAATTTTATTTTTTCCATCTCGGCCCTCCCATCTAATGTTCTTCCAAAAAAAAAAAAAAATTGTTTCGCCCCTCCTAAGAAATTTTTTCTAGCTCCGCCATTGCCCGTGCACCATATTTTTTTTTATCTATCGTGCAACAACTATTGAAAATAGAAAAATATTCACTAACATACTTTTTTATTTTATTTTATTTTTTTTAATCGAAGAGTAGAAACTAAACCCTTACTTTCTTAGCTCCCACCCCCAACTAACCCATGTCGTATCCGCTATTGTTTCCTAATATCTCCTGTATGTTTAGTAAATATGATCATTGTCATGCACAAGAGGGTCACATATGGGTATGAGTCTATCAGCCTAACCTATAATCATACAAAAAAACCAGCACAATATAGGGGGAGAAGTAAAGAACACTTTCATTGTGGTTGATCTGTATTAACATGCATATAGTCTGGATACAGCGGCATTTCTGAGTGTCTCTATTTGTCTATATGACTTGATATGGAGGCTCCAACTTGAGGACGTTCAGAAATACATACTAATTGGCGCTATACATTTACATATCATCAGTGTGCTTTATGTATATACATGTATAAACTGTGTAGATACTACATGTTTTTCTATTTCTCTTCAACTTAATTTCGATCTTTTAAAATTTGGTCTCATTGGTGTTGGGTTCTTAATGCGATAGGTGTTTATATGTAAACTCAACCAAAAGGCAGCTCTTAAATTTCATCAATTGAGTACTCATATATCAAAACTGGTGAGGTACCATAAACCAAATAATTTACTACTAAATTTCAGCAATTCCAATATGGAGACCCCTTACAAAGCAAATCAGATGGCAAACATATGACAGGAAACTAAAATGCACTATTTTCAAAGGAAAATCTACATTTATAACTTTATAGGTAGGAAGAGAATATAGTGCTGACAACAATGAAGAATAATATTGTCAAGAACAAAAAACGGAAACTAACCTGATTTTATTTCAGTTTCTCTCCATCCCTTCTGCTACAGAGGAGTCCCTAACCTCCGTTTCTGGTTATCATATGACCAAATTTATAGCACATCAAAAAAAGAATATTGAATGAAATAAATTTACTTATCTATGCTAAAGTAGCTTCTTCATCCACAATTTCATCAAAACATCTTAATCACAAAATCGTCAACTAATTCTTGAAACCATATGAATGAATTTGAATAGCAAGTTACTATCCATGATTGACATTGATATTAGATCGCCCAGATAAAACTGATGCTAATATTGATGAATTATATACCTTTAACTCATTGGTTGAATTGTGGTTTCAAATAAATGATCGTCTACTGAATATGAATGGGAAAGGCAGTTTACCCATGAATGAAGTATGAACGGTTAATTGCAATGGAAAGTGGGTGGTTTTTCATTAGGTTAGATTACTTTGTAAACAAGAAAGGGGGAGATAATTACGGATGGGAAGACACGTCAATAAAAAGCATACGTGGCTTGCTTAGAATTTTGACAAGTACTCCGTTAGTATCTTGATTTAGTGAGATAATAGATAGAAACCAAAGGGTTTCCAGTCGATACTTTTTTCACAAAAAACAAAAAACCAAGGCCTATTCTAACCTCATGATCAAGAGGAAGAATGGTGAAATTTTTTTAGGATTCGTGATGTGATATGTACAACTAAGTATATACATATGTACACATATAGGCTATGTTTAGCACACAAGATTGTTGGGAGATTGTGCTTACTTTTTCAAAAAATAAGCTACTTAAAAAATAATCTTTGTTTGGCAGACATAACTTATAAGAGATTCTAAAAAAATAATCTTTCACAATCTCTTAAAACCAAAGGTTACTTCATGTAGCTTATAAAAATAATCTCTTTTTATAATCTCCAGCACCAGTTCCAGCAACAGTTACTTTCGCCAAACATACCCATAGGATGGTGAATTTATACACGCAGGTTTAAGGTCTTCCAGAATTCTTATTTGGCAATTTCACCTTGCTCTTCTTTCAGGATTCGATTTTTAAAATCTAGTGCCATTCGAGGTAGACCGTCTCGGAGTGGTACCTTTGGCTCCCAGTTTAGCAGCGCTTTTGCTTTGCTAATATCTGGTTTCCTCATTTGAGGATCATCAGCAGTGTTCTCTCTGAATTCTACTGCAACGTTTGAATCAATGGTGTCTTTCACCACCTAAAAAATAACCGGGTTTAAGAGTAGAACAATATAACTAACAAAGAGAGGTTCGTTGTTTTAGTCTAAAGGGGAACCGTGGTGCACGTGACAAGTGACTATGATACACCAAAGTACCTCAATGGTATAAGTAAAATGGGGTCATGGTGCACCAGGGTTCCTTGGTTGATATCCAAGGGTTTGCCAGCCACTTGATATATTAGGCTACCTTAGTTCACCAAGGTGCCTGTGTTGTATTAGACAAAAGGGTGACCCCCGTGCACCTTGGCTTCTGCATTATTCTATCCAAAATGGGACCGTGGCCTATGTGGTTGCACAAGGAATACATACCTGAGCAAGCTCTAACATGGTGAACTCTCCAGGATTGCCCAAGTTAAAAGGTCCAATATGCTCTCCTCCCATTAGCGCCATTAGTCCATCAACCTAAAAATTTAAGCAGTCTCTAATAATGTTTCTATAAGGTATCTCAAAAAACATATATAATACTTGTTTGAATAAGACCCGCACATGTTTACAAAGATACTAAAAAGCATAAATCTACCCAAGACTAGACTACAAAAGTTAAAACTAAAAGATCAAGAGAAAAAGCTTATGTTAACACCAAGTTGCATACCAGATCTGAGACATATTGAAAGCTCCGGGTTTGTTTTCCATCTCCATAAACAGTAATGGGTTCTTTGCGAAGGGCCTGACAAAAAATGATGCCTTACTAATAAATCTACGAATACGAATGCTCGTAAACTTTGTGTTTTTACCTGTGAAACAAAATTGCTAACAACACGGCCATCATTTAGACACATTCGAGGACCATACGTGTTAAATATACGTGCAATCCGGACCTGAAGAATTAAAATATAGTTTAAATTAAACATAGTTATCACTACTCCCAATACTTTCATTCAATCAAGTTTAACAGTAAAGAACTAAGTGCATATCATATAAATCACATTATCAAAATTTGGTATGCAGCAAATCACCTCAACACCTTCATTTCGATAGTAATCCATGGTTAATGTTTCAGCCATTCTTTTCCCTTCATCGTAGCAACTTCTAACACCTGAAGTAAATGACCATGAATGTTATAGTAAAAACACGGTTGCAAAGATAACAAAAAGGGACATTATAAGAAGTAAAGATCTACCTATTGGATTCACATGTCCCCAATACGACTCCTTTTGAGGATGCTCAAGAGGGTCTCCATAAACCTCACTAGTACTCGTAATCAAGAACCTTGCCTTAACTCTTTTTGCAAGTCCAAGCGTGTTTAACGTGCCAATCACATTTGTCTTGTAATCACCATGGGTTAAGGAGAACAAAATCCAAAGACTTCAAACTCTAACATAAAACTACACTAAGCCCGGAAAGTCACAAATTCGAGAAATGGGTTACTTTTAACATAAACACGCACTTTGTGTTATACAATTATGGATTATCATTATAAGTTATATCAAGAAGTTTTTTTTTTTTTTTTTTTTTTTTTTTTTTTTTTTTTTTTTTTAATAAGAAAGATTTACAAAGGATATGATGGTCTTGATAGGATTGTATTTGTAATGCACAGGAGAAGCAGGACAAGCTAAATGATAGATTTGATCAACTTCCAATAATATTGGCTGGACAACATCATGTCTAATTAACTCAAATCTAGGATTATCTAAATGATGCAACACATTTTCTTTTCTACCCGTAAAAAAATTATCAATGACAATCACTTCATCTCCTCTAGCGATTAATTTATCAACCAAATGACTACCCACAAACCCGGCCCCACCAGTCACGAGCGTCCTCATCCTCCTTTGCCTAATACCAATGGGAACCCTTCCCTCGGTCTGGCGATGGAGCATGGCCCTATCATGGTGGGAGAATGGAATTTGTCTTCTTGGCATTGATGGAATAATGTGGTAATTTGTGGTGGAAATGGAGGACAAGGACGGTTGGAAAATGAAAACAATGGAACCGATCATGATTCCTATTACAATGAAAATCAAGCGTTGTTCGTTAAATATGTAATTTAAGGGTCTCTGAAGGGATCTTGAAGAAGATAGATGTTTAAATGATCTTGGTGTTTGTTTGTGTAATTGTTTCAAGTTGTACATCATTTTTGCATATGTTTTTTTTATTGCTTTATGAAATTATGATGAACAGAATGTTAGAAAGTGTGTATGATTTCTTGAAATCTAGCTTTGGTTTTCAAGAGCTGCAACTAGATTTCTTGATATTGTTGAAAAACAGTTGGAAGGAGGGGGATAAAATGAGCAATTTCTAATGGAGTCAAATTGGTTTGAAAACATTCTCAAAATCTATTGTAGTAAATTTATTACTTTTTAAAATTGTGAACGAATAGAGCATACATAGACAAGTCATATGATTAAAGAACGAGCTTTCGTCCAACATAATTTGGGTGATAAATACTTTTTACTCTATTTAATAATAATAATAATAATAATAATAATAATAATAATAATAATAATAATAACTAGTCATTCAGACCCGTACGTTGCACACGGGCTCTATCTAATTGGTCATAGTGTAATGTGTGGTATTTATTTTCATCATTAGGTTTGTAAGTTGTGATGGTATCACAACTTTTGTAAGCATCGCATGAGTTTAAGATGAATGAGTTTAATTAGTTGTTTGTGACTTTTATATTTAGACCGAGTCATTCATACTCGTGCGATGCACACGGGCTTAATCTAAATGTTTGTTAGTGTATTGTTCAACACTAATTTTCTTCATTACATGGGTTGTATATAAGTGTTCATAGCGTAATCTTTGGCACTTATTTTCGTCATTATATATCTAAGCTGTGATAGTATCACACATTTTCTAAGCATGACACACATTTAAATAGTTTATTGACATTAAAAGAGTATATGTGAAGAGACTTTTTTCAAGATGCTACATTTAGAAGAGTCTCTTCACATATAATTTTTTAATATGTATAAGTTACATACTAAATGTCAAAGGGAGGTAAAACGCATATAGTTCTTTCAAAATAAATGTAACCCTTATATAAAATCGTAACAAAGTGGATATTCTCTATATTTTTAGATCTAAATTGTGACAATGAATTATCCTTTTGGTTTATCATATCAAGTACGGTAGCTTACATTACTACGCTTAGTTATTCGAACTTTATTTTATCCACAAAAACCATTTAAGTTTCAATTTTTTTTATTGTTGTGAAAGTCGATCCAATATTATTAGTATATTTAATTTGTAGCATATTGCATATATAAATATATTTGAAGACATCAATCTTAACATATAATTTTTCTACTCTTAATAACTAATATAACAATTTCATTTTGCCAAATTTGTTTGTCATTCTACAAATGAAACTAAAATCATATTAAGATAATTAATTGATCTCTATAGTGAGATTAACACACTGCAAGATAAAAAAGTACATTAAGAGCAAAAATATTAAAATGCACCAATAAAGTGTAATAATTATTATTGATTAAAAATTAAATGCTTGTCACATTATTTTCAAGAAACTTACTTGCTAACAAATCAATAGCATTAGCCCGTTTATCGATATTACATGAAGTAAAATATTGCATGTTTAATTTGTAACGTAAATTAATATGATTGCTAAGTATTCATCCCACCGATGGCTGTGGCGTTGTTCTTGTTTTTATTGTTGTTCTTGTTGTTGTTGTCTTTGTCGTTGCTCTTCATTGGCCTTTTGCATGTTTTGTTCTTGATACAATTTTTGTGACTTCTCGATCTCTTTCTTTAATGATTCTTGACGTGCTACAAAAAAAAATTGATATAGTTGATCGTTAGTAACTTAAATACAGTAAATCAATATACTGCATTTTCGATCAAATTAAAAATGTTTGTGCATGTTTCACTTAATTGATAAAGACAATGATGTGTAAGATCTCTTAAACCATTAGAGAAGATGATGTTACTACCAAACCTCCTAAGCACGATCTTTATGTCCTACATTGTTACACATACAAAACGCACGTGAAATTTACATGAAACAATGATTGGTGCTAAACACTCAGATAATATTGACCAAGTTAAATGGTCAACAAGTCAAAAACAGCCTAGGCCAATGCTCCGTGGAATATAGTGTTTCCCCGAGTCGTTAAATCCCAACGAGGCTTGCAATTGTAAAAAGACGAATTCGTGATCGAGTGAAATGAACAGGAAAAGGGTTCAAGTGATTATACTACTGAAATATAAGTAAAAATAGCTTCAATAAGCTATATCAACTAATACGTGAAATCAGATAATCACAAACGTAAAGGAACTGAAAAACGCGTACGTTTAATATTTAAAATAAACGTAAACGTACCAATTAAAAAATGAAATCTTATCAATATAAGTCCTACGAATGTGAAATTTATATTTTTGGCATCCTAAAAATAAAAGAAAATTATTGGAAATTTAAAATTATTTTTATAACTATTTAATTAATTATTATTAATTAATAACTATTTTTAATTATTTAATATTATCCTAAAATACAAGAAATTATGAAATAAACCTAGAAAAATAAAATTTTAACTTTGAAAAATCTAAAATACCCTAAAACTTATTTTAGAACTGAATTTATATTTTTTTACACTTTTCATCTATTTATTATTAATTATTAACTATTTATTAATTAATAAAAACTAAATTAAATTATGAAAAGTATTAAATAAAATGAGAAAAATCTGAAAAAAATTACTAAAATTATTTTAAGATATAAGGAACCTAGGAAAATTATTAAATTGAAAATTGCTTATGCAATAAGCTGAAAATAAGCCAAATGGCTTAAATAGAAGCTATCACTTTTTGTATTTTTGGATTTTCTTTTTTCAAAACTATTTATACACTGATTATAAGCAACTTTAAAAAAGGAACTTTTTCTATAAATAAGAAATAAGCACTTTGGCTAGCTTAATCAAATGACATAATAAGCTTTATGCTTATTAGTAACTTGATAAGCTAGAATAAGCTACAATACTGAGCTACGGAAAAAAAGAAACCAACTACTAACAATATAATATGGAAATAAGCACAGGAGAGCCAATTAAGCACACTCAATAAGCCACAATGGTCAAATAAGCAACAAAGGGCAAAAGGTCCAACAAGCAGGGGTCTGCAAGGGTCACTAGGGGGTTCAGGAGTCCAATTTTTAGGATGAACCTTCTAGATGGACTGTGGATCTACACAATAAGCCAAGAAACAGGCCAATAAGCACACTAATAAGCTCACAATGAGCTTATGAAATAAGCTAAATGAACCTGAGAACCAAGTGTGCAAGGCAAAATGGGCAAGTTGCAGGCTTGTGTGGGGTCCACACAATTGAATCAGGGATCCAATTTTTAAGCCTGATCTATAAAGATAAGCAGTAGGGCTTTCCAATAAGCCAAGATTCAAACTCTAATTCTCACAAATAAGAAAGATATGCTTATTTGGAAATAAGCATAAAACCTGAGTTACTCAGCATACTTGGTGATTTGAGCAAAATACAAGACCTGATTACTATATCTAAATAAGTTCACAATAGTGAAATAAGCACTGAATCAGCTAGATGGCTTATTGGGGTATCCAAAGAGCCAATAAGCTAAGGGTGGGACCCACTAATGAACAATCTATGATCTATTGAAGTTGATGGTTGTATACTTAGTACTCAGTACACAAGTCAAAATAAGACAAACATCTAAGGCTGAATAAGCTAACCTAATAAGCACTGAGATCCAAATTTATTTCAAATCTCAAAAGATAAGCTGAAAAGCTTTTAAAAAGCTAAAAGACAAGTCCTAAAGTTTCCATTTGCACCCTGGAGGAGGGTTTGAATATTGACAAAAAATTACAAGTGCCCTGGTGTAGGGTACTTACCTGCCCTACAGGTCTTTTCACAGGGTGAAATAAGCACTTCAAAAAATCCAAAAAATAAGTTGAACATGGATTTTGCAAGTTTAGGTGATAGACTTCAATTTGTAAAAAGCTCAGGTCTTGAAACTAAACACAAAAACCAGGAAAAATCCTTGAATTTTTGGATTTCAGAAAGTACTTTGAATTTTGACTTTGTGATTTTACTCCTAGTTTGACTAAAATGAGATTTGATTCCTTCCTACTTACTAATTTATGTATGTTAAGCTATATTAAGACTAATTTATGCTAGAATACCTACTTATGAATTGATTTGAGGCTTATGCTATCTTAAATTCAACACAGAAGGTGTTTTAGGCCAAGATTAAAGTGATTTTGACTTTGAGAGCTTACAACCACCTAAATATGGTTTACCTAGTCTATATTACTACTGAGAATGATGTTTGAATAATTTTTAAGCAATGAAACCAACTAATGCTCAGCAAGACAGATAATTCCAAACAACCTGTTAAACTTTTGATTTTTAAGAAACCTAAACAAAATGACACCACAACCTAATCTACTAACTAGGACTTATCTAATAAGCAATTTTGAGACAAAATAAGCAGAAATAAGCCAGATATAAGCAGATGAACAGTAAAAAGATAAATTGGAATTTTAGCTTAAAATTTTGCTTCCAAGCCAATTACCATGAACCAGGTCCAATTACCACTCCTATAAGCTTACTACTAAGCTTCTAACCCAGGGCAATCCATAAGCCACCCTGCTCCAGCTTCTTTACCATTGATCACTCAATTTTTTATTTTCACACTATTTAATTTATTTTTGAGCAATTTTTTTATTTTCTAAGTATGGTTGATTTTACTTCTTCTAATAGCTTACAGAAGCTATGAATGGAGCTTATATGAGCTTAAGAGTCCAAAATAACAACCAATAACAACATTAAAGCTATATGAGATCTTTGAAGTAAAAATTACATAAACTTAGAATCAAACTGAAACTTGAAATTAATTATTGGAAGAGGTTTGTAATACACTGAAACAACTTAATTCAACACTTGAAAGATTAAAATTACACTGGAAATTAGTACAATAATTTAAACGACAATAAAAACTAAAAATAAACTAGATATATTTTCCACCCTGCTCTATCCTTCAACTTTGTTGATAATTTGAGCTTCCAGGTATCTTCTGAACATATCCCATCAAAAATCCTGGCCTTTGGTTGCACTGAATTCATCCTAGCCATTTAACTTGCTTTTGGCGCCAAAATTGGAACACGTGGTTAGGGGCAGTTTCTTTGCAATTAAAGAACTTTGGTGGGATGTGGAGGTGGAAGGGACAAGTTTGGATAGTAAGGATTGGGTTGGGGCAAGTTGCCCACAAAAACAGGGCTGTGAGTATAGAGGTTGAGTGTATATTGGTGGGGAATCATTAAATGCTCAGTGGTATAGGTTTGGGAGTAGTGAGGTGGAATGGATGAGGTGGTGAGATAGGTGGAAGGGGTGAGGTGGTGGTGAAACCACCCTGGTATTGGTGTTTCAGGGGTGAGGGAGGAGGATGAACAGTGTTTGGCGGTTTGGGAGGATCAAACAGGGTCAACCCTGGTTTTATTATTAAAGGGTGTGGGCTGGATTGCATGTTGGGCCAAAAAGGGGTGTTGGGCTTGGTTTTATTTTAGGTTTAATATAGATAGGGTCCGGTTGGTTTGTTGTGGATAATAACAAGGACCAATTGTGTAATTTTGGATTTTTGAGGGGGATGAGATGTAAGTTTTCATAAGATGCCATAAGGACCAACATTGTCATGTTTATATAACCCAATGACCAAAGATTATTTTCCAATTTGAAAAACTCTAGGGGCCATTCTTGCCATTTTTGAAACTTAAAGGACTAAAATTGACATTTGTTGAAAAGTTTTATTCAAGGACCAATTTGACAATTTAGAATAACACAGGGACCTTGAATGACAATATTCCATAATTTTAATACCAGGGACTATTTTTGCCAATTTATGAAAGTTCAGGGACTGAAACTGCCAAGTGTGCAATCTTTGATCAATATTTATCTGTTTTCCATTCTTTTGCACCTGAAACATATAAAAACACTTTTCAAGAATATTTTATGTATTTTGAGGCTTTTCAGTGTGTTTTTAATTGTTTTTGCAGTTCAGATGGGAACAAAATGATGAGTATTTAGACACTTATCAAACAATATAAATCAATATGCTAAATAAGTAAGACGATATGATGCTTACTTTACCACCATAATAAGTTGTAGGCCAATGTGCACGCGGTGTGGAGGAAGTTGTGGTTTGTTCTGTGTGATTTTTGATACATTATATAGTTGATAAAATATTTGTAACTTACGGACGGGAAGGTAAAAAGACTAACCACCAATTGGTGTGTTTAATTTATGCATTCATGGCACCAAACACTTCACCTCCTATGTACTTATCTTATGCTGACTATTAAATCAATGTACTAACACATGAAGCATCCATATTTCACTTTCAATTCATGAGCCATTTATTATGACCACTTACATTTATAAGGCTACTTAAGCTTTTAGTATATAAGATAATAAATGTCAAGGTCAACTGATTTCTAAATATAATGTGACACAAAAGCTTAGCTTAAATTATTGAAAAATTCTAAGTTTCTCGACCTACGATCTTGCTAGAGATCATATGATCTTATTTTGATTATACTATTTTCGATCCTGCAAAGTTTTCACATGTAGAATTGTTATAAGAGGAGAGTTATATTAAATACCAAACTTTTCTTACATACCAAGGGACTCATCCTCACCATCCATCTAAAAAGAAATAAATGGTTGAGATTAAAAGCACTTTAATATTTCACCCATTTTTTATAATTTAAATATATCTTAAATCGTTAATCGTTAAGCGAAAATAATTACACCATCGCGACAAGCATTTAATTATCTTTCTATAGATAGGTTATTTGATATATTTTCGACAATTTTTTTTTCGTTTTTTTCACTTTTTTTTTTCGTGGCCGAAAAAATCATATATGATATATCATATATGATACTAGCTTATAGACCCGTGGTAACCCACGGGCTTTTAGATGAGATCGTGCAAAAAAAATTAGTGTGTGTAAACAAAGTAAGGAAAAACCACAAAGTAAACAGGATGAATCATTTATTCGAAAGGAATATCAACTAATAAGTCAATGATAGTATAATTTACAATACTTGTAACTAAGAATGTAATAAATGGGCATGCACGCATGCTCCAATCTTGATAATGTATATGAAAAGCAAATCTTGACAGCCTTGGTAAGGCAATGAGCATTTGTTGATAACCTAATAAGGATAAGAAGAAAGTGTAAGTAAAACATTTTGTGTCATTGATAATATATGTAAAATCAAGAAAACGGCATAAATCACATCATATTCCACTTGGTACATACCTCTTGATACGTGATCATAGACCGTAAAGAAACTCATTGTAAACTACATTTGTAGCATTTTTTGATAAATTACCATCTGGATCCGAAATATCAACCTTCAAACTCTTTTTGCTTTTGACGCGTGAAAGCGCCACGTATAATTGTCCAGGTGTGAAAACACTTAAGTAAATCATATTTCAAATTACAATAATACGTGAGATATGTCAAACACTTAAGTAGTTCATGTTTCAAATTACAATAATATGTAAGATATCATCGGTAAAAACTATGCATTATTTAATATCAAAATATTGAATAGATACACTTGCTGCTACTTACAACGGATATGAAGTCACATTTATTATGAGATTTGGGTAATGTGGTTATTACTTCCGTTATTACAGTATAACACTCTAAGCAAACTTCTTTTAAATTAAAAATACATAAGAACTAATATAGCTTTAAAAATCAATTTTTTTTATTAACACACAAAACAGTAATTTTGAAAAACATGTAAAGTAAAAGCCACACTATTAATATAGAAAAGCATTTCATCATTAGCAATCATACTGCATGCAGAGTCGATATGACAAAAACTAAAAACAACATCGACAATGCTATATATGATATAAACGAATACTGATATATACTGTCTACACCAACAGTCACCTCTCTTTCCTTTTTGACTCCCTGCTTCTTGCCACCCCTCTTTCCTTTTCTTCAATAGATGTCTTTGCATTATTTTTTTTTATCCCAAAACTTGTTCAAGATGTCTTAATTAACTCGATCACCTAAATGCATCGCAACCCAAAACATTAATATAGCGTTGCTTGGGTTATTCTCCAACAACTGTCAAGAAAAAAACATGAAAAGATCACAAAATAACCCTCAAAAAACCAAAGTTCTCAGCTCTCAGACATTCAACAACGACCACAGCAACGTAATTTATGATGGTGGCAACATGATCCTTGAATGAACAGTAGTAAACAGGGCATACTCTAACTCAAAGCTTACTCACCTATCACCAAAAGAACATGTAGTTCTTGTTTTGTTCTTCGTGGACTATCTGCAAAAACAGAAAATAGACATACGTCACTCAGTAAAACTCAGCTGCAAAAATAAGCTAATCCAAACACCACCTAACAAAACATGATAACTAGACACAATGTGGCAAATTCTATCTCCCTAATACTCAAAACTGTCAGCTTCATACCACAAACTAATTAATCATATCAAACACACGCTTGCAGCCAAACTTTTACTGTTCCACTCTCAGTATGAGCCTATTTCGCAATAAACGATTCATTCTATTTACTTTGTAAATTAAATCAACTACCTAATGAATCCAAACCCATGGGTTACACACGCTTGAAATAGTAGACTTTATTGAACATTCTATGAGCCTATTTCGTAAATTAAATCAACTACCTAATGAATCCAAACAGAAACCAATAAACACGATTAGAAATCTTTAAGTGAGGACCAAACCAAATTTATGGATGGTATCGGTTTGGTCTAGCCAGCCCGCTTCATTGTATTAAGGATATTAGTCAAGACTAATTTGTGCACAACAAAAGAAGGGGTAGGAGTTAGGATAAAGGATGTGGAACTTACATCTTTCGAGTAGGAAGGCTTCAGCTTCTTCAGCTATTTTGGTCATTCTTTCAAGTTCTTTGACATCTTCTGCCATAACAAATGACTTGTTATCTGCCTCAGCAACTTTGCATGCAACCACAACCGTCACTTCTTCTAGAGTTTCACCAAGATGACAGTTGATCGGAGATAGCCTGGGCCAAATCTTTTGGTTAGCCGGTTTGGACCTAATTAATAACTCACATAAAAGCTGATCGTTGTCAATATAAATTAAAGATATCCATGTCCAAAGAGAAATACATGGGAAGACTATTGGTGCAAGTATTTTACCCGTTAAGAGATAAAACTTAATCCAATCGACCCATTTCTATGTAATCGGAGTCAAAATGTTCCCCCTGAGTTTTACATTTATTGACAACTTAATTACTGGCGTGTGCCAAAATGTAAGATTTATTCCCCATTCTCATAAAAGTTGCAACATTTTTCGTTTTGAAACCTCTCATAAATATTGCAAAAAAAAAAACTAAGTTTACATCTTCTAATGAATGCCCTCTAATTAAACAACTCATATAAAGGATCAAGAGTGTCATAGCATGGTTTGCGGCCCATAAAGTGTTAGACAAAAGCATATAACAAAATCACCTTTTCAAGTTTCTCTTGTTGCAAAAGTCTTCTCAACCTTGAAGTTAATATCCTCCTAAAGTTTGGGGCCCCCTCATTCATTTGCTGCATAACAGAAAGATAACATTACTATCAATATTTGAATAAGATTACCTAAATTTGAACATTACTATTAGTTACAATTTTTTGTAGAGATGTGCCTTCGAATAATATTTGACCAGGTAGGAAAGTGAAAAAACACATGATGAAGTCATGACTATAAGAGAAAAAGGGAACTCACTGTTTTTCTGATTTTTTTTCTTGGACTTGCGAGATTAGGTCATAGGTAAAAGAATTCCATACATGGAACTGATTAGCTTTATGTCCATACCATCGACACATCTAACTTAACATGCTACAGTAGTTATAGTAAAGTGGTATTGATCTTCTAGTCTTGGGTCGATAATTAGTAACAAATCTGTCCACTTTACTGTAAGTGCTACACACAATAACTGATCTCATGGAGTATTGATCTAGTCTTGGGTCGATGATTAGTAACAATTTTTTCTTGTCTTTTAGTTTGGGTAGAGCGCATTCCACCAAATTTCTATCACGTTGATGGTCTTGTCTTGGCGACCGACCTCCTTCCTGTTAATAACTCTAAAGAACAACCCCGAAGCTTTACGTCCATACCATTGACACGTCTAACTTAACATGCTACAATAGTTACAGTAAAGTGGTATTGATCTTCTAGTCTTGGGTCGATAATTAGTAACAATTCTGTCCACTTTACTGTAAGTGCTACACACAATAAATGATCTCATGGAGTATTGATCTAGTCTTGGTTCGATGATTAGTAACAATTTTTTCTTGTCTTTTAGTTTGGGTAGAGCGCATTCCACCAAATTTCTATCACGTTGATGGTCTTGTCTTGGCAACCCACCTCCTTCCTGTTAATAACTCTAAAAGAACAACCCCGAAGCTTTAAACATTACAAGTGCGGTAAGATGTCCTATTTGGCATACCATAATCATGTGTCAGGTTTATAATAGACTTGATCTTATGAATAGGTAGATTTCAGATTTGTTCTACATCAAACGGGTCAAATCAAAAGTTATAACTGAAATGTAAACAGTGAGCGTTGTCCAAGATCTATTGGTTAGAGCATACAGCCTTTTTGATGCTTAAACTGAAAGATGTAGGATATTATCTATGTTTTTTTTTTTATTTGTAATCATAATTGTTGGGATCATACTTTTGTATTTAGTCAAGTATCGGTCATTACCTTTTGTAATAGGTTGCTTTAGTATTTATTTCATTATGTTTTATGTTACAAGGCTTAAGTGTTAAAGCCCTATGGGCTTGAAAGCCCACGAAATAGAAAGATAAGGGAGGAAGAGAATGTTGCCCTAACTCCTCCCTTATAAATAGAAAGCTTATGTAACATTTCATATTGTTGGTTATTTGATTATCTTAAGGAAACTCTTGTTCTCTCACTTTTCATATTGTCTCATAATCAACCATCTCTCATTCTCATCTTATTTCTTTCTACATCATACTTGTGTGTACATAAATGGTGACCTAACAAGTGGTATCATTCGCCTAATAGAGATTGAAGTGTGTTTCTTGGTTTTAACGTGGGTACTTGGTGCTTATTCTTCATCTTTTTGCATTTTTCTTTGTTTCTTTCACTCAAATCTTGAAGCTTGGACAAGTTTCAAGGTTGATATAGTGATTTGAAGCTTAGTTTTTGCATAAAGTTGTGATTTTTTAAGGTTTTTTTTAAGGTTTTATAGCTTCTTTGATATTGGAAAACTAGTTTTTCGTAGCAAAATCTTCAATAGTTAGTGTTTTCTAAGTATTGGTGAAGTTATTTGATCAAAAGTACCTTATTTCTAAGCATTTTTCTTCAAAAATTTGAGATTTTTCAAGTTTCTGACCAGTTTACGCGTAACTAAAGTGAATAGTACGACTCAAAAGCTGTGAACAGTACTTTTTGTCCTTTCTACGAGTAACTTTTGGCCTAAAACCCTTTTCTTACGAGTAACTAAGGTCAAAACCCTTTTCTTACGAGTAACTAAGGTCAAAACCCTGTTCTTACGAGTAACTTTTGTTTTCTACGCCTAAAACCTACGTGTAAGTCTATTTCTACGCGTAAGTTGTGATTCCTACGCTCAAGATTCTACGAGTAAGTTGTGAGTCCTACGCAGAAGTTGTCTCTACGCATAAACTTTACGCATAAGTCAATCTTACGCGTAAGGTTCAGTATCTACGCTTAACTTTCAACAAAGATCTTCTCCTTGTGTTACGGTGACTCAGTACTTCCCTAGCTTAGATAAGTTAGTGGAATACTTCGACTTCGGATATCTTTCAAGCTTGGATAAGTTTGGAAGATTTGTTTGGTTGTTTAACCTTACGCATAAGTCTAAACTTACGCATAAGCCAAAGCTTACGCGTAAAGAGAAAACTTACGCATAAACTCTTTTGTTTACGCCTAAACTACTCTTTACGCTTAACCTAAAAGTTTACGCGTAAGATTATAGTTACGCGTAAGAATTCAACTTACCCTAAGGATTTTGGACTTGATCAAAGGAACGTGCATTTCAATCTTCTACAAGATCCATTATTACACAAGTGTTAAAAAATGTCTCAACCACCTAATTACTACTTCCCTCATCCTCAGCAACAACAACATCAGCAGTATCAGCAACAACAATACCATCAGCAACAACCGTATCAACAACCTTCACAATCACACGTTCAACAAAAACCGTTTAATCCACTACATCATTACCTAATGATGCAACAACATCAAATCATTCCTCAACAACAACCACATCAAATGTCACAACATAACAATCAGTTTTCCTCAAAACAACCTCACTGGTTTGATAGGATGTGTGAAGTTATTACAACTCAACAATCCAGACATGAGGCAGGATCACTTGAAACACCTCCAATGCTTACACCTGGGAACTATGTTCAGTGGTCAAGTCGATTCTTACGATTTCTTGAACTTAAGAAACCTCATGGAAAATTCTTGAAACAAGTGATACTTGAAGGACCATTTGAGTGGCCAACAAGATTTGAAATTGGTGATCCAAATGCTGATCCTCCACGTCCTCCTGGTGATAGACCTCTTCCAGAATCTGCACTCACAGAAGAACAGAAATTACATCGTGAAGCTGATGAGTACGCAATGGCTTATATACTTCAAGGTATACCTAATCTAATTTATCGAAGTGTCGATGCTCAGAAGACAGCCAAAGCTATGTGGGAACATGTTCATCTCCTTATGGAAGGCACTCAATTGAACAAAGATGATATGGAATCCAAACTCTACATGGAATACACAGACATCACAATTGAACCAGGAGAGTCACTTGAATCCTACTATCATCGTTTCACAAATGTGGTCAATGATCTGGAACGTCACAAAATCACAGTACCAAGGATAGCAGTGAACTCCAAATTCGTCGGTAGTCTTGGTCCAGATTGGCATAAATATGTGACATTTGTTCGTCAAACAAAAAATCTTCATGATGCTCCATATGGTTTGTTGTATGATTTTCTGAAACACCATGAACCTGAAGTGGAAAAAGATCGAGCTCTACGAGGAGGATACACACCAACACCAACACCAAATTCTTTGGCTCTCGTAGCTCAATCTCCCTATGCTCCACCACCAATGTCAAATCATGCATATGTTCAAGAGCAGAACTACTTCAGTTATCCACAGTCTTCTACCTCGAACCAAATGGTCCCTTATGATTCATCTCCACAGAATGCTTCTACTCAACTTGCTCCATTAAACAACAATGATGCAGTATATTACTCAAATTCCAATGACGATGACGATGATGACTTTAACACGTTGAATCAGGGACTTGCTCTTATTTCTCGTGCTTTTAGCAAATTCTCCAACAAGACAAACAACCGTCAACGTTCATCTTCTAACACAAGGAATCAAGCTGTTGTCAATGATGGAAGAGTCGAAATTCAGAATCGTAGCTATGGTCGATCTGGTTCAGGAAGTTCTTCAGGAAACTTTGGGAATGGTTAGAGGTTTAGTAACAATGCGGGGTTCAGGAACAACTCAGGATCTTCTCAGCAAAGGTCTGAACCAGTTGCAACAAGGAACTCCAACTCAGGGAATGCAGTATGGTGCTACAATTGTAATGAACAAGGTCATATAGCGACAGCATGTCCAAAACTGAGAACTCGGGGCAGTAAGTTTCACAAGCAGGCATTACTCATGGCTCTTCAAGATGAAAAAGATGGACATTTCCCTGAACATGATAACAACTTCATGGCAAATGTGAACAATGATGATGACATGGAAGATCTGGAAGCTAATGCAGCTGTAATGCTTATGGCCAACATGCAGGAACTTCAGTTTAATGATTCAGGTCCAGTGTATGACACTGACGGCTTGTCTCAGGTACATGACCAAAAAGCATGCCTAATACATGAAATAGCCTCACCCTCTACTTCTGAATCAGATACGGCGCAAGTTGTTCCATCTAAATCATCTTCATCTTCTCAAACAGATGAACAAATAAGCACAGTTGTCATATTTGATGATGACACAGTTGTTTCATTTGATGATCCTATTGAGAATGATAAACATGATCATTTAGAACAACATGAACCATCATTTGATCCAGACCCTGACCTCATATTGTTATCTAAACAACTGGATGCTCAACAATTGCAAATCATAAAATGCAACGAGAGAAACAAAGTTTTAAAAGAACAAAATGCATCACTTGCAAGAGATATTGAGTGTTATAAAATTCAGCTTTCAAATCAGGAAGACAAGATTAAACATACAAAAAGCTTTGAAAAAGCTTTTCAAGATTCTTACAACAAAGAACAAGATCTTCAACGCAAAATGCAAGATTTAATTGAGTCAAACGGAAAGTTGATTTCGAAACTCGAAAGTGAAAAGTGTGAATTGAAAATGTAAGTTGAACGTCTTTAAACAGTACTTTCAAAAACATAAACAGAATTGTCAAGTTGTAAAAAGGATTTTTGTGAACATAAAATACGAAAAAGGAAGTATATAGATGACTTACTCGGTGAGATTGTTGATCTTGAAAAACAACTCAAAGAATTTCGTAACATTGTTTACAAACACGGGAACTCTGTCACAACAATTCAGAAATTTACTTTAAAACCGAGACCCGATAAAGGTTTTGCACTTGGTGATTACAATTCAATGTTTCTTCACACGGCATCCAAAGAAATTCCTAAAATTTATAGTATGGACCATTTGCTTGATAATACGATTGTGCGTGCTGTTGTTTTTGATACTGAGGAAGAAGAAGAACTTGAAGACGAGAGTCGATCAAAAATGAGTAATGTTCAATATTGGACACCATATGACTATTCAAAAGCTCCACCTCTTTCTAAATCTTTTGTGACTCAAAAGGAATTACCTGAGAAATCATGGTATGTAACAGAGTCATATGTTTCATCCTCTAATGCGGCCCCTGTCCAAACTGTAGCACAAGTTAATGGCCCTTTACCATCATCCGGTGAACTTACACCTTTACCGAAAAGTTGTCGTGTCTTAAATTATTTCAAAACTTTTATGGAAGACATCGAAATTTTGGAGGAAACAATTGAACGCAATTCTGAAATAAAAATTGAAACTTTTCAATTCGCTTACGAGCGAGAAAAGAGAGATACTTTTCAAAAACAAATGTTGCCAATTGTCAAACACCTCCGTCTCTGTGCTACACGTTGGGATCAGGAACTTCAAAACGAGGTCAAAAATATGATCAACGTTTTCAATTCTACTGAAAATGAGATTTTGGTTCAAAAGCAAAGAAATAGAGTTTTAAAAAATGATGCTGATCGACTCTTGGAACAAGTTCTCAATGCTGATATTTTGTCTGTTATCATGAATGATCTCTATAAATCTGGTACTTCTATGCTTATGGATGATCTTTGTGTTGATAATAACTTGTTGAATGAGGAAATTGAGACACTCAAACAGGAAAATGATAAGTTGAGAATTACAAATGATGATGTGACAAAACAGTTTTCAAAAGAAATTTGTCTACTCAAACAAAGGATTGAATGGTGTTAAGCTCAAAGTCTTGAAAGGGAATTGAAACTTCAAAATCAAAATATTTCAAACTCTTGTCAACTCTGCAAAAACAATGAGTCTTTCAAAAGTCTGTGTCTCAAATACGAGAAAGAAATTGCGGATTTAAAATTTGAAAACGCCGACTAGCAACAAAACCGCGATGACATCAGATATTGCAATGGTTTACTTGAGTCTGAAATTCAGGACAAAAATCACATCATCATCGATTTGAAAGAGAAAATTAAGCTATTTCAAAAAGGAAAAATGGTTGACACCACGGTGATAGCACCAGGATTGTATCAATTAGACAAAACTACTAAAGGAAATATTGTTCAAACCACTAATGTTGATAACTCCACTTCTACAGGACTAGTCTCCACTAATAGCGTTAGCAGACCCAAGCGTAAAAGTAAAAGGAAGAATAGGCTCTGGCAACGTAAAAGAGGATTACTAGAAGCTCAAGAAGTAGAAGATCAACTTAGGAATTTGAATAAAACTCATGTTGCATCAGATTTAGATTCTAATCTGGCAAATTGTAATCAAAATCTAAATGTAACGAATGATGAACCTTTGAATGTTTTGAATATTAATGCATCTTGTGTGTTTTGTCGTAAAAGCGTTTCATCTGGTGATCATACAAAATGTATAGCTAATTCTCTACTTAATCGTCATAAGAAACGTAGGACACGCATTCCTTTTAGGCCCACTACTGCCTCTAAGTCTATCTTAGGAAAGCCGCATTCTACGGTTTCTAATGAAGTTGATGTTAACCCCATAAGTGCAGAGAACAAGTCTAGGAATCAGCCAAACACTAGTGAATTCACCATTAAGAAAGCTCGAACTAGTTGGAATTGGCAACGTTGGTTACAACACAAACCAGACTTTAAATGGATTCCTAAATTGTTGAATACATGTGCTTCTAACCAACAGGAACCCGCAGTTTCTTTGGGTTCCACCCTTACTTCTGTTCCATCCGTGTCTTCTTCTTGTGATGCAGGTGGTGCAGATTGTTCTCTGGATTGTTGATAGCGGATGCACCCGACATATGACAGGCAATCTCAAACTGTTGCAAAACTTTGTCTCAAAGTTCATTGGTACTGTCAGATTCGGGAATGATCATTACGCGTTAATCATGGGATATGGTGACTATGTCAGTGGGAACATTGAAATCAGTCGTGTTTATTATGTGGAAGGCCTTGGACACAACCTTTTCTCTGTTGGTCAGTTTTGTGATGGGGATCTAGAAGTCGCATTTCGAGAGAAAACCTGTTTTGTTCGTGACTTACAAGGAAACGATCTAATGTCTGGCTCACGTGGTTCTAACCTTTATACAATATCAATGTCAGATATGATTGCTACTTCTCCGATATGTCTTCTCTCCAAAGCAGAATCGACTAAATCTTGGTTATGGCACAAACGTCTTTCGCACTTGAATTTCAAAACTATGACTGACCTTGCTCGTTATAAACTTGTTGATGGATTTCCAAGATTCCGCTTTACCAAAGATCACTTATGTCCAGCCTGTGAACAAGGAAAAAGTACTCGTGCTCATTTTCCTAATAAACCTGAGCATAGTATGAATCATGTGTTACAATTGCTTCATATGGATTTGTGTGGCCCGATGCGTGTTCAAAGTATCAACGGTAAACGCTATATTCTTGTAATTGTGGATGATTATTCCAGATTGACTTGGGTTTATTTTCTACGAAGTAAAGATCAGGCTCCTTCAATGATCATCACCTTTCTCACTAAAATTCAAGTTCAGCTACGCAATACGGTACGAATAGTCAGAACTGACAATGGAACTGAATTTAAGAATCAGACACTTCGGTCATACTTCGAGAAAGTGGGAATTGAACATCAAACATCTATTCCTAGAAGCCCAGAACAGAATGGAGTTGTTAAAAGACGCAACAGGACGTTAGTGGAAGCTGCTAGAACTATGTTGATTAATGCTCAATTACCAGATTACTTGTGGGCGGAAGCTGTTTCAACTGCATGTTATACCCAAAACCGTTGCATGATCACAAAACGCCATCGCAAAACACCTTACCAAATTGTTCACAAAAGGAAACCGAACATCGATTACTTTCATGTATTTGGAGCACTTTGTTATCCGAAAAATGATCGTGATGATTTAGGTAAACTTAAAGCAAAGGCTGACATCAGAGTGTTCGTTGGATACTGTGAAAATTCCAAAGGTTTTCGGATATGGAATCGTCGTACAAGAGAAATTCAAGAAACCATTCACGCTAATTTTGATGAACTCACACAGATGGCTTCTGAGCAACACAGCTTAGGACCCGAATTCAACCGTCTTAACTCTCCGGAATCTTCGGCTGAACCATTGCCACTCAACCGCAAAGAATTAGAAACTTTGTTTGCTCCACTGTTTGATGACACAATTGAATACCGTCCTACTGAGGTCACACCTAATTCCGCTGCTCAACCTGATAACATTCCAGTACCTGACTCACCTCAACAAACTACTACAACTGTTGAGAGAGACGGTCCTCCAATTGCATCACCATTTACAGCAGAACAAACTGTTTCTAATTCACGACAATCAGATGAAGATCCGACACCACAATCAGTTCCACAACCCGCAGAGCATGATCCTGATGCGTTCTTTAACCCGTTTGCACCGGCTCCTACCTTTCCTGACATAGCTGAGTCGTCTACACGCAATTTGGATCCTGCTAACATGCGAGATACTTATCAACTACACCCTTCAACACACAAATGGACTCGAGACCATCCACTAGTTCATATTATTGGCCATCCAGATGCACCTGTAATGACAAGACAACGACTTCACACTGATGGAGAAACTTGTATCTATGCACTCACAGTTTGTCAAGAAGAACCAAAGAACATTAAAGAAGCAATGACTTATGACAACTGGATTGAATCTATGCAAGAGGAATTTCAACAATTCATAAGATTAGAAGTCTGGGAATTAGTTGAAAGACCTGACGGAGTCTTTGTCATCGGGTTAAAATGGATTTGGAAGAATAAGCTAGATGCTGAAGGCACTGTCATACGTAACAAATCACGTCTAGTAGCGAAAGGGTACTCCCAACTAGAAGGACTTGATTTTGTTGAATCCTTTACTCCAGTGGCTAGACATGAAGCTGTTCGGATCTTTTTGGCCTATGTTGCACACAGGAACATGGTTGTTTACCAAATGGATGTGAAAACCGCATTTCTTAATGGAGAACTCCGTGAAGAAGTGTATGTGAGCCAACCAGACGGCTTCGTTGATCCTGAGCGTCCTAATCACGTTTACCGACTCAAAAAGGCACTCTACGGACTTAAGCAAGCCCCACAGGCGTGGTATGACAAACTGTCCACTTTCTTGCTGGCCAATAAATTTTCTAAAGGATCGGTGGATCCAACACTATTTACAAAAACCTACGGGGAGGACTTACTTGTTGTTCAAATATATGTCGATGACATTATTTTTGCCTCAACAAGAAGAAGTTACTCTAATAATTTTGCAAAATTAATGAAAGATAATTTTGAAATGTCCATGATGGGTGAACTTTCGTTCTTTCTAGGACTACAAGTTCATCAATCACCCCGGGGAATTTTTATAAATCAGTCCAAATATGCTCTTGAAATATTAAAGAAACATGGAATGATGAGTTGTGATACTTATAATACACCAATGGGCTATACCACAAAACTAGATGCTGATTTACATGGGACTCCAGTTGACCCTACCAAATACCGAAGTATGATTGGGTCCCTCATGTATCTCACAGCTAGTAGACCTGATATAGTATTTGCTGTCTACATGTGCTCTCGTTATCAGTCCAAACCAACTGAAAAACACCTCAGTGAGGTCAAAAGAATCCTTCGATACATAAAGGGAACCATTAACTTGGGAATCTGGTATCCGAAGGATTCTGGTTTTGAACTAATTGCTTTTTCAGATGCTGACCATGCAGGATGTTTAGACACACGCAAAAGTACATCTGGTGGATTACAATTTCTCGGAGACAAACTTGTGTCATGGCAATCAAAGAAGCAGGACTGCACATCACTGTCGTCTACAGAATCTGAATATGTAGCCATGTCTGCTTGTTGTGCTCAAGTCACTTGGATGAGATCACAACTTAAGGATTATGGCTACCTATTCAACAAGATTCCTATCTACTGTGATTCAAAGAGTGCAATTGCTATCTCCTGCAACACAGTACATCATTGCAAATCCAAACACATCGATCTCCGATATCACTTCATCAAAGAGCATGTGGAAAAGGGTACCGTTGAACTTTATTTTGTTGGGACTAAGTACCAATTGGCGGACTTACTTACCAAATCCTTGGCACCATCAAGGTTTGCTAGTTTAGTTCACCAAATTGGTATGCGATGTTTGACTCCAGATGATCTGAAAAAGTTTTTAAAACACAATTGATCGTCAAACATCAAAACTATCTTTGTAAATAACCTTTCAAAAAAAATGCAAGTATAAACCACCTCTTTCAACACTATTTTATAAAATGTCTTCAATTATTTAAAACAAGTGTTGAGGGGGAGGAAAATTAATTTTTTTCAAATTTCTCAAAAATATATTAACTTTTATACTTGCATTTTACCAAAAATAAATACGTTTTTTTCAAAAGTGTTGATTCAAAAAGTGTTTCGGGTTACTCTCTTTGACCAATATAATTTTTTTTAGTAGTTTTGACTACGGTCTAAAGTCGAGGGGGAGTACCACAAGTTGTTCTTATTGTAACTTGGTGTTATTAACGAAAGTTTAATGAGTTAGTGAGTTTAAGCATTAGGTGTGTAAGTAAAATGAGGTTAAGGGGCCATACTTGTCAATATGTGAAACATGTTTTACTCTTGGTCAAAACCAATTTGACCCACACGCATTTACTACCACCTGCAAAAGTAATTACACTTTCAACCACCCTCATCTACGATCCACAATCATTTGCATAATCTAATCATCAATCGTCTAATCTGTAAGTTGTTACATGTTTTGATCATGATTTCTAACAAGGGTTTTTGATTTTAACTTAATCCAACGGTTCAATAAGTCACAATCGATTAATTAGTCTTTAGGTTATGCGTAATCACGAACCCAGAAATTTGTGGTTGTAATTGTTAAATTGGTTAGTGGGAAATGATCCTTAGATGATTATGAACATGATTCTTAACTCCTATCGTACCCAGATTCACTCAATCAATCAGTTTGGAATTAGGGTTCATACGGATATTTAGGGGTTCTTGATTTTGTGTGTTGTGATGTTAATTGGTGATGGGGATAGTACTCTTGTATTCCTAGGATCATTCCACTATGATTTAATTGTTTCAGAAACGTGTAATTGTTCATGATTCATAGTTTAAGGGTTCGTACACTAGCAGCCTTGATCTTGTATTTTTGTGGACAATTATTGTTATAACTTGGACCATATGATCCTTAGGATATTAGATACACTTGCCCTATGCTTATTCTCACCCAGATTCATGATGGAATGTGTTTGTGATTATGTGTTCATGCATACCTACGCGTAACTATAGATTATGGCATGTTTACGCATAAAATACATATTAAGTGTGAATGTTTATTGATCAGTGGTTGTGTGTTCTACACTTTCAGGAATCAAACAACTCTTATTACGCAAGGTGATTTTCTGGAAAATGGCATGTTTACGCGCAAATTGTTCATCCTACGCGTAAGATTGAATCTTACGCGTAAGATTCGACACGTGGACAAACATTGTCTTGGATAAGACAATGTTTACGCTTAATGATAAATCTTACGCATAAGTTTTGTTCTTACGCTTAAGTCTTGAACTTACACATAAGCCAAAACCTACGCATAAGTTATATCTTACGCTTAAGGTTAATCCTTTGCGTAATCTCATATCCTACGCATAAGATGTTATCCTACGCGTAAGATTGAGCCTACGCATAAGATTTACCTTACGCGTAACATACAAACTTATGCGTAACTTTTGCTCTTACGCCTAATTTCACTTCCTACGCTTAAGACATGTTATGCGTAGACTTATTCACTTACGCGTAAACTTGTCAAATTCATGAAATTTTTTCTAAGTGTTGTAAAATTTCCAAAGTGTAACTTCTTGTAATGATAAACTCATGTTGTAACTTAATTGTCATACGTTTCTATCATGTGATAAAACATAAGTTTGTCATATATCAAAAGTTTTCACACACACAAACACCCACTGATCAATGTATAATATGCAAATCAAGTAATCTTATGTCTGAGCTAACACTGTAAACCATTGCCATGTTTGTATTTGTTTATGATCAATTCAGATGGAAGAACACAATGACGTTCCATACGGACCAGAACCCGAACCTAAGCTTTCATGGGAAGAGACATTCCCAGATGATTACACCAGGAAGATTGGAAAGAACAACCTCCGAATCAACTTCAACAAAATCACTTGCAACGAGTCCTCATGTATTGTTGCAGTGGATGCTCTTCTATATCACCCCAACAAGTTGTTGTCCACCAAGTCTGCCTCAGTCTCCTGCTTCTATATCCACCAGTTTTGGCATACACTTCAGCTAGATCTTGGGGAGGCTTCCTTCACCTGTATGCTTCATAACCTTCAGGTCACTGTGGACATTGACTTGCTTAGGAATGTACTTGGGTTACCAGAACTCGGCCCAGATGAAGTATATGATCAAGTTCCCACCGAAGAAGAGCTTATAGAGTGGTTACGGGATATTGGCTATGACAAATCAGAAGAAGTTATCACAAGACACTCTAGGGTCAACATTAGGTATCTTCCACAACCATGGAGAACCCTATACATTCTGATTGCCAAGTCCTTGTCTGGAAGAGACACTGGCCACGAACACCCAAAGCTCCAACACCTCAAACTCTTCTGGGCAGTGGCTAATGTGAAGAAAGTTGATTATGCCAGCATTATCTGGGAAGACCTAGTGTGGCACATTCAACACAAGACAACCAACATTCCATTCGTTCGTTTCACAAAACTACTCATCGAGAGCTTCCTTCGTGAGTATGATGATATCCCACAGAGACTTGATGACAAAGATAAGAATACTTTTAGAAATGAAGATACTCTCAAGGTCATCAAGAGACTCGACACCAGCACACACAAGCAAGGAAAGAAATTTCCTGACTGTCTCTTGAATGACAAAGTGAAGCTTTGCAAGAACTTCAAGTACTACCTTCAAGCTCTTGAAGCAGAAAAAGTTGGTTTCTTGGATGAAGTTCAACCGTTTAAGGGGAAGACAGGTACCAAGACTGGGAGCTCCGGTAGTTCTACCAAGTCTACTCATAAGAAGAAGGGTACTCTCAAGAGAAGGACTCCTGCCAAGCAGCCCGCATCCATTCCTGAACCTGGGTGGTTTCCCTCACCACAATCTCCTCCAAAACCGTCTGACTCTGAACAAACCGAATCCGACAAAGGTCCAGTGTATAGAGAAGCTTATGCTAACATTGATAAGGATGTGAATGTGAATCTTGATGACATTGACGATAAGGATTTGACGTTCGAAGGTTGGGAAAAGAATATTGACGAATTTGCTGATCATGCTGAATACCCAGCATATCTCAATCAAAGACCGTTCACTGAAGCTCAAACAATTTTAGAAGAAGAAAGGATTAGGAGAGAGAAGATGAAGGAACCAGTAACTGCTGAGCAAGAGTCTGTAGGCCTTTCAGTTGAAGAGGAAAATGAAAGGGCTCTCAACCTGGGTCTCCTCCACAGTCGAATTGATGCATTCAATGTTGATCTACCTCCACCTCTAGTGTTCTCACAAACCACCGAAGCTGGCGGATCAAGCAGCATTCCTGAGCCTACCACAGGGATCAACACAAACTTGGTCGCTTACGACAATCCCTCGGTATCTCCCAAAGACATTGAAATGACTAATGCTACAGCAATGGGAGAAGAAGAAGAAGAAGATCCCATGGATACTGATGCTCCAAGGTTGATGACTATGGAAGAAATGGAGCTCAGAGAAAGGGCTCAGGAAGAGGAACTAAAGAGAAAACAGGAAGCTGAAGAGGCTAGGCTTGAGGAGCTTGCACAAGCCAAACTGGAAGAAGCTATCCGTATGGAGGAAAGCAGGAAAGCTGAAGAAGCAGCTAAGCTGGCAGAAGATAAGTTAAAGAAAGAAGAAGAAGCCAAGCTAGCCGCAGTACAAAAAGCCGAGGCTAACAAACTTGCTGAAGAACAAAGGTTGGAAGAAGAAGCAGCCAAAGCAAAGAAAGTTGATCAACCCGAACCACATAAAGGAGATGACAAAGACCTTACCACCATCATTGAATCCTCACAGTCATCACCTCCTGCATCCGAATCCACACACGACAAATCAATCAAGAAACCAAGCACCAAAGCCTCTGCTGCATCAAAGTTGCTAAAGTCAGCATTCAGAAGAGTACATGAAAAGAGGAAAAACAGACTGGAAGATCAGGTTGCTACACTAGTAACCCAAGTTGCTGAATTGACGAAGCTGAATTCGAACGTCCAAGAGCTGCAAGACAAAGTTGATACTTTCTTAGCTAAAGACGTACAGGAGAACTTGGAAGCCACATTAGCAGCTCAAGCACATCAGTATATGGAACAACATTTAGTTGCTGAGTTGAAAGATCTACTGGCACCTATGAGAGACGAACTCACCAAGTTCGCAGAGCAAGCTGTCAAGAAAGTAATCCGATCGACCACATTTACTCTTCGAGCTGACAAGTCTACTGTTCCGCCACCAGGACTATCTATGGATGAATTGGAAGCTCAACTCTTGGACAAGCTGGCAAGCAAGTTCACCTTGACTCCTGAAGAAGCCAAAGTCCTGGAAGCATTAAAAGACAAGATGACCAAAGAGACTTGCAGCACAGAGGCGGACAAACTGAAACGTCCAAGAGATGATGAAGACAGGGATCCTAATTCTCAGGCAAAGAAACAGAAACAAGCCGAAGGACCCTCATCTCAATCAAAAACACCGGTCATCCCACCAACAACTACAACATCCTCACAACAACCGAAGGCATCAGGTTCCGCTCCCAAGGTACACGACCACTTTGAATACACCGGTGGTGACGAGATTCCTCAACCCGATGAAGTTCCAGAACCGTCCTCTAAGAAGAAAAAGAAAGAAAGGAAAGGAAAGCATCATCAACCCAAACCGGACACCTCACCAAAAGGCACAGAACCAAAGAAACCGAAAACCGTCCTTAAATGGCTAGAATATGCTCAATTCGCAACCACCACTTGAAGATAATCAAGAACCTCAAGATGGCCGAACGGTGGAATATGCTCAATTAATTCAGCAAAAGTTTAAGATGAAAAAGATGAATAAGAAAGAGCTGCAAAGAATCAAGAATGATGCTTTCAATCTTCTGAAAGACCGATCTGCTAATTCAATCGAACTTGAGTATCATCTGGAAAATATTGCTCGAGCTATGTCAAGCAATATTGATTGGATCAATCCTGAATCTTATGTCGATCCGGTCACAAGGAAAACCGCACCCTACATTACTGACTGGTCCAAACCACTACCGATGATTGGGAAGCCTAAGGAACCAAAGATCCCGTACAAGTTCTTCTTCAACACAGACTTGGAATTTCTGAAACTTGGCAGCAAGATTGAGAAGAAGTACGTTACCTCACTCGCCTTTCTCCCTGCAGCTCGATATCTCAACAATGCCATCGAAGAAGAAGCTTCAGCATTATTCGTTGATAAAATTGTTGAATATGACCGGAACGCACTTTACGGTATACATCATTGGCCAGACAACCGGGCACAGTACTATCGAAGCAGCAGACTTAATCAGACAATGGGCGATGTGACAAGTGATTTGAAGATAGTCTCGATTCAGTTCATTTCGACTGTCACTCACTTTGGGTACCCCTTCCTCAACAAAATCACACTGAAAAGACTTGATGAAAAGGAGTACGATATTTCCGAGTCAGACTTTCCACGACTACTTCTCAATGACATCGAAGACATGTACCTGCTCAAAGTTCAAGGAAAACTCTGTGGCTTGCCTAAAGAGATGCAGCTTGCCTTTATCCAAGCTCTCCTAATCTTCATCAGGCAGATAGTCATCAGAGAAAGAGTAGAAGATCTTCAATTGGGAGTGGAAAGTTATCAGAAGAAGCTCAATCTCACCAAACCCAACATGTTCGACATCCCCGACCTTCAACATCTACCTCAATACACCTTGATCAGGCAACCATTTGGGTTCACCTACCGCAGTATAAACGGTCGCAACTGCTTCATGGCTTACGACGAAATACATAAGTTCTGTGATGAAACCTTGAAGTTCGTCAGAGATGGAATCAAAAGCAAATTGGATGACATTGCTCTGGGTAAATCTAAAAGGTGGAAAACCAATGAGGCCAGGGATGCTCGCAGATTCATCTTAAGGATTGAGAATAGATTGAAGCGCAGGGATCAGTTTCGAAGGTTGGAAAATTATGTGGGAGGAAGACAGAAGTTTTCGGTGTTGACATTTCAGAGACCAGATTGGTAGAAAATTGTAAGAGTTTGATTTGATTTGTCAATTATATACTTCATTATGGCTTGTGTGCGTATTACAATGCACAACCCGTACTTGTAAAGAAAGGACCCTGAGGTATGCATCAGTGCCTCAATCCTAAATATAAGGAGCGAAGGCTTCTTACTTTTGAGTAGAATTAATCAAACATTTATGATTTTCATAATTCTGCTCAAAAGGACAAGTATTTCACCTCAATAAGACCTAATCACTTGTTGAGGGGGAGCACTTGTCAAAACTAAATACTTTGCTCAAAATTAAAAGTTCTTGGTGAATCCCCGCAAGACTCAAAAGGCATATTTTAATCTAACAGATTGTCAAAAACATCATTTTATATGCTATTTTTGAGGGGGAGAAAATGAAAAAGTGATTAAAATAAACGAAGTCAAAACTTAAAAGTTGTATCATGTGCGAGCTAGACTCAGTATTGACCTAGGAATTGACGAGACAATAAAAGTTAGTAATATCGAAAGGACTTATCCTCGACGGGTAATAACATCAAGTTAGTTACTAGAGCTAGTTGTCACCTAAAAGTTGACAATGTATCTCTTTAACTAACCACGTAAGCGTGTCTCGAAAAGGATATGTCTTAATAGAAATGTACCGTCTCGAGAAACTTTCTGTGGACTTGACCAGGCCGGGTAATAACTTCAAACTAGTCTAACTAGTGATGTAAGCGTGTCTCGAATCGGTCTTGTTCACGGAAAGTGGATCAATTCAAAAGTGCTTGCTCCTCCCGCATGTGCAAATTTATTAAATACTTATGAGCACATGTGCAGGGGGAGCCCTTCAAAAGTGTACACAAAACTCTCAAAGTGTTAACCAAAATATTTGATTATCACAAACACTTTGAGAGATTTTCAATCAAAGGTTTCTTGGCTACTGTCGGAGTTATAAGGTGATTAAGATAGGAATATCCGTCCTATGATCCGCCAGAGCCGGAGGGATCTACCCAAGGACATCTCCCATAGTTAGAATTAGAAGTCCTTAGGTATGATACGAAAAAAGGAGAAAAGAATGAAAGGGAAAGAAGGAGTTGAAGAATTAAAAAGAAAAGTAAAGAAAAGGGTGAAAAGAAATAGCCCTCCATATGTTCAACCTTAGGGCAGACACCGGGTTCAATACGTATGCTACTGGTTGTTGCAAAAGACAACACCGGTATTGAAGACAAAGTCGTCATGGACCCAGTGACGCAATGCACTAAACCTTCTTAACCACTCAAGTTCTCTTAAAAGGACTTGTTTCATTCTCACGGGGAACCAGCATAACCTATCGACCTATCTCTTAGAGACGGTTGATATTGAAGCAGGAGACCCCTCCCTAGTCTCCGCATAGGAAACCTAGGTGTGCACTTATAGAGTCTAGAGCCTTGAGATACATCAAAGATCTCTTAGGAACACTTAGTATTTCTACAACTGGTGTTCTACATCAATGGGCATCAGGTGTAAACTATCGAGTCCTTCGCAGATCTTAGCAATCTGCCGAGAACGTTTATGAGAGGATTACGTAAGTATTTCTCAATTATTGAACGGAAATCCTGCCAGGGTCAACATCAAACAGCCCTGACAGCAGGTCACTTCGATAACCTCACAAGGGTTACACTTAGTGTTTGCGGTGGTTCCATTACGGTCTACAGTCGTGGAGTGATCCCCAGCGACTCACCCAGTCATTGAGCTACTTAGTAGGTCTCGTAAGCTCCTTCGGGAGTATCTGATATGGGAACGGCCTGGATAAGGATTAGAAGGAGTCTTCACAATATGCTGTTGATGAGCTCTAATTCCTTATCTGTAAGTACCGGTTATTTATTGCTAACTGTTTACTCGCAGGTACCTCACTTCCATGATGGTAGATTCCAACATGCTCATACATACATCTTGAAGTCAAAGAAAGCTCCCCCAAAGATCTTAGCAACACAAAGTTCAAAGAAAGATTCTACACCAATAAGAAGAATCTACAAAGTATAAAGACAAAGATCTCAATATATGAAAAGGAACTTCTTGTACGTGAAAGTCTAAGTCCAAAGATGTATGAGTATGTTGGAATGGCGGACAACCACCACAGACGCAGGAGTGACGAACGGCAGATTACTTCATAACACAATCACTACATCATCACCAAAGAACAAAGACATAGAGCAAAGTACATCCATTTTCATTCAACCATTTTGAAGACGTCTAGAGTTTTACATGTCACAAGTCAACGACAAAGATGAAGACGTCAAGCAACCGTGATGACCGACCCTTAGGGGGAGATTGTTGGGATCATACTTTTGTATTTAGTCAAGTCTCGGTCATTACCTTTTGTAATAGGTTGCTTTAGTATTTGTTTCATTATGTTTTATGTTACAAGGCTTAAGTGTTAAAGCCCTATGGGCTTGAAAGCCCACGAAATAGAAAGATAAGGGAGGAAGAGAATGTTGCCCTAACTCCTCCCTTATAAATAGAAAGCTTATGTAACATTTCATATTGTTGGTTATTTGATTATCTTAAGGAAACTCTTGTTCTCTCACTTTTCATATTGTCTCATAATCAACCATCTCTCATTCTCATCTTATTTCTTTCTACATCATACTTGTGTGTACATAAATGGTGACCTAACAATAATTAACAAATAAGTTAGTCATGCAAGTAATAAACTTGAAAAAATAGACTGTCCATTTTGCTATTTCTACCATTGCATTAGCATATTGATCGACCCAATCCAAGCTTGTTTAGAGAATGACATAAAAGAGGAGGGAGGAGTTCTAGGATTAGATTCACTTGTGCAGTATTAGAGTGCTTGTTTTGCCACCAAGTATCTTAAAGAAACTTGTGTAGATATATGTTTCTTTCATTGTAAAATAGATAAATACCTTTGCAAAATCACCAAGCCAACACATGGTACCTCATGCAGCTTAAATATCTCTCCAACAGCCTCTAAACATAAGTTCATCATCGGAAATATGACCCTTCAATTTTAGTCTTCTTTTGATTTGCTCTTTTGCCCCAACAAATGTAACGTCATAAACTGAAGTAATTCCTGTTTGTTTGACCAGTTTTTTGTTCAACTGAAGAGAATGATTATATTAAAACTGATGTTTTGATGTATTTTTGTAAACTTTTGTGAAAGACATTTGTTAAAGCATAAACAAACCTGGCCGATCAGGAGCTTGGAGAGTATAGCGTTTGGATAAGTTGTTGGATATTTCTCACTGCCCCTCTGGATGATCTCATGAACCCTAACAAACCGAGATAGATATAAAAACATAAGCTTAAAGAAAAGTAAAATAATAATAATAAAAGGTATACATCAATACTATGAAAATGATGTCTATGCTTACACAAAAGTTTGTTAAAGCAACTAAGTTCACTGCAGCGGCTTCCAACTGTAAGAAAAAAAAACATTTTAAGAAACAGGCACTTACACAAAACTTAATTGATAAGAATGACAACTATTTAATAAGTATTGGAAGCAATGATAACTACACAATGCAAATTACCGTGTCTCGTCCAAAACCGGCACTTACACAATGCAAATTTGGGATGAGCAAGGTTCTGGAACCGGTGGATCCGAGAACCAATTTTTCTGAAAAGTGGGAACCAAGAACCGAACCGAATATAGTTTTTGGTTCCCCGGTTCCGCTTCCGCTTCCGGTTCTTTTGGTTCTATCCGAAAAGGAACTGCTTTTCTATTAAGCTAATAAAAAACACAAAAAATTAAACTTTTTAAGAACTTGCAACCATTTACATTTAAGCAAATAACAATTAACAACTAATCCATTGAATGCCGCATAACCAAAGGAACCAAAGTACGTCAGTTGTGAGTATGTGACTTAATAGCTACTGACGACACATAAGGAGATATTCAACAACTATTTGTTAGGAAAAGTATTAACAAAACTATAAAAAAATATTCATAATGTAGTTGATTCGTGGTAAACACAATATCAATATTATAGTATAGATGTAAGCTCAAGAAATCCGCAAAGAAATACGGATAACCCGAAGTCGTATTCCGTGTGAAGGGTGAATGGAATTCTGAATTTCCGATTCGGAAAACGTGTCGTGAAAAGTGGTAAAAAGTGATGTGAATGAGATTATACTAATGAAATATTAAATGAAGCACAAATAATCAATTAAGCACGTAATTCAACTAAACAAACCGCAAACGTAACGTAGAAACGAAAACCGTAAATTAAAACGTAAAACGAACGTCAACGCGCGAAATAAAACGCGACTTTTAAGCTACGCTACTCCTACGGACATGGAAATAATTTTCAAAAGTTAAAAATGATAAAAGAAAATTTTGAGAAAAAGAAAAATATTTTTTTGACTTTTTATGTATTTTTTATGAATTAAAAACTATTTTAACTAATTAAAAATTAAAAGAAAATGAAAATAAAGTGAGAAAAATAAAAAATAAATTTCTAAAATTCTAAAATAAATAAAAATAATTTTCTAATATATATATATTTTTTTGATTTTTCTGGGGTTTTTCTGATTTTTTTTTTGGAATTTTTAGTAATTAAAAAGTATTTAAAAATGATTAAAAAGGAAAATAAAATAAGAAAAATAGCAAATGAACTTGGAAAAATCTGAAAATTTCAGGAAAATTCTAAAATAATATTCTAAACTTATGAAAAATTTAAAAAGTTAAAAATAAGCTGTGGAAATGAATTAAGCTAAGAAACTGCTTAAATGTAGTGCTTATTTATAAGCACTGTTGACCAAAAATTTACCAAACCTTGACCCAATGTTTTTTATGACTAAATCAACTGAATGGAACAGATTTTAGATCAAATGAACTCAGAAACATGGATTAAAACTCAAACAGTGCAAATAAGCCAAAGTGATATAAGCAAATTAGCAACCATATTAAGTAAATAAGCAAAAGCTCAACTGAAACAGAAACCTAAGGTACTAATGAGCTTAAATAATCCACAAATCTCAGATAATGATCAACAATACTCAATAGCAGCCACAAATTTGAAAACAGATACTATGCTCAGGTGTCAGAACTGAATAAGCAATTAAGCAGTCCAAATAAGATGAGAAATCAAAACTAATGGGGGCAAATCCTTTACTGATCTACTGAGAACACTAAAACACCAACAAATCTGATTTCCAAGCTTAATTACTACTCTAAAAGTACCCTAGAATTTGCCTCAAAAACTGATGTGCAGGGGAGTACTAGTTCACACAGTCAACTTCAAGCAGCTTATTAGATAAGCAAATAAGCTTCAATTCTAAAAATTCTTTCTGATTTTAGTTCACCTACTACCAAAGCTTAGAAAACAAGAATCCACAAGTTCTTCCAATCACTAATGAATCCTACAGAAGCTATCAAAATTTGACCAAAAATCTGAGTATCACTTGTTGAATTGACTTTTTGATTTGAAAACTTCTTTGACTAAACTGAATTTTAATCTATTCTAACTGCTAAAATATGTGATACTAATCTAATATTAAGCTAATTTAGATTGAATAACTATATTATGTAACTACTTAAGTTATTATGCACCTATTAACTTGACTGTTATACTAAATGATGTGAGACAGGGATGAGTGTTGACTTTAACTAAGTAACCTACTGAGTATGATATTCAAATTTACTATAATAGACCTAGGGTGACTAACTGTGCAGCAAACTACCCACTAAAACTACAAGAACTCATAAGAACCAACAGATCCAAACACCCCTAACTGTCTCAACTCAAATGCTACTCGGATGCAAACCAAAACTCAACAATAGTCGCAACTCAGATTATGAATCAAGCTTCCCAATCCTCAAACACAAATAACAATCAGAAACTCAGATCATCAACCTTATTCAAATGTAACTCAGAATCCAAATCTCAAGACTACTACTATACTAAACCAATATAACACAGATCCAACGATATGTAAAAGCAACGGAACAGTAAACAATCCAAACTATAACCAATTAAACGAAACCAAATGCAATAATAAAATTAAGCTATAATGAACTAAAACAAAATGTAAACAAAAAGAAACAAGCAATAATGAAACAGTTAACTACTAATCTATAAGCAAAATTAGACTATGAAAATTAAAACGAAATCTCACCAATCACCTCTCAGCCAAACAGAGAGGTGAAATCCAACACAGCCTGTCTCTAGACAGGCCAATAGCTCCTTTTTGGCTGTCTTTAACTCCTAATAAGCTTAGCTTATTTGCAATAAGCACTTGAATTGACTTTGTTTGACTGAGAACTTTGAATGATTGGTGCCAAATAAAGCTCCACAATAGCTATTGGAAGCTAATATGGAACTGATTGAACTAAACAAAAGCTTATTGAAGCTTGTTGAATTAAGTATATATATATATATATATATATATATATATATATATATATATATATATATATATATATATATATATATATATATATATATATATATATATTTTATTTTATTTTTTTTTTACTTCAAACAACAATAAGTGAATTAACTGAAAAGTGATAATGAATTTAAAAAGACAAATAGTAAATAGAAATAATAAGCTAAACAGAAATGAAATAAGCAATAAGCCTAAAATAAGATAAATAAGAAATAAGACAATTATATTAAAAACTGAAATTTAATTTTCATTAATAAAAAGATTCAATACAAGAGATAAAAATAACAGCATAACAATACAATTAAAAAGGCACCCTGATTACATGAAATGGAGGGGTATATATAGGAGAGCTGAGGTAGCTAGGGCTTGAGTCCAGGTCATCAATCCGCGTCATTTGTGCTTCTTTGAGTCCATATCAGCCATTAGATCACGTTCCAGATACTTCCATTCAATTTGGACCGTATGATTGATTGATGTGATGTGACTGATCCTCGTGATGTTACCTCACTGGTCCACGTGTCTCTGCTATACCCTGACATTCCCTGACACCTTCTAGAAGCTAATTATTGGGTAATAATTACTTAACTTGGGGTAATTTTGGGGATGGTGATTTAGGGTTCATCGTACAGTAGAAATCTGGGATTTGGGGGTAAAATTGGGGAAAAGAGTTGGGCGGGTAAAAGGGTTTTTGTTTAGTTTTATTTAATGTTTTCGTTGACCGGGTTATTAAGGGGTTTGACCTGGGTAAACATAGCAGGCCGGGTAAGTAAAATGTTGGTGGGCTTTTGGGGTTGGGCTGATGGGGTTTAAGTGCTAAAGGTTTAATGGATCCGGATGTGTAGTTTGTTTTAGGAGTAGTAGTATTATTACAACAAGGTCTAAAGTTGTACAATCCGAAAATTAGAGGGACCAAAACTGATTTTTCTTCAAAATATTTTCCAAGGGCATTAGTTGACATTTCTGAATTGTTGGAGGACCATGTTTGACTTTTTCTTGAAATATTCTTTGAGGATCATATTTGCCAATCTTTAAAACTGTAGGGACTAAAACTGCCAATCTCTCAAAACTTTGTTTAGGGACTAAACTTGTAACTCTGATGAATCACTGAGGTTGATTTTATCATTTTGAGCTTGGACTTTGACCATTTGACTTCCCCGGCTCCGGCTTTTGACACTTTCCATTCTCGTGCTCGTTTTTGTTGGTTTTGCTGTGTTTTTGTCCATTTTTCTCATATCCGTACCTGCACATACACAAATACAAAAACATGCATTCTCTTGGCATTTTTAGTTAGTATTTGGTGTTTTTGGTCTGAAATATGGCCTAAAAAGGATGAGTGAATAAGCACTCATCAAAATCCCCCAGACTAAGGTATTGCCGTGCCCTCACGCAATGTCACCACCTCACGCTTTAAAGATAAATAATTTTCAAAACCTCTCTTTACTGACGTTGTAAAGTAGCAATGATGTTCAAGAGAGATAGTAAAATCATTTATTCTCAAAAACGCTCCGTTTTCCGATTTTCATGAATAACAACTACTACTACTATTTTTGTATTTTTTTTCATTTTTATATGTGACGGTTTGCCTTGACTTTCATTATCAATTCTTATCTGTTGATAATTTTCAGGGTCTACGAGTAGAAACACTTCTCACAGAGAAGAGACCATACGGATAAAAATCGTCATCCTTGATTTTTCACAAGCTCCCAAACTAAGCGTAAAATCGAAATCATTGCTTTTCAGAAGTTAGATGCTAACACTGCCCACAAAAGTTACTTGTGTATTACCTCTTGTCCCCAGGTCCTTAGTTGTATCTAAAGATTTTAATTTGTGAGAAATGAATTGCTTCATATTTTCTCGTTTCGATATTTGTTAGTCCGATAAGAGCACAAAATTTGAACGCTAAGTAGTTTCCAAACTTTCCCTCGAAAATCCCTGCATACAGAAATCGGGTCCACATGAAGGTCTCTGATTTAACACGATTTGTGGAAGCTCCCTTTTTATTTACGACCGAGACATACCATGTTTGATACCCGAAACGGAAGCTTTTTATTAGGGAAACCCCCGGAGTCGAAGCTTGGCATTTTTGCATAATCATAAGCACTTTAATAATACTTTGGTCCTTAGTCCTTTATTCTTTTACAGTCAACGGTTTATGAGCCGCCAAGATGTAAGAGCTTTATTATGACTTTGGATTTCTATCCGCTGCTTTTTGTAGCTTTGGATTCCTCTGCCTTTTTATTTGGCTTTGGACTATTATTATTGATATTCATAACTATATGCCAAACCCCAAGTCCTACGGCCTTTACTAAGATCACAACATCGGCTGCGAACCGGCAAGATGCAATAGTCTATTTCACCGTAACACTGGCAGTACCCCTATGTGTACCAAACCCCCATATGCAGAGATTTTGTTGGGAACGAGAAAAAACTAAGTATTGCCCAAACCGTATACCCTTAATTAATCCTAGACATCTATTTTTATATATTGGTGTGCAAGCTGGTGGGAACAAGGAGGCCACAAGTACCTCTCGTGGGTTTTTTAAATCCCAGTAATGCGATCCGTGTATAGCACGAAACTTCTAAATAAACTCTATCATTCCTCGATCTCCGCAAATTTAAAATCCCAAATAATGAGATCCGCGGATGCTTAGCCATAATCTTTTGATTATTTTGGTTAAGGGAAACAAGCTAGGGCTCAACACGCCCGGTCAAGTCGGAACATTTATTTCTACTCTCGCCGGTAGGAAAGTCAAAACAAGGTGTCAAAACTTATTATTCATAACATATATATTTTTTCATTTTTTTTTTCTTCATTTTTTTCATTTTTTTTTTTTTTTTTTTTTTTTTTTTTTTTTTTTCAAGGACTATAAAGCGGTGACAAAAATTAAAATTTTTGGTGGAAAACGGAGTTGCGTAAGTTAACAGCTCAGACGATGGTACAGGTCAAATCGAATCAAAGATTCACCCCCCCCCCCCCCAGACTAAAGTGAAACATTGTCCTCAATGTTTTAAGGGACGGGTAATCCTACGTAAAATCTAAGGCCGTTTATTAATTATGCCAAGAGATAAACGTTAGTCGATAAGATTTTTGGATATGGTGAATTTCCGAAAGAGCAGCGAAGGATGAGACTCGAGTGGAGAGAACGACAAACCACGAGCACGAGAGTCCTCAAACTTCGGGGAAATTCCTGAACATTCATAAACAACAACCACGAAAACACGAGTTTGGAAAGGGTCGCCCCCCTCACGTCACGTTATTAAGAAAATAGAAAATAAAGAAAATGAAATTGGATAAGCATGGGGTGCCTCCCACGAAGCGCTTGTTTTTGTTCACCGAGTCACATGAGCTTGACTCGATCCCCGAATTTAATCGTCCTTGGGGAAAGTCTGGAGATCCGGGACAACCATGGGTGGTATGTCCCCTCCAAAGTAATGTTTAACACGATGACCATTCACCTTAAAATTGGGACCATTAGTTTGAGAAAGTTCAACGGTTCCATAAGGAAATACTTGGGTAATGGTGAATGGTCCAGACCAACGGGTTTTTAACTTGCCCGAGAAAATCTTTAATCGAGAATTGAAAAGAAGGACTCGGTCACCAACATTGAAGACGCGATCTTTAATTTTAGCATCGTGAATCCTCTTTGTCTTCTCTTTGTAGATCAAAGAATTCTCATAGGTCTGATCACGAAGCTCGACTAATTCATTTAACTGAACTTTTCGGTGATCACCCGCGGTTTGTAGGTCAAAATTAGCATGTTTCAAGGCCCAGTAGGCCTTGTGCTCAAGTTCAAAAGGCAAATGGCAGGCCTTCCCGTAAACCAGCTTGTAAGGAGTGCACCCAATGGGTGTTTTGTAAGCTGTACGGAAGGCCCAAAGTGCATCATCTAACTTATCGGCCCATGAAGCACGATGTTCACCTACGGTCCTTTCTAAAATACGTTTCAAGCCACGATTTGAGACCTCAACTTGACCACTCGTCTGTGGATGATATGCCGTAGAAAGACGATGTGTGACACCATATTTGAGCATAACTTTAGCAAATTGGTCGTTACAGAAATGGGTCCCACGATCGCTTATAATAGCACGAGGTGCACCAAATCGGGCGAAGAGACTTTTAAGAAATTTCACTACAACTCGGGCGTCATTGGTGGGTAGCGCCTTTGCTTCGACCCATTTAGACAAGTAATCGACGGCCACGAGTATATATTTGTTACCACGAGAAGATGGGAATGGACCCATGAAATCGATACCCCAGACGTCAAAAATTTCACAGACTTGGATGGCATTTTGAGGCATCTCGTCCTTCTGAGTAATTTTTCCTTGACGCTGGCAAGAATCACATGATTTAACCAACTCATGAGCATCCCGGTAAATCGTCGGCCAGTAGAAGCCGGAATCAAAAACTTTTTTAGCGGTGAAATTGGCACCATGATGTCCCCCCGTGGGTCCATTGTGGCATGCCATAAGAATTTCAGCGGCTTCCGTGCCGTGAACGCACCGCCGGATCACTTGATCCGCACATATCTTAAACAAATAGGGATCGTCCCAGAAATAATGCTTAACATCTTTGAAGAATTTTTTCTTCTGCTGGAACGACATCCCTTTCCGGATAAAATTCCCCGCATGGTAATTTGCAAAGTCGGCGAACCATGGGGTACTAGAATCACAATGTGATAAACTTCCCAGTGTCTCGAGAGGAAATTCTTCGTTAATCTCTTTTTTCTCGAAAACACTTTGGTGGGGATTCTCTAAACGCGATAAGTGGTCAGCAGCAAGGTTCTCGGCTCCCTTTTTATCTCGAATTTCAACTTTGAATTCTTGAAGGAGGAGAACCCACCGCATCAAGCGTGGCTTAGCGTCTTGCTTTGCCATAAGGTACTTAAGAGCCGAATGATCCGTGTACACTATGCATTTCTTCAAAAGCAAATAAGATCGAAATTTTTCAAAAGCGTAAATGACGGCTAACATTTCTTTCTCAGTAGTCGTATAATGATATTGAGCGTCGGTCATTGATTTACTGGCATAGTGTATCGGCTGAAAATGCTTAGACTTGCGTTGCCCCAGGACTGCACCAATGGCATAATCGCTAGCATCGCACATTAGCTCGAAGGGCAAGTCCCAGTCGGGGGCAATTAAGACGGGAGCCTCTGTTAACTTCTTTTTAAGAACATTGAATGCTTCGATGCATTCATTTGAGAAGATAAACGGAGCATCTTTTTCAAGCAAGTGTGTCAGAGGCCGGGCTATCTTAGAAAAGTCTTGAATGAAACGTCGGTAAAAGCCGGCATGACCTAGAAAACTTCTAATTCCTTTAACGGTCGTGGGATGAGGTAATTTTGCAATAACGTCGACTTTAGCTCTATCGACCTCAATCCCAGATTTCGAAATCTTGTGGCCGAGGACAATGCCCTCTTGGACCATGAAATGACATTTCTCCCAATTTAGAACCAAGTTGGTGTCTTCACACCGTTTCAGCATATTTTCTAAATGGGAGAGGCACGAAGTGAAAGAATCTCCATAGACCGAGAAATCATCCATGAAAACTTCCATGGTTTTCTCGATCATATCCGAGAATATCGACATCATACACCTTTGGAACGTGCCTGGAGCATTGCATAAGCCAAAAGGCATACGACGATAGGCAAACGTTCCATAAGGGCAAGTAAAGGTAGTCTTTTCCTGGTCCGGAGGGTCAATTGGTATTTGAAAATAGCCAGAAAATCCATCAAGAAAACAATAGAACTCATTTCCGGCTAGGCGTTCTAGCATTTGATCCATAAATGGAAGTGGGAAATGGTCCTTACGAGTCGCATCATTTAATTTACGATAATCAATACAAACTCTCCATCCGGTAACAAGACGTGTCGGAATCAATTCATTATCTTCATTTGTAACGACGGTCATTCCACCTTTCTTCGGTACGCAGTGGACCGGGCTAACCCAAGAGCTATCTGAGATTGGATAAATCATTCCGGCATCGAGGAGTTTGATAACTTCCTTTTTTATAACCTCATGAATTTTCGGGTTAACCCGTCGTTGTTGCTGAACGGACGGTTTGAAATTATCTTCAAGTAAGATCTTATGCGTGCAAAAACGAGGGTCGATACCCTTAATATCAGAAATTTGCCAAGCGATGGCACTCTTATGCTTCCTGAGCACATCTAAGAGACGTTTCTTCTCCTCATCTTTAAGTTCCTTAGAAATAATAACGGGAAGTTTGTCGGTTCCTTCCAAAAATGCGTATTCGAGATGAGGAGGTAAATCCTTGAGCTCGGGCTCCGGAGGATTCTCAGTAGATGGCTTAACTTCTTTAACGTCGGCCATTTTAAGGTCAAGCGGAGGGAGGGACGGGTTGGGATCTTCATTTAACAATTTCTCAATCAAAAGTACATCCCCCTCCGGGTCACAATCAGAATGATCAATTTCCGGTGAAATCGAATCATTAGCAAGAAAGGCCTCGATCTCTTCCAAGATGAAATCACTTCCCTCAAACGGAGTAAGGGAAGGGGAAGAATCGGAAATTATCGGTTCAGAAGAATGAGTGGGATTGCCACTCGAAGCATGTTCGGTAAAACCAAGTAACTCTTGAGCGTACTCCTCCGTAACTTCATCGATAACGTCGATTCGGTTAACGGAATATTTGTCAAACTCGGAGGAGTACCTCGCGGTTTGATCCAAGTTAAAAGTTACGGCTTCGGTACCAACGCGTAAGGTAATTTCTTCATCGAAAACATCAATCAAAGCACGGCCGGTCCTTAGGAAACCTCTTCCGAGAATGAGAGGTACCCGCGGATCGGCATCAAAATCAACAACGACAAAATCGGCAGGGAAATGGAATTTTCCCACATTAACAAAGACATCCTCGGCTATTCCCATCGGGCGGGAAGTAGATCGGTCGGCAAGCTCGAGGGTCATACAAGTCGGAGTTAAATTGGGTAAAGACAACTTCTTCCAAATTGATAACGGCATTAGGTTAATGCTAGCACCGAGATCGGCCAAGGCGAAGCATTGAACCATCCCAGGAAAATTACACGGAATAAGAAATCGACCGGGGTCTTCAAGCTTTTCGGGGAGCTTTTTGAGGATAACCGCCGAACAATTCTCATTCATCTGGGTTCGAGATTTTTCAAACAATTTCTCTTTGTTATTCAAAAGACCTTTTAGCATAGAAGCAAATTTAGGCATCAAAAGTATAGCATCCGCGAGAGTTATGTCAAAATGTAGCTCTTGAAAAACTTGGTAAAACTTCTCCATCTGAATTTTATCTTTCTCACGGTGCTTTTGTTCGTTTAAGCGTGACGGATAAGGCAAATTAACTTTCACGGGACTTTCAGTTTCATTAACAACTTTATCTTTTCCTTTAGACGTTGGGACCACCGGAGGTTGGATGTTCTCGGTCCTTCCATTATTACTAGGAATTTCCTTATCCGTTGTCGCCTCGGTTTCACGGACGACTACCTTGGGAGACGAAGAAGAAGAAGGGGTAGTCGGAGCCGTTGGTCCATCGATAACAATACCACTCCTAGTCGTGATCGCCTTAGCATCGCCCCTCGGGTTAGCGATCGTGTTGCTTGGAAGAGTACCCGAACCCGAGGGTCGATCATTTAAAGACTTCTTCAATTCGGCCATTTGATTGATTAACATTTTATTCATTTCCTCTTGACTTTTCATAAACTGCTTGAGTAATTCATCCGAAGAAGACTGATTCATAACTGGATTTTGAAAATTTTGACCACGATTGTTGTTATTGAAACCTTGATTCTGAAAATTCTGATTACCATGATTATAATTCCCATGATTAACATTTTGAAAATTTCCATGAAAATTCCCTTGATTCGGGCCTTGATTGTAATTTCCCCGATTTTGATTTTGAAAACCATTGTTTTGATTCTGAAAACCATTGTTCATCCGATTTTGATTAGCATTGTGATTGAATTGATGATTTCGGTTTTGCACATTTTGATTAACTTGATTGACTTGATTAACCGGATTGACTTGATTCGGTTGATTGAAACCGGGTGGTCCAACATAATGGTTCGAACGGTAGCTAAGAAGATTTCGGTCACCCTGTGGTTGGTATCCGTTACCGCCCATATTGTAGGTTCCCGAAGCAGCATACACATTCTCGTGAGTGTAGCCACCGGTGGCTGGGCACTCAAAATACGAATGAGGACCACCACAAGTCTCACAAACATTGTTCACCATATTGACTTGATGGTTCTTGACTTGATTCTGAGACGTTTGGTGCATTCGTAAAACAACAGTCGACAAATCATCGAGTTTCTTAGTAATTGCGGCTATTTCAGAATTAGACGTAGAAGAATTATGAGCAACGGTTGTTCTTGACTCATTCCTCTCGGCAGAGGAATCCCAGTAATTGTAATGAGCAGTCATGTTCTCAATAAGTTCGTAGCAATCTTCAGGACGTCGTTTCATAAAAGTTCCACCCGCAGCTGCATTGATCGTGTCCCGATGTCGCAAAGTCAAACCATTGTAAAACGTATCAATTATCGTAACAAGAAGCATGTTATGGTTTGGACACCAATCAATAGCAAGCTTATAGCGTTCCCAAGCTTCGAATAAAGATTCGTCGGGAAGCTGACGGAAATTGCTAATATCGTTTCAAAGTTTCGTCACCATCGATGGTGGAAAATATTTCGCCAAGAACTTCGATACCATCTCTTCGAAGGTATGAATCGAGTTCTTGGGAAGACGATCAAACCAAGCTGTGGCATGATGTGTAAGAGAATAGGGGAAGAGAGAAAGACGAAGGGCGTCATCGGAGACCCCATGTTGTTTCATACTTTGGGTGACGGTTAAAAATTTGTCGAGATGCTTGTTTGCATCGTCACCCGGTAATCCGTGAAATTGGCACGAATTCTGGACTTGTTGAATCATATGGTGCTTAAGTCCAAAATCCGTAGCCTCAATATTGAGAGGGGCAATCGGACCGCCTCTACCGTGCATTGTCGGTTGACACAGCTCCTCCATCGTTCGGAGATCGGGAGCTGGTGCATTTTGAACAACACCCACCGGAGGGTGTTGATTGTTGTGGTTGTTTTGTTCCATTTCCGTGATGTTAGGGAAACGAACTTTGTGTGTGTGACGTATCAAACTCTCGGGGTTCGATAATGGAGAAATAAGACGTTTAGAAGATGACCGGGTGTTCATACACCACAAAAACTCAAATTTTGCAAAATAAAAGGAAAATCAAATTTGAAAAGGAAAATCTTTTTGTATTTTTGTTTTTATAAAGCAAAACTTAAACTTAAACTTTTGTTTTTTTCTTTTTCAAACGTTACGTTAATCGTAAACCGTTTCCCTTAATCTACTCGCGACGGAACGGGAGAGAAGAATGGATCTCTCTTCAGCTTGCAATTTAATGTCAAAGATATCCGTATTTTCCGCTTATTCGGTTGTAGAATCAAAGTAATCCGACTCGCAATTAATTTCACGCTTAATTATATTGGGAGACTTTTTTGGTTTACAACGCCCTTTCTTTCGATCGGAACGAGGCTGTAACTTTATTATATTTTTGGTATTTTCGTGAAAACACTTTAGGAAAAGTGTTTTTGATTTTTCGATATTTATATAATATATACAAAATAGAGGAAGGCTTATCAAAACACAATTTTTCAAAAACGAATATTCAAAAATTCACTTCAACCTTCCCCGGCAGCGGCGCCAAAATTGATTCGTGGTAAACACAATATCAATATTATAGTATAGATGTAAGCTCAAGAAATCCGCAAAGAAATACGGATAACCCGAAGTCGTATTCCGTGTGAAGGGTGAATGGAATTCCGAATTTCCGATTCGGAAAATGTGTCGTGAAAAGTGGTAAAAAGTGATGTGAATGAGATTATACTAATGAAATATTAAATGAAGCACAAATAATCAATTAAGCACGTAATTCAACTAAACAAACCGCAAACGTAACGTAGAAACGAAAACCGTAAATTAAAACGTAAAACGAACGTCAACGCGCGAAATAAAACGCGACTTTTAAGCTACGCTACTCCTACGGACATGGAAATAATTTTCAAAAGTTAAAAATGATAAAAGAAAATTTTGAGAAAAAGAAAAATATTTTTTTGACTTTTTATGTATTTTTTATGAATTAAAAACTATTTTAACTAATTAAAAATTAAAAGAAAATGAAAATAAAGTGAGAAAAATAAAAAATAAATTTCTAAAATTCTAAAATAAATAAAAATAATTTTCTAATATATTTTTTTTTTTGATTTTTCTGGGGTTTTTCTGATTTTTTTTTTTTGGAATTTTTAGTAATTAAAAAGTATTTAAAAATGATTAAAAAGGAAAATAAAATAAGAAAAATAGCAAATGAACTTGGAAAAATCTGAAAATTTCAGGAAAATTCTAAAATAATATTCTAAACTTATGAAAAATTTAAAAAGTTAAAAATAAGCTGTGGAAATGAATTAAGCTAAGAAACTGCTTAAATGTAGTGCTTATTTATAAGCACTGTTGACCAAAAATTTACCAAACCTTGACCCAATGTTTTTTATGACTAAATCAACTGAATGGAACAGATTTTAGATCAAATGAACTCAGAAACATGGATTAAAACTCAAACAGTGCAAATAAGCCAAAGTGATATAAGCAAATTAGCAACCATATTAAGTAAATAAGCAAAAGCTCAACTGAAACAGAAACCTAAGGTACTAATGAGCTTAAATAATCCACAAATCTCAGATAATGATCAACAATACTCAATAGCAGCCACAAATTTGAAAACAGATACTATGCTCAGGTGTCAGAACTGAATAAGCAATTAAGCAGTCCAAATAAGATGAGAAATCAAAACTAATGGGGGCAAATCCTTTACTGATCTACTGAGAACACTAAAACACCAACAAATCTGATTTCCAAGCTTAATTACTACTCTAAAAGTACCCTAGAATTTGCCTCAAAAACTGATGTGCAGGGGAGTACTAGTTCACACAGTCAACTTCAAGCAGCTTATTAGATAAGCAAATAAGCTTCAATTCTAAAAATTCTTTCTGATTTTAGTTCACCTACTACCAAAGCTTAGAAAACAAGAATCCACAAGTTCTTCCAATCACTAATGAATCCTACAGAAGCTATCAAAATTTGACCAAAAATCTGAGTATCACTTGTTGAATTGACTTTTTGATTTGAAAACTTCTTTGACTAAACTGAATTTTAATCTATTCTAACTGCTAAAATATGTGATACTAATCTAATATTAAGCTAATTTAGATTGAATAACTATATTATGTAACTACTTAAGTTATTATGCACCTATTAACTTGACTGTTATACTAAATGATGTGAGACAGGGATGAGTGTTGACTTTAACTAAGTAACCTACTGAGTATGATATTCAAATTTACTATAATAGACCTAGGGTGACTAACTGTGCAGCAAACTACCCACTAAAACTACAAGAACTCATAAGAACCAACAGATCCAAACACCCCTAACTGTCTCAACTCAAATGCTACTCGGATGCAAACCAAAACTCAACAATAGTCGCAACTCAGATTATGAATCAAGCTTCCCAATCCTCAAACACAAATAACAATCAGAAACTCAGATCATCAACCTTATTCAAATGTAACTCAGAATCCAAATCTCAAGACTACTACTATACTAAACCAATATAACACAGATCCAACGATATGTAAAAGCAACGGAACAGTAAACAATCCAAACTATAACCAATTAAACGAAACCAAATGCAATAATAAAATTAAGCTATAATGAACTAAAACAAAATGTAAACAAAAAGAAACAAGCAATAATGAAACAGTTAACTACTAATCTATAAGCAAAATTAGACTATGAAAATTAAAACGAAATCTCACCAATCACCTCTCAGCCAAACAGAGAGGTGAAATCCAACACAGCCTGTCTCTAGACAGGCCAATAGCTCCTTTTTGGCTGTCTTTAACTCCTAATAAGCTTAGCTTATTTGCAATAAGCACTTGAATTGACTTTGTTTGACTGAGAACTTTGAATGATTGGTGCCAAATAAAGCTCCACAATAGCTATTGGAAGCTAATATGGAACTGATTGAACTAAACAAAAGCTTATTGAAGCTTGTTGAATTAAGTATATATATATATATATATATATATATATATATATATATATATATATATATATATATATATATATATATATATTTTTTTTATTTTATTTTATTTTTTACTTCAAACAACAATAAGTGAATTAACTGAAAAGTGATAATGAATTTAAAAAGACAAATAGTAAATAGAAATAATAAGCTAAACAGAAATGAAATAAGCAATAAGCCTAAAATAAGATAAATAAGAAATAAGACAATTATATTAAAAACTGAAATTTAATTTTCATTAATAAAAAGATTCAATACAAGAGATAAAAATAACAGCATAACAATACAATTAAAAAGGCACCCTGATTACATGAAATGGAGGGGTATATATAGGAGAGCTGAGGTAGCTAGGGCTTGAGTCCAGGTCATCAATCCGCGTCATTTGTGCTTCTTTGAGTCCATATCAGCCATTAGATCACGTTCCAGATACTTCCATTCAATTTGGACCGTATGATTGATTGATGTGATGTGACTGATCCTCGTGATGTTACCTCACTGGTCCACGTGTCTCTGCTATACCCTGACATTCCCTGACACCTTCTAGAAGCTAATTATTGGGTAATAATTACTTAACTTGGGGTAATTTTGGGGATGGTGATTTAGGGTTCATCGTACAGTAGAAATCTGGGATTTGGGGGTAAAATTGGGGAAAAGAGTTGGGCGGGTAAAAGGGTTTTTGTTTAGTTTTATTTAATGTTTTCGTTGACCGGGTTATTAAGGGGTTTGACCTGGGTAAACATAGCAGGCCGGGTAAGTAAAATGTTGGTGGGCTTTTGGGGTTGGGCTGATGGGGTTTAAGGGCTAAAGGTTTAATGGATCCGGATGTGTAGTTTGTTTTAGGAGTAGTAGTATTATTACAACAAGGTCTAAAGTTGTACAATCCGAAAATTAGAGGGACCAAAACTGATTTTTCTTCAAAATATTTTCCAAGGGCATTAGTTGACATTTCTGAATTGTTGGAGGACCATGTTTGACTTTTTCTTGAAATATTCTTTGAGGATCATATTTGCCAATCTTTAAAACTGTAGGGACAAAAACTGCCAATCTCTCAAAACTTTGTTTAGGGACTAAACTTGTAACTCTGATGAATCACTGAGGTTGATTTTATCATTTTGAGCTTGGACTTTGACCATTTGACTTCCCCGGCTCCGGCTTTTGACACTTTCCATTCTCGTGCTCGTTTTTGTCGGTTTTGCTGTGTTTTTGTCCATTTTTCTCATATCCGTACCTGCACATACACAAATACAAAAACATGCATTCTCTTGGCATTTTTAGTTAGTATTTGGTGTTTTTGGTCTGAAATATGGCCTAAAAAGGATGAGTGAATAAGCACTCATCAGTAGTTTTTTAATATCCTGTTTGCAGAGTGAATTTAGGGTTTTATGGGCATTTCACACATCAAAGTATAAGAAAATTCTGATGGGTATAGTACAACATCCTATAAACAAATGGCGTCCATTCCTTATTGTATGTGTATTACTTAAAATATATGCAACTCAACAAAGGACTGTGTGCAAATAGAGGCCAAGTCATTTATACAAAAACTTTTCAACTAATAACTTCATACCCGCAACTTGTTACCAATTGCCTTCGTTTTTCCCAAAAGCCAAGCTAAGCTAAACTTGTAAAGCTAAGTTAAAGGCTAACATCTACTATAGTAACCTTAAACTCCTACTCTTGTGAGAACTCTGCATCGACCTTCCTGTTTAATTCCTATCTCATTATCTCTTATAGTTAGTTCTAGTCACATCTGCAAGTTTTGAAACTAACAATTACAGGGTCCACCAAACAGAACAACTTTATCATCACCAACAGACGTCGAAAAGTGTTTTCCAAGAATTTGCAGTTGCTAGCATGCCTCAAGTCCGTATTTTTAACACAAAAACTAAACATAAGATATCACAAAATTAAAAGTCATCCTCATTTAACAATGTTACTAAAAGTGGGTCTTTTATAAGAAAGGGTACATCATGTGTTTTTAGATAGACTACTAACATTCGATCAATAGATGCATTCTTTTCCTAAAAGTAGCCTTTTTGAAAGATCGAATGCTTCAAATACATTCTTAGTCTACACTAACGACAAAGGTAAATGAAAATAAAATACACTAATTATTCACCTAAACCATTATTAGAAAGTAAAAAAATTATTCCCACCAAAAACCAAATTCACATTTGAAAGATAGTTCAAAACACTAATTTGAAGATGGCTTTCACATTTACTCAGCATACAAAGTTCAGCTAACAAAAAGAGCACCAAATATATAAAGTGCAATATTACACGTTTCAACTAATAACTTAATTGTAATGCAATAGCGCACTTACATAACCCATACCACATACCATTCAACCAAAAACATCTTGATCTTGAAACATAGTTACTAAAAATCATAACATAAACACCAATATATAAATAGAAGACGTACCGCTTTGGTGATTTAAAGTGTATATCGTAGGACAACATATTATGTAGTTTATGAGATACAACACTCCTTTTTCTCTTCAGATGCATCTAATTTCTCAACTTTGGAGCCAGTTGCCTATTGCAAAAAATATGCAAGGCAAGAAAATCAGTTAAAGACTTGCACAAAAGTATTCAAAATTCCCAACTTCCTCATCATAAAACCATATTCAAAAGTTTGTCTTTGTTCCCTATACAATATCCAAGCTAATAACAACAGAACATGTAAATTCAAAGGAAAAAAAAAAAAAAAAAAAAAAAAAAAAAAAAAAGCAGCTACAGAGTAGTGTTGACTGTACACAAATTTAATCATAAGTATATTACATGATGAATAAATTATCAACCAACCAAAGAAAGCTGAATGTTTGCCAAAACTGATGAATCGTTTATGAAGAAATCATGAACTCTAACAATTGCGAATGTTGGCTCGGTATCTGCAAAGCATCATCACCATAAAGTGGATGAGAGTAGTGACACTCCAATAGGTAACTAAAAGTAGATTACTGATATTACTTTATTATCTTTAGTTCTTATTTGAGCCCGCACAACACATAATTTCAGCAACCAAACAACTCTATAGTAAATTAAATCGAAACACAAACTATAAAAACTAATGAACATACAAATTAAACAAACTAATCCATACGGTTACTTTTCCCCCAATTTTTTTCTAGGGTTTTGCCACAACACAATTGAACCTAACTTAATCAAAGCAAATATATTAAATAGAATTGAAGCTAAACTAATTCATCACCTGTACTTTGTGATTTAAATCTAAATCCTAAAAGAAAAAAATTAAATATATGCGATAATTACCAATTTTAAGCTATAGACGGTAAAACAATCACTGGCATAGATCAATTCTGAAGGGATCTTGAAACTGTTTGAATCGGCGTATGGACAAAATCAAAATAGCTGGGTTTGTGTATGTGTTTTTGAATTGGTGTTAGAAGGAGGATGGGATTGAATGCGTTGGACACACAAATCAGTTCTTTATTTCTGGAAATGATTGTAACCGATTTGAATAATTGCTACACGCTTTGAATTGTTTGAATCGCCATTTAATTGTGATTTGTAACAGGTGATATATTGTTTGAATCGCCACATTAATTGTTGAGTTGAAACTATAAAATCAAAAGGGATTATTGGAGAGGAAATCGGGAAGAAGGAAAAGTGAAGGGTTTGTACCTACCAAAAATATCTATGCGCTCTCCTTCCAGACACGTCAGATTTTTTAATGCTCGGTATGCTTTAGAGGGTAGTACAGAACTCCATTTTATTAGAATACATAAACATATATGATATGTAATATCATATATGATATGATATGTAATATCATATATGATTTTTTCGGCGACCAAAAAAACGTGAAAAAAATGAAAAAAGAAATGTCGAAAATATATCAAATAGCCTATCTATAGAAAGATAATTAAATGCTCGTCGTAACAGTATATATATATATATGTGCTTAACGATTAACGGTTTGAAAGATATTAATATTTGAAAAAAAAAAGGATGATAGTGGGTTTTTTAAGTTGTTGGAATTAATCTTATCCATTAGATCATATGAATATGGAGGGTGGAAATTAGTCCCTTGGTATGTAAAAAATGTTTGGTCCTCAAATGATCTTATATCTTATTATAAACATAAACATGATTTTGATAATAATACTTGGAATTATTAATTAAGTAAATAAACATAGTGCTAAAAAAAAGTAAATAAACATAAAAAGATAAGCATGAATTGAGACAAACATAATCTACTTAAGTCTGGTGGTTAGTTGGGCCTGGATGTTGGAGCCCAGCGTTTATTGGACTTAGTAATTGAGCTTTTTTTGAATGTTTAGCATTAAAGTCTGCAATTAATGTTTGATTTGGTTAATTAGTTTTTGGAAAAGACAAGGACAAAAGTCATAATGTCAATTGAATAGTATCAAACATTAAAACTTATAATACTGAAAGTATAATATAATATAATATAATATAATATACTTTTTATTTATATTTTAAATATAACAAAGCATGATGTAATATTTTAGATGACACATCATGCATGTGTTTTTCATTTTTCTTATTTTTCTTTTACAGAGCTATTTTAATACTAATATTAAATAACTTTTACAAAAACAAATTTATTAAAGCTAAAAAATAAGCAGTGTGCAAGTTATAAAGGTTAACAGATTGCTTATTTGAGGATTTTTATAGATTTTTGATTGATTTAAGCTACTAACTAAAAACTACAAGTTAAATAAGCTACTAGCCACTGAGATTATCAAAAATAAGCTATAATGAACCACTAAGCACAAAGTAACAAGCTGATAAGCAGGAAATAAGCAAATCCAAAAACACACAGGCAAAATAGGCCAAAAAGAGCTACTTGCAGCCCTCTGTGGGGCCCACATGGGTGACTAAGGGTCAAAACCTAATGTTGATATAAAAATGTGGCCTTGTGAGCTTTAAAATAAACCAGGGTTCAAGGCTTGGGTCCCATTAATAAGCTAGGTGAGGGCTTATGAAGTTGGGTGAATTACACTGGGTGCTCAAGGACTTGGGTATGATCAGGGTGAGTAGCAGGGTAAAATAAGTTATGGGCAAATGGTCTGAGATCCAAAATAATTTCTGAACTGATAAGCCCAACTAATAAGCTTCTTAAAAAGCCAGGGTACAAAGGGTGGGGCCCATAGGTGAATCTTGGAGGGGTTTGTGAAGTTGGTCTGTTGGGACTCAATCCCTGATACAAGGCATAAGCTTGCCCTGCAGGCTCAAATAAGCCCTCAAATAAGCTGTTAGAAAAAATCACAAAATTAAACAAAAATAAGGACCACAAAGATTAGCTACCAGAGATTAATGTCCAAAAACTTTAGAGTCTAAAAGTGAAAAATGAAACCTAGAAAAATCTCATCAGATTTGGAAAAACAGATAAGTATGCAATTTGACTTTTTGATGTTTCTTGAAACTTTGACTTTGGTGAGTTTTTATCTGACCCTAATGACTTAAAATGTTGTTATGAGCTATAATGCAGCTAAATTAAGCTATATCTAACAATTATACAATGATATCATGCAATCTAAAACCAAAAATCCTCACAGTGAAGTTGAAATTGAAATTAACTCAAGATTTCACTATTTAGCCTATGTGACCTGATTTTTATGACTGAAATATGTTATTTAGACTTAATAGGATATATCTCAACCAAACACAACAACTGAAATACAAAGGAACTCAGTGAATATCTCTGATCCAAACACCTTTTTTTACAACTACTTATGTGATTTTCAAAGACTTCTAAATATTTAGACCATAAAGTCAGTTCAGAAGGTTGTAATATGATGAGATAACTATATTTAAGCACAAAAGCACCCCTGCTAACAAAATTTACCCATTACTAGCCATTTTGCTTATTCTAACAGTTAATTAAGCAAATTAACACCATTGAGTTCCAAATTATACCACAGGTTATAAAGGATAATTAATAAGCATAACAAGCATTAAACTAACACAGAATAAGCATAATATCTAAGCTATAAGCAATGCTACAGTTAAATCACAAAATTACAATAAATTAACTGAAAATAAAAAAATTGATCTTACAATGGACCTTTGCTTAAACAAGGTTAAATATGGCTCGAGGAGCTACTCTACAAGCTCCTAGCTTATCAGAGATAAGCTAGGTAAATGTCCCTCTTCCTATTCCACAACTAGCAACTTCCAAAGCCTCCAGACTCATGCATAGGTACCCTGTGTGGTTTTTAACTGAATCCTTTTTCCTTTTTTATGTTTTCTTTATACTACTTAGCACCTAAGTGAGCTTATGAAGCATTTGTGACAACTAACAACTTATATCATATTTTAGCTAAAACTTGAAAATTACCAGGAACCTGAAAATGGAAAATAAGACATGAAATTATGAATTAAAACTTGATATTTAACTGAAAGCACAAATTACAAACTAATGTTTTATTAGAAATGAAAAGTTACAACAATTTCGACTTAAGCTAAGATTAAGCTAAAACTACACACTGGTCTTCTCTATGTCTTTCTTCATTTATAAGCTTCCAAAAGGCCCTCTGGTACTTTCCCACTTCTTTCTCAGCCCTTGGATGGTTTTAATTTGATCTTAGCCATCCAATTTGTTTTGGCGGGAAGCCTGGTTTTATACCAATTGGACTGACAATTTGCAATTGGGGGGGGGGGGTTGAATTAATTGTGGTTGTCTTATTAGGTGGATAGTGGGTTGGGCGGTGGAAGTGACAAGGATGGTGGGGGAGGTAGATGTGATGGTTGCAGGCACAAGTTGGGGATGAAAGAGGGAAGCAGGGTCAAAGGGGGTGTTTGACTAGGGTGGTTTTATTAGAATGGGATTGGGCTTGGGGTGAGTTGGGCGTAGGTTTTGGTGGATCAGGGGTGAGGGTTTGGATCAGGTTGTGTTTGTTTGGGCTTGGTTTGGATTAATAACAACAAGGGTCCGTTTGTATTAATAATTTCACAAGGACCAAATTTGTAATTATTCGAGAATTGGAGGACCTGAATTGCAACTCTTCCAAACTTATCCAAGGGACTATAATTGCCATACTCTATTTATCCAAGGACCACATTTGAGTTTTCCACAAATAAATTTCCAAGGACCATTTTTGCTAAAACTGAAAGTTTAGGGACCAATCTTGTAATTTCTTCAAAATTTTCACCCAGGGACCAAACATGACACTTGTGAATTCCCAAGGACCATAGTTGACTTTTTCTTCCAAAATCCAATGCTCAGGGGCCATTTTTGTCAAATTCCAAACTTGAGGGACCATTTCTACCAATTTTGCAAACTTTTGCTCCAAGGACTATTTTTAGCATTTTGTGATTCCACAAGGTGTGTTTTGACAATCTGAACTCAAAAGTGGTAATTTGCTTCCCCGGCTACGTTTTCCAAACTCGTGCTCGTTTTTGTCCTTTTTGGCCTGATTTTTGCCAATTTCTGAAATATCCATTCATGCACGATCACAAACACAAAAACACAATATCTTTGGCATTTGTGATTAGTTTGTGTCTATTTTGGTCTTAATATGACCAGAAAAAGGTGTATGAATAAGAACACACCACTATTATTATTATTATTATTATTATTATTATTATTATTATTATTATTATTATTATTATTATTATTCTAAAATAGTCCATTCCATTAAATCTACATATTTTCGTTTATTTAAATCCCCCCAAAATTAACCCTAACTATAAGAAATCCGAGTGCCATTTCAAATAAATACCTCAAACCCTAACTCTAACAACACAACGGATAACCCCAACTTTGTGTTCTTAGAAATACTAGACTTGAATTGGCTTGTTTAAACCCCTAGTAGACTCGAAACATAACAGTGTCACAAACAAAGAAACACGATGACATTGCAACAACTCATAGGTTGCTGCAATGTAATTGTGTTTCTTTGTTACTTACATTGTGCAATTTATTAGAAGGTGTAAATAAAAGTGTTCTTTGGTACATGTGTTTCACGGAAGCCTAGTTTCAAAAGGAAGATGATTGAAGGTGATTTTTTAATTCCCCTAATCATTCCTTAAAAGTTTTTAAGGAAGATGATTTTTTTTCTTCCAGAAAAGTCCATTTTCTTCCAGATAAGTATATTACATAACAGTTTTATGGAAGATCATTTTCTCGAAAAAAACACTTTATTACATAACAAAAGAATGCTAAAAACATAAATAAAACAATGGAACCAAAATAAATCGTAGATCGTCCTATCATCTATTAACAAAAAAAAAACCCTAGATCAATTGAGCCAAACAGTTCATGCATCTATTAGCAATATAATGGGCAGAAAGTACATGTGGAAAATTGTTTAGATAACCATAATTTGAGCTGGGAATGCACCTTATTCGCATCTTCAATAGAAGACATTGCCGGAATACAAGCTAAAAACTACAAAACAAGAAAACCAAGATCTAGTAGTTTGAAGTAATTGTTAGAAAAGTGTTGAGTGTGTGTAGTGTTTTAGAATAAGGTTGAGTATGTTTGTGTGTGTTTGAAGATTAAGGTAGGTGAGTAAGTTTTTGTTTGTTTTAAGGTTAAGGAGAGTAGGTTTGTATGTGTTTGAATAAGCTGAGTATGTTGGTATTTTTATTATTATTATTACGCCCTCCGTCCCATTTTGACTATCATGTTTGACTTTTTCAAGTCTTTCTTTTTCAACTTCGACCTTGAATAATTGTGTTGGTGTTATATAATATTTGATAAAATTATACCAATGAAAATACATTGAAAACCCAATCTGTTCATATATTTTATATCAAGTATTATATAACATAAATAAAAATATTTAAGGTCAAAGTTAAGAAAGGTAGATTTGAAAAAGTCAAACTGGATATTTAGTATTGGACAGATGGAGCATTATTTTTTTGGTTGAGGAGTAGGTGAGGTGGGATAAGGTTTGTGAATGAGGAGTATGTGAAGTGTGGTTAATCATTGGTTAAGTTAGGGTTAAGCTACATAGAATACTGTGTAATTATACACACATTTCTAAAATAATTATATGCTGTCCTAGAAAACTATTACAAATCGACCAAATTTTTTTTTTCAACGGTAGTCGCACAAATTTAGGCCATCACCATCAGTCGCACATAAAAATTTAAGATTTTTACAATTTCTTTTATTTTTTGAGGAAGTTTTGTCTTTATCAAAAAAGACAAAATGGTGAACAAAAACAAATATTCCACTATAAGTCGAGCAAAATTAAGCCGTTGGTTACACTAATATAAAAATCAAAACCATAGGTCCCCCTTTTCATATCAAACAAAACTTATCAATCAAAACTCATATTAGTCGCACAAAAACATCTTCCTACCACTTGGATACTTGTCAAAAATGTAGTGGAGTCGCACAATCTATCAATTACATAAGTTTAGATGTGGAAAACTTGAAACAAGACAACTTTATGGACCATTTTTGTGAGTGGTGGAGCTATTTGGAAATACCCCGTTAGTTAAAGGGTAGTTAGCTGATATTGGCATATCGCCACTTAATTTTCAACATTATAATTTAAGAGGTTTATGCTTTAGGTATTACTAAACGAGTATCCATGCATAGTAGACACAATGTATATAGGGTATGTTTGGCGAAATGGGCTGGGGCTGGGGCTGGGGCTGGGGCTGGAGCTGGAGCTGGAGCTAGAGCTAAAGCTGGGGCTGGGGCTAGGACTTATATTATAAGCCGAAATTGAAATTTGTATTTCTATAAACTTGTTTGGCAAATGGGCGGGGGCTGGGGCTTATTATTGCAAAATTACTAAAAAGGACATAATTAAATGAGTTTTGTATATGTTAGATATTTTTGTGGGTAAATAAGTAATTTATTCTTTAAAAGCCCCGGGATTAAGTTTTTAGCCTAATTTATGGGGCTAAAGTTTTAGCCGGCTTATTTTATAAGCCCTTTCATAAGCCCCATGACAAACGAGACTTGTTTAATTAGCTGGCTTATTTTAAAAGCTCAAGCCCCCATAAGCTCCATAAAAGCGCTCCCCAAACATAGCCATAGTAGCATTCATTTATATGTGCATGTATTTGTTTGTATATGTGAGTGTAAGTGAGAGTCGAGAAAGTTTGTGTCTAAATTTGTAATTAAATATTTAAATAGTTAATAGACTGTATTGTCTTTTATAAGTAATTGTATATTAGTACAAAAAAAAAACAAAAACAAAAAAAAACAAAAAAAAAAAAAACAAAAAAAACAAAAAAAAAAAAAAAAAAAAAAAAAAAAAAAAAAAAAAACATTACCATTTTGTAATTTTTAAGTTTATAAGTAAGACCAAAGTTTGAACATCTTTTTTCTTATTATGTAGTAAATATATTAATTGCTAGCAAATAATTAATAATCTTTTTCGAATTTAATTTACGTATTTCCATAGCTGATGTCACATTTGTCATTATATAAGGACATTCACTCTTCAACCATTGTATTGTTTTTTTTTTATTGTTTAGTATATCTGCAAAAGATGAATGGTACATTAGATGTTGATGACGTTGTCGAACAGGCTACTAACGAAGATGAAACTAAGGTCAATCAAGTTTCATTTTTCGATTGTTTTTAGTTTAAAATTTTTAACAGCCTATGTTTATGCATTGTTATTCTTATATTCTGCAGATACATGCTTCAATCGATGATGATGTGGTTGTCGAACAACCAGCTATCCCAGATGATATCAAGGTAAATCATGTTTCATTTACCGAATTAGGATGTGTTTAATGAATAACTTACTTTTTGTCAGTTTCACTTTCACTATCATGTTTCATCTTTCTATATTCTTTTAAAATTTAGAGTCATCTTAATATGGAGTTAAATCCTATCTTTTTAAAAGGGAATTTGGATGTCATTATTGTCACCTAAAGATTGTTTTTTGTGTTGGATTATTATGTTGATGTGATTTCAATCTCAAAAGGTTTTTAGATCTTTAGTTTGACCAAACATTTTTATAAGTACCCTTTTATTACCGTAAGATTTAATCGAAAACTATACACCACAATCGTTATGTGCGGATACTCAGCTACTATACCTATAATTTCTGTATGCACTGTGATTGTTAATATGCGATGTGGTTATTAATCATAAAATTTAGTTTTTATGATTTTTACGGATTTTTTTTCTTTAATGTCCAAAATAATTGATCAATTATTGGAAGTTAGAGCAAAAGTTAGGTAGATGCATATAACAAGATACTACCTCCGTCCCATAATAATTGTCCACTTTGATTTTTTTGAGTCTTTATTATGCAATTTTGACCATAAATATTTTTAGTTGTGTTGTACAATATTTGATGATAAATATACAAATAGATTGGGTTTTAAATGTAATTTTCATTGGTATAATTTTTATTAAGTATTATATAACAAAAATAAAAATATTTATAGTCAAAATTTAACCAAAAAGACTTAAAAAAATCAAAGTGGACAATTAATTTGAAACGGAGGGGGTAATATATTTTATGTTTTGTGGTTTTTATAGCATAATATTTTTTTATTATTGTAATGTGAGCATTATTAATATAATATGTTTTTTTACGCAATCTGTTCTTTATCTTTCGCACTAGGATTATTTTTTTGTATCTTATCATTAATACGAATATGACAAAAGTATGAACAAGCAACATAATCTTAACATCATTTAAATTTTGGAAATAAAAACAGCATAAGACAATGCTACAAGAAACCAACCATATGAAGAAACAACATAATCCTAACTGGTCAAATAACTTTATTGACCATGAAGGCACATCCTTTTTTAGATGTTTTGGGTCCTTTTTTCTATTTTTGAACCATGTTTAGCGACAAATTGATTTAGTTTTAGATGCGACACCTAGACCTCAACAGCTTTTTTATAATTTCAATATAGCTTATAATGTTCTTGAGGTCTTCAATCGCATTAGCCAATGATATGAGCCAAAATCCATACCAAAACAGAGATTTTTTATTTAATGATTAACACTAGAGTTTTTGCCATAACCTTATCTTTCAAGACTTGTATTCATTTGGTTAACAAAAAATTTGGTAAATCTAAACAATCTTCGTAGTAAATTACACCACCAACATAGCTTTCTCGAGGTGGGGAAAAAAGGCTTCCATGGTAATGAAGCTCAACACAGAAGAACAACCTCTGTATCTCTAGTAATGTGTTTACACATCCTTACTCTTTTATTTTGCCGTTCTATATCGACAAAAAACAAAGTTTTCATAGTTTGGCTTTTTAATTTGCATGAATATAATTACTCATCTTTAGAGCGATTGTATATGCAACTCATCTTTAGCTCTCTATCCCAAACCAACTCATAATCTATGAGATTCGGTGTCAGATCATGATCTTAATCTCCTACATCCTAAGCGTATGATTATTTAACCCCTATGGTTCCACCCTAATATGTAATTCCTCAACAAACTTATCGTTACCTGCACTTGAATCCTTCAGCGTGTCTTTATACATGAATTTTCCAAGACCACTTCTCTTTTAGTAACTATTTTAGGTGATTCATTATCCATCCTGCATAGTTTATACCCCTTCACACCCTGACAATACCACGTAAAAACACATTTAACTAATCTCGGCTCGAGCATACACTGTTTATGAATACACAACATGGTAAAAAAAAACTCTCAACATCCCATAATCACCTAATTTCGTGACCACATATCCATACATGTCTTATTATCAATCGATATCGATGGTGACCTATTGATCATATATGCGCCCGAACATGTCACTTTTGCCCAGAAGGTGTTGGGAAATTCACACTATATTAACAAACAGTTTACCTTATGCATGAGCATTCCGTTCATTGTTTCTACTAACCCATCTGCTAGGGCATCTCGAAAACTGTAAAATATCTAGCAATCCTGCTATCAGTAGATGTAATTCCCGATTATTGTTCAAGACCATTATTCGTCCTTAGCTTCTTAACCGCCCTCCTAGTATGATTCTCAACTATCTGCTTCCATTCTTACAACTTTCCAAATTTCTTCTGTTTAAACCTGAGAATGTAAATCCATGCCCTCCGGAATAATCATCAACAATAATGAAACGCCCAAAAATAGTGATTTTTTTGAAAACTGGTCTACTGAACCCACTTAAGTTGGCGGTCAACTGGAGTTTGATGGATGTGTGGGGATTAAACCGATGGCCAAAGTTGGCTGACCAGCGGCCCGAAGGCCCTGGTCTGCAACATTTTCAAACTTGTAGTTTTTCTAGAAAATGTACTAGCACTTATCGTTAAAACTTTAAACTTTGCAGAAAAATTATACATATACTAAATATTAATTATGCATTTTGGCTAAACATAAAAAGAGCGGAAACATCTTTTTTAAAAAATAAAGAGTCGTTCCAAACACACCTTTAGAGCCATTACATCTAATTAATTTGTTCCAAACACACAACTAGACTCCTAAATGGACTTGACTTGTTTAGACAATGATAATAAACAAGTTTGGGGCGTTACAAATTAAATATCAAAGTGGTAGTAAGAGACACTCGTCAGCTATACCAAGAGTGTGCTTGTTCCCTCAAAATTCCACCTTGATCTATTTCTTTTAGCCCGGTCCTTGTTTCACGTGCCTACATAAGACATAAATTGAGAAAGGTAAGTCCTTGTAACTTAGTGAGTAAATGGATCTACTCTAAGATACATAAGTATAACTAAGCATTTTGATTATGCAAAGCCCTCATTGTCTAAATGGGTTAAAACTTTTATTATCATGCTACTACTATTATGAGCTACTAATGTCTTCATATCCAATTTCTAATATTCTTGTGTGAATATGATATATAATCATCACATAAAGGCTATACAACTACATTACGACTATTCTTCCTTTACTACAAAAAGGCATGACATTTAGTTGTCTTACTAGTAATACGTGATATGTAATCACTATTTACTAAATATACGATATCTAATCGCCACCTTATTATGTTGTGATATCTAATCACACTACTGCACGCTACACGATATCTAATCATCATACTATAAATGATTAATTCCTTAGTCGATGAGTACTCATATACGAACCCTTTTCTTGACATGAGTGCTATTTCAAGCACAAGCACTCCACGAAGGAAGTCATTACAACTAAGGATCATAAGTGATTCACGAGCATGGTTTCTCATTTCATGAATTTCATGTGAGAGTTCTCACGTCATCCACTAAGCATACTTGGTACCAACACATGTTACCCACTATGTACCAAGGATACTAAAGCGTATTGCACGCTATCAAGAAAGGATACTAAAACGCATATCACATGTTAAACACCGAGGATACTAAACTCATAACATACAATCATATCTAAGATCATAAACATATTCATTTTTGTATGTGAGTGTAAGTGAGAGTCGAGAAGTTTGTATTTAAATTTGTAATTAAATATTTAAATAGTTAATAGACTGTATTGTCTTTTATAAGTATTGGTATTTTGGTCAAACAACATTGCTCATTTTGTAATTTTTAAATAAAACCGAAGTTTGAACATTTGTTTTCTTAATATGTCGTAAATATATTAATTGCTAGCAAATAATTAATAATCTTTTTCGAATTTAATTTATGTATTCCCATATCTGACATCACATTTGTCATTCTATAAGGCCATTCACTTTTCGACAATTGTATTGTTATTATTTTTTAGTATATATGCAAAAGATGAATGTTACATTAGATGTTGATGATGTTCTCGAACAAGCTACTAACCAAGATGAAACTAGGGTCAATCGAGTTTCATTTTTTGATTGTTTTTAGTTTAAAATTTTTAACAGCCTATGTTTATGCATTATTATTCTTATATTCTGCAGATACATGCTTCAATCGATGATGATGTGGTTGTCAAAAAACCAACTATCCTAGATGATATCAAGGTAAATCATATTTTATTTACTGAATTACGATGTGTTTAATGCATAACTTAGTTTTCGTTAGTTTCACTTTCACTATCATGTTTCATCTTTCTATATTCTTTTGAAATTTTAGAGTCATCTTAATATGGAGTTAAATCCTATCTTTATAAAAGGGAATTTGGATGTCATTATTGTCACCTAAAGATTGTTCTTTGTGTTGGATTATTATGTTAATGTAATTTCAATTTCAAAAGGTTTTTAGATCGTTAGTTTAACCAAACATTTTTGTAAGTACCCTTTTATTATACACCGTAAGATTTGATCAAAAACTAGACACCACAATCGTTATGTTCGGGTACTCAGCTACTATTATTCTTATATTCTGCAGATACATGCTTCAATCGATGATGATGTGGTTGTCAAACAACCAACTATCCCAGATGATATCAAGGTAAATCATGTTTTATTTACTGAATTACGATGTGTTTAATGCATAACGTACTTTTCGTTAGTTTCACTTTCACTATCATGTTTCATCTTTCTATATTCTTTTGAAATTTTAGAGTTATCTTGATATGGAGTTAAATCCTATCTTTATAAAAGGGAATTTGGATGTCATTATTGTCACCTAAAGATTGTTCTTTGTGTTGGATTATTATGTTAACGTAATTTCAATCTCAAAAGGTTTTTAGATCTTTAGTTTAACCAAACATTTTTGTAAGTACCCTTTTATTATAACCGTAAGATTTGATCAAAAACTAGTCACCACAATCGTTATGTTCGGGTACTCAACTACTATTCCTATAATTTATGTATGCATTGTGATAGTTAATATGCGATGTGATTATTAATCATAGAATTTAGTGTTTTTTTTTAATAATTTTTACGGATTTTTTTTCTTTGATGTCCAAACTAATTGATCAAGTATTGGAAAGTTAGAGCAAAAGTTAGGTAAATGCATATAATAATATAACATATTTTATATTTTGTGGTTTTTATAGCATAATGTAGTTTTTTAATTATTGTCATGTGAGCCTTATTAATATAACATGTTTTTTAAAGCAATATGTTCTTTATCTTTCGCACTAGGATTATTATTTTTTATTTATTTATTTTTGTATCATATCATTAATACGAAGATGATAAAAATATGAACAAGCAACATAATCTTAACAACATTTAAATTTTGGAAATAAAAACAACATAAGATCATCCTACAAGAACCAACCATATGAACAAACAACATAATCCTAGCTGGTCAAATAACTCTATAGAACATGAAAGCACATCCTTTTTTAGATACTTTTGGGTCGGTTTTTTTTTTTTTTTTTTTTTTTTTTTTTTTGTTTTTTTTTTTTTTTTTGTAATTTCAAAATAGCTTATAATGTTCTTTGGGTCTTCAATCACATTAGCCAATTATATGAGCCAAAATCCGTACCAGAACTGAGAATTTTTACTTAATGATTAACAATAGAGTTTTCACCATAACCTGATTTTTCAAGACTTTTCTTCATTTGGTTAACACAAAATTTGGTAAATCTAAACAATCTACGTAGAAAGAAACGAACCTCTTAGAGGAGTCCAGTCCCTGGGCGGCTGTTCATGGCATGTTAAAACGACTCTATCAGCTTATCGTCATTCCTGCCACTTGGCGCATGCCTTTGATCTACACTAGTTCCGTCAATCGTATCTGGTTGGTAGCGAGAAGCCAATCTCCAGAAGCTAATTGGCAAGGTTCGACTTGACCAGAGCAGATCGCAACTCAAGCATAACTAGAGTTCACTCACCCACGTGCCCAATACTTGATGTGATGACTCTAGCCTCGTGTCAGCTTCATTGAAGAGTCATGATGCTACGATATAGGATCAAAATCGACTTTCATTTCACTTAACTCATCAAAGCAAGGAGTGGCTACTAGATAGGCAATTAGTTCGAGACTAAGAGGTTAGGCTATCGGTCTGTATCAGTTGACATCAACAAAGAAGGAATGACTTCCCCCAATCCAACTTCGTATTCAGGATGATCGGATGAGAGATCTTCCTCCAAATATGAGAAATCAGTCTAATACCACCAACGTAGCTTTCTCGAGGTGGGGATATAAAAATTCCATTGTGATGAAGCTCGACACGGAATAAAATCTTCTAGATCTCTAGTAATGTGTTTACACATCCTTACTCTTTTATTTTGATGTTTTATATCAACAAAAAACATAGTTTTTATATTTTGGCTTTTTTAATTTACATGAATATAATTACTCATCTTTAGTGTGATTGTAGAGGGAACTCATCTTTAGCTCTCTATCCCGAAGCAACTCATAATCTATGAGATTCAGTGTCGGATCATGATCTTAATCTCCTACATCCAAAAGTGTATGATTATTTAACCCCTGTAGTTCCACCTTAATCTGTAATTCCTCGACAAACTTATCATTACCTGCACCTGAAATCCTTCAACGTGTCTTTATACATGAATTTTTCTTGAAGACCACGTCTCTTCTAGTAACTATTTTAGGTGATTCATTAGCCATCTTGCATAGTTTGTACCCCTTCACACCCTGACAATACCAGTGTAAAAATGCATTTAACCGCTCTTGGGTCTAACATACATTGTTTAACTTACGAATACACAACACTGTAAAAAATTCTCAATATTCCATAATCACCTAATGTCGTGACCACATATCCACACATGTCTTATTATCAATCGATATCAATGGTGACCTATTGATCATACATGCGCCCGAACATGTCACTTCTGCCAGAAGGTGTTGGGAAATTTACACTAAATTAACAAACAATGTACCTTATGCATGAACGTTCTGTTCATTGTTTCTACTAACCCATTCTGCTGGGGCATCCCGAAAACGGTAAAATATCTAGCAATCCCGATCTCAGTACAAAGCTGATATAACTCCCGATTATAGACTCAAGACTATTATCTATCCTTAGCTTCTTAACCGCCCTCCTATAATGATTCTCAACTATCTGCTTCTATTCTTACAAATTTCCAAATGTCTTGTGTTTAAACCTGAGAATGTAAAACCATACCCTCTGAAATAATCAACAATAGTGAAACGCCCGAAATTGCGAAAATATATATATATATATATATATATATATATATATATATATATATATATATATATATATATATATATATATATTTTTTTTGAAAACTGATCTATTGAAACCACTTAAGCTTGAGGTCTACTGGAGTTTGACCGGCGTCTGGGGCTTAACTGATGGTGAAAGCTGGCTGACCAGCGGCTCTAAGGCCCGGCCCTGGTCTGCAACATTTTCAAATTTGTAGTTTTTCTAGAAAACGTACTAGCACTTATCGTTAAAACTTGAAACTTTGCAAACAAAATTATACATATACTAAATATTAATTATGCATTTTGGCTAAACATAGAATGAGCACAAACGTGTTTTTTACAAAATACAGAGTCATTCGAAACAGTCCTTTAGAACCATAACAACTAGTTAATTTGTTCCAAACACACAACTAGACTCCGAAACTGACTAACTTTTTTAGACAATGATAATAAACAAGTTTGTGGCATTACAAATTAAATATCAAAGTGATAGTAAGAGACACTCGTCACCTATACCAGGAGTGTGCCCGTTCCCTCAAAATTCCACCTTGATCTATTTCTTTTATCCCCGGTCCTTGTTTCACTTTCCTACTTAAGACATAAATTGAGAAAGGTAAGTCCTTGCGACTTAGTGAGTAAATGGATCTACTCTAAGATACATAAGCATAACTAAGCATTTTGATTATGCAGAGCCCCCATTGTCTAAATGGGTTAAACCTTTTATTATCATGGTACTACTATTATGAGCTACTAATGTCTTCACATCCAATTTCTAATATTCTTGTGTGGATATCATATCTAATCATCACATACAATCTATACAACTACATTACGACTATTCTTCCTTTACTTCAAAAAGGCATGACATTTAGTTGTCTTACTAGTTATACGTGATATCTAATCACTATTTACTAATAATACGATGTATAATCGTCATGCTAACATATTGTGATATCGAATTACATTTCTACTAAATATGCGATATCTAATCGCCATAATGTCATGTTGTGATATCTAATCACACTACTACATCCTACACGCTATCTAATTGTCATACTATAAACAAGTAATTCTTTAGCCGCGAGTACTCATATACGGCCCCTTTTCTTGACATGAGTGCTATTTCAAGCACAAGTACTCCAAGAAGGAAGTCATTACAAATAAGGATCATAACTGCTTCACGAGCACGGTTTCTCATTTCATGAATTTCATATAAGAGTCATCACTTCATCCACTAAGCATACTTGGTACCAACACATGTTACCCACCGAGGGTACTAAGTGCATAAAATACATTATCCACCAAGGATACTAAAGTGTATTGCATGCTATCTACAAAGGATACTAAAACGCATATCACATGTTAAACACCGAGGATACTAAACTCAAAACATACTGTCATAACCAAGATCATAATCATATTCATTTTTGGTTTTATCTGAATCATTGCATAAACATGGCTAGTTTTTGGCTATTTCTGAATTATAACATAACATGACTAATTTTTGGCTACATTGGATATTTTCGAAACTACATAAAGATAATAATATCATGTCTAACCTACTAAACATGATAACTAAATCCGTTATTCACCTCTAGAATTTTTTTAAGTCTTCCGCTTGCTTCCCACGAGCACCTAAACACATAATCATCATACTAACACTTTTAGAATTTCTAATCAACTAGTTTCATGAACTTGAAATATAACTACTAAACATGATCATATGGGTTCTCATATGGCCTTGGGTTAAACTCCCCTAATCTTAACATAACGAGTCATAACATTAATTCATAATTACATGATTTCTTACTAATCATTATGCCATATTTCTATCACATGATTCTTGGCTTAATTCTAACATAACATGATTATTTAAACCACATTTCGTTAGAAATTATGACTAGGGTTTCATAAAACCTCAAATTAACATAAACCCCAAATTAAGCACTAACATGAATCATGACAAAAATCATACACTTAATTTGTTGTGGAATATGTTACTAGCACTTGAAACCTTATATGCTTACTCGAAACACCTACACTTAATCTTGAAGAAATCTCTTGTAATGTGTTATTGGAAATAAGGAAGCTAGGTCTTTTCTCCAAAAACCCCCCAAATGAGCCATGTATCACTACACGTGGGTTTATTTGGTTAAATCTCTGTATTAATAAGGTTATAAGTGCACAAGGTAATTTTGGTAATTCAAACCAAAAAGTTTACTTTGCAGCGTTAGTCTTTGTCATTAAGTCTTTTGCATCGTTAGTCCTTTTCGTTAACTATATGCATTCTAGGTCCTTATTTATGTTAAAAACTAACAGCAATACTTTATTAACATACTAAAAGCAATATTATATTTTTCTGACTAAACTGTAAAATTTAAGGTGTTACAAATAGATAAAAAAAAAAAAAAAAAAAAAAAAACTTCTTATTTCCCAACAATTCCACTTGAGACGGACTGCATAAGTCTGAATGAACATAGTCTATCATTCCTTGATTATTGTGCCTTCCTACACTGAAAATGACTCGATGTGACTTTTCTAGAACACAATTATCACAAAAATTGAGCTTAACTAAACTCTTCTTTTCAAACTACTTTTGCTTTTCCAGCACATGTAGTCCTACCTCGTTGATATGTCTTAGTCCTTTGTGTCAAGCCTGCGAAAGATTGTCTTTTTTAACACTAACATTAAGCTCACCTGCAACTACATGACTATTAAAGAGTATACATAATTCTCCCTTTGAGTCCTATATAACACAACCCTGAAACCATTCATCAACTTGAATTTTCCATATTGCAATTTTACACTATATCCCTCTTTTTCAAGAGTTCCGAGCGATATTATGTTTCTTTTCAATACAAGAATATATGTAACATTGTAGCACAAAACTCGACCCATCTTTCAATTTTACCATACCTTGCCATATCTCGTATCTTGCACTCCCTTATTATCACCCAACATTACCTTACCCCCATCGCATTCCAGAAAATCAAAAAGTAAATCTAACCTGGGTGTCATGTTGTATAAATATCGTGAATCCGTAATCCAATCAATGCATCTACACTCATAATCTAAGAACCGTTATAGATCATAGCACTAGAGCTTGGATTATCATCTTTCTTAACAAAACCCATTGACTTTTTGAGATTACTCTTCAGACAGTTTCCCTTCAAATAATCGGCAGATTGGCATATTTAAGTCTTCCACCGATCTTCACATTCCCACTTGACTGATGTGGATCCATGTGATCAGCTCTTCCCCTAACATACAACCCTTCACCATCATCCCACTTCACCTTAGACATTTATTTGATTTTCTTTGAATTTAGTGTGGCGACCAAGCTTTCCAACCATAAAGCAAGGTATCCAAAAAATGTTAGTTTGATGTAGGTAAAGATGTGCATATTAATAAAGCAAGATCTTCATCCTCAAATATTACCTCAATATTTACTACATCTAGAACGATTTTGTAGAACTCATCTATATGCTCAAAATTTTTCCTCTAGCCAGTGTGTACAATGTATACAAATTCTTCTTAAGGCACAACTTGTTGGCTAATGCCTTTTTCATGTACAAAGTCTCGAGCTTGGTCCAAACCCACATCATCTCTTTGTTACATAATAAACACAAAATCATGGTAGTGTGAGATTTCTCATTAAGCTCCTCTTTAACAAAAGCTTCCATATACGTAGGTAAAACCTCTAGAGCTGCTCCATAGAATGTGGTAATTAATAAAGCACGCATCTTGATTCTTTATAACCCAATGTTACCAGTTCCATCAAAGTATCATTTGAAATAAATCTATGTAGTCATTTGCATGCAAAAAGGGGGGAAAAAGACCCACCACCTTTATTCCTTGGCATCTTATACAACTAGAATAATACGTCAACACCTTTTGTAATCGTTTTAATATTGTAATCTTCATTTATTATTAATGAAAGTTCAGTTTATTTAGCTTATTGTTCTCATTTCTTAATTTCTAGTTTTTCACTTAAATTCTCATACAAGTTAAAATAAGCTTGTAAAAGCTTAAGTTATACTGTTTTAAGCTTTATATAATCCTTTTAGAGCTTTTTGATCATTACTCTTTTCATTCACTATTCTCTAAAGCAAAATATATCTATATATATATATATATATATATATATATATATATATATATATATATATATATATATATATATATATATATATATAATAGTCAGAAAATCATAAAAAATTACAAAAACAAGTTTTCATAACTAAATCCAAGCTTCAAATAGCTTCTTTCTATTAGTTAAGACTCATTTTAGCTTTACATAGCTTCCGTGAGTACTTTTTAGGTATAAATTAGTTCAAATTCACAAATCTCCTTTGGTCAACGAAAGTCAACTGTGAAGCTCAATAAGCACTTGAGCTTATTTTGAAGACCTTGAAGACCCCTAGGACTTTAGATTATCTTTTCTGAGCTTATCATTGAGTTTTATTCAGCCCTAGGGTATTTGTAAGTCTCATTCTTAGTTTAATTTTAATTTAAAATGCTTATTTCTTCATTAGTTGAATTATGTGCTTAATTGTGTTTGAGTTGGAATAATACATGAACACCTTGTGATGTTTTCTGGTTTAAACTATCCTCTAAACCGAAACCCTTTTATTTCTTTTACAAACCCTGATACCTCAATATTCTTACACCAAAAATCAAGAACCTGGTGATGTTCTTTGACATAAACTTGACAAACCCAAACACACCAACAACCTTCTAATTTTTAATGCTAAAACCAAAACAACCCTATGAAACCTTCTTTGTCTTTTCTTAAAACCCGGACAAAAGATAAAACCAAAGACCTTTTACTATTGACCCTAGCTGCTTTAGTTATTGCCCAGAAATAAAAAAATAACCTTCTTGATTTCTTAAATCTAGTAATCTAAATAGAGAACAACCTTATGCTCTTTCTAGAAAATTAAACACAAAAGAAACCTTTTTGATTGATCCTAGATAACCAGCAAAAGTACCCGAGCTCTGATACCAATTTTTGGTATATTTGACCACCAACTTGGTTCTAGAGAGGAATAAATACGATATCGAAGATGCGCACACACATGCAACTTACTTATTTATTGAGAGAAAAGTAAAGAATGAACACAAGATAAATACGCCTAACCAAATATTTAAATAAATCTTGAAAGAATGACCATACCAAATCCCCACCCCTTCGCCTCTAGTTACAGAGAATAAGGGGGAGAAAACAAATCCATATACGACTCATATTTGGCTGCAAACAAATTAAGGAAAGAAGAAAGTCGGTTGGACAAGTTTGTCATGCAAGACATGCAAACACCATCTCCTACTTGACTAAAACAACGAACTAATACTTAACTTCCTAGACTCTTGCTAATTTAAATACTAATACTTTACATAAACATTTAATAGAGTAGCACGTTAAGAAGAAATAATGACCTTCATAATTATCTTGTTCTCTTTTTAAATTGCACTCTATTTACACTAAGGGGTTGTTTGTTATTGTGCCATAGAAATCAACTATTTATAGACGTGGACCTATGTGTAGATTAGGTGGTTCCTAGGAACCACCTTAGTAACCAAGATCCTTTATGAGCTATATGTGATTTTCTTTTAGGACCTACCTTAGAAAAATATAAGGAACCACCTTGAGATGAAATTGAGTTATAAGGAAGTGAATATAAAGTATGAATTTACATAAGTTAGATGAAGTCAAAGAAGGTAATGAAAATGGTGGAAGAAGGGAGAAAAAAACTTGAGGAAGATAAGGTAAATAATAAATTATATTATAATTTCTTGAAAAAAGAAAAGTTGGTATTTAGTTTTGACTTTTTACGGCCCCCAATATAAATATAGTTACGTGAGATATAAAAGTTTGTGAATGTAATCATGTGAATATTTATTGTTTATTTGCACAACTAGTTTTCTTTATTTCTTTAGGTATAAACCAATAATGTCTTTAACTCCTAACATTGGAATAAAATTTATACATTTTAAGAAGATGACTAACTAATCAATACAAATAATTCATAACTTGTAAACAATAAGATGTTATTTAAAAAAATGCAATTTAACACATTATTTGGTTTTACTTGATAAAAACTATAGCGTATTCATAAAGAAGCTTTTAAATATATGTTACATGTTAATAGTACAAAACCGTCTCTGCCCGTACATATGTCCATTTTATCGACTCAACTTGATTTTCTTTATTTTTTTTTATTATTATTATTTTTGTCTTATCAACTACAAAGGGGAACCACCTTTGTTTCCTTCCTAGATCCACCAATGACTGTTTAATTTATAGAACTTCAAAGCATTAGGAATAAACTGTTGGTAGGAAATCTATAGACTCATAGAAGGCTAGACGGTAGGTTTTGAATTTATTGAATTATTCTTCACTCTCTTATTTATTAAGCTACTACTCTCTCTCTCTGATTTGTAAGGCAAGTATTAGAGTGTTGAGTGTGGTGAAGAGTTTCAACTAAGCCATTTGGGCCATACTGGTGCCACATCATTTTAACACTCGCACTTCAAAATACCATTTCATTTATAACACAAAACAACTAAGCCATTTGGGCTCCACCCACCCCAATTTTATATTATTTTCTATTATTTCAAACAAATAAAATTCATTTCATTCAAATAAAAATACAAAATACAATACGATAATAATAATAAAAAATACACGCGAAATTTAAAAACCAATACGAGAAATTAAAAAAAAAAATACATCAAATTATAAATAAACTAATTATCTTGTTGACTTTGTAGATGTAGTTGCCAAACATGCTTAATAATTTTTTTTTAAAGCCTTGCATGTGTTTGTTTATCACGGAGTTCTTTGGATTTCCTCCATTGCCCTTCGCATTCGCTCGATCTATGTCTGTAATAAATTTGTTCACGGAAAAATATAAATGTCTTTCATTTCGGATATCGCATATTTTTTATCTTTCAAAATCTTGTTATGCAATATGATGCACGTGTACATGACTTTTTCGTAGCTTGTTGATAGTTCAAGAACGTGCCGATTGGCTTATAATATGTCAATATCCTTGGAGGACACAAAAAGCTCTTTCAACATCTTTTCTGGCACTTTCTTCTCGCAGTTTAAATAAGGCATTTTTCTCGGAATTTGCAACCGAAAATGATTTGGCAAAAGATGCCCATTGTGGGTAAATCCTGTCAGCTAGGTAATAAAACCCTTGTTCAAATGTAACTTCGTTTACTTCAAACGGAGCTACGGATGCGATGTCATCAAGAAGGTCGTCAAATAATAGAGAATTATTCAAAACGGTAAGATCGGCATTCACACCCACTACCCCAAAAAATGCATGTCAAATCCACAAGTCATATGATGCAACGGCTTCAAGCATTATAGTTGAGTATTTTTTTATCACCTCTCCCGAATTGCCCGTGCCATTGTTTTATACAATTAGTCCATTCCCAGTGCATACAATCAATGCTTCCAAACATTCCTGACATGAATCGTGTTATGTGCATTGTATAAATTTTGAATGTCATTCAAGTCAGGTTTTCTTAAAAACTCGGGCATAAACAATTGGATAATACACATAGTAAAATTATCTAGAGAATCGTGTGCGAAATGTTCCCCCATTTGTAAATACTCACCTAATGCATTAGGTTTTGTGCCGTATACTAATTGGCGTATGGCGGATGTGCATTTCATAATAACACTAAATCTCATTTGACCCATAGCATCGGGTCGGACTATAAAGAATTTAAAATGATCGGGAAGAGGATAAACAGTTTGAATGTATATTTCAATACCTCTGATTATTTCTAAAATTAGTTTACGGTTCATACAATATCGACGCCTAAAATAAGACTTTGGATATTTGGGTTATCACCAAAATAGTCAGCCATCAAACGTGCTTAAGCAACATTATGTTCATGGTAGATGTAATTAACGCGGTATGAACTTTCGGCTTCTTATTCATGCAATGATTGCTCATTAAACAACTTGCATAGTCATCTCGATATCATCTAGAACATCAAGATTGGACAGGGTATGATGAATCACTTATGTTTATTGGTTAAGAAGAAGTGTTTCCAAAGAGTATTTGCGCAAAAATCTGTTAAAGTGAGGTAATATTTATAGTGTAAATGTGTTTATTTAAAAAAAAAGGATTAAAATACAAATTTAAACGTTGCATAACGGCATTCTGCAAATTTCTTTGTCTTTTACTTCGTTGGATTCTCGGCGAGGCGACAAGTGGCGAGCACTCGTGGTGTGGTGGCGAGAAAGTGGTGAGATCCGGCAAAGCGCCACGTGGGATTCTGCGAGCCAATTCGCTGTGATACTCAATGCTCTTATTAAGCTAGTACTATCTCCTCGATTTGTAAACCCACTTGCCTGCTTTCTTTTGTGACTTTTTTTTCTCCTCCATGATTCATACGAAATCTTCGGTAATGTTAATTCAATAGTTATTTTGATATCTAAACCGGCTAAAGCAAACAATTGGTTTCACAATCATATCCAGCCGTATATCCAATTCCATTCCACCCAATAACCAAACCCAATCCTATAGTGATTCTTCTTACCAAACCAAAAAGATCCTATGTTAGATGATGATTACATGTATAATATTCCAAAGTCCAAACTTGCATTTAATGATGGTGTGTCAACCAAAAGTCTATTGTTAAGACTATATCGTGTGAAATAGAGTCCAAATACACATGTTAAGCCAGTATCTTTTAACATAACTAATGTAAAGAAGGAGCAGGCATGTTGCCTTGTCAAGCACATCTGATGATAACTTCTTAATACAAGAACTCGCCCCAATCTGTTAAATTTAAATGGCTTTTACTCTTCACCTTCCCGCAGCTGGAATAACAAACTTTCATCTTAAATTAAGCCTGTGCATATGGTATATGACTATGCATAACCGATCAATCATATCACTGTCTCTTTTACCATGAAATGGCAGTGACCACCCCTATAAAATTACCACAAAAGTGACTAATGGATGTTCATTCATGTAAGCTTTCAAGTCATAGTAGATTAAACAAGATATCACAACATTCCATGACACATTTAGCAGTTAACATACTCACACATAAATTAGCCTGCGTATATGCAAAAGATTATCAAATACACATTAAAAAAATATGACTAACAAACTACTTATTAACAATCTAGATGAATGGACAATGAATACAGTCCAATCAATCAATAGAAGGTGAAGAATCACGTAGACGGCAGTGTTAGTACCTGCACTTTAGGATGTGTGTCGCCTGCTTCACCGTTGTTGCTGGATTTGGTTCTATCTTGATATCTCTCTACCAAACACTTCCTAAAGTTTAACATCTTAAAGGTCAATGCTTTAATATATTATGACGTAGTTTAGAATATTAGATACAGTAGTTATAGCCTAGTTAATGTCTGTGTATGCAAAAGTAATTATGTATGTTTAATATTAGTATTATGGGTCGAATTAATAGGCTGCAATGGTCAAGGTTTGGGCCAAAGGCAACCAAACCAAACAGTCGTTTATGTGTCAGATACAATAGCAGTTATTGTTAGTTATTGGTAGTTATGGAAGTTAAGTTAGTTTATGACAGTTATGGTCCAAATGACACAATGGTTAATGTTAAATTCTTTGTGTCGTTTCACTTAGTATATATAGGTTTGTGTTTTGTAGAGTGTCTGTAAACATAATCCATTCATTTCAATAAAGTTCAGTTGTTTACTATCTTTATATTCCAAACACAGTTTCATTCATATTACAATCATGGTGAACTATAAGCATGTTATGAATAGGAATTGGCTTCAATACCAACCTGTGCAACAGTAGTACATAAACGTATTGAGTTTTGAGGTGTCTGAATTGCATACAATTAATCTGATAATATCATCTTTTATCATTAGAGTAATTTATACTTTTTTTTTTTTTTTTTTTCTTCCCGAAATAGTGATCTGATGGTCTAGGATATACAACATAAAGTGGAGGCCATGGGTATAAAACATGTCCCCGTGTCCCTATAATATTCGGCAAAGGCCGCTAGAGGATCGGTTACCCTTTTTTTCTTTTTCATTTAGTACTTTTTAAGAATTTTTTAAAATGCTGCCTTTCTGTACAAAATCTGATAAATTTAACAAGTGTGTTATTATTAGATAATAGGCTAGCTAATAGGAAAATGTATTAACAGTAACATCAGCTCTAATCAATTAGAATAAGCTTTATATGTTAGCAGTTTAGTACCATCAGAAACAGTGGATTGTGATAACATGCACGATAATTGTTGAAATAAGTTTACCCTCAAACACCCCTGATATATGTTTACTTGCGGCATAATGCGATAAAATGTTTTTTATCAAACCAGATGTTTAACTAAATGATTCATCAAAGAGTTTGAAATATGCAATGACTTAAAATTTGTTAATGAATAAGTGCTTGCTGATTTATTAAGTTTGAAATCAATATTATCTTTAGATGGAGCAGAAGCAAAAGAATAATTCTGTATGTGATCGGTTACCTTCCCTATCTGCAAAATATCCTTGGTTTGTTGCTCAGAATCTGGAAGACAAAGATGAGGACGATATTGGTGACAAGCTTTTCTACACCATACACGAACCGTTATCACAATATAGGTGTCAAATTCCAGAGTTGCGCGGGAAACGTATCCGAGCATGTTTTCATGGTTGGGTGATTCTCTCAAACTACCAAAACAACGTCATGTGGTCTCTTTGGAACCCAAATACCTCTAAGTTGATTCGTCTCCCACCATTGAAAAATAAACTTGGAGATTTGCACGAATGTTGCTTGTCATTCTCTCCTGATGATCCAAGGTCAATATTCTTGTTAACAACAACCGAAAAACCTACCATTGTTTTTTGTCGGTTAGACCGTAAAAGAAAGAAATTAAGGTGGACCGAAATGTCATACGCTAAACAGTTCAGGAGGTTGACGAACGGTTTAGATGGTTATCTTGACAATATAACTTGTTGCAATGGTAAAGTATATGCCCTCAGTTTCACGTATGATCATGTCTCTCATGTTCTAGAGGTTAACATTGTGGTCAAGGACAAAGAAGTTGTGATAAATATATTGCAAATTGGGAAAACCCCTCATGGTTGCTTCCGTAAGTGTCCTCGCTGGAGTTATCCCCCGATGATTGTTTTTCTAAAAGGATCTAGTACAGATTTGTTCTTCATTGAACTAGTTTTTGAAGATGAGACGACGAAAGCAGTTGGAGATATGCATTTGTTTAAACTAAATACGACTAGTATGATGTGGGAGGAAATGGAAGACCTAAAAGATGCTATATTTTTTATTAAACTTTGCACTCGTGAAGTCTCGATTATTTCTAGACAGGAAATTGCCTCAGAGTTTTGTGGTTACATACATATTCTTTACGAGATGGACACAGTAATGTACGCCTACAATGTTAAATATAAAACAATTTCTGTTTCTTCTTTGCCTTGTCTAGTTCAAACAAGCCAAGTGTCAGATTTGGTAATGCTAGAATGCAGGTATTGTATTGCTTTCAATTATTTATTCGTACATGTTTTATTTCATCAAGTAGAGGTTTTCTTAAAATCATATATTGTGTAGGTTAGATGGAGATCATCCAGAATCTACAGAACAAGAAGAGGAAAGAGATAAATGGATATTAGTAAGGTCAGTTTCTGATGATGATCTTCAGATAGATTGCCCCGTGGATGAATCACACCTGCTCAATATTCCGTTTCATATTTTGGAAATGATTATGGAATTTTGTGTCGGTGTCGAATACATGAACTTTCGTGCAACATGCAAATGTTGTAATTTAGCAGCAGCTCCCATAAAATGGAGCAACAAAACAGTGTTGAGTAAATTGCAGACGTATTCATTAGATTACCCATGGTTGATGGTGTTAGATAAACATCAAGGCATTATCACTTTCACAGATCCGTTGTTGGGTGAACGCTACCATATAAAAACACCTCAGGAACTGATTGGATCTCAAATATACTGTTCGAGGTATGGTTGGCTATTGATGTATAAAACTGATGGAGCCTTGGTTTTTTTTAACCCCTTCACAAATGATATTCGTGAGCTTCCACATGTATATGATTTGGATAGCTTTTGCTTCTCAGCGGCACCTACTTCGCCTGATTCTATGGTGGTTGGATTTAATACAGTTACCGAACTCCATATTTTCATCCACTTTGTTGCTGGAGAACCATTCTGGCGAATAATTAGGATTTATGAAGCATATTCTTATCTTTTTCCAACTTTTTGTGACGGAGATCTCTATGTCTTGCTTAATAAGAATTTTTTTCAAGAAAGCTCCATTGATAAAGGAATTCATGTATTTAAAATACTGGGTCAACAAGATTGCTCTTGGAAGTCTCTTATAGATGAAGATCCAAGAAGTAACAGCACAACTCCAGCTAAATGCTTCCTAGCCAAATGTGATAAACATTGTTTTCTTGTTGTCATCGGAGATTTTGGAAAATCCATTGAGGTATTCAATCTGAATGACTCTAGAAACGAGTGGGAGAAAGTAGACGGTTTAGGAAAACACATGATTTATATAAGTCGTTCTACATGTCTATGCATTGAAGCCAAAGCATCACATATGGAGAACAAGATCTACTTTCCAAGATTACATTCAGGGAAGATAGTTTTCTATTCTCTAGAAACATGCGGGTATCACACATTCAATGGTAAAATGGTTGAAGAAAGTTTTGTGGATTTTATGGAAACAGAACATCATACCAACCCACATGTTTGGATTGAACCAAGTTGGTCCTAGCTAGCCAACTTCCTATCTGTTATGTTTTATGTCTCATCTTTTACAGTGGATTTTTTTAATTTGTTTGTTTTTGCTTTTTGGTATCCCAAAAGTGACTTGGTGCTTAATGTACGATTCTTTGCAAGACTATTGAAAGATTGCCTCATGTTTTCTCATATGCAAAGGATTCTTTTGGGCAGTGTTTTTCGTTGGTTTATCTGATGTGGTGGTGTTATATATATAATTTGCTTCTGTCCCATGAGCAAGATAGGAAGGTTGTGATGCTATGTTTATTTAAATATCGACTATAATTGCATAAGTCACATTAGTATGTGTAGACAGAATATAGATTTATTATTTTTGTTATTTGTATTTTATTTATTTTTTTTTTTTAGAATTTTTCTATAATCATTTTTCGGACTTTTGGCCAAGGTTGAGCCTACTTCCATGCAAATTTAAAATAGGTAAAAGCCTTTCCTGTGCAAGTTAGCTCGCAAAATTTAGATATAGAGATCTTACTAAAAGCTAACATGTAGGATATGTTTTACAAGAGTACTTGTTGATGGAAATGAAGATGAAGAGAGAATGAGAAATTAAAAAATAAAAAATAAAAAGGTAAAAAAAATAATAATTATAAACTACATGTTAACATTTGATTTTCAAAGATTATTTATAAAAGTTCTTGAAAGGTATATCTACTAAATAAAATTTATATTTTAAATAGCTACTTTTCAAAAATATAAACAGATTCTTCTAATTATCGTGTGTGCCAAACAAGTCCGTAGAATGAAATCTTTTGAAGGGGATACCCTATCAAAGTAGTATTCCAATTAAACACCTCAACTTATGTGGGTAAAACAGCTAGTGAACTCCTATGCGTGGTCCGCTGCGAGGGCACGAGTTTTACGCAAAAAAAACTTTATGTTATTAGTGAAATCTCATTACATTGGTTTTAATTCTTAGGCATTAAAATTAAGATGACACTAAAAAAGGAAGAAAAAAGATGATTGCCAAGGATTGACCTGTACGTGATCTTAGGTTTAGAATCTAAAGTTTCGTTTTAGTATGTGAGTTACAAAGTGTCATATAAAATGTTACAAACTTTAAAAAGTTGTTTTACTATGCAAATTTTTTTTGGCATGCCATGTAAAAGAATAGTGACACGGGTAACATTTTGTGGTATGACAAATAAAAAAATATGCATATTTTAGAACAGTTTTTCAAAAATTGTAGCATTTTATGAGACAGTTGTACTTCGTGTATTTAAACGAGACTTTGAAAAAAAAAGTTGATTAATATTTGATGATCTAAATCCTACTCAAAGAAGCATTAGGCCATTTACATACTTTAAGCAAGATCTTAAACCAACTTTAACACATGTTTGAGATTGTTGTATCGTAATCCATAGCGAAACAAAATCCAAATGGAGCTTATTGTTCTATCTTCTATATGTCTTTTTCTTTTTTTTTCTTTTTTTTTTTTGTCTACATTGGATTTTAGGTTCGAATATATGAAGACTTCAGTTTGGTATTGTGATATTCGTATTGGTTTGGTATTGGAATTTGGATCGTTTAGTTGATTGAAATTTGGACCGTAATCAGTGGGTTATTAGAACTATTATCTGTATCAATATTTGAGATATTTAAATTAGTTCGTCAAGTTATTTATTAACTTGAATTTGTTTGATGCTTGGATGGATAATAGATTTGAATTTGGACCGTAATGCTTATAAAATAAGTGGGTCATTGAAATTTGAATTTGATATTTGGAATTTGATAAATCGATTTGGTGTTTGGAGACTTAATTAGTATAGGCCGTTCGGAATTTGTTTGATCGTTAGAATTTGTTAGTTTGAAATTTTGGATCTTCGTTTGTCGGGCTTTTGAAGTTGGTTGCCCGAATTTGATTGTCTTTGTTGAAGATCGTTTGAGCAGATTTGATTATTTGGTTGACCGAGTTTGAATTTGTCGGGTTAATGTTTGATTGTTCGTTTTGAAGTAATCGGCGTTTGTTTTGGATTGAATTGGTTTTGGATCGATTTTGTTTCGGACTGCTTTTGGGAATCAATCGTTTGTTTTGAATTTGGCTAGTATCTTTAGCGTTTGAATTTTGAATTTGATTGAAGCAGGTCGAGAAGTTTAAGTCACGGTGGATATTGTTAGAAATGTGACTTTAACTTTAGGGGTCAATTGGTAAATTTGGTAATTTGTGTGACTTGTCCTTCAAGTTTGATTGAAATTTGGAAACTAATCTATGACAGTTGGTTTTGCCTATAAACAGGGATTATTAGCATTCGAATTATTTGTACTTTCTGAATTAGAAGTTGACACTGTTTGAATTATAACTAGTTATAACGCCCGCGCACGCGCGGGTTTTTTAAAATTTTTTAAATCATATATTTTTATTTATTAAAAAACAAATAATTTAATCTTTGTTTTGTTTGATTTATAATGTTTAATTATAGTTTTTTATTATTAAAGATAATTATTTAAAAATTTTAATCCTATTATTAATTGCATCTTATCTATATTTTTTGTATTTATCTTTTACTTGTGTTATGGATAAATATAAAATGTTACCTAATAAGAAAATATTTTTTTTAAATAAAATTATTACTAAATAAGGTATGAATGCATTTTTTTGAAGTGAAAAATTCCAATAAGGGTTTTATTTTATTATATAAAAGATTTGGTACCTTTGAATTGAAATTTGTCTTTGTTATCTTTGAATTTGATTTTGTATCTAATTTGATAATTTGAATAAAGATTCCATTTCATTTGATTGAATTTGTTTGTTTGTTTCGCTCGTTTGAATTACCATCATTAACCTTCAAAACAAGTATGTTGACTTTCTTTTGTGTAACATTATTAAATAAACAAACGCAAGATAATGCTTATATACGGTCTAACAAAAAAACATGTTTAACTAACGGGGAAATCATGTCTACTTTCTTTTATTAAAAAAGAGGGGACAGAGTGCGAAACAGAGAGAACATATACCTTAACACGATCAAGTACTCGCATGTAACAACAGTATCTTCAATAATACAACAGGTTCTAATGTTTCTGCAATAAGTACTATGTCTAAAGTGCCTGTACATTCATGCTTTCATATCCACTTGCAAAAAAATGCCAGAATCGTTATCCCGATACTGATGAGATGATCGCAAAGTAATACTGAGTCTCACTTGGTTACTGGTACAGTTTTAACATTTTTGCACGATATAATCAATCTTATGAAATTAAATGCAATATTGTATTATATAGGTCAATGTTCTAGGTATAATCAATCTTAGGTATTTTCACCAAATGGCTTAATTAATACCCTTTGTGTTACTCATAGATGTAAAGAGCTTGCTTCTTTCCTTTTTGCAACAGTTGGTAGGAGAGCAACTCATGAATTCAAGATCGCGTTATTAGAACTACAAGGGATCAAAGGATGTATTCATTTTGATTGATAACACATGTAATGTGTCAACTATCAAGATTCGGGTACATTCTCTTCTAAGTTAGAATGTTTAAATACTCTTCACACGATATTCGATATTAGAGCTCTTTTTACATCCGATTACAACCCATTTTGTGCATTCAGTAACAAAGACACTAACAAGCTAGTACACGAGAATAGGGGTTGGTATTTATTTATTTTAACAATCTATCGATGAAAACCAATGCTGAATTACAAATAAATTTGAACCCTAGATATGCTTGTAATTTGTAATACTATTTAAACAACACTATGGAACAATTTATAAGCGATGGGACTTCAACAGTTCTTATACCCTAAGTTGCATCATAGTACTAAAGTCGATTTACAAATAAAAACTAACCAATCGGTTTGTCGTATTCCATCAACGCATGAATTAATGCTTGACACCAGTAAGGATGCAGAAAACTACAGCTCGTTCCATCGCTTACAAGTTACAACTATGCTCATGAATGTCCAGCAACTACAATTCAACATCTGGCAATGGCAGTCTCCAATAGTTCCACGGGTTATAATCTTCATGCTCCACCATTGATGTCGGGGGAAACATGTCGTTGACTAATGTATGCAAAGAGGTGTAAGACTTTCCCTTTGTGTCCATACGGTGACTAATCGCTACCTCACCCTGCCATTTAAATTCGTATTAGAGTTTGACCAGACTGCCCCTGCTCGGGTAAACATAGAAAATAGGTGATGCGGTGGTGCCTTTTCAAAATAAATACTGTAAAAAAATAGGTGGTGGTATGGGTCAGCTAACGGGTCAAATGGGTAACTTTACGGGCTGAAATGGGCAGAACGGGTTGGCTGACCCGCAATACTTAATTTTCCAAAAAGACTAAATTTCTATAAAATTAGTTTGAAATAAGACTACAGATTTTGTTATTCAATAAAATTGTGTGCACTTTGGACTACTATATTGATTTTCCCTTTTGGACTATAATATATAAAACGTATAACCCAAATCGACCCAGTAACAGGTAAATTGGTTAATACTTGCACTTCTAGTATGGAAACTATTACCTTAGGGTTGATTATGAAGATTTTGCCCTTTGGAATCCCAATTTTCCTGTAACTAAGCTCATCAGTGTCTCTGTTACCGAAACCCGCATAAAATGGATTATAATCCGAGGGAAAAAGAGCTTTTATATCCTGCAAAAAGAAAGGTTTGAACATTATAACTTAATAGAAGGTACTCAGATCTCGTATCCAAACATGCACAATTTCAGTTGGAAAGAACACATTCATTTGATCCGTTATTACTTACTTCTAAACACGCAATCTTGAACTCGTGAGGTGCTCTTCTAATAACTGTCACAAGGAAACAAAATAATGAGTCAGAATTGCATCTCAAGATTCTAAAATATGTTTAATCACGTTTCTGAAGCACTCACCTTCACGGAACAATGATGGAAATAAGCCATCTGGTGAAATAACGACTGGACCATTAGGTAAAGCTTTACCATCCTGCCAAAACATAAAAATAATAACGGTTATATATGTTTGACTTTTTATGATTGTGCAAATGACCAAAAACACCTTTGGCAACAGAGAATGATCGAGAGTACCTGCTTAAGATTAAGGAGAAAACTTCTTGTGAGATATGCTTGAACGATTGCCCGAGCACTTAGGAAAAGTAGTTGATATCCGTTCTCCTGCACATTACAGATATATAACTAAATATGCACAGCTATTTTTAAAAAAAATAAAAGAAGTCCTATAAGTACCTTTATAGCAGAGAAGAGTCGAGCTACCCCTGACTGAGTCCAATCCTTCCCGACTAATGGCATGAACTGACCAAGAACATCAGACCTACAAGATACCACAATACCAAATTACATACTCGTATTTACTCTTTTTTTAGTCATTTTTTGTTACCTGAATTACTCGTGATAAAAGAAATTATCTTACTTTGTGATTGTCCCATCAACATCTGATATCACAATCCTTGCATTCCACTTCCATAGGTAAATATGAGCATCGACCTAAATACAATTATTACAAAAACTATACATTAGCAAGCAGAATTTATAAGTAAGGGAACCAAAGTGATAGAATAAACAAACCTTTTGAACACCTAAAACTCGTGTCGAAAAAATAAATGAGACCATATTTTGCCCATCTTTTAGATTCAACGATGATATCTGCTCATTAGTGGGAACCTGAGTCCTGGCAAATTGCTTTTGTGGAGACTGTGAAGATTTTGGGGTCGTTTCAACAGGTTGCGGGGAGTCAAAAACTGATTCAGAGTCAAGAAAAACATCTTCACCCGAAAGGTTACTATTATTATGGTCAAGTGTTTTAACTCGTCTAAAAGGAATAGGCCAGAGTCTCCATCTACGTGATGGGGTCGAGGGCAGCGCATTTTCTTCAATGGGAATCGCGTCCCGAGAGTCAATGGGAATTTCTATACCGTATGCAGCCATTCCGAGAACAACGTGAGCAGCTTTATCCCATGTGAAGTATTTATCTTTGATTTTGATTATCAAGCTGTCGTTTTTAATGATTGATGTTGCAGAAATTTTGAATTCTTCTTCAGGTATACGGTTTGCGTTAAAGGTTGCTTCAGCTGTACTTAAACCCATACCAGGACGAAATAAATTCCCACAAAGTGATAACTCTATCCCTGAAAATATTCAATAAATTTTAGTTAAAACATGTTAATTTTCTATCTTTCTATTTGGGTTGTGCCAAAAAAAGCAGCATTTCCAAATTTACCTATTTGCCCATTTGCAATTAGTATAAGATATTAGTGGGCTTGTTCTGCTCCACGAATAAAAATAAGTTTCACTAAGGGGTATGTTGGGTATATCATCATTTATCAAAGAATTTTTAATTAAATATGAGTCAAGTCAATCATTGTATCTTTTTTGACGTAGGGACTACACATTAAAAGATGTGGCAAATAGGCGGACGGGCAGGTAATAGGTAACTTTTAAAGTGGTCGACCCAGCCTGCAAAGCAGCATACACTTTTTTGTGTTTACTTTTGATGAGTTTTACAGATAATCAATGATTTATATATGTTTAAAAAAGTGTATCCCTACAATAATAATTTAGCTCAAGCGTCCCCATGTTAAAGAATTTTCAAGTATATACATTTCCAAAATTGACCCAGTTAGGCTCAAAATTCCTGCCTCTAGTACAAAATATAGGGATTTTAAAAATGTAGTATCACTTACTTGCCCGTTTCGGTCCATCAAACTTTTCATTATAATCAGAATACTGTTGAAGCTCCTCGGTTACTGACCCATCATCATTTGCGACTCCTTCGTCACCATTAACCTCTAAATTTAAAGATTCTTCAATTTCGACCCCTTCATCAGTTTTAACCTCTGAATTCAAAGATTCATCATTTCCGACACCATCATCTGTTTCCAACTCTAAATTCGAAGATTCTCCATTTGTACCCCGTTCATCGGTTTTAAGATCTAAACTTAACGATTCTAAGTTCTCGACCCCTTCATCACCTTTAACCTCTAGGTTTAAAGATTCTTCATTTTCAACTTCCAAGTTCAAAGATTCGGCTTTTTCAGCCCCTTCAGTTTCAGCTTTACGTTCAGGCTCATTTTCTTGTTTTCCCAAATCATTTAACGCCAAACAGCTCTGAAAAACATCTTCTTTCTTTACATCACTCGGTGAATCCTCAACAACACTTTTTATAGATAATTCCCGCTCTAAACTAACAACAATTTGATCATCACCATTACCTTTAGAACCATTATCTTTTGATCTATTAAAGTCACTTAAATACTGAGCCCAAGTAGATTCCTTACTAAATTCCAAATCACCTTCAAATTCCGGACCCTCAATCGGACCCAAATGAAACTGAGGTGTACTCAGTTGCACGTTTTCGGTATTTTCCTCCATCGATGTTATCGGAGCTGATAAAATCTGACCATCAATACTAAACAAAACCACTTCCGATGTATTCGATTCCGTATCAGCTTCTAAATTATCATACTGGTTCGACCCAAAATCCGACAATTCGATTGACCCATCTAAAGACGCTTGTTCATCTTGAAATTCATAAAATCTTTTTTCACTATCGGACTCTGTATTTTCCACATGATCATCTCGAAACTGAACCTCGACTTTATTATTAACAGTTTTCTCAGGAGAGAAGTCGTCTTTTTTTACAGACTCTAATAACCCATCAGAATCTTTTACACTATCGTTCTCGGGGGCTACTTCTTTTATAAAATAAGCTTCACCAGAATTATCGAGAAACATATGAAAATCAGCTACCACACCATTAACTTCGATTTTAACAATTTTTTCTGCTCCCTTAAGAACACCTTGAAATTTACCGAACCTAACGTACCAAGGGGTGGTTCTAAAAGATCCATCTTGTTGTTGAACGACAATTATGTCAACGGCCCCACCAAATGGATGAAACGGTGTGGCAACGGAGTATACACTTTGAGAAAGGTAACTTCCGACTCTACTTATCATTTCGTCTTCTTTTTAGGTTCAGATATTAAAATGCAAATGATTGTTGACTCTTATTTTTGGTTCATTAAAAAACTGTCGATTTTCTAACCATGAACCATCAAGCACCCAAAATTGGTAGCTTTTCAAAAATAAATATGATCTCGAAATCCAGTATGGATAAACTTCTTGTACTATGGTTTGGATCAAGAAATCTGCAGGCAATTTAAAATTTAAATATAAATATAAGATTATCATAAACACACTTATCTTATATAAGTGAAGTTTACTAAGGGGGTGTGTGCATGTGCGTTTTCACAGTGATTATCTGATTAGTGCAAGACTGCAGCAATTACATTATCCTAATGTAATCTAATTAATACAATCAAGTTGCTTGCAAGTACATTATCCTAAAGGGGGTGTTTGGATACGCGTTTTCAAATAATTATATGATACATTGATACTTGTTGTTTCTAGTGTTGGTGACCTACTTCTGCTTACATTACGGTTAACTGATAGTCAAATTATCAATATGATAAGAGCAGCAACAAAACTAACTACCAAATGGTAGGTAAAATTACCTATATATCTTTATCTAGTTATCTTAATTCTTATATACTATGCAGTACTTCCTAAAACAATCATTGTTTGTCAAACACTTTACTTCCAACAAAAGAAGTGATCTAAAGAGAAGACACTATCTCCTCCACCATGTTTTATTACGGGAAAATGGGGATTTAAACAACACCTAAAAGCAACAACTTTAAAATAGGGATTTAACCAAACTACAAGAAATATGATAATCATATAATCCTAGAGGCAAGAACTAGATTTAATTAATACAGACAACGGAGTAATTAACTAACTCAAGAAACTTATTGAAACTTAAAGATACAAATATGTCAAGCACAACGAATTTGACTTTCTTTTAAAATAAATTTAGAGAAAATGCAGGAACTATTCACATGAATTCATGGTTAATCATATATCACATATTAAACCCTGAAAAAACATAAACCAATAACTGTTTTTTATATAGCTCCAATAAACTAATATTTTAAGCTGCCCTTAACAGACCCATTATCAGAAAAACATCTAAACTGAAATTAAAACGCTAAAAAACACAAACTCAAGATACCCAAATGAAAAAAGTTTCAGAACGATAAAAAAAACCAAGTTCAAAATCAGTACCAAAAAAATTATAAAAATTCAAAAAAAAAAATGCAAAAAATACAAACAGTATCAGAACATCATTTAAACTGCAATTATAACACTAAAGAGCAATTCATCAAGCTGATCACAACCCAGTTCACAATTAGTACAAAATAAATATAAATTCAAATAAAATACACAGCTATTAAGTCAATCAAATGATCCCAAGAACACAACTTTAAAATACACAAATGCCAAAAAAATCATAAAGATTAAAACCCAAGTTCACAATTAATACAAAACATAAATAATAAGTTCAAATTACAATTAAAACACTAATAAACAAAACTATATGACAACCCAGTTCACAATTAGTACATATAAAATGCTATAACCATGAGTTCAATCAACTGATCACAAAAACATTCAAACTACAATTATAAACACTAATAAACAAAACAATAAGATACCTAAATGAAAAAAAAAAGATTACTACCCAGTTCACAATTAGTACATATATTAAAAAATCAACTGATCACAAAAACATTTAAACTACAATTAAAACACTTAAAAACACAAACTAGAGATACCCAAATGCCAAAAGATTCAGAAACTATAACAGTAATCACAAGAACATTGAAATTATATAAAAGAAAAAACACAAGTTTAAGATACAAGACATGTTGTAAAAATGACTTACAGATTTGTCAAAGAGATGGATTTGAGTTGGAAATCTTTGTTGGCTTAAGTTTTGGGTTGGTAGACAAGAAGCAGAGATATCACCGGCGATGTTATCTAGAGATCGTTTTATTTTTATTTATTTATTTTGGTTGAAATAAAGTTTGGAGTTTGTGTGGAGTGTCGGGAAGATGTCGTATTTGACTAAAAGTATGTTTATAGCCTATTGCTAATTTGACAAAGATAAGTCCAACATGAACAAGAGCTTTTTTTTTTTTTTTTTTTTTTTTTCAATTTATTTATTTTATGTTACTTATTATTATTATTATTATTAGAGCATAAGGTGTGGTCGACGATGTGCCCTTCGCCGTCCGAGCTGGAGGCTGCAACGGCGAGCCGTTGCTCGCCGCCACACCGAGTGACCCTCGCCGTTGCTCGCCGTTGAAGAATTCGTCGTGGGCACGGCGAGCAGTTTTTCTGACAATGTGTAAGAAGCCGTTGTTGAAATACGTTGTGTAACGTTTTAAAAATCAAACGTTTATCTTTTTTTTTTTTTTTTTTTCTTCTTTATTTTTTTTTTCTTCTAACCCTATATATATCTACATATTTCACACACATACATTATCCCTATATATATTTACATATTACATTCCCAAAAACCCAAAACATTTCATTCTAAAAAACCCAAAGCAAAAACAATGAGTGAATCATCTTATTCCGAAGTTAGTGACTTTGAAGAGCTACATGAGCTAGAGCTGATTATACAAGAGTTCGAAAACGAGCAAGAGTTGCAAAATCAAGAAGCCGGTCCTTCAAATCGCCGTACATACGTTCGGCGTGAACGTGATGTTGCTGAAGCACGTCTACGGGCCGACTATTTTGGTGATGTGCCAAAGTATAATGAAGATACTTTTCGACGTCGTTTCCGTATGAGCCGTAAACTATTCTTAGAAATAGTCGAAGGTATTGAAACATATATTGACACTCATGATCCTCTTCCTGCTCATTTTGATTTCTTTAGACAACGACCCAGTGCTTCGGGTGTAATGAGTTTTAGTGTGATTATGAAATGCACATGTGCCCTACGCCAATTGGCGTACGGGGTAGCACCTGATGCGTTAGATGAGTATTTACAAATAGGTGAACATTGTGCACGTGATTGTCTTGATTTTTTTACTATGTGCATAATCCATTTGTTTGGGAATGAGTTTTTAAGAAAACCAACTGAGGACGACGTTCGTAACTTATACGACGCACATAGCCAAGTTCATAAGATTCCGGGAATGTTGGGAAGCATCGATTGTATGCACTGGGAATGGAAGAATTGCCCAAAAGAATGGCAAGGTCAATTTCACAGAGGTGATAAAAAATATCCAACTATAATGCTTGAAGCTGTTGCGTCTTATGATTTGTGGATTTGGCATGCGTTTTTTGGTGTGGCAGGTGCGAATAACGATCTGACCGTTTTATATAATTCACCTTTATTCGACGAGCTGATTGACGATATTGGCCCTCAAGTTCCGTTTGAAGTACACGGACGTACATTTAAAAATGGCTACTATCTAGCAGATGGAATTTACCCGCAGTGGGCATCGTTTGTCAAGTCCTTTACTGTTGCAACCAACCCAAAACACGCCGCATGGAAAGCGAAACAAGAAAGTGCGCGAAAAGATATCGAGAGAGCTTTTGGTGTCCTCCAAGGACGTTGGCATATTATTGCCCAACCGGCGCGTGCATGGACTGTGGGCAAGTTACGGAGAATCATGTACTCGTGCATCATAATGCATAACATGATTTTGAAAGATCAACATTTTCAAATAGCCGACGCTGCCGAATTGTATATTCCGCCGACACCAAATATTCAACAGACGTGGGTCGAACGTTGTGCAACGCAAAGAAGAAAAACCAAAGAACTACATGATAAACGCACACACTCAAGGCTTCAACTATGTCTAATCGAACATGTTTGGCAACAACAACAATGGGAAGAATTTCAACGAAATAATAATAATTAGGTTCGTTTTTTAGTGTCGTATGTGTTGTATTTTTTTTCCCGTACCGTTTTTTTTTACCGTATCGTATTTTTTTTCCGTATTGTAACTTTTTTAATGTGATGAAATAAAATTAGTATGTTTTTTTTATTTTTTAGTATTTGTGAAATAATTTAATTTATTTAAAGAAATGAATAAAAAATAAGTGTGTAAGAGGTGGGGCCCGAATGGGGAAGTGGAGGTTTGTTGTTTGGTGAGGGGGGGTTTGTTGTGGTTTGTTGAAGTTGAGGTGTTTTGGTGATGTGGCATGGTGGGGCCCGAATGGGGAGCAAAACCCTTGTTGCCACACCTTATGCTCTTAATATTATTAAATTGGTTTGCACGAATTCAGTATTGATTGGACATTTCAATTTTTGCATTAGATACTTATACAATATTCAATATTTACATATTCCTTTAAGTGATTATAAATTGAAATATGTCAATAAAAATTTAAAGTGTGCAAATCTTTCATTTCCTATGAGATTGAAAAATAGTACTAGAAGTTAACTGTTTGAACATAGATAAGGTTTTTGTGATTACATACAAAAACATGCATTGTTTTCAAAACTAGAGCAGACATCGAACTGGTTTTTAACTTGTTTTTAGGTTTTCTAAGTTGAATCCGGCTTATTCCAATCTTACCCGGCTTAACTAGGCAGGCCAGTCTAGTTTTCAAAACAGTAATTATGTGAGTATTGGTTTGTTTAAAGATAAATTAAGCAATATTGATTAAGATGTCTTTGTTTGATGACCCGCTGATATTAATAACCAATAATGCACATTTCTTATTAAAAGAACAAGAATTTAACGACAAAATATGCGTTAGTTTAGTAATACACTTAGCAGAGTATCGTCTATTCACCGTGATCATTTCTTGATCAAATTGTTCCCCCATAACTAACGAGCTTATAAAGGCTTGTGCTTGTAAAATAAGCTAACTTATAAGTGAGAATCGCATATATACCTAATGAAACTTGTATATTTGCATATTTTTTCAAAATACAAGTTTGTAATGCAGAATATGCAATGGTGTTTAAATATGTTTTGAAAAAAATATGCAAATATGCAAGTTTCATTAAGTATATATGTAATTGCCCCAACTTATAATATAAGCTTTGTTTGTCACACAAGCTTGTGGAAGCTATTATAAGCTATAAGCCCAAGTCAGTTGAAACAGGCTTACGGGTGTTTATAGGAGCTTAAAGTTAGTCAAATTACAAATACCCTTAAAATATAATTGCTTAACACACAAAAACATGAAATATATGTGAATTTAATTTGATGTATTTTTAGGTGAATTTGAGTTTTAGCTCCAATTAATTCACTAAATAGTTTTATGAAAAGAATGAACCAAAGCTTCCAGCTTATAATAATCTCCGAATATTGCTCCAAATCTAGCTCCAACTACAACCCATTTTGCCAAATATACCCGTTATCTATATCTATATATATACTACTATACAAAGTGTTTGGGACTTTCTATAAAAGAAAGTCTTAAAAAGATTAAGCTTACACGCTTACCACTTATAGAATTTTTTTTTTTTTGTTAGTTTCTAAGCATTAAAAGTTCTAAACACTTTATATAGTACAACTGATGCGTTGGTTGTAAGACCTCCTAAAAAGTTTTACAATCCTCCTAGGCAGTATACCTAACCGTTGTAATAGAGTATTGGCAAGACATAGGGGATTGATCGTTCTATAGGCGAATAGTGTATGTGATGGCCAAAGTGTATGTCGAGTTAGGTCTAAAGGTGAGGGATGAGTCTTTTTGTATTTTTATAATTTATCAAAAGTAAGTAAAAATCTCGAAGTTTGAAAAAGTGGGCGTTTTAGCTACTAATTAACTAAAACAAAACTAAATAATTAAACTAAATTAAACTAATAAACAAGAAAAGTAAAGTGTTAACTCTTATAATGAGGAAAAAGTGTTTACTTAGATTTCTTTATTCCTTATTTATCTCTTATTGATTAGTCGAATTGTCACATCCTTGTTTAATTGGTGTGTTGTATTCCTTTGTTGTCGTAGGGTGGTGCCAAATTCCCTAACTCTATGAGTGTATAAGTCTCCTTTAGAAAATCCTAGATCTACAAGTGAAAATTAAGTCATCTCCTTAGGATCTTCTACTATCAACAAGCCGCAACTCACGCAATAAATACAACAAATAAACCAACTAGTGCACTCTAGGGTGTGAAGGCAAACAACCAATCAAACAAGAGATGACAACCAATAATTAATAACTAGGTTTCATTATATCTAAAGAAACACAATTATATTTAGCCTATCATGTTAAAGTGAAGACAAGAAAAACACATAATCAAACAACATATACATATTGAATGATTAAAGATAATTACTTAACTTCAATGAAACATGGGTTTTGAGGGCTATAAACCCTTACAAAAGCTCAGAAATCCGTGCCCTAATGGTTCCTCCAAGATGTTACACGATTTATGAAAAACATGCGAAAATATATATAGTGATACAAAGGTGACGGCGTCACGTTATGGGTAGTGACGTCGTTAGCCCGCCACTATTAGGGTTTCGTCCTTTGCAAGTCACCATCGTAACGTCGTCTTGTTTGATCTCTAATGGCGTCAGGTGGTCTTGACGTTGTCTCTTTATAAAACATCTGAGCCGGCACGTATAAAATTAACTCTAAATCTTGGTCTTCAAATACAAGTGACGTCGTCAGAACACCTTTCTTGACATATTCGCGACGTGGTCATTTTTCTTCGTTTCTTCATCCAATTTGGTCCAAAACATGTCGGTTATTTTGCATCCCAAGTACCTAAAACACAAAAAGAAACAATTTAGGACAATGTTTGATCAAATACATATGACTTTTAGACTTAAATGACCCTTTAAAAAGTATAAAATAAATCCTTATCAAATATCCCTACACTTGAGATTTGTTTGTCCTCAAGCAAATGTGTTTTTAACCTAGTCAATCTACAAGTTAGGGGTCATTTAGCATTGGTATAAAAGTAATTACGAAACATATTCATTCCACCATAGTCCTAACAAGCACGGAAACTATATACTAGCACCTCACAATAAGTGTTTGGATTCTCACATCCTCGAGTGTATAAGTTATATAACATGTATGGAAACGGAAAAATAAAAAACTCTCTACCTGACACAGCACATACATTACCATAGGCTTGAGAGCGGATCAAACCTCCACCACTTTAGCATAAGCACCTAGGATAAACTATCAAATATGGCTTTTAAAGAATTGTAACGTTATATGTAAGGGTATGGAAAACACGGTTTTGTTGGATATAAGGAATTTTACTGATGACAAGTTAATTATCTAAGTCAATCACATGTACAAGGTGGCGTTGTTAAGCCAGGACTCGATTCACTAACTTCTAACTCTTTTTGTATTTTTCTTGACTCTTTCTGGACTTAAACAAAAGATAAAAGACATGATGATAGTCATTATGTTTTTTTTCCTTTCTTTTTTTCTTTTTTTTTTTCTTTTTTTTTTTCCTTTGATTATTTTTTTTCACTTTTTTTTTTCTTTTCCATTTTTTTTCAACTTTTTTTTTTCTTTCTCATACACATCCATACAAAAGGGATTTATAGTTGCATCCCTACATTTGAAATTTTAAATAATTAAAACTAACTAATGACCTAACTTGCAAAGATCAAAACACGCAGAGTACTTTAAAACATTTAGCGTACATATGCGGGCAATAACATTTGACTTTCTTTCAAATTACTCCAAAATAACTAGTACTTTACCCATCAGTCTCAATTGTCCCAAAATTGTATTTATAAGATGTGACTCGACTTAGCAATCATGTAATCAACTAGACAATTAACAAAGACTTTAACATATATGTTGTAATAATAGTGCACTAAAGATGATTGCATACAAGAAAGGCTAAGGCGATTTGGGAGTACATTTGGGGGTGGATTGTAATATTTCAGAAGCCACCCAAATATTACGAGAACCGCGAAAAGGATAGGCTCTGAGGGGTGTACTAGGGGTATCTTGTACTAAAAATGAGTACATAGCAAGAGTGTGAGAGAATTACTTGACCAATAAAGCCAATGTAATTGTAAAAACAGGTTTAAAACAAGGTTTATCCTAATGCCTCTTATCATTTAGTAAATTCTAACTACACGAATGTAGTATCACTAGCAATCTCGGGATACATTTTAAACGCAAGTTCTATAATCTATATACTACCGATACACTCATAAGCATTAAAAGTGAATGTTTTGTCCAAACAATCTAAAGGCAAACCTCACAGTTGTGGGGTGGAACATTTTGAGTGGCAGTGTTTTTGTGCTAGCTATATAACTCATATCCATGAGACTCTCATTAAAACTAAAGTTTCATTCCTATATGTCATAAAAAATTTTAAATTGTTGATAAAATCACCTTCACAAGTATCTCATTTAGTTTATTACACAATTACTAGAAAACAAAATAAATATCAAGCAAGTTATAGTTTCTAATGTATCCTATTTTTACCCTCCTTACACTTAAATTGAACATTGTCCCCAATATTTTTGAAAAGTATCAAAGTTATGATTACGGGAAAAATAAAATAGATGAGAGAAACTAATACTCTCCTAATTTGCTCGGCATGAACTATGTGAAAATACGGTTAAATCGAAAAGACCTTGGTATCACCATCTGCATAGTTTGATGGAGAAGTTGTTTAAGAAAACGGGTGTGCACGGTTCGGTTTGGGTCGGTTAAATCGAAAAGACCTTGGTATCACCGTAATGTTCGGTTTTTATAGAACCCAAAACCGAAACCGTTCGGTTTTTGGCGGTTCGGTTTTTTCGGTTTCGGTTCGGTTGTTTGGTTTTTTCGGTTTCTGACCGTTTATATTTGGGCATGAAAAATATATACCAACAAACTTATATTACATAAAAAAAAATTGGTTTATTCTTATTTACCTTTTTTGTCAATCTAAGCATAATAATATTTATTGCATAAACCTTTAATTACACATATATAAATAAGAAACACACATCCAAGTGAACATACACAGAATATGATCATCGTCATATATTTATTGATATATTCTAAAATAAACAAACAACACGATAAACACACATATAAACATAAACGTTAAGATAAATATATTATAAATCAACTAACAAAATGAATATGGATTTATAAATTTGATTTATTTAGTTATTTATTCATGTTATATTAATTATATATAAATATAATAAAATCGGTTCGGTTCGGTTTTTGGACGAAAACCGAAATCGAACCGTATTTTTAGGTTTTTGAAAAATTAAAAACCGAACCATCGGTTTTTAGTTTCAGTCGGTTTTTTCGGTTCGATTTTTTCGGTTTTCGGTTCGGTTTCGGTTTTTTTGGTTTACCCCTAAGAAAACCCATGATTGGCAGTCAAATTAAATTTGCCATAAGAATTTTAGATAAAAAGATTCACGTACCCTTTTGATTTTGGTTTTTAGATGCACACCCACAATTGAAACTTCAAGTAATTACAAAAAAGCCACATACGTTCTGAACCGTTAGATTTCCACATCTGATGGTTGCGATTTTGGCTTAAGAGGTAGTTTGATTTGTTGCTATTAATCACAATAGATATCGGATGCAGTATAGGGTAAAATGACAATAGATATAATTAAGTTTATTATTATCTATGTTAATGTTTGGATGGCAAATATCATATTAAAAAAGTGTATCGATATTTGAATTTTGTAGTGAAAAATAATAAAGATAACATGAGACCTCCGAAATATTTTGTATCAACATGAGGCCTACAACATGGATTCTTTTGGTCTACAGAAACTCAATCAAACATTTTGTATCACTATCATTAATTATGTGATGATAAAACCCACAAACCAAACGACTCATAAAAAATTGTTTTACTTGAACTCTTGCCTGCATCCTAATAAGAAAATTCTAGCACAACCTCTAGAATATATATTTATCTAGCTCTTTCATTTTGAAATTACTATTTTCAAAATGTTTATATAGAATGATTTATTTAAGTACAAAAGATTAACACTCAAACACATCTTTTTTTTTTTTTTTTTTTTTTTTTTTTTTTTTTTTTTTTTAATTAAAACAAAACAACATTAAATGAGTAAAATCTTAATAAATTTCTAGGTTTAAATGGCCTACAGTGGCGGCGATTAGGGTGTGCAAGTGGTACAATCGCGCTGGGCTCCTTTTTTTAAAAGGCCCCCAATTTAATATATATCTATTAATTTTGTAAAGTAAAGCTGTATTTGTGCTTTAGTAACACTCTAAATATTTGTATAGTAGTTTTTTTTTGTTGCATAGAATTTGACTTTTGTTAATGTTTTGCATAATGTCAAAAAACTTTTTATTTTATATAATAATTAACTTTTCGTGATTTGTGGTGGCCTCATTTATAATTTCGCACCGGGCCACCAAAATCAATGGAACAACCCTGATGGCCTACAATGATTTTTTTTATTCCTTAGGTAATATATGAGATTTTGTAATATCGTCCAAATCTATTTTGTCATTTGGGATATTTCTAGAGAATATTCTTATTCAGTTTGTTACAAATAATAACAACGGGCCATTTTGTCATTGTATTTATGGTGAATTTGAATTATACTTGATACATGATGAATCACACTATTGTTATGTTTGGCGCAAAGCTTTTTGGATCTTTTTTAGGCGATGAGCGATAAGTAACGAGCTTTTCGATTTTTATTATTCGTTTGGAAAAAGAGCAATTTTTTTAGGAAAACTCATTTTTTCAATGCTTCTTTAAGAAGCTGTGAGCAGTGAACTGTGACTACAGCTCACTGCTAATGCTAACAATTACTTTTGTCAAACATAGTCATAACCTCATAATATAGATGATAAATTTATTGGCTTAAGCTATATACATTATAATTCATCGTAATACATTATAATTCATCAATTAAAGTTATTGCTTGCTGAAGTCTTTTTATTTTATTATTTTTTTTGAACGGCGGAAATTTTATACATGCAATCCAGTTTCCAATTTCAGATTCTGTAAATCTATTTGAGGAATAGATTTAGACTTTGTGAATAAGTTTACAGAATATTTTTGTGTGAATAAAAAGATATCAAAAATCGTGTTATTGCTTTAACAGATTTGCAAATCTTTTATTATCAGTCAAATATTTTATCTCGGAGCCCAAGATAGGTTTTGGCTATATATAATAAACGTTTGTTCATTCAGTTGGGACACAGAGTATAACGTAGCTCCATTCCGAACGTTTCCGGCAGTACCTTCGATCAGAAGCACACAAGTTTTCGTGATCTTTCAGGCAAGGTTATTCAGGTCCGGCTGTACAACAGCTTAGTACGTTATACCCTGGGAAACAGACGGTGAATCTGTTTTAAGGGAATCGTGTCTAACACGAGCCTCGTGCATCTACTGCTTTCATTTAATTTACGTTAATATAGTGTTTGATTTTCAGGATGACAAACACTACTCCTCCTGGGACTACTACAGTGAATGGATCTGGTGCGCCAGTTACCAACACAGTTCTTAATCATGCTGAGAAACCAGAGAAATTCAATGGGCAGAATTTTAAGAGGTGGCAACAGAAGATGTTCTTTTATCTCACTACTTTGAACCTTGCGCGGTTCTTAAAAGAGAACGCACCTCAAGTGGAACCTCCTGCTGAAGGTCAATCCTCTAATCAACAGGTTGTTCAAGCCTTGGAAGCATGGAAACATTCAGACTTTTTGTGTCACAACTATGTTTTGAATGGTTTGGTCGATTCTTTGTACAACATGTACTGCAAGACCAAGACTGCCAAAGAATTATGGGAGTCATTGGAACGCAAGTACAAAACTGAGGATGCTGGTACAAAGAAGTTCGTGGTAGCACGCTTTTTGGATTACAAGATGGATGATTCAAAGAAAGTGATGAGTCAGGTTCAAGATCTGCAAATTTTGCTACACGACATTCATGCTGAAGGAATGACTTTGAGTGAAACTTTTCAAGTTGCTGCTATTATTGAAAAGTTACCTCCAAGCTGGGTAGAATTCAAGAACTACCTGAAGCATAAGCGAAAGGAGATGAGTGTTGAAGACTTGGTTGTTCGTCTTCGTATTGAAGAGGACAACAAGCTGGCTCAGAAAAACACTTGTACGCCTGATTCTGCCAAGGCAAATTTGGTTGAGCATGCTTCGTCATCTTCAAAGTCTCGTGTCAAGGGAAAAGGCAAGGGCAAAGGAAAGAATGACAAGAAAGGCAAAGGGAAGTCTGAGTACCTTGCTCCTAAAGCTGCAATTATGAAACAGCAGTTCCAAGGGGTGTGTTTCAATTATGACCAGCCAGGTCACCGTGCTGCTAACTGTAAGATGCCGAAGCGGGTGACTCCACGCGAGGCAAATATGGTGAATGATGTGGACATGATTGCTATGGTTTCTGACGTCATTGCCATGATCTCTGAAGTTAACCTGGTAGGTTCCAACAACAGGGAATGGTGGGTTGATGCTGGGGCTACCCGTCATGTGTGTGTTGATAAGAGTATGTTTCACTCTTTCAGAGCGGTTGACAATGGAGACAAGTTGTACATGGGCAACTCTGCAACTGCTGATATCAAGGGCGAAGGTAATGTAATCCTGAAGATGACATCCGAGAAAGAGCTCAAGTTGACTAATGTCTTGTATGTTCCAGAGATTCACAAGAATCTTGTGTCTGGTTGGCTATTGAACAAGTTTGGTTTTTGTCTTGTTTTTGAGTCTGATAAGTTTGTTCTTTCTAAGAATCAAATGTATGTTGGTAGGGGATATGCCCTGAATGGTATGTTTAAGCTCAATGTAATGGTTGTTAAGAATGATATCAATAAAATGAATTCTTCTGCTTATTTGATTGAGTCTTCTAATGTGTGGCATGGCCATCTTGGACATGTAAATTTTAATTCAATGCGCCGTTTGATTAAATTTAATTGCATACCTAATTTTCATATTGACTCAAAATATAAATGTGAAACTTGTGTTGAAGCCAAACTTACAAAAGCATCTTTCAAATCGGTTGAACGAAAAACCAAACCACTTGATATGATACACACTGACATATGTGATTTGAAATCACTACCCACAAAAGGTGGCAATAAGTACTTTATCACGTTTATTGATGATTGTACAAAGTATTGCTATGTTTACTTGTTAAAAAGTAAAGATGAAGCTATAGACAAGTTTGTTCTATACAAAAATGAAGTTGAGAATCAACTTAATAAGAAAATCAAGGTTGTACGAAGTGATAGAGGAGGTGAATATGTGTCTCCGTTTGCTGATCTATGTGCTAAACATGGAATTAGACACGAATTCACTGCTCCTTATTCACCTCAGCAAAACGGTATTGCCGAAAGGAAGAACCGTACCTTGAAGGAAATGGTTAATGCCATGTTGATAAGTTCTGATTTAAGCCAGGACATGTGGGGGGAAGCCATTCTAACGGCTACTTATCTTTTGAATAAGATACCTCGTAAGGAAAAAGAAGAGACCCCTTATGAACTATGGATGGGAAGAAAACCATCATATCAGTACTTACGAGTGTGGGGGTGTCTAGCAAAGGTAGCTATACCGACTCCCAAGGCCCAAAAGATTGGACCTAAATCTGTGGATTGTATATTCATCGGATATGCTAGGAATAGCAGTGCTTATCGTTTCATTGTACATGATTCGAAAAATCCGGATATACAAAAGGGTTCTATAATGGAATCAAGGAATGCTTCCTTCTTTGAAGATATATTTCCTTGTTTAACGAAGGAAACTGGAAGTTCATCTAGAATAGATGACGATGTTGTCCAAGATAAGAGACAACGAGATGATAATGATCTCCAAGATGAGAGACAAGATCAAATTGAGGAAGAAGAGGTAGAACCTAGAAGAAGCAAGAGGGCAAGAACCGAGAAATCATTTGGACCCGATTTTGTTTCTTTTATGGTAGAACATGAACCTACTTCTTATCGAGAAGCGGTAACTTCCTTAGAAGGGCCTCAATGGAAAGAAGCCATTAAAAGTGAAATAGATTCTATTTTACAAAATCATACTTGGGAGCTCGTGGATTTACCTCCTGGTTGTAAACCACTAGGCTATAAATGGATCTTCAAGAAGAAGATGAAAGCCGATGGCACCATTGACAAGTACAAAGCAAGATTGGTAATCAAAGGATTTAGACAACGTGAAGGTCTAGATTACTTTGATACATATTCTCCTGTTACACGAATAACGTCGATCAGGATGATACTTGCTATTGCCGCTTTAAGAAATTTGGAAATTCACCAAATGGATGTGAAAACGGCTTTTCTAAACGGGGATTTAAAAGAAGAGATCTACATGAACCAACCTAAGGGTTTCATAGCTCCTGGACAAGAGAACAAAGTTTGTAGGCTTGTTAAGTCATTATATGGCTTAAAGCAAGCTCCCAAACAGTGGCATCAAAAATTTGACCACACCATGCTAGAGAGTGGATTCAAAATTAATGAATGCGACAAGTGTGTTTATGTAAAAGACACAAGTAGTGGATATGTAATCTTGTGTTTATATGTTGATGATATGCTTATCGTTGGCAGTAACGACAAGATGATCAAATCGTTTATATGTTGACGATATGCTTATCGTTGGCAGTAACGACAAGATGATCAAATCTACTAAAGACATGTTGAAATCAAAGTTTGACATGAAGGATATGGGTTTGGCTGATGTGATCCTTGGAATAAAGATCATACGAACTTAGAATGGACTTGTGTTGAGTCTAGCACATTATGTGGACAACATTCTGAATACTCATAATGCGGGGGATTCCGGCCTAGCTAGAACTCCAATTGATACCAGCAAGCATCTATCTAAAAATAGAGGCGCAGGTGTTGCCCAATTAGAGTATTCAAGAATTATTGGCATGTTAATGTACTTAATGACAAGTACCCGACCTGACTTAGCATATGCTGTTAGCAGGCTAAGTAGGTATACTAGTAATCCAAGTTATGCACATTGGGGAGCTATGACTAGGGTACTTCATTATTTGAGATACAGTCGCGATTATGGACTGCATTATGAAAGATATCCAGCTGTTATTGAAGGATACAGTGATGCAAATTGGATATCTGACATAAAGGATTCTAGATCGACTAGTGGATATGTGTTTACACTAGGAGGGGCAGCTATATCTTGGAAGTCTTCCAAGCAAACTGTTATAGCTAAGTCCACAAAGGAATTAGAATTTATCGCGTTAGATAAATGCGGACAAGAGGCGGAATGGCTACGACAATTCGTAGAGGACATACCAAGGTGGCCTAAACCGGTAACGGCCATTAGTATACATTGTGATAGTCAATCGGCAATTGGCAGAGCTCATAGCATAATGTATAATGGAAAGTCCAGACATATCCGTCATCGACATAATTCGATACGACAACTATTCTCAACAGGAGTTATCTCAATTGACTATGTGAAGTCAAGTGATAATATCGCGGATCCGCTTACGAAAGGCTTAAGCAGAGAGTTAGTTAGTAAGTCGTCTAAAGGAATGGGACTAAAGCCCTTGAAGGAATGAGTTTCTATGAAGGAAAACCTAACCCAGTTGACTGGAGGTCCCAAGATCTGGGTTCAATAGGACAACCTATCATAGAAATGTGGGGGAAGTCACGTCAATGTGGGGGAGTTACTTATATATTGTAACTTCCTAGTCCATTCCTATAACAGATATGACTTGTTGAGAGGTTAAACATATGGCTTTAATGATTCAGGATGAAATCATAAAGCATAATGATTCAAGATGAAATCACAAAACATATGTTTTTAATGATTCAAGATGAAATCACCTATGTGGGAGAGAAGTGGGGTCGCTTCGAAGGGAATTGTGGGGGCGCAATTCCTAAGAGCTCTTGCAGAACCAGGCAAGTATTCATGAACATAACGAATACGACTATGAGGACTTGACAACGTCAGGGAGAGTCTTGTGTGAGTGTGTATTGTCGTCTACGTAAACAGATGTTGAGTTCAAAGACATCGTGTCTACTATCATCTAGGAGACTAAGTGCATCTCACAAGGGAAGGTTCAAAGGGTCACACCTACCTATCCTATGCAAGACTTAACCGCAGAAATTTTGCGAAAACTTTCGTGTGTTTTCGACCGATCTCCATTCATGTGGGGGATTGTTGGAAAAATGGTTTACAAAATGAGTTTTTGTAAAAGTTTGGACATAATTTAATATGTGTATATGTTATATATATTATTGTGTGTTGGGGGCGTTATGTTCTCCTCCAAGTGAGCTTCGCAACAAGCTAAAGTATGTCCAAAATGGAGCTAAGATGAATGAGATATCGTGTCTTAAAGTGGGACACTTGAAACACAAAATTTGGAAACAAAACACATCCCACATCGCCTAGTGAAGGAAGTGGAGACTAGTTTATAAGGATGTCCTTGTACTAGCTTTCAAATTCCTTTAGATGAGCTATGCTCCCACTCCTACGTGCGCGCGCAGGGGGGGTGCAGATTGTGGGATTTCTGGGCCAAAATGGGTTCGAAGCTTCTGAACTCATGCGAGCCCGCGCGACCTGCGAACACGAATGCAGCTCCGAAGCCTCGCATACATGCGTATTTTTTTGCTGCTAATTCGTAATCCAGTTTCCAATTTCAGATTCTGTAAATCTATTTGAGGAATAGATTTAGACTTTGTGAATAAGTTTACAGAATATTTTTGTGTGAATAAAAAGATATCAAAAATCGTGTTATTGCTTTAACAGATTTGTAAATCTTTTAATATCAGTCAAATATTTTATCTTGGAGCCCAAGATAGGTTTTGGCTATATATAATAAACGTTTGTTCATTCAGTTGGGACACAGAGTATAACGTAGCTCCATTCCGAACGTTTTCGGCAGTACCTTCGATCAGAAGCACACAAGTTTTCGTGATCTTTCAGGCAAGGTTAGTCAGGTCTGGCTGTACAACAGCTTAGTACGTTGTACCCTGGAAAACAGACGGCGAATCTGTTTTAAGGGAATCGTGTCTAACACGAGCCTCGTGCATCTACTGCTTTCATTTAATTTACGTTAATATAGTGTCTGTCTTCTGCTTCTACTCCATTCTGTCTGTATTTATTTTCTGTTATTTACATTCAGTTAATTATATTATTTATCTTAATCTGATTTTATAAATAAAGTGTACACCGTTTCCTATAATAACCCATAAAAAAAGATGTCATAACAAAATTATCAAAAAATAAACTCTTTCTCGGAGGCATCCTTCCAAACACACATGAGTTCCGATAGCATCATACATGCCACCATAAAGATATAAATGACACTTCCAAGAATTGCTTCTGAATCTTGCTTGGCCGAATAGACCCAAACCACTCCAACCATTGAGAATAAAATCGCAAATATGGAATATTTATTTCCCAGCACGTGCCTAGCCTGATGAAGTCTTTAATTTGCAACAATATGTCCGTTTGTAACTACGTGCACGTACTACAAGCATCTTAAGAAAAATAGCATGCCCATACCACATAATGTAACATTTACAAACATACACGTCTAGTATGGCTTAAACCTAAAGTTTGTTGTCACAACGTCAATGGCTTGTTTTGGGGGCTTCCAAATTGCTTTGGCGGGTTTTTCCAATAATTGTGACTTTTGTTCCTTCTTTAAAATGAAACAATTACTTTAGGAACAAGTATTAGAGTTGTTTTACACTTTTAAAGTTTAGGTTTGAGGCATATGATCGGAGATGACAATTTCAAGTAAAAGATGTCATTTTTCTTTCAAATTTAAAAAATAAAATGAAATAATAATAATAACAATAATAATAATAATATTGAAAGCTATGACTGGAGATGGCCTTAAGTTAGAGTCGGTCTTGATTCTTGAATGGACTTTTAGGTCATTCGAACGCTACTTATACCTTCTTTACCGTTTTTTAGTTTTACATAATCGTACAGAAAACTTGTTTTTCGGCTCGGTTATCGGGTTGTTTGGTCTATTTGGTTAAAAAGAAATTAGGTAGACCGAACTCAAAACCAAATATTAATTTTGTTCGATTTTTGGGTTGACCCGAATAGCTACCGAATTACATAATTTATATTTTTTTTCAATTAATTATATACAGAGTAGTTTTTTTGCAATATATATATATATATATATATATATATATATATATATATATATATATATATATATATATATATTTCAAGCTTAAAAATGTTATATTTATCATGGTTGTTAGGATCCCGATCCTGATCTTAGGATCTTACGATTTTACGATACTGCAAAGTAAAAACGATCCGGATCTTACATAGGATATTTGAAAGATTAAATCTTATAGGATCTCGATCTTGACCATAGGATCTTAAGATCTAATCCGATCCGATCCTACTTTTCTCGGATAACAAACTAAAAAACTGCAAATTTCTGTATTATTTTTTTGTACAATTTAAAAAACAACATGTTAATCTTATTAAACATTTCATAATCATAATTTAGGACAACTATTCGATGGAACATTCATATAATTTTGTGTTTATGATATATAATAATTTGTAAATTTATATAATATTACAAAACTATTAAGAAAATGACATTATAGTAGGATCTTAAGATCTCGATCCGATCTTACGATCACGATCTTGCAAAGACGAAAACGATCAAGGGTAGGATCCGATCTTAAAAACCTTGATATTTATACTAAGAAAGTTAAGAAAAGGTTTTTAATGTATATATATATATATATATATATATATATATATATATATATATAGTGAGACTTTCTTGCGAGAACCATCTTATCAGCGAGAACTGAGAGAACCACTAAAAACATACATGCACACCTTTAATAATTATATTTTTGCACATATGTTCTAAAAACAACACATGTGTTTTTAAAAAAACATAGTTGTTCTAAAGAATTTGATAAGAAATTGGAAATACAAAATTTTTCTTTGAAGGTGTGCATGTATGTTCTTATAAGGCGTGCAACGACAATATTGCGGTCGTGAGTAAGGCTTTTCTGAAAAAAGATGATGAGTTCATGATGATATTGAAGAACATAGGTGGATACTTACGATTATTGATGATTTGCATGTATTTTAAAAGGCGCGCATGCATGTTTTTTGTGCTTCTCTCAGTTCTCGCAGATAAAATGGTTCTCGTAAGAAAGTCTATATATATATATATATATATATATATATATATATATATATATATATATATATATATATATATATATATATGCGTGTGTGTGCGTGCTTGAATTCGGTCTTCGGTTCGATTTGGTTTACATTTTGCCAAAACCAAACCTAATGAAAAAACTAAATATTTAATTGGTTTGGTTCGGATTCAGTTTTCAATTTTTGTGGGTATTACTCGATTTGTGAACATCCTAAGAAAACTTGTAAACTACGATAGTTATTTAACTTGATGTATTTGCTTTGAATTTTGACCGTTTATGTCAACGGTTTTATTATTGGGTATGCATATTATCTGACTGCAAGGATTCATATGTTTTTCAACCTTGTTATATACAAGGTTTTTTAAAAGGCCGAACAGGCAAAGAATCAGATTTCATAATGTTTTTTGTTTTTTTTACAGTTGTCAGTTTTCCTGATCGAACCAGTGAACCGCCGGTTCAGTCCAGTTTTAACACACAAATACACTACGTAAATGAGATTAGATGAGATTTTTTGTGCATGTTTCAATAATATCGTCCAAATCGTTTTTTTTTTTTTTTTTTTTTTTTTTTTTTTTTTTTTTTTTTTGTCATTTTAGAGAATATTCTTATGGTACTTGTTCACTTTGTTACAATTAATTACAACGGCATTTTGTTTTTGTATTTATGGTGAGTGGGCCGGTAACACTTACACGTTGCAGCGAGTCAATCAGTGGAAGATATTTCGACGAACAATTGATATTTACTTTGTATTTAAAATCATTTATGTGTAGATAACTCTAAAGAAGACAAAAAAGACTATCATTTGGTGAATAGTAACAAACATTAAAATGTTTATACTTAAAATTTAAATGGGGTGAGATCTTTGTAAAATATGTATCTTTTAAAAAACAATTCCAATCTTAATCATCCATCCACATTTTATCTAATAGCTAATATCAAATAAAAAAATAACAAAACGAGGCAAAATTGACTTTTTAGCTCATTTAATATAAAAAGCCACTTAGCAATTTTTTTTAAAACAACATATCTTGCAAACGGTAAATCTTCATGCTATGAAGAATACACCATCGCGACGAGAATTAAATTATCTTTCTATAGATATGCATTGTTATATATTTTCGACGAATTTTTTTTTCCAAAATTTCCGTCCAGAAAAATCCCACGGGATTCGTAAAAAATCTCATGGGATTCGTAAAAAGACGATTTTATTTTTTCAAAATTTCGTCCAGAAAAATCCCACAAGATTCGTAAAGAAATCCCACGGGATTCGTAAAAAGACGATTTTTTTTTCCAAATTTTCGTCCAGAAAAATCTCACGAGATTCGTAAAAAATCACTTGTGATTTGTTATTTTTAAAAAATCACAAGTGATTTGTAAAAATGAGCAAATCACTGTTTTTGAGTTTTATACTTTTATCTCATAGCTTTTTAAGGGTAAATGTTTTTTTTATATAATTGTTGAAATGAGGCTCTTGAAATCTCTTTATTATAAAGTTGTATGTGATGGATCTTAACACACACCTTGTATTAGATTGATACTTTGATTGTATACTTAATAGCAAGCGGAATTTACTACCAAGTACTTTAGAAGATATGTTTTAAGTGATGTGTATGATTTGTATGTATGTATGACAAAATGAACAAAGAGTTAAACAAACTGTTAGCTACAATATTATTCAAGATAATAATACGAGTGATCTTGACTTATCACTAGGGTTACAACCTTGAAGCTTTGGCTAATAAATACGTGTGTAAACCTAAACCTAGGACCTCCTTTTATAAGACACAAGGAGTCATGTACAAGATAAGTATTATACTAAACAAATAAGATATTCACTAAATCTTTTCTATACTTATCTACAACCCGTGTACTTAACAGAAAGACTAAACAGTTGTAATATATTGTGCTAGCAGTGGTAATACGTTTCCACTGTTAGTATAATTCTTCAGCAGTGGTCTTTGCTTAGCCTATCAGTGGTAATGAGTTTCCACTGATGGTTTATTTCCCAACAATCCTCCCATAAACTTATGATTTCTGTGCAAATCAATAAGTTTCTAAGTTGACAGGGGGGATTCTTCCAAACACTTATCATCTCCTCAAAGCAGCAGATTCCCTTCTACATTGATTGTAGATTCTTTGAACTAAATCATCTACCACTTCATTTCTTTCTGTGCATCTGATTCTAGTAGAAAGCATTACATCCAAAACTCCAGATCTGAGAGGGTATTCTCTTTCAGCAAACATAAACACATCCTCTCCTTCTTGTATTGAAACATTATGAATGTTGCAGGAGTCATAGAATTTCCAAAGTGTGTTCTGATCATGAGCTTAAAACTTCCAAAATCTATCATTGATGTCTGGTTCATATAGTCTTTGAAATTGAACCCAAAGTTCTTTCTCCTTGTCATCTTGAAGTTTTCCAGCCATGTATCTATCATTCACCATTTTCCTCAATGTATCAAGATCATCTTTGTCGCATGATCTGATAAGATCTTCAAACTGCATAGAGGAAAAGGTTTCACCACCTAATCTTGTAATCTTCCAAGTTGCTACAAAATCATCAATATATACTTCCCAATCAATAATTGGATGCCTAGCTTGTAGTGGCTCAACATAAAAATCTTCTTCTTCTTCAAGAATGATCATGCCACCCAGCTGTTCTTCATTGTGTTTTTCTTCAACCCTTGGTTTCTTAGCTTCTTTAAACTCAATGTTTATTCATGATCTTTTGTATCTCTTAGCTTCTGCTTCTGAATGCATAGGAAGAAAATCTTTATCTCTTCTGTATTCTTGATAATATAATCTTTGAATTTCTTCATAAGATTTTCCTTTAAGCTGATACATCTTCCATCCTCCTACATGACACAAGTACTTCTTTATTCCACCAATAACTTGAGCCTGAGATGGTTGTCTTGGTTTTTTCTGAGTCTTCTTAATTGAATCCACCATAGAATCAAAAGCTTGAGTATTCTTCATATTTCTAAAATCAGCTAATTGAGCTGATCTTTGTTCTGTTGTTAAGCTTTCATCAGCAATAAGCTAAATAGCTTTCTTCTTGATGACAGGATCTGAATCAATCATATGCTCAATCTCTTCATTAGTTAATTGATAAGCACCTTCTTTTGTGTTTGGAATGAGAACAATTTCTTCAGTTTCTATCTCCTTTTGAATTATTTGTTGTTCCATGAATCTTGCTACATCATCTTCTTCACATTTTCTTGCCAATTCATAATCCATATCAATCTGAGCTTGAGTTCTTGGTTTAACCTTTCATAGTTGCTCAGTTGATTCTTCAAAGACTTGAACTTTCCCTTTTTCTTGCATTCTTTTCTCAAACTCTGCATCAGTTGCTTCTACTTCTTGTGAGAGAGCAGTGTCCACTGCTTGTGAAATTGATGCAGAATTATCTTTCACCTGTACCCCTAGGATTTCCTTATCATTCAATGGTTGTTTAAAACCTTCAAATTCTTGTTCAAAATCCAATTTCCTCCCCTCAGTTGTAGCATCTATTTTCCTCCCCTGTTTGGGAGAATCACCCAAATCATCACTGGATGCTGCAGAATCACCACCATGAGCTGAGGTTGGAGAAGAAAGTACAAGATGAGCAGTCCTTTTCTTCTTGAGTGAGTTGATCTCTTCTTGAATGGTTTGTATCTGACCCTGAAGCTTGAAGAGATCAGTTTGATATTGTTGCTTTGTCTGCTTGAGCTCATCTTCTAAGGTTTGAACTTTAGCCTCCAAATTGGTACATTTGTCTATCAATTCATGTATGTTACCACTGTCCTCAGCACTTCCATCTGTGTGACCTGCTGAGAGAGGTGCATCATGGGATATTGGCTCAGTTTCTTCCCTAGTTGGACTAGGAAGTACTCCTAAACCACCACTGCTTGTACATACACCAAAAGGTGAAGACACATGTAGTGTTGTGATGGAAGGAGTTGGCTGTTTTTGCCTCCTCTCATATGTGTGAGTAACTGGGGGTGTATAAGATATAGATGGAACAGTTATTGTGGGTGTGTGTTGGGGTGCAACTGGGATTGCTACACCTTCACCCCTTGCTTGTGCAATGACAACAAGCATTTGAGGAAAAAGAGTATGAACTACCCCATTATAACCTTCACTTGCCTTGTTCATGTTTTGAAAAACTTTTGGTTTAAGACAAGGAGTTTTGTAAATCCTGTTATGAGGTTGCAACTCATGTTCATTTAAAACTGTTTGAACAAATTTTGGGTACATCAAAAACTTATAATTACTTGTTACATTGCTAACCATATTATTGAATAAAAACTTTGAGAAATTAAAAGTCTTGTTTGTAGCCAAACACACAAAAGGATAAGCAATGGTTGTGCTAAACTGTTCATAAGATGTTTTCTTAGGAATTAAACAATGTAACAAAGTATGTATGAAAAATCTTCATTGGGGGAGAGAAACATCCCTTTTAAAAAGTTAGTTTTCCATTGGATGTATCATACCCCATATCAGAGATGTTTTGGAGAATTTCTGAATTAGGTATGTAATGATACCATTTTGATCATCTAATTGAAGAAGCCTTCTCAAAGATGATTCAGTAACATTAACAGTTACCCCATCCACTGTTGCACTTAAAGCATCAACAAGGGGAATGTGTGTTTCCATCTTCAATAGTTGTGACAGTTACAGTCTGCCAAAACCTTTTGATTTGAGAAACATAGATTGTGGGGTTTAAAGTTAAAGCATACCTTATATGAGATGCATTTAGAAAGTCCACAATCTCATGAAAGATAGGTCCATCTTTGACCTTTGTTTTCTCCAAGTAAGCAACCTGGTTGTGTTCATTGACAAAAGCAAGTGAAGCCATGAATTTGAGTGGAAAAATATGATCGTATAAGTTTGACAAAGTGAGTGCAACAAGACGATTGAGATTAGAATGATATATTGTTAGGGTTTGAGTGAAATATGCAAGAGATATTATCATAGAGAGTTGTTATCTTTGGAAAAGAATAACTTAAATAAATAGAATATAATTCTCTGAAGTGAATCCCTAAAAGTATGGTTAAAAGATTTTACTCAACAGCTAGTTGTAAAATATTTTCATTGACACAACAGTTGCAACGGCTAGTTCAACAATGGTAAAATTTACACTGTCAGTCGTAACTGTGAACCAGCAGTAGTAAAATTTTCACAAAAATTTCTAAGAGCAGTGGAAAAATAAAATCAAAGAATATTGCCCTTATCATAGTTTTTAGCAAACTGGCAGCCATCAACGGATTTGATATGTGTTTACCATGAGCCATTTGCTATGGACTAGCCAACTCTTGATCATACAGAATATGGTGAGTTGATAACCATATAGTTTTTGGTAAACTATCAACCATAAACAGATTTGATGAGTCTTTACCAGGAGCCGTTTGCTCTGGACTAGTTGATTCTTATGTGTGTTAGACATGGTGAATCAATAACTATTTGTTGAGTGTTTAAGTTACACACTCCTTAAAATCAATTTTTACTCATAAAGACCTGTACATGTTAGTTCAAGACTAAACCAATTTAAGCCCAAGATATCAGTCAAAAGAAATTGCAACTATTTCCAAAAACATCTTGACTTAGTCAACCCATTAAAAATATCTTCCTTACTTAAATCTACCCACCAACCAAAACTTTAATGATAATTACTCTTTGGGTAGAAAACTAGGGTTGACTAAGGTCTATATAAAGAACCTTTTAACCAACATGTACCCTCATCAAACAACAAAAACCTGCAAGAAAAACATCAATACAATCACCATAAACAACAACATAATAAGCTCCAACCCATCCATCATTGACATCTATTCTGATTCTGATGATTCGGCATCTTCAGGGTAGGCCAACTACTTTCTACCATGTGCCACAACCTCTTCAAAGAAACACAAAAAGAAGGTTGTGAAACCTGTTGTTGCTGATGATCTCCAAGCATCTTCTCCTTTAAACACTTCAGAATTGCCAAGTTATGCACCAAGCTATCATTCTGATGAAGAGCCACTTCCTCTAGCCATAAGTCTACCAAGAGAGTTGGAGAGGGCTTTTGAAAAGGCTGTGAAGAACGTGAAGAAGATCCATGTGCCTGAGAAACCTGTTCCTCCAACAAAGCCTGCAGAACAAGTGCTTGGTCTTCCCTGCCCAAGAAAGTGGAATGGAATGCAAGAACAACCCAGAGGTATTCACAAAACCATGTCTGGCTACAATGGAAAGGGCAAAGAAGCTATGGAATGATAGGTTTAGGTGTTGATGATGTTGTTTTGTGTTGTCCTTTGTAATAAAACACTTCTTTGTAATGAACATCATCTTAATGAATGAAATTTCTTTCCACTGTTCTTCACTTTTTCCACTGTTTGAGTGTTTAACTTTAATTCTTTGCAAAATTATTAGTGGACAACAAATATACAATACACAACAATATACAACAAATAGCAATACAAAAATCCTCCCCATAACACAAAAATCATTTAGACATTAAATTTTAAGGGTTAAGCATCCCAATACATGTTACCAAGTACTGAAACCTTCCCACATCAAGACCTTTTGTTAATAAATCAGCATAGTTGTCATCAGTATGTATTTTGACAACTTGAATCAACTTTTTCTCATAACAATCTCTTATAAAATGATGTCTAATTTCAATATGTTTAGTTTTATTGTGTTGCACAGGATTTTTAATTATGCAAATGGTATTGCTATTGTCAATAAAGATAATGGTGTTCATGAAATTGTACCGATAGTCTAATAATTGGTTTTGAAGCCATAAGACCTGAGCACAACAGCTTGCAGCAGCTACAGACTCTGCTTCTGTTGTTGAAGTAGCCACCATTGTCTGTTTCTTGCATTGCCATGACACCAATTTACATCCAAGGAATTGACATCCTCATGTGGTTGATCTTCTATCCAAACTTGCACCAGCATAGTCACTATCCGAGTAGGTGACTAATTCCATAGGAGATTCTCTTGGATACCACAATCCTAGTTTTGGATATGCCTTTAAATATCTGAAAATTTTCTTCACAGCAGTCAAATGTGATATCTTGGGGATGACCTGAAACCTTGCACAAGCACATACAACAAACATAATGTCTGGTCTTGATGAAGTGAGATACATAAAGGAACCAATCATTGATCTATAAGTGTGTACATCCACTGCTTCACCACTATCATTCTTCAAGAGTAAATGAGTAGTTTTATCAGCAAGGGTGCTTGATGGCTTTGCATCAGTAAAGTGGAACTTCCTTAGAATTTCAGTCACATATTTGTCTTGACCGATAAAGATTCCATCTGGTTTTTGTTGTACTTGAAGTCCCAAAAAGAAAGTGAGTTCCCCCATAGAACTCATTTGAAACTCATACTTCATCAGCTTCTCAAATTCTTTGCACATCTCTTGCTTTGTTGATCCAAAAATGATATCATCAACATAAACTTGAACCAACAAGATATCACCTTTGTCTTTCTTGATGAACAAAGTTTGATCAATTTTCCCTCTATGAAACCCATTATTCAATAGATAGGCAGCTAGGGTTTCATACCATTTCTTGGGAGCTTGATGTAAGCCATAAAGAGCCTTGACTACCTTATAGACTTTATTGGGATGTTCAGGGTCTTCAAAGCCTGAAGGTTGTGAAACATATACCTCTTCATCAATCTTCCCATATATAAAAGCACTCTTGATATTCATTTGATAGACTGTGAATCCCATAAAAGATGCATAGGCTAGAAAAAGTATGATAGCTTCAATCCTGGCAACAGGAGCAAAAACTTCTTCATAATCAATACCCTCCTCCTGAGTGTATCCTTGAGCAACTAGCTTAGCTTTGTTCCTGATTACTATGCCTCTTTCATCTCTTGTTCCTGAAAACCCACTTTGTACCAATAACCTTCATTCCATCAGGTAAATCACAAAGTACCCAAACCTTTTGAATTTTGAACTGAAGCAACTCTTCTTGCATTGCCTCAATCTAACTTGATTCTTCTAATGCCTTATACACATTCTTAGGTTCCATTTATGACAGGAAACAGAAAAAAAAAACATTCATTCTTGTCTTCATGTTTCTTAGACTCATAAATTTCACTTATAAAACCATGAACATCAGTCATCTTTGTTTGTTTTCTGGTCTTCACTCCTGATTGTAGATCACCAATCACATTGTCAAGTGGATGCACCTTGTGAATAGAAGCTTGAGGAGTATGTGAAACATCATATGCAAAAGGCATATTTGTGATTTCCACATCATTAATGGGAGTTTCCTGAGCAATAGAAGTAGAGTTTTCCACATTTGGTTCAACAGTGGAAACTTCTGGTATAGTAGTGGAAATTGTATTACCACTATTTTCAGGAATACCTTTGTTCTGAGCATCCAAATTCACAACATTTGCATCACCTTCCTTTTCAGTATATTTTGAAGGTTGTGGATCTCCAGTCTTTGAAGTAGGGTCATCATCTACAAAGTCCCAAAGTGGCATAATAATTTGATCTTGATCATCCTCAGAATCTTTGCAAGGTTCATCTTCATCAATAAACTCTTCTGAACTTTCAAAGTCATTAGTTCCTGTACCTTGAACAATAGGTACATAGTTCATAGTATTTGATAATGTCTCAAGGTCAAATAGCCATTCTGGACTTGCACCTGCAATGTTAGGTTTATTTTCAAGAAACTCTACATGCAGATTCTCTTCAATCTTCTTTGTTCTCAGATTGTATACTCTGGATGCTTTACTAACCATAGAGTACCTAACAAAGAAGCCTTCATCTGACTTTTCTTCAAATTTACCCAGATGATCAATGTTATTGAGAATTGTAACATGACATCCAAATAGTCTCATGAAATCCAAGATAGGGGGTCTACCTATGAATAACTCATAAGGTGTCTTGTTCTTTGTCTTCACCACTAAAACCCTGTTCTAAATATAACAAGTAGTGTTCACTGCTTCAGCCCAAAATGTCACTGGTAACTTGGAATCAGCTAACATGGTTCTAGTAGCTTCAATTAGTGTTCTGTTTCTTCTTTCAGCTACACCGTTTTGCTGAGGGGTTCTTGCTACACTGAATTCTCTCTTAATACCCTTCTCTCTACAGAAATCATTCATAACTCTATTCTTGAACTATGTCCCATTGTTACACCTGATAATCTTGATCTTCTTATCAACTTGGTTTTCTACTTCAGTAATGAAAGTTTTAAGAATACCAGTTGTTTCATCCTTGGTTCTTAGAAAGAAAACCCATGTAAACCTGCTAAAATCATCAGTTATAACAAGACAATACTTCTTCAAATTTATGTTGCTCATAGATGTAGGACCAAACAAGTCCATATGCAACATATAGAGAGGGTGATCAATAGAGTCATAGGCCTTGGTCTTGCAAGAAGCTCTATGTTTCTTGCCCTTAAAACAGGTAACACAGGTTCGGTCATTCTTAAATCTCTTCTCTGGTAATCCTCTGACTAAGCCATCTTTCACAATCTTGTTGATGGTCTTAAAGTTAACATGACCAAGTCTTCTGTGCCATAACATAGATTCATCCAAAGTGGCCTTTGCAAGCAAACAAGTAACATCATCTTTGGCCACTATACTCTTCATATCAATGCTGTATAAATTGCCTTTTCTAGGAATTTTAAGTAAAACCTCACTTTCATCAGGTAACTTATAATCCTTAGATAAGACAAAGCATTCATCTTCTGACAAAAGAACTCTATATTTCTTGTCACACATCTGTGATACACTGAAGAGATTATATTTGAGTTCTTTCACATAGTACACATTCTCAAAATCCAAGTTTCCAGTTTTGATAATACCTTTGCCAGAAACTTTACCACCAATTCCTCCTCCAAAGCTGACAAATTGTCCATCATAAGGTTTGAAATCTGAAAGATAGGACTTGTTGCCAGTCATGTACTTAGAACATCCACTGTCTGAATAGCTTTGATCTTCTTTAATCTTTGAATGTTCCTGCACATTAAATAAAGGAATTAGTTCCTTTTGGAGACCCAAGCCACAATTGACTTGGATCTGCCTCGTGTATCAATATAGTTGAATCTGTCAAAGGTCATTGATACACCATTGGGATTGTTTGAGGTGTTAATTCCTTTAGGCTTGATGAGGTGAAAAGTGTACCGCTTTTAAGGGGTCATTTAAGCCCGAATTTGAGATTATTTTATCAGTTATTGCCCTAAATCGTTCCTTTTGTCATTTTAGGTACTTTTGGAGAGAAATCTGGAAAAGGAAGCATTTTGGACATTTTTGGAGCATAAAAGTAAAGAAAACGGCAAAGTCTCAAAATTCCATGCTGGAACAGTACCTGACGACCTCAAGCTTCTACACGTGACGGCGTCAAGAGTGACAAAAGAGGTGGATGTGGAACTTATAACATGATGGCCTAGAAAGTTTTCAAGCTTATTGGCCTGACGACGTCACCTAGGCCGTCAGGGTTCAAATACACGTGACGGCCTAGAGTGATTTTCTACATGACGGCGTCAGAAGTGGATCTAGGCAATACGAAGTTCATCATGGTGGCGAGTTGACGGTGTCACAAGCTATAACATGACGCCGTCAAGGTGTAAAATCTATATATAGTTTTCTAATTTTCATTCATTAATGTGGAACTTTGTGTGGGATATTAGGGCATAAACCCTAAGACGAATTTTACAGCTTTTTCAAGGGTTCAACCCCTTGATTCTTCCATGTTCAATTGAAGTTAAGTACTTATTCAAGTCATTCAATATGTATATGTGTTGTGTGATTATATCTTACGCTTGTCTTCTCTTTAACATGCTATGCTAGATCTTTATTGTGTTTGCTTAGATGTAGTGAAACTTAGATGTTGATTATGAGTTGATTGTTTGTTTATAATTGTTACGGATGATTGTATTCGATGTTAGGCTTAAGAAAACTGGAAGACTTCCATTGGTAACTTGCTTGAACGTCTTAAGAAACATGATCGGAGGTGTACTACGATTTTTGGTTGTATTTAATGCGTAAGAGAATTCTAATGATCCCATGTTAAGAGCTTCTAACGGCTCGACATAGGAGTGAAGTAGGATCTTATAGAGTTAGGGAATATTGTACACGGCCCTACGACTAGTATAAAGGAATATGACCCGTCATCCATGCAATTGTAACAAGCTAATCAATCTGTAAAAGATATCTAGGGAGTAATGAAATCTAAGTAAACACAACTTTCCTCATTATTGTTTCCACCACATTAGTAAATTAGTTTCATTTTCATTTCTTTTATTTTATTTTGATTGCATTGGTAGTTTATTGGGTTAGTTTGCTAGCAACTAATTCCGTCCACTCCTTCAAAACCTGAGATTTTAATTGCTTTCCATAAAACATAAAAATACAAAAATAATCATCCCTCACCTCTAGACCTAGTTTAGTAGGCTTTCTAATCCTAGCGACATTATTCCTGAGTTGAACGATCAATCCACCGGTACTTTTCACTATAATATAATACAATGATCAGGTACACTGCCTGGTGGGGTTGTAAGCTTCTCAAGATCCCTTGAGAGGTAAAACCTGTTGCGAGGGCCCAATTCCCACGTATCAAGTTTTTGGCGCCGCAGCCCGGGGAATAGTTATTGTCTAGGTTAGGATTTCTTTTTATTAGGTCTACTTGCTAGATTCCTTTCTAGTAAGATTTTTATTTTTATTTTTCGGTTTTCTTTAGTCTATCTTATTTCTTCGTTTCGTTGTTCGTAACCTTTACCATCCGACATCATGGAAGGTGGTAATATCTTTGAACCCATCAACCCACCACAACAAAACCACCTACAAAACCCACCACTAGCAAACCAACCTCCTAGACCCCGAACTTTAGGATAGTATTCCCGTCCTAGCCACCAAGGCTATCGAAATACCGTTGAGCTCACTCAAGGAGCCAATGTGTCTCCCTTGCGGTCCGACACCATCCGGTTGATGCAAAGCGGATGTGCATTCCATGGACTTCGTTCCGAAGATCCTAATCAACATCTCAAGGATTTTCTTAAAATATTAGATTCCATAGACCTTGATGTTGTAACTAGAGAGTCGACCCGATTACGTCTATTCCAATTCTCTTTACATGATCAAGCTAGTCAATGGCTTGAACGTTTACCCGCGGGATCCATCACCTCATGGGATGATCTCACTTCTCATTTCCTTGCTTAAGTTTACCCACCGGGGAGAACTACCAAGCTTAGAAATGATATCTTGATGTTCCAACAACGTCAAGGTCAAACTCTATACGAAGCATGGACTCGTTGCAAGGACTTACTCCAAAAAGTCCCTCATCATGGCATAGATCTTTGGCTTCAAGTCTAAATCTTCTATGACCATATCGATCACTCCACAAGGCGAACCATTGACCAATTGGCCGGTGGCAAGCTATGTGATCTAAGTGCGGAAGAATCATGGGAACTCATAGAAGATCTTGCTCTCTATGACAATGAAAGTTGGAATGATCCCCGTGATTTGAACAAAATGGTCAAGGCAATATCTTTGCCTTCGAAAAATTCTAGCACTCCCGACCGTAGGATCAAGGAACTTGAAGACCAAGTCAAGTTTCTCATGAAATCCTACGAAGCTCCTAAGCCTTCAAGCCAAGTGAACAAAATCACTTAGTGGTCCCCATGACACTCGTGATTGAGTGGAACTCCCCGGATAAGATTTTGCGGATTACGCATCCTCGCATACCGACAAAGCGGGAGTCAAGTGGTACACTTTTAAACATGATCCAAACCCTTACGGTGATTCCTACAACCCTTCTTGGAAAAATCACTCGAACCTTAGGTGGAAACAAAACCAAAACATGCCCCAAAACAATTGATGAGGCGAAAAATGAACCACTTTTAGGGGGTCATTTAAGCCCGGAATTGAATTTATTTGATCAAATATTGCCTTAAATCGTTCCTTTTGTGATTTTAGGTACTTTGGGAGAGAAATCTGGAAAAGGAAGCAATTCGGACGTTTTTGGAGCATAAAAGTGAAGAAAACGCCAAAGACTTAATTTTCCATGCTGAGAACAGTACCTGACGGCGTCAAGAGCATTTTGGTGACGGCGTCAAGAGTAAAAGTGGTGACAGCCCAGAGAGAATGTGAAGGCGTCACCCTAGGCCGTCACATGTTAACTTGTCAAAACTTGCGCGCGGAGTAGCTGATATTGTTTTGGTCATAACTTTTGCATACGAACTCGGATTTAGGTGATTCAAAAGCCCACGCGAAGAGGACGAAGAGATCTACAATTTGGTGAAAAAATTGTCTTGACTGCGTCAAGAGTAATGGGCTGACGCCGTCAAGAAGGGCCGACAGAAAACATGCCTATAAATATAACATCATAACTTCACTTTTTGTAAGCCCTAAACCCTAAGGTCGATTCCTGGGTTTAGGTAGGTGTTTTTCTAGCAACTTAGAGGGTTTCAATCACTCCATAAACATCATGTATTGGTTTGATGATTCTATCTTAATTATGTTTTCCATTATCATTGTTGTTTGCTCTTCTTTGATAATGATTTGCTAATTCACCTTTTGTCTACTTATGATTATGTGAAACTTGTATATAATTGATTAGATCTCATTGATTTCTTGTTGATGTTGTGTCTATCTTCATCAATGAGGGGCTTGTTGGTGTGTGTGTCTATCTCCATCAATTAAGGCGTGACAACTTCAATAGATCTAGTTGGTTTAGTTTATAATTCTTGTTTCCTATTGATTCTTGTTTTGATTGAATGATTTATATGTTAGGCTTAAGAAAACTGGCAGATCTCCAATTGGTAACATGCTTGAACGTCTTAAGAAACATGAACCGATGTGCACTAGGTCTTTATTGGTTGTATTTAATGCATGAGCCACTGTTTATAATCCCTATGGTTGTGCTGGGCATGGTATATGAGGAGATAAGAGCTCATAGAATTGGGGAGTTAAGTGCGCCACCCCATGAATGGTATTAAGGAATACAACCCGTCAATTAAAACAAGGTTACAATTCAATAGGTAGGATTGGATAGCTAGCAAGGAGTAACATATCATGGGTAGACATGCTTCACTTATCTTGTAGAACCCTAGTTTACTTTTCTTGTTAATTAGTTTAATTAGAAGCTTTTGGGTTAGTTGATTAGCAACTAATTCCGTCCACTCTCCCAATACCCGAGATTTTTACTTGCTTTTCATAAAATATAAAAACATAAAAAGAATCATCCTTCACCTTTAGACCTAGTTAGATTAATTTCAATCCTAGCGACACTATTCCTAGCTGAACGATCAATCCCCCGGTACTTGTCACTATACTATACTACAACGATCAGGTACACTGCCTGGTGGGGGTTGTAAGCTTCTCAAGATCCCTTGAGAGGTAAAGCCTGGTGCAATTCCCACGCATCAAGTTTTTGGCGCCGCAGCCCGGGGAATAGTTATTGTTTAGGTTGAATTTGATTTTTATTAGGTCTACTCATTAGATTCCTATAAAGTGAGATTTTTTCTTTTTACTTTGTAGCTTTCTCGTAGTCTATCTTTTCTTTGTGATTTTGTTTGTAATTTGCTTCAAATGGACACTTCACTTAGACTTCTAAGATTTTAATATATGGTTGAGTGGCTAGAACACCAAGAAGTGCAAAATACCTCATTTAGAGACACCTATGAATCATATTAGCCTACACCTAGGATAGATTCTTATGAACAACCTCCATGTTTAGGATCTCGTTTTAGTGAGGCCAATAGGAAATGCCACTTAGTTTGCCAAGGAATTATGGAGAGATCCATTGCAACAAATCATAAGTTAGATGAAGCACTAGGTTTGCTATTATCACTACCCAAGAAAACAATTGAGGAGGATTTAGCCGAGCATGATCACATTGATAAAAAAGACCTAGGTTTTATGATCGATGATGATGAATCTCAAGAAACAGATGATGAATCTCTTGGGCAATTTGTATATAGCAGTCAGAATATTGAAGATGATCCTTATGATTCGGACATAGAAGTTGAGATGCCTAGAGAAGCACGTGAGATACTTGGGAGAATGTTAGGGCTAGATCCTGACACATGGAATGATGAGGTGAACAACATAAGCCCACAAAATACTCAACCATCATTTGAGGCACACTCACCGCCCGTGACTTACCCGGAAGAAGTAGAAGAAACTTTAGGAATTCCAATGGAGGTAGAACCCTTGGACCAGGCACCACTTGAGGATATAGGTTTGAACACTTGTAGTGATAACCTTACTCCTAGTTCTAGGGAATTTCCTAGTGTTGATGAACCGGAACCTCAATCTTTACACACCTTTCCATCCTTAGATATATTTCTAGGAGACAAAAGAGGAACCGACCCACCCATCAACCAATATTATCCGGGTAGTTTTAGGATGAAGGAAGCCATTCACTCACCCCCTTCACCTCACGTGGCATATTCACACCCTAAGGGTGTGTATCGCTACTTTCACCCACACTTGATCATAAGTGTAGGGAAAACCTCCCCTATTTCCGTTAAATAAGGGTAGAGTCAGGCTCGTGACTCGAACAAAAACAAGCGCTTCTTGGGAGGCAACCCATGTTTTGTGTATTTTTATTTGTTTGTTTGTTTATTTGATTTTATTTGTTTCCGTATGCATGTTTTACTTTTATTGTTTGTGGCTCATGTTTCAAAGTAAATTGTGAAAATGCTTTATTTTGTTTTTAACTTCGTCTTAATTGCATATAAAGGTATTTTGCAAAAGATAAGTGTGATGGAGATCCAAATTTGTTTATAAGAACGAAATTGAGCATGAACCACAACAATATTAAATGGACATGTGTATTAGTACTTGTTAGAGTCAAATGCTTGTATCGAGTCGTAATGATGTTTTGCAGGATTTTCTAGGAAGTAGGACGAAGTTTTTTCAGAAATTTTCCGGAAACATAACATAAGAATTTCTGCAGGTCACTTCTGACGCCGTCACGAGTTTACTCTTGACGGCGTCATGTGTAAAATTCTGGAAATTTTGCTAGTTTTGTTTATACCGGAGTCTTAAAGTTTTTGTTGATTCTTTAGTTTTATAAACTCCAGGAAATCTGCAAACATTCATTCCACAAGCATTATATCTTTAATTGTTTTGTTTCTATTCCTAAGTCTAGAATTACATCTAGTTGTGAGTTATCTTTGTTCGGGTTGATGCTTTGGGTTTTTGTTTGTTTTTTCAGGATTTACAGGTTATGTTTGACAAGGAGATGATTTATATTTTGGAAGGGAAGCTTTGATTGTTCATTTTCTTGGAGGAAGATTTAACCTGGCCACCTCATTATCCATACCGAGCGAATCAGGGGAATATTTGATTTCATTCTTTTTACTTTTTAACTTTTACATTCTTTACTTGAACATTGGGGACAATGTTCATCTTAAGTGTAAGGGGAGGGTAAAAAGATGATACCTTACATATGCACTTTCGCTTGAGTTTGTTTTGTTTAATAGTAGATGTGTAATAAAACTATGAGAAATACTTGTTAGTGCAATTTTAGCGCCAAATTTAAAATTTTTTACAACATTTAGGAGTGAAACTTTAGCCATAGCAAGCGTCTCATGGATAGGAGATTGTATGACTAGCACATAACCGTATATTCAGAAAAATTTTCCACCAAAATATGTGAGGTTCGCCTTTATATTTGATAGGAAAAGCATTTACTATTAGTGTTTATGAGTGTACCGGTAGCATTTAGATTCTAGAACTTGCGTTAGTGATGCATCCCGAGACCGCTAGTGAGACTACATTCGTGTAGTAGGATTTACTACATGATAAGAGGCATTAGGATTACCCTTGTGTTAAACCCGTATCATAATTACTTGACCATTTAAGTCATATTACTTGGCTAGTTAAGTCAACTAATTTTTCCCACACCTTAGCGTTGTACTCATTTTTAGTACACGATACCCCTAGCACACCCCTCCGAGCCTATCTTTTCGTTTCTAACTTTAAGCATTTTACTTAAAGGAAGAATTTGTTACACCCCACTTAAATGTACACCCAAATCGCCTTAGCCTTCCGTGTATGCGCTCATTTTTAGTGCATTATTGTTATTTGTTAAACCCTAAGTTAACTATCTAATTGATTACATGGTTGCTAAGTCGAGTCATATCCTTGTACATATTGTTTTGGGACGATGGGGACTCATGGGTAAGTACTTATTTTATGGAGTAATGGGGAAGAACATCATTTATTACCCCCATATGTACGTTAATCTTAAAAGTGCTCCAAGTGTTTTGATTTTCCTAATTCGAGTCATTAGATTAGTTTAATGTAAAGTATGTAAAAATTCAAGTGTAAGGGAAATGTTCATTCCCTATGATGTATTATTTTGGATGGTAGGGTAAGAGTGTATGAAAAAAAAAAAAAAAAAAAAAAAATCGAAAAATCAAGAAAAAGAAAAAAAAAATACAAAAAGAAATGAGAAATAAAACATACGGACTACCATCTCGTTTCATTCTATGTTCATTTTATGTTTTTGTTATTTTTCATTTATTAGCTTAAGTCGAGTCTAGTCTTGGCTTAGCAACGCCATATTGTACATGTAATTAACCAAGATTGTTAACTCGCCACCAGTAAAACTTCCTTTATCCAACAAAACCGTGTATTTCATATCCCTACACCTAACGTTACAACCCTTTAAAAGACCTCTTTGATAGTATATCCTAGGTGCTTACGCCATGTGGTGGAGGTTTGATCCTTTCCCAAGCCTATGGTAATCTATTTTGCTATGACAGATAGTGAGAGATATCTTCCGTTTCCATATTATAATTTATACTTTATTACACCCGAGAGATGTGAGTATCTAAACACTATTTGTGAGGTGCTAGTGTATGACCTTCGTGCTTGTCTATTGGTCTTTAGTGGAACGATTATTTGTTGTAATTACTTTTATATTAGTGTTAAATGACCCCTAACTTGTCTTTTGAGTAGAATAAAAGCGCATTTGCTTGAGGACAAGCAAATCTCAAGTGTAAGGGTATATGATGAGGCGAAAAATGAACCACTTTTAGGGGGTCATTTAAGCCCGGAATTGAATTTATTTGATCAAATATTGCCCTAAATCGTTCCTTTTGTGATTTTAGGTACTTTGGGAGAGAAATCTGGAAAAGGAAGCAATTCGGACGTTTTTGGAGCATAAAAGTGAAGAAAACGCCAAAGACTTAATTTTTCATGCTGAGAACAGTACCTGACGGTGTCAAGAGTATTTTGGTGACGGCGTCAAGAGTAAAAGTGGTGACGGCCCAGAGAGAATGTGAAGGCGTCACCCTAGGCCGTCACATGTTAACTTGTCAAAACTTGCGCGCGGAGTAGCTGATATTGTTTTGGTCATAACTTTTGCATACGAACTCGGATTTAGGTGATTCAAAAGCCCACGCGAAGAGGACGAAGAGATCTACAATTTGGTGAAAAAATTGTCTTGACTGCGTCAAGAGTAACGGGCTGACGCCGTCAAGAAGGGCCGACAGAAAACATGCCTATAAATATAACATCATAACTTCACTTTTTGTAAGCCCTAAACCCTAAGGTCGATTCCTGGGTTTAGGTAGGTGTTTTTCCAGCAACTTAGAGGGTTTCAATCACTCCATAAACATCATGTATTGGTTTGATGATTCTGTCTTAATTATGTTTTCCATTATCATTGTTGTTTGCTCTTCTTTGATAATGATTTGCTAATTCACCTTGTGTCTACTTATGATTATGTGAAACTTGTATATAATTGATTAGATCTCATTGATTTCTTGTTGATGTTGTGTCTATCTTCATCAATGAGGGGCTTGTTGGTGTGTGTGTCTATCTCCATCAATTAAGGCGTGACAACTTCAATAGATCTAGTTGGTTTAGTTTATAATTCTTGTTTCCTATTGATTCTTGTTTTGATTGAATGATTTATATGTTAGGCTTAAGAAAACTGGCAGATCTCTAATTGGTAACATGCTTGAACGTCTTAGGAAACATGAACCAATGTGCACTAGGTCTTTATTGGTTGTATTTAATGCATGAGCCACTGTTTATAATCCCTATGGTTGTGCTGGGCATGGTATAGGAGGAGATAAGAGCTCATAGAATTGGGGAGTTAAGTGCACCACCCCATGAATGGTATTAAGGAATACAACCCGTCAATTAAAACAAGGTTACAATTCAATAGGTAGGATTGGATAGCTAGCAAGGATTAACATATCATGGGTAGACATGCTTCACTTATCTTGTAAAACCCTAGTTTACTTTTCTTGTTAATTAGTTTAATTAGTAGCTTTTGGGTTAGTTGATTAGCAACTAATTCCACCCACTCTCCCAATACCTGAGATTTTTACTTGATTTTCATAAAATATAAAAACATAAAAAGAATCATCCTTCACCTTTAGACCTAGTTAGATTAATTTCAATCCTAGCGACACTATTCCTAGCTGAACGATCAATTCCCCGGTACTTGTCACTATACTATACTACAACGATCAGGTACACTACCTGGTGGGGGTTGTAAGCTTCTCAAGATCCCTTGAGAGGTAAAGCCTGGTGCAATTCCCATGCATCAACAATTCTTCCAATCCACCTAATCGTTACCAATCAAACGGTCCACCCTATAACCGTACTTTCAACAACAATCCTTCCAACAACTATGGTAGTACCAATAATCTTGAAGGGTTGAAGTCCAAGTTTATGGCATGATGTGCTAGATGTGTGTACAAGTTTTAAATTTATAAACACGATTACCGGATCTAGAAATAACACATACGAGCAAGTGAACTCGTCCGCTATAGCAAAATTGGGTTGGTAAGTCGGGATCGCAGGGATTTGTGAGTGAATCTAAGCGTAAGTTTAAAAAGTAAATCTCTAACACAGGCGATAATGATTATAAGATAATTCAAATGATTAAAAACTACACTTGCTTAGACTAGTTAACTACTTATAAGAAAAGCATGATTGTGATAACTTCCTTAACATGTTGGTAATTAGAATTAATTGATGTTCTAATCTATTGTTTCTATAAGTTAAACCTTCGTCAAGATCTTAGTTTATAAAAACAAGCATTAGGTTTGGACCAATCAATTCAAGGTTCATAAAGTTGAATTAACAACCTTAAACACAAAAATAGTTTCTTATTTAATCAAATACTCTTAAGAAATGGTCAATACAAAAGGTAACCGAATCATAGACAACAAGGTTACAATTGATTATAAACTACTAAAACTTTCGACCAATTAGGCATTTATAACCAATCCGATTTGATTAACAAAACGTATTCTCATTACAATTACACCTTAGTTCCTTTGTTTAGTCAAGAATAATTATAGTGAAAAACAATCTTTTATAGACAAAAGATTATAACTAGTTGAATGATAACAACCCTTTCGGCCAATGATATTATAAAAAACTAGTTAAACTTGACTCAACAAATGTCACTATGAAACTTTAGTCTAATTGGGTTTTAGAATTGACTTGAAATTGAATTAAAACATGTTATCACAATCATAGACTAATCATTAAGTAATTAACATCATCTAAGCAAGTGCAAAAGGTAACTAGCCACTCATAGCAAGCATGAACATAAACTCAGAATATTGAACATTAGAAATCATAATTAAAATCTTACAAATGTTTGGAATATGATTACAACGAATAGGAAATGATTTCCTAAGTGTTGGTGTTGACTTCTTAAGAATTTGACCTTCGGATGTTGACTTTTTGGACTTCCAATGCTTCCTGAACTTTTATGGACGAATTTGAGAACTTAGAGACTAGTAAAGGATTGCTTTGTTGTTGGTGAATTGAGTTGTAATAATTGTGTGTTGAAATGAGATTACAAAGCCTCTATTTATACTACTCCTCAAGCCTAGACTCATCAATGCAACAACTTAGCCTCCAAGGCGAATAGAAAGACCTAGAATAGCAGAGAGAAGGGCCTAGAATCAGGTAGAATGAGATAGAAGACATCTTGCAAAACTTTAACAAGCTGACCAACCGTTTGGTATCGGGCTCTGACCGATCGGTTGGTTGTGACCTCTGCGACTAACCGGTCGGTTGGATGTGACAATTTCCCCTAACCGATCGGTTGAAATGGATACCGATCGGTTGCTTGAGTTCTGACAGCAACAAACTTGATCTTTACTTAGCTCTTCGTTCTTTGTCCAAACTTGATTATTCCTTGTCAACATTCTTTGGAATAATGAAAACTAGGATTCTTCTTTGTGAAATACTTGAACGATTTGAATCTCGAGATGAGAATGACATTTCCTTCATTTTCTTCACTTTTTCCTGTTTTTAGCTGATGAGGCGAAAAATGATCCGTTTTTAGGGGGTCATTTAAGCCCGGAATTGAATATATTTGATCAAATATTGCCCTAAATAATTCCTTTTGTGATTTTAGGTACTTTGGGAGTGAATTCTGGAAAATGAAGCAATTTGGATGTTTTTGGAGCATAAAAGTGAAGAAAACGGCAAAGTCTTAATTTTCCTTGCTGGGAACAGTACCTGACGGCGTCAAGAGCAAAAATGGTGACGGCCCAGTGAAAACGTGACGGCGTCAAATCAAGGCCGTCAAGAGTAAAAGTGGTGACGGCCCAGAGCAGCAATACACATGACGGCATTAGATCTGGATCTAGGCAATCCGATTATATTTTTGGCGGCGGGTTGACGACATCAGAACTTTCTTCTTGACGCCGTCACCTTAGGAAATCTATATATAGTTTTTGTAATTTTCATTCTAAAGAGAGGAGAATTTTAGGGTTGAATTGCATAAACCCTAACATGAATTTTACAGTATTTTCAAGGGTTTTCACCCCTTGAAACCCTTCATGTTCAATTGAGATAAGTATCATTTCAATTCATTCAATATGTCTATGTGTTGTTTGAATATATCTTACGCTTGTCTTGATTTTAACATGCTAGGCTAGATCTCTTGTGTGTTTGCTTAGATGTAATGAAACCTAGATGTTGATTATAGGTTGATTGCTTGTTTATAGTTGTAATGGATGAATGATTTCGATGTTAGGCTTAAGAAAACCGGCAGACTTCCATTGTGTAACATGCTTGAACATCTTAAGAAACATGAACCAATGCGTACTAAGGTTTTTATGGTTGTATTTAATGCATTAGCGAATTCTAGTGATCCCATGTTAGGAGCTTCTTGCAGGCTCGACATAGGAGTGAAGTAGGAGCTTATAGAGTTGAGGAAGTACGTACGCTACCCCAGGATTGGTATTAAGGAATATAACCCGTCATCCACGCAACTGTAACAAACAATTAACCTGTAAAAGATATCTAGGGAGTAGTGAAATCTAAGTAAACACAATTCTCCCATCTATTGTTCACACCATATTAGTTTAATTAGTTTAATTTACATTTCTATTATTTTATTTTGATTGCATCTTAGTTATTGGGTTAGTTGACTAGCAACTAATTCCGCCCACTCTTCCAAAACCGAGATTTTTACTTGCTTTCATAAAAACATAAAAATACAAAAAGAATCATCCCTCGCCTCTAGACCTAGTTTTTAGGCTTTCTAATCCTAGCGACACTATTCCTGAGTTGAACGATCAATCCCCCGGTACTTGTCACTATACTATACTACAACGATCAGGTACACTGCCTGGTGGGGGTTGTAAGCTTCTCGAGATCCCTCGAAAGGTAAAGCCTGGTGCAATTCCCACGCATCATTAGCTACAAATGCTTGCAAACACACTTTGATACGATTATGGGAGAAAATCATATAAAAGTAACCGAAAAACATACGAATAACACCACTAAAAACATGCACAATTTGAGCGTTATCATGGCATCTCAAGAAGCTCGCATAGCTAAGTTTGAAACCCAATTCAATCAACAACAAACGGAGATGACCAATAAGATTGACAAATTGTTGAAAGCCCTCAACAACCAAGTGCTAACAACACCTAGGAAGGACACTAGGGACACTAGTAGCGGAATCCAAACTAAGGGCCCCTCATGATCCAAACACGTCCACTTTGTCAATGTTGTTACCATTAAGCCAATTGATAAGAATATAGAAGAAGGTGACAAGGATGAAGTTGGAATAGAAACCGGGACTAAGGATGAGGTTAAGGAAGTTGAGGATATTAAGGACGAAAAGTTAGAGGAAGTAGAAAACTTAGAAGTATACTTTGATAAGTTACCGACAAAAGAAGAATGGGAATATCACAAGGATCTTGATGAGTGCCCAAACACTCATCATTTTTGGTCATTCTGAACTGCAAAAACATACAAAAACACTCAGAAATGCATCAAAATATTGGAAATATTCCAAAATTGTGTTTTATATGTTTTAGATGCAAAATGGATAAAAACAGATGAAAAACGCACAAAGTTTGCATAATTGGCAGTTTCAGTCCCCTAACTTTCAAAAATTTGGCAAAAATAGTCCCTGAGCACATATTTTAAAAGAAAAGTCACCAAAGGTCCTTTTGAAATCATAAATTGTCATATTCAGCCCTTTGGTGAAAAATTCTAAAAGTTTTGAGAATTTACAAGTTTGGTCCCTGAACTTCATAAATTGTCAGAAATGGTCCCTGGGAGTTAAAACTTTGGAATTTATCAATTATGGTCCTTGTGTTATTAAACTTTAGCAAATACAGTCCTTAGGTGAAAGTTTTGAAGAGATTACACAATTGGTCCCTAAAGTTTCAAAAATGACAAAAATGGCCCTCGGGAATCCAAAAGTGGAAAAGTGCATTTATGTGCCTTGGATTATTAAATACTGGCAAGTCTCAACATTGGAATAACTTTGGGAAATTTCCAATTCAGGTCCCTTCATTTTCACCAATTACGTTTTGGGTCCTTGTAATTTATTTCAACAACCAAACGGATCCTTAAGTATGATATAAACCAAACAATCCCAACCCTTTTACAACACCCCAACCCAACACAAACACTAATCCATAAGCCTAAACCTAATCCACCCCAAGCCCATTTCCCTCACCAAGCCCAAAAAAAAAACCAAATAATAATCCCAACTCCCTCACCCCGTTTTTAATAAACCCCTAGGTCAAACCCAAAGTCAAACCCTCCACCTCACTACCCCTATCTCCTTCCTCCCCCGTGACCTGTACCTCTGCCAAACCCACTCATAAGCCAACACCATCATCACCCCTATTCCCACAATCTACCCCCTCCTTTATCACTTTCCACTACTACCTTCCAAACTAATCCCTCTGCCACAAGCAAAACAGCCCAACTTACTTGTATTTTGTTTTCCCGCCAAAAGAATACAAACGGCCAAGATGTAAAGAGCCAATCCAAGGGTTGGGAATGGTCTAAAGAAGCATAGGAAGCAAGCTGGAAACCCTAGTTTTAGTTTGGTATAAATAGACTCATTGTAAGCCAATTTTGGCAGTAGGTTTTAATTGTAGGAAGTAGGGTAACCTAGGGTAGAATTAGTCTAAGTTTAATTTTTATTAAGTATGTAGCTCTGAAATTCAGTTTGTAATCTCCCTTTTTAATCTCAATAAAAGTTTAAAACTTTGCTTATGTACAAATGCTTACCTATATCTGCTTGTTCATTATTACTTATTACCTGCTTATTTTCTGTCTCATTATTGTTTAGCCTAGCCTAATGCATCAATATCTATCAAAACTTTAACTTAAATCCTTGGTTTTAGTTTAAAAAATCTCATCAGGTACCCATTTAGGAGTGTTTGGGTCAAGATTTTACCCCAGGATATTGTTGTTGTTTTGCTGTGCAATTTATGTAAGTAGGCTTCATTAGGTATGATAAGGTTAGTGCAGGCCGAATATCCAGTGTTCATTAGTATAAAAGTCCAAGTCACAGTTTAATCTCAATTCGCCTTCACTGTTAGATTCCTTAGTTTGCACAATCTTATATTTAATTGCATATTAGGTTTCTAAAGCTCTATTAGGATAGTTCTCCGCTTAGTGTATCATCTAGAGTCATTTTGAGCAAATCAAAACTCATTTTAGTCAACTTAGTGTTGATACTCATAAATTCAAAACAGTCTTGCTTGTTAAAATGAGACAGATTTCAAAACCACTTGTAGGATTCATTAGGAATTAAAAATAGATATATATATTTTTTTCATTTGGGTAGTTTAGAAGCCTGTTTATCATCATCAAGAAGAATTTTGTGTTTTGGAATCTATTTGGTGCCTGGAATTTGAGTCCAAAAAGGCTTGGTTGGCCATCTGTTACCCCTGCACCCAGGGCCCTTTGTTTTGACCCATTTCTTCTCAACCTCACAACTTGCTAATTTCCTGAGCTTAATACCTGATTTCTAGTTCTTTGTAAAACCTGCTAGGTTGGCTTGCTGGTTCCATAAATAGTTTGGCCTGAATTGCTTGTTAGCTCACTATTTTTGCCCTCAAACTCACCACCCTTACTGCTGATAAGCTGCTATCACAGTAGCAGCTTAGCTTGTTGATTTTTTGTTTTGCTTGTTGATAGCTTGTTGACATGTTATTATCAGCTTGTATATTCTTTTGAGACTGTGTGGGGCTTGTGAGTGGGTTGGCTCTAGCTTGTACTTAATTTGGTTAGCTTATAGCTTGTTAGAAACTCATTTCAAACTAACTTAAAGCCTCAAAACAAGCCCAACTGTTGGAAAATGAGCCTTGCATAAGCTTCATTTAAGCTTTTCAATAAAAGCCTCTTCACAAAAGTTGCTTAGTTTTTAGGTTAAAGTGTTTTTGCAAAAGAAAAAATGAAAAAAAAAATAGTTTAGAATTTTGGGGTTTAGTAGGAGTCGAACCTGGGTCACCTGATACACAAACCACACACTCACCATCTGCCCTAGGGTCTTTTATCAGTCGCATAATACCCCCACTTGTTTTTATATAGGACTTGTTTTCTGTTTGCTTATTTTCAGTGCTAATTAGCTTATTTTGTGCTTATTTGTTACTGTGTGCCCTCCCCTAATATTTTTCCTAAATTCCTTATGTCTTGTAGTATTAGTGATAATTTAGTCAGAATTATTGATTTAAGTTTGGTAATTTTTATAGTTAATTTTATTTAAAACAATTTCAATTGAAAAAACCAAATAAAAAAAAATTAGCTTAAGTGGTTATTTGTAATCCTAGATAAGTTTTCATAATTTTTCTAAGTTTTCTACATTAATTAGCTTCTGTAAAAGTTAAGTTTTCAATTTTCCCTTTTCATTTGCTAATTTTTTCCATTTAATGTAGTTTAAATAGCTTTTAATTAATTAATTAGTAAATAACTTAAAACTAGTTTAAAAATTAGTTGTGAAATTATTTTTATAATTTTTTAGGATTCCTGTGATGGTTAATTAGTTTTGAAAAATGACTCTTAATTATCTAAGGCATTTTCTTAATCTTGGTAATTTTAATTAGTTTAAATAGTTAAGTTTTGTTTAATTAGTTATCAATTTATAAAAAACCCACAAAAAGACAAAAAACATTTCTTTTTAATTTTTATATTTTCTTTAAGTTAATTTAAAAGTTTAGAAAATAATTTTGCAAAATTTTCGTTTAATTTTGTAACCTTAATCATTTTTAGTTTGTTTTAAATTAGATTTTAATTACTTTTTAAATAGTTTTATTAATTAATTAGTATTTAATTATGTTAGTAAAAGTAGTTTGTAAAATAAAGAAAAACCAAAAATAAAAAAAGTGATAGCTTCTATTTAAGCCCTTTTGGCTTATTTTTCTGCTTATTTATAAGCAAACTCTAATTTTAAATTTAGATTACGTTTTAGGTTAAATGGGTTTCACGTTATTGTTAATATAGTTTGTTTAAATCGTTCTCATTCGTATTTCCTTAGTGTAATCATTCAATACCCATATATACCCTTTTCTGTCCAAATTCACCCGATCACAAACCCGTTTTAATTACCATCACACCTCGTCGGGACATAACCACCCAGGGAAACCCTGTACTTCCACGGAGCATTGAGCCTAAGGAGTTTGACTATATTGACCACATCCGTGGTTGACTTTAGTTGACTACTTTTGCCTCAATCAGATCTATTCGATGATCCCGAGACACCATACTTCCTTGGTTTTCCCCTTATTAAAGTAGGTGATCCCTCTAACATCAACATACCATGCAACATTGGGCATATGCATGTGTGGAAAGCGTATATCGATCTTAGGTCTCCTATAAACATTATGACTAGGACCTATTATAATTGGGTAATGAAGAAGCAACTTGAGTATAGGATGATGCCTAACACGAATTGGATGAGCAACTTTGTAGGAAGAGTGAAAGGATTACATGTCTTTGTTGGAAACTTCACTTATGTTACCGACTTTATGATTGTAGAGGATATTCGTCCGGTAATAGATGGTTGCCTAAGTCAAGTAGTGTTCGGAAAACCGTTAGTTGAGGCCACTAAGATGAGTTATGACCCGTCCCTAGGGATAGTTAGATTCAAGGATGAGAACGATGAGATTGCTTACCAAATGCCCTATAAGATTGAACAATACCATCTTCTATCAAACCTTGAAAAGGAACACAAGCAAGTGGTTTACTATAGGAATGATGAGGATAGGCGTAGAGGATTAGATTATGTCATGAGTAGAAAACTCGGTTTTTACAAGGAATGTTTGTAACTAGGTTTGAAATACAAAACTAAGATTGGAGATGACCTAGAGAATGAAACCAATGCCGAGGTCACGTAATAGCCCATGACCTTGAGTTTAGCTACAAGACTCGTTAATAAAGAAAAGCGCTTCTTGGGAGGCAACCCATGTTTTGTGTGTTTCTATTTGTTTGATTTTTATTTGTTTGATGTTATTTTTTTTCCGTATGCATGTTTTATTTTTATTGTTGGTAGATCATGTTTCAAACTAAATTGTGAAAATGTTTTATTTTGTTGTTTAACTTCGTCTTAACTTCAGATAAAGGTATTTTGCAAAAGCTAAGTGTAAGGGGAAACCCCCAAATTTGTTTATAAGAATGAAAATGATCATGATTTGCTACACTATTAAATGAACATGTATATTAGTCATTGTTAGAGTCAAATGCTTGTATCGAGTCATAATGATGATTTGCAGGATTTTCCAGGAAATAGGACATAAGTTTTTCCAGAAATTTTCCGGAAACTTAACATAAAGATTTATGCAGGTCACTTCTGACGGCGTCAGGGTTTAACACCTGACGACGTCATGTGTAAAATTCTGGAAATTTTGCGAGTTTTGTTTTTCTAACGGAGTCTTAAAAGTTTTTGTGATTCTGATGCATAGGGATTGCACCAGGCTTTACCTCTCAAGGGATCTTGAGAAGCTTACAACCCCCACTAGGCAGTGTACCAGATCGATGTAGTATAGTATAATGACAAGTACCGGGGGATTGATCGTTCAGCTAGGAATAGTGTCGCTAGGATTAGAAAACCTAAATACTAGATCTAGAGATGAGGGATGATTCTTTGTGTATTTTTTATATTTTTAGGAAAGCAAATTAAAATCTCGGGTTTGAAGGATTTGAGGCGGAATTAGTTGCTAGTCAACTAACCCAATACTAAAGATGCAATCAAAATAAAATACTAAAATAAAAATAAAACTATTTTAAACTAAGGTTGTGATAATAAGTGGGAGAAATGTATTTACTTAGATTTCACTACTCCCTAGATATCTTTTACACGTTAATTACTTGTTATAATTGCGTGGATGACGGATTGTATTCCTTAATACCATTAATGGGGTGGCATACTTACTTCCCCAATCCTATGAGTGCCTACTTCACTCCTATGTCGAGCCTGCAAGAAGCTCCTAACATGGGATCATTAGAATTTACTCATGCATTAAATACAACTAATAAAACCTAGTACACATCGGTTCATGTTTCCTAAGACGTTCAAGCATGTTACCAATTGGAGATCTGCCAGTTTTCTTAAGCCTAACATTGAAATCATTCATCCAATACAACCATAAACAAGTAATCAACACATAATTAACATCTAGGTTTCATTAGATCTAAGCAAACACAAGATAAATCTAGCCTAGCATGTTGAAATCAAGACAAGCACAAGATATAGATAACCAACACATAGACATATTGATTGAATTAAGAGAAGACTTATCTCAATAGCACATGTAAGGATTCAAGGGTTGAAAACCCTTGAAAAACTGTAAAATTCGTACAAGGTTCGGCCCTAGGGTTTCTCCACACAAGTTCCTCTCTAAAGAATGAAAATTAGAAAACTATATATAGATTTTAGAGGCTGACGACGTCAAGAACAAAGGTGTGACGCCGTCATCTCGTCGCCAAATAATTCCTCAGACTGCCTTGATCTACAGCTGACGCCGTCATGTAGTCCTCTTTTGCAGGCCGTCACATAATTAACTCTTGACGCTCTACTTGTGACGCCTTCATGTTTCTTCTGGGTCGTCCTGGTTTTTACTCTTGACGCCGTCATACACTGTTCCCATCATGGAAAATTAAGACTTTGCCGTTTTCTTCACTTTTATGCTCCAAAAACGTCCGAATTGCTTCCTTTTCCAGATTTCACTCCCAAAGTACCTAAAATCACAAGAGGAACGATTTAGGGCAATATTTGATCAAATAAATTCAATTCCGGGCTTAAATGACCCCCTAAAAGTGGTTCATTTTTCGCATCATCATATACCCTTACACTTGAGATTTGCTTGTCCTCAAGCAAATGCGCTTTTATTCTAATCAAAATACAAGTTAGGGGTCATTTAACACTAATACAAAAGTAATTACAACAAATAATCGTTCCACTAAAGACCAAAGACAAGCACGGAGGTCATATACTAGCACCTCACAAATAGTGTTTAGATACTCACATCTCTCGGGTGTAATAAAGTATAAATTACAATATGGAAACGGAAGATATCTCTCACTACCTGTCATAGCAAAATAGATTACCATAGGCTTGGGAAAGGATCAAACCTCCACCACATGGCATAAGCACCTAAGATAAACTATCAAAGAGGTCTTTTAAAGGGTTGTAATGTTAGGTGTAGGGATATGAAATACACGGTTTTGTTGGATATAGGCAGTCTTTACTGGTGGCGAGTTAACAATCTTGGTTAATTACATGTACAATATGGCGTTGCTAAGCCAAGACTAGACTCGACTTAAGCTAATAAATGAAAAATAACAAAAACATAAAATGAAAAGGGATGGTAGTCCGTATGTTTTTTCTATATTTTTTTTTATTTTTTATTTTTTTTGCATACACTCTTACCCTACCATCCAAAATAATACATCATAGGGAATGAACATTCCCCTTACACTTGAATTTTTACATACTTTACAATAAACTAATCTAATGACTCGAATTAAGAAAATCAAAACACTTGGAGTACTTTTAAGATTAATGCACATATGGGGGGGGGGGGGGGGATAATAATAAGATGTTCTTCCCCATTACTCCATAAAATAAGTACTTTACCCATGAGTCCCAATCGTCCCATAACAATATGTACAAGGATATGACTCGACTTAGTAACCATGTAATCAATTAGATAATTAACTTAGGGTTTAACAAATAACAATAATGCACTAAAGATGAGTGCATACACGGAAGGCTAAGGCGATTTGGGTGTACATTTAAGTGGGGTGTAACAAATTCTTCCTTTAAGTAAGATGCTTAACATTAGAAACGAAAAGATAGGCTCGGAGGGGTGTACTAGGGGTTTGTATACTAAAAATGAGTACAACGCTAAGGTGTGGGAAAAATTAGTTGACTTAACTAGCCAAGTAATATGACTTAAATGGTCAAGTAATTATAATACGGGTTTAACACAAGGGTGATCCTAATGCCTCTTATCATGTAGTAAATCCTACTACACGAATGTAGTCTCACTAGCGGTCTCGGGATGCATCACCAACGCAAGTTCTAGAATCTAAATGCTACCGGTACACTCATAAGCACTAATAGTAAATGTTTTTCCTATCAAATCTAAAGGCGAACCTCACATATTTGGGTGGAAAATTTTTCTGAATAGTACGGTTTTGTGCTAGTCATACAATCTCCTATCCATGAGACGCTTGCTATAGCTAAAGTTTCACTCCTAAATGTTGTAAAAAAATTTAAATTTGGCGCTAAAATTGCACTAACAAGTATTTCTCATAGTTTTATTACACATCTACTATCAAACAAACAAACTTAAGCGAAAGTGTATTTGTAAGGTATCATCATTTTACCCTCCCCTTACACTTAAGATGAACATTGTCTCCAATGTTCAAGTAAAGAATGTAAAAGTGAAAAAGTAAAAAGAATGAAATCAAATACTCCCCTGATTCGCTCGGTATGGATAATAAGGTGGCCAGGTTAAATCTTCCTCCAAGAAAATGAACAATCAAAGCTTCCCTTCCAGAAAAATAAATCATCTTCTTGTCATACATAACCTGTAAAACCTGAGAAAACAGACAAGGCAACCTCGCATAAAATCGGCGGCAATCTACATAAGTTACTAAATCCTAGAAAACAAAGTAAGATATAATGCTTGTGGAATGAAGTTTGCAGATTTCCTGGAGATTATAAAACTTATAATTCAACAAAAACTTTAAAACTCCATTAGAAAAACAAAACTGGTAAAATTTCCAGATTTTTTACATGTGACGCCGTCAAGAGTAAACTCATGACGCCGTCAGAAGTGACATGTAGAAATTCTTATGTTAAGTTTCCAGAAAATTTCTGGAAAAACATGGTTATACTTCCTGGAAAATCCCGCAAAACATCATTATGACTCGATACAAGCATTTGATTCTAACAAATACGAATATACATGTTCACTTAATATTGTGGAGAATCATGATTGGTTTGTTTCTTAAAAACATATCTGGGGTTTCCCCTTACACTTATCTTTTGCAAAAATACATTTTGGTGAAGTTAAGACTAGGCCAAAACAACAAAGTAAAGTATTTCCACTTTTTAGTTTAGAAACATGATCTACCAACAATAAAAATAAAGCATGCATACGGAAGCAAATAACAAACAAACAAAATAAAATCACACAAAATCATGGGTTGCCTCCCAAGAAGCGTTTTTCTTCATTTACGAGTCTTGTAGCTAGACTCAAGGTCATGGGTTACTACGTGATCTCATCCCTTGAGATGATGTACCCCATGTAGTTGTGATCATTACTATTGTGGTGGTAGTGCCTCAATCTGTCGATACTTGCAATCACTTCTCCACCTACTTTACTTCTCAGGTTAGCCATCCTATCTTGGCTCATGCTCTCAATTGTGAAAGGCCCATACCACCAAGGACTTGGTTTATCGGGTGGTATTGTTGTTTCCAAGTGTCTTAAGAGTACCAAGTTCCCTTCCTCGAATGGTATATGGCTTTCTGCTGGTCGATTATGTTCGAACTCGACATGAACTTTATTGCTTTTGCTTCTTTCATATTTAGCCTCCTTGTAACTTTTGATTCTTGCCTCCCATGCAAGAATTTTATTCTGAACACGAATGGGTGTCGTGTCATTGTTGTTTTTGAGCTTTCTCCAACTCAAATTCTCATGCCCACTTCGCGGGGTCATGGGGAAGCTAATCTTTCTCTTTCCAGATTTAAGCTCAATTTTCCTGCCTTCATACTTAATGACAGCCCTAGCGGTGGCAAGAAATGGTGCCCCAAGGATTATTGGCATGCATCCATCTCCCTTATCATCGATGATCATAAAATCAATGGGGTACATGAGCCCTGCGACATTAACTAACACATTTTCTGCGATTCCTAGGGGGTATACGTAAGAGTGTCCAGCGAGGGATAACCTAACACGAGTGGAGGTTGGCATTTTTGACGTTAGTTGGATGTAAATAGTTAGGGGCATAAGATTTACTTTTGATCATTGGTCGGCGAAAGCACTAAGATACTTCAAATCCCCGATGCTAGTTGGTATCTCAAAGTTCACACACGCCATCTGCTTAGTAGCCACTTTTTGTACTAATAGTTTCTCGAATATTGGCCCCCCAGGTAATGTATCATACTCATCTTTTTCCCCTTCCTCCTTCTCTGAACCCTATTTTGAAGGTTGGTTACGCCTGTCACCCTTTATCCAATTTGTTATAGTGTTTTTGTTTATATCATGCTTCAGGTAGTAACTCAAAGGTTGGGATTTTGGTGGCTCTTCTAAGGTTTGTTTAGTAGGGGTTACTACATTCTCATTACCCATGTGGACAATTGTGATGGAATTAACAAATTGGGTAGTAGGGATGACGCTTTCTTTCCTTAGTAGCATTCTTCCGGGGGTTCTCTGGTTGGCATACTCCTCCAATAGACTCAACATCTCATTCATTTTCTCTTGCATCTCCTCTTTTTGCTTATAAACTGCTTCCTCAAATCTAGCGAGCCGATCGGAATGAGTTGCCATGTATTCTCTCATTCTAGCTTCAAACTCCGAGCTAAGCTCCTCGGGAGGGGAATAAGGTGGAGCATAGTTTTGAAAAGTCTCGACATTCTCTCTAGAGGGTGACTCTGATAACGGTGTTGGAGGCGTTTTCGAGACAAAATTGACAGTGGCCCGTCTAGGATTAAAGGGTCTCCTTTGCCTTTCCTCAAAATAGTCAACTTTAGCCTCGAGTTTGCATAGGAGTTCATCGGGGATTTCGGTAGTTCCTCCAGATGTTGAGACTGCATTGATGGCCGCTTTTATCGTATGATTAAATTCCCACATCTCTTGATTATCGGCGGCAAGCTCTTCAATAATTGCCCAGGACTCCTCGGCGTTCTTATCACGCAGTTTATCTCTCGCGGCCCTATCGATTGTACGTTTAGTGTGATAGTCAACATGGTCGTAGAAAATCTGAACTAATAACCAAAGGTTTATACCATGATGAGGGACCCGTATGAAGGAGATTTTCAAAACGGGCCCATGCTTCGTAGAAAGTTTCACCCTGATGTTGTTCAAACATCAAAATGTCATTCCTAAGCATTGCAGTCTTCCCCAGTGGGAAGAATTGGGTAAGGAAGCGATTGGTGAGATTATCCCATGTGGTGATGGACCCTGCGGGTAAACGTTCAAGCCATCTTACTAGAAAGGAATCTAGCAAGTAGACCTAATAAAAAGAGATTCTAACCTAGACAATAACTATTCCCCGGGCTGTGGCACCAAAAACTTGATGCGTAGGGATTGCACCAGGCTTTACCTCTCAAGGGATCTTGAGAAGCTTACAACCCCCACCAAGAAGTGTACCTGATCTTTGTAGTATAGTATAATGACAAGTACCGGGGGATTGATCGTTCAGCTAGGAATAGTGTCGCTAGGATTAGAAAACCTAAATACTAGATCTAGAGATGAGGGATGAATCTTTTTGTATTTTTTATATTTTTAGGAAAGCAAATTAAAATCTCGGGTTTGAAGGATTTGGGGCGGAATTAGTTGCTAGTCAACTAACCCAATACTAAAGATGCAATCAAAATAAAATACTAAAATGAAAATAAAACTATTTTAAACTAAGGTTGTGAGCAATAAGTGGGAGAAATGTGTTTACTTAGATTTCACTACTCCCTATATATCTTTTACAAGCTAATTACTTGTTATAATTGCATGGATGACAGATTGTATTCCTTAATACCATTCATGGGGTGGCGTACTTACTTCCCCAATCCTATGAGTGCCTACTTCACTCCTATGTCGAGCCTGCAAGGCTGCAAGAAGCTCCTAACATGGGATCATTAGAATTTACTTATGCATTAAATACAACCAATAAAACCTAGTACACATCGGTTCATGTTTCCTAAGACGTTCAAGCATGTTACCAATTGGAGATCTGCCAGTTTTCTTAAGCCTAACATTGAAATCATTCATCCAATACAACCATAAACAAGTAATCAACACATAATTAACATCTAGGTTTCATTAGATCTAAGCAAACACAAGATAAATCTAGCCTAGCATGTTGAAATCAAGACAAGCACAAGATATAGACAACCAACACATAGACTTATTGATTAAATTAAGAGAAGACTAAGACTTATCTCAATATCACATGTAAGGATTCAAGGGTTGAAAACCCTTGAAAAACTGTAAAATTCGTACAAGGTTCGGCCCTAGGGTTTCTCCACACAAGTTCCTCTCTAATGAATGAAAATTAGAAAACTATATATAGATTTTAGATGCTGACGGCGTCAAGAACAAAGGTGTGACGCCGTCATCTCGCCGCCAAATAATTCCTCGGACTACCTTGATCTACATCTGACGCCGTCATGTAGTCCTCTTTTGCAGGCCGTCACATAATTAACTCTTGACGCTCTACTTATGACGCCTTCATGTTTCTTCTGGGTCGTCATGGTTTTTACTCTTGACGCCGTCCGGAATGTCCTCTTGACGCCGTCATACACTGTTCCCAGCATGAAAAATTAAGACTTTGCCGTTTTCTTCACTTTTATGCTCCAAAAACGTCCGAATTGCTTCCTTTTCCAAATTTCACTCCCAAAGTACCTAAAATCACAAAAGGAATGATTTAGGGCAATATTTGATCAAATAAATTCAATTCCGGGCTTAAATGACCCCCTAAAAGTGATTCATTTTTTGCCTCATCAGATTCTTTAGTTTTATAAACTCAAGAAAATCTGCAAACATTCATTCCACAAGTATTATCTCTTAAATTGCTTTCTAGGATTTGTTAGTATATATAGATTGCCGCCAATTTTACGCGAGGTTGCCTTGATTGTTTTCTCAGGTTTAACAGGTTATATATGACAAGAAGATGATTTATATTTCAGGAAAGGAAGCTTTGAACATTCATTTTCTTGGAGGAAGATCTAACCTTGTTGACACACTATCCACACCAAACGAATCAGGGGAGTATTTGTTTTCATTCTTTTACCTATTTTACTTTTACATTCTTTAATTGAACATTGGGGACAATGTTCATCCTAAGTGTAAGGGGAGGGTAAATGATGATACCTTATAGGATACTATTGCACTTGAGTTTGTTTGTGCGATGGTAGGTGTGTAATAAAACTAAGAGAAATACTTGTTAGTGTAATTTTAGCGCCAAATTTCAATTTTTTTACAACATTTAGGAGTGAATCTTTAGCCTTAACAAGCGTCTCATGGATAGGAGTTGTATGACTAGCACAAAACCGTACCATTCAGAAAAATTTTCCACCCAAATATGTGAGGTTCGCCTTTAGATTTGATAGGAATAAGCATTTATTATTAGTACTTATGAGTGTACCGGTAGCATTTAGATTCTAGAACTTGCGTTAGTGATGCATCCCGAGACCGCTAGTGAGACTACATTCGTGTAGTAGGATTTACTACATGATAAGAGGCATTAGGATCACCCTTGTGTTAAACCCGTATCATAATTACTTGACCATTTAAGTCATATTACTTGACAAGTAAAGTCAATTAATTTTTCCCACACCTTAGCGTTGTACTCATTTTTAGTACACGATACCCCTAGTACACCCCTCCGAGCCTATCTTTTCGTTTCAAACTTTAAGCATCTTACTTAAAGGAAGAATTTGTTACAACCCACCCAAATGTGCAACCAAATCGCCTTTGCCTTCCTTGTATGCACTCATCTTTAGTGCATTATTATTATTTGTTTAAACCCTTAGTTAATTATCTAATTGATTACATGGTTGCTAAGTCGAGTCATATCTTGTACATATTGTTTTGGGACGATTGGGACTCATGGGTAAAGTACTTATGTTTTGGAGTAATGGGGAAGAACATCATATATTACCCCCATATGTGCGTTAATATTTAAAGTACTACAAGTGTTTTGATTATCTTGATTTGAGTCATTAGAGTAGTTTATTGTAAAGTATGTAAAAATTCAAGTGTAAGGGGAATGTACATTCCCTATGATGTATTATTTTGGATGGTAGGGTAAGAATGTATGAATATATATATATATATATATATATATATATATATATATATATATATATATATATATATATATATATATATATATATATATATATATATATATATATATATGAAGAGAGAAAAAAACATACGGATTACAATCCCGTTTCATTCTATGTTTGTTTTATGTTTTTGTTATTTTTGATTCATTAGCTTAAGTCGAGTCGAGTCTTGGCTTAGCAATGCCATATTGTACATGTAATTAAACAAGATGATTAACTCACCACCAGTAAATATTGCCTTTATCCAACAAAACCGTATTTTTCATATCCCTACACCTAACGTTATAACCCTTTAAAAGACCTCTTTGATAGTTTATCCTAGGTGCTTACGCCAAGTGGTGGAGGTTTGATCCTTTCCCAAGCCTATGGTAATTTATTTGCTATGACAGGTAGTGAGAGATGTTTTCCATTTCCATATTGTGATATATACTTTATTACACCCGAGAGATGTGAGTATCTAAACACTATTTGTGAGGTGCTAGTGTATGACCTCCGTGCTTGCTTTTGGTTTTTAGTGGAACGATTATTTGTTGTAATTACTTTTATATTAGTGTTAAATGACCCCTAACTTGTATTTTGATTAGAATAAAAGCACATTTGCTTGAGGACAAGCAAATCTCAAGTGTAAGGATATTTGATGAGGTGAAAAGTGTACCGCTTTTAAGGGGTCATTTAGGCCGAATTCGAGATTATTTGATCAATTATTGCCCTAAATCGTTCCTTTTGTCATTTTAGGTACTTTTGAAGAGAAATCTGGAAAATGAAGCATTTTGGACGTTTTTTGAGCATAAAAGTGAAAAAAAACAGCAAAGTCTCAAAATTCCTTGCTGGAACAGTACCTGACGACGTCAAGCTTCTACACATGACGACGTCAAGAGTGACAAAAGAGGTGGATGTGGAACTTATAACGTAACGGCCCAGAAAGTTTTCAAGCTTATTGGCCTGACGGCGTCACCTAGGCCGTCAGGGTCCAAATACACGTGACGACCCAGAGTGATTTTCTACATGACGGCATCAGAAGTGGATCTAGGCAATACGAATTTCATCATGGCGGCGAGTTGACGGCGTCACAAGCTATAACGTGACGCCGTTAAGGTGTAAAATCTATATATAGTTTTCTAATTTTCATTCATTAGTGTGGAACTTTGTGTGGGATATTAGGGCATCCCAGCTTTTTCAAGGGTTTCAGCCCATTGATTCTTCCATGTTCAATTGAAAATAAGTACTTATTCAAATCATTCAATATGTCTATGTGTTGTGTGATTATATCTTACGCTTGTCTTCTCTTTAACTTGCTAGGCTAGATCTTTATTGTGTTTGCTTAGATGTAGTGAAGCCTAGATGTTGATTATGGGTTGATTGTTTGTTTATAATTGTTACGGATGATTGTATTCGATGTTATGCTTAAGAAAACTGGCAGACTTCCATTGGTAACTTGCTTGAACGTCTTAAGAAACATGATCGGAGGTGTACTACGATTTTTGGTTGTATTTAATGCGTAAGAGAATTCTAATGATCCCATGTTAGGAGCTTTTAACGGCTCGACATAGTTGTGAAGTAGGATCTTATAGAGTTAGGGAATATTGTACACGGCCCTACGACTAGTATTAAGGAATATGACCCGTCATCCATGCAATTGTAACAAGCTAATCAACCTGTAAAAGATATCTAGGGAGTAATGAAATCTAAGTAAACACAATTTTCCTCATTATTGTTTCCACAACATTAGTAAATTAGTTTCATTTTCATTTCTTTTATTTTATTTTGATTGCATTGGTAGTTAATTGGGTTAGTTGGCTAGCAACTAATTCCGCCCATTCCTTCAAAACCCGAGATTTTAATTGCTTTCCATAAAACATAAAAATACAAAAAGAATCATCCCTCACCTCTAGACCTAGTTTAGTAGGCTTTCTAATCCTAGCGACACTATTCCTGAGTTGAACAATCAATCCCCCGGTACTTGTCACTATACTATACTACAACGTTCAGGTGCTGGGACACCTCTTAATAGTGGAGGGACAGACTTGTAACCTACACCTGATTTGGCCTTATTCACTACCTGAGCTTCCAAAATTTTGTCAATACACTTAGACTGATGATCTAGAGTATTACAAGTTATCTGAATATTTTCATTGGCCTTTTTAAGCTTTTCCAATTCTTCTCTAAGTGCCTCATTCATAGCAACCTTATAGTCTAAGTCTCTTTTTAATACAGCAATATCATCATTAAACTTAGACTCATTTGCTCTATAATGCTCTATCTGTGTTTCTAAAACTGACAAACCTCTTTTATAATTTGACAAAGTGTAATTTAAGTCCATTAATTCAATGGTTTGTTTTTCAAAAAGTTCTCCAAGTCTATTACACTCTTTTAATGATTTACATGGTTTAGAGCAACTTTCATTAGAGTGTACCTCAGAATCAGCGAAGGCCATGAGAGCTAGTTCTGTTGCCACCATTGCAGATTCTGGAGATGCTTCTTCTTCATCAGCCATGTAACTCCAGTCATAGCTGACACCATCAATGGCCAACAATACCTTTGGCTCTTCCACAGTAGGCTCCTTCTTCTTATCTTGCTTGTACCAAGTGGATCTATTATCTGGCTTTCTTGGTTTCCTGCATTCCCTGGCAAAGTGTCCCATCTTGTGACAGTTGTAACACTCCACCTTTTTCTTGTCAAAACCTGCAGTCTCATTACCATTAATAATGATCTTCCTCCCAGTCCTTTGCCAGAATTTCTTTGCCTTCATACTTAGCAGTGCAACCTGCCACTTGATATCCATCTCTTCTATATCATCATCATCCACTTGATCCAAATCTTTATGTGTTAGAATTGAACCATTGACTTGACTTGAGAGATAGGCATAAAAAGTAGGATCTCCAAGACCAGCAATCTGCTTTTTAGAACTAGCAGTGGAAACAATTGCACTACTAGTGGAAACAACAATATGAGCAGCATCTTCTTCATCTTCACTTTCATCATCAGAACTATCATCTACAGATGATGATATAAGAGCTAAGTTCTCAGAACTTGTACTTAGCTTCCCTGCATTCTTCAATCTTTGTCCAATAACTTTAAAGTTATTGTAAAGATCATTGAGCTTCATGGTTTCCAGTTCAGCTTTATCCTCCCAGACAATTACATTGGTATGAAACTCAGAAGGTAGACTTCTTAAAAACTTCAAGTTGAGGTCTTCCCTTTCTACCTCAATTCCAAACACAGTGAGTTGTGTTACAATCTTCTGAAGTCTAGTGAAGATGCTATCAATTGATTCATTACTTGTTGAAGAGAAGTTTTCATAGGTTTATTTCAACAAGGTCTTCTGTGTCTTCTTGGTAGCATTATTGCCACAAAAAACAGAGCAAATCTCTTCAAACAAGGTCTTAGCAGTCTTGTACTTGCTGAAGGCTAAGATTTGATCCCTAGGAAGGGTCATCAACAATAAACTTCTTTCCTTCAGGTCATTCTTCTTTTGGAGTCGCTCTTCACTAGTAACGGGTCCAGTATTTAAAGTCTGTACAACCTTGCCATCAATAGTCTCTGAGGAAGTGCCTAGTTTGAATGAATAACCATACATGATGATTTCCCAAAGAGCATAATCTTGCACCAAAAAGAACTGTTCAATCATTATTCTCCACATCTCATAGTCATTAAGTTTGAGCTTAGGAAGTTTAGCAGCTATGTTGGACTGACTGTTCTCCATCTCCATTGGATCTTGCAAAAGTGAGAAAACTTCGGATCTTCTAAATCAAAGTATCAAAGCCTGGCTCTGATACCACTTGATGGATCTTAACACACATCTTGTGTTAGATTGATACTTTGAGTGTATACTTAATAGCACGCGGAATTTACTACCAAGTACTTTAGAAGATATGTTTTAAGTGATGTGTATGATTTGTATGTATGACAGAATGAACAAAGAGTTAAACAAACTGTTAGCTTCAATATTATTCAAGATAATAATACGAGTGATCTTGACTTATCACTAGGGTTACAACCTTAAAGCTTTGGCTAATGAATACGCGTGTAAACCTAAACCTAGGACCTCCTTTTATAGGACACAAGGAGTCCTGTACAAGATAAGTATTATACTAAACAAATAAGATATTAACTAAATCTTTTCTATACTTATCTACAACCCGTATACTTAACAGACAAACTAAGCAGTGGTAATATATTGTGCTAGCAGTAGTAATACGTTTCCACTTTAGTACAATTCTTCAGCAGTGGTCTTTGCTTAGCCTATCAGTGGTAATGAGTTTCCACTGATGGTTTATTTCCCAATAGTATGTTGTTATACAGAATCCCATATGATTTTCATACAGAATCTCATGGGATTTAATAAAGATACTTGAAGAGTATTTTTTATGTGGATTCTGTATAAATCACAAGGGTAATCTTTATGAATTACAAGTGGTTCATCAAAGAATTTCATAGGATTCTATATGAATAACAATGGATCAGAGAGAATCACATGGGATAATGTATAAATCCCATAAGATTTTCATTTTGCTTTATATAAAATGGAAGTACAAAATTACTTGAGATTCTATTTTTGTTGTGTAATGTTATGAGAAAAATTCTTGGTCACTTTGAATATATCTTGTTTACTTTGAGTATATAATGTTTGTTACTTATATTCTATTTGATCCCATGGGTAATCTGTATGAATCACAAAGGATTAGTCAAAGAATCACATGAGATTCAGTATGAATCTCAAGGGATTCATTGTGAATCACATGGGATTCTTTGGTTCATCACATGATGTCACAACCCACAATTTCAGGTCATTTTTCCAAACTTCGACATTCTACTATTCACAAATTACTATTCATCGATCACTATTCATCGTTTTACTATTCATCGTTTTTGAGGTCAATTTGACATTCCGAGACACATTCAGAAATTTTACTATTCACTTGACACTATTCATTTCCGAGAGAAAATCACTATTCACGTGCATTACCCATGTCATCGTAAATTTAGTTTACGAGTATTCAAATTCGCGTAACCGTATTGGTTCAGGAGCGAATTCATGCATTATTATCAGGGACATTTCATACGGACTAGAAATAGTCTGCATATCATTATTAGGGCACTTGCATACTATTCCACTCGTAGGGTATTCAAATTATATTTTTAATATAATTAACGAATTACGTATGTTTATTTTAAATAAACACTAATACGCGAACTATAATGTGACTAACACGTCCAACACTCCCGATTATGATCCCAATATATTTTATATTCATTTTTATAATATAAAAATTATAATATTAATTTACCCGAAATTTTGGATATTTATTTTAATTATTAACTTAAGTTTACTAAAATTTCGACGGTTTTCGTAGAAATTAAACTATAATTATCTAAACACCCAATAATTTTACCCAACCTATTTTTATAATTTTTATAACTTTATTTTATCCCGGTTAACTCCGTTAAAATTTATTTTTAGTTAACCCGGTACCCGGTACACTTTAAAACTACAAAATAACACTTAATGATACAAATACCTCAAAAGTCTTCCATTCATCCCCCCCCTCCTTTTCCGCCCCCCCCCCCCCCCCCTTTGCCAATCTTCTTACAAAACTACTAACTCACTCTTTCTCATTAATACCTATTACTAACTATATAAAATAATAATACAAATAATACTTATCTAAAAACTAGATCTTTTCTATCTCATTTCACAACTAACTCAAGAAACTCATCTCTCTCTTTTTCTCTCTTGAAACTCACGGCCACAACAATAAGGAGGAGCAAGACAAAATTATTTCCCAAGATTAAGTGTTATTATAGTTTAGTTAAGTATTTCTTACAAGGTTTTGAAATATAAACTTAAGAATACTAAGGTTTTATCATCTAATCACACCATCTCTCAAAGTAAGTTTACAAAACTCATTTCATAAATTTTTACAAGTTATTACTATGTTTATATATTTTTCTTGCAAGATCTCATACATGCATTAACTTATACCACTCCATTTTTGTATATATTTAACTTACAAGCCCTAGAAGTGATTTTTGGTTAGATCCTTGTTAAATCTACTTGGTTGTGATGATTAGGAACCCATGACACCTTAAGAAGGTGTATGGTAGGATTAGATTAGTTTTGTGGTGATTGAAAGTGGTTTGAATGAAGATGGAACTAGATTAGAACCCTAGAAATGGTTTTTGAAACATTTGAAATACCTACTGTCCCTATTTTCATTTCGTGGGAAAATCAGTGGTTGATGGCTAATTTTTGACCAAAGATTTAGAAAATACTTTTAAAAACGAAACTTTAGGCGAAAGAACGGATTAAAATGAGCTTATAACGAAGGAGATATGATTTTTGCAAATTTAACGACGAAAAGTATTTTTGTAAAAACTGCTTGCTGTTTGGCAGATTTCGACGGGTAAAAAGAGGTACTAAACGTAACCTAGAGGAGCCTAGTTATCAAAAATATACTAGTATACACAAAAACGAATCCGTGGACATAAAGAACAAGGAAAACGAGACTAAAACGACCGAGTTATACCCGTTTTAACATCGTCAAAACTATATATATATATATATATATATATATATATAGTCACAAATAAAAATAATAACGTACGTACTAAATGGTATATTTTCTAGAAACGTTACTAAGGACTATATTCTTAACAAATGAATACGTATGACCCAAGGGAATATTTATACGACTTAACGATGTTATTTTAAGGTTTTCGATACGAGGATTATAACGCTAACATTTTCGTACGAGATAATACGACAAGTTATATACTTCTCTAAATGGACTTATTTTTCCTAAGTATGGAAACTATTTTACCATGACGATAACTAGTATTTTCAAATTGCGAGTGGTATGAGTATCATGTGCATGTGCATTCATTTCACTACGGCTTGATCTTAATTAGATCACGATTATTCATTTAGGTTGCGGCTAGTACTCGCGCCTCATTGTCCCGACTACTTTTACCTCATTGCACCATCTTTGTACCATCACTTCGAGGTGAGTTCTCATAGCCCCGTTTTTAATTACTTATTTGATTTCAAATCCCACGGGGGAGAATACATTGCACAATTATTTTTGTACATGCCCAAGTATATCAAATTCCATACATTGCTTAAGTTGCCTTACTACCAAGTTAAGTCCCCTTATATATCATGGACCGTTAATTATAGCTAAGCGAGAGTGAGTGGATAGATCTATCGAGGGTGACGCCTCCATTCGCGTTGGGTTGCTCCAACGGGACGAATGCATTTCATGTCTTAACAAATTGAGTGTCTGGTAAACACTCTGGTGGGGCCATTACAAAGTCTAGCTTCGGGGTCATGAGCTTAAGAGACAATGTAGCATTTTTGACATTTTTGTCGGTTTACTTATTACTTGTGGTTTATGTACATATGATTTACTTACAAACCTATGATTATTCACCAACTTTATGTTGACCGTTTTTCGCAATGTATTTCTCAGGTAACTAAGGCATATTCTCATGGCATGCATGGAGTCATTTTGTGTAACAAGGATGATATGGCTCATTCGGACTTTCTTGTACTTATGTTTAAATGTCGTTTGATTGTACTAAACTTGTTTCCGTAAACTTTTCCAACTTTTGGGACCTATGTCTTTATAACTCTGAATATTTGAATGAATCAAACGACGTATTTTTAAAACGACACTTTAGGTCGTTCAATATATCCTTGCTTGTATGCTATGATCCGTTACACCCTCAGGTATTCAATTCTGCTGCCATTCAGGTATTTTGGGGGTGTGACAGATTGGTACCAGAGCTAAGGTTATAGCGAACTAAGATGCATCATGGACCCTAGACTATAACCACACCATCATAGCATATCATCATTTCATCATAAGTGCATATTTACTTATTTTTAGGTGATGCCATTATACGAGTTATTTATTTTTATTTCACCTTGATTATCACAGAGACATGTCTTCGAATCCAAACACTGTCATACTTTACACTATATCAGACTCTGGTGATGAGGGCTCTATGTCCTCTACTGCTGTTTCACCACTTGTTTCTCCTACACCTGAGCTGCCACTTTTGGCATCAGATGATGACACCGAGCCTTTCGAGGAGGAGGAGATGGCTCCTACTCCTCATGACCATCCTACTATACCCACTGACATACCATCTCCTACTACTACTATCCATTCAGAGCCGAGACTTATGTTTCCTAGGGATAAGACTATCCAGGTTGCTAGGAAGAGTGTTCGTTATGCTACATCTACTTATAGGAGTCTCCCTAGTCCTACTGTGCCTACACCACCACCACCAGCCATACCCACTACCACTCCTATACCTACCTCACTCTTGCCGCTCAGGAAGCGTGCAAGGCTTACCACTCCAGATTCACCTATTACCGAGACTGCTGACCTTTCACCACCACCAGTGTACCACATAGGTGAGAGTTCTAGAGCGGCTGCGGCTAGGGGGCCTACAGCTGCTACACTAGAGGATCAGATAGATGCTCAGCAGGAGCAAGTTGACAGTTTGGGGTATAGAGTTGATGAGATTATCACCCCTCGACTTGAGGCTGTCGAGGAGCAGGTTGAGGATTTGATTCAGGGCAGGGTTGGTATTGATGTGTCTTACCATGGGCTCGAGGCACGACAGTTGAGGCACCAGGAGCAGATTGATCTACTTAGGGATGAGTTACCTAAGATTCGAGATAGAGCTCAGGCGACACAGGAGACCCAGTGGGAGCAGGTAGACCAGTTGACATTGATTCGAGAGAGGTTGGTCATTTTGGAGCGCAGAGATGCTTCTTTTCAGTTACGAGTCCAGCATCTTGAGGAGATCGTGGTTGCGATGGATCGTGAGATTCGCCGCTTGAGGGGAGAGCCTGGACCATCTAGAGCACCTGGAGGAACCTAGACGTAGACTGGTATTATATTAGCTTTTATTATTTTCCTAGTCCCGAGGTGTGGGACATAGTTCAAGAACTTGTAGTCTTTTGGTTGTTGTACAAACAAATATATCAAGTGCGACTCTACTATGTTGGAAATGTTGTGCTATATATTATATCAGTCCATGTAGGCCAAAATTTTCATGTATTATATTCATGTGTTGTGATTATATTTATGATGTTTCGTGGTTGCTCTTTATTGTTGTCATATTTATACAGGTTGTAGTTGTATCTATACATGTCGTGGTTGTATTGATACAGGTTGTGGTTGTATATATACATGTCGTGGTTGTGTTTATATAGGTTGTGGTTGTATATATACTTGTCGTGGAGGTATCTAGACAGATTGTGGTTGTATTCGTACCTGTCGTGGTTGTATTTATATAGATTGTGGTTGTACCCGTACATGTCTTGGTTGTGTTATTACTCGTTGTGGTTGTATATTTATATACGTTGTGGGTGTATATCTTTGGTTCGATGACTATTTCTATTATGATCTTTCTCATGGTTATTTCCATTGTGATTTATCAGAAGTATGGCACCAAGGAAGAGTAAGAATGCACCAGAAACACCCGCTATGACACAAGCCGCTATTAGCAAGTTGGTCAGGGATAGTATTGCAGAAGCTCTGGAGATTGAGAGAGCTGAGGTTGCTGCTAGGGCTGCTGAGACTGCTTCTAATACAGGGGCAGTTGAACCAACTGCTACTGGGCGTGAATGTACATGGAAAGATTTCAAGATTAGTGATCCTATCAAATTTAAGGGCACTGAAGGAGCGGTTGCTTTGATCCGCTGGTTTGAAAAGACTGAGAATGTATTCCTTATGTGCGGATGCCCGGACGTCAGCAAGGTAAAATTTGCTACAGGTATGCTTCTTGATGAAGCTATGTCTTGGTGGAATTCGTATGCTCAGCCGATTGGTATGGAGAATGCTTACAAGCTAACTTGGGAGGAATTCAAGAAACTGATGTCTAAAAAGTTTTGCCCTCGTACTGAGATACAGAAATTGGAAACAGAATTTTATGAGCTTGTGACTAAAGGTGATGACATCGAGACCTACTTTAGGAGGTTTCAGGAGTTGGCTGCACTATGTCCAACTATGGTTCCTGACGATGAGAAAAAGATGGAAAACTTTGTTGGTGGATTGCCTGAAAGTGTTCGAGGAGATGTGATTTCTTTTGACCCTCAATTAATGGAAGAGGCTATTCGTATAACTCAGAAACTCATGGTCCAAGTGGTCAAAGGGAAAGCTGCTGTCAACAACAATAACCGATCAAACAACACCAACTACAACAACACTCGAAACAACAACAACTATAACAACAATCGAAACCGCAACTATCCCAATAACCGAAACAACAACCCAAACAATAACAACAACAACAAGGGAAGGTTTGATTACAACCAAGGTGGAAACGCTGTTCAGCCGCCACCTAAGAGGCAAGAAGTGGCAAAGGCCTATGCTGCAGGACAGACTGAAAGGAGAGGATATGAGGGTAATCTACCCAAGTGTGAAAGGTGTCAGAAGCATCATAACCCAGGACGTTGCCCAGATCTATGTGGCAACTGCAAGAAGGCTGGTCACTACACCAAAGATTGCAAATTTCCAACCTTTGGTGGCAATCAGAAACCACCGGTAACATGTTTTGGCTGTGGAGAAATTGGACACTATAAGGGAGAGTGCCCAAAGAAGAAGAATCAAGGAACTGGAAATCAAGATGGAAAGGCTCGAGGAAGAGCTTATGTTATGGGAGGAGACGATGTCAAAGAAGACCCGAATGTTGTTGCGGGTACGTTCCTCGTTAATAATCGTTATGCATCCATTTTATTTGATTCAGGAGCGGATAGAAGTTTTGTTTCTATTGCATTTGCACCTTTACTTAACATAGAACCAACCCCATTAGACATTTCTTATATCGTTGAATTAGCCGATGGGTCTTTAGTTAACACCAACACCATTGTCCGTGGTTGCACCATAAATTTCCTAAACCATCCATTCAATATAGACCTTATGCCCGTAGAACTTGGAAGTTTCGACGTTGTTATCGGTATGGATTGGTTATCTCGGCATCGAGCGAGAATTATTTGTGATGAGAAAGTTGTTCACCTTCCTTATAATGGTGAAACTTTGGTTGTTCGTGGAGAGCGAAGTGGAACTAGACTCAGTATTATATCGTGCATTAAAACCGAGAAGTACATAAAGAAGGGTTGTTATGCATTCTTGGCTCACATCACGGAGAAGAAGTCGGATGAGAAACGACTTGAAGATGTGCCAATTGTTAAGGAATTTCAAGAGGTTTTTCCAGAAGAATTGCCAGGACTTCCGCCTACACGCCGAGTTGAGTTTCAAATTGAATTAGTGCCAGGAGCTACACCAATTGAAAGAGCACCGTATAGACTTGCACCTTCGGAAATGCAAGAATTGTCGAATCAATTACAAGAACTTTTGGACAAAGGATTCATTAGGCCGAGTTCCTCGCCTTGGGGAGCGCCGGTTTTGTTTGTGAAGAAGAAGGATGGAACTTTCAGGATGTACATTGACTATCGTGAGCTGAACAAGTTAACGGTGAAGAACCGTTATCCACTCCCCAGAATTGATGACTTGTTCGACCAGTTACAAGGTTCTAGTTTTTATTCCAAGATTGATTTAAGATCCGGTTACCATCAACTTAAAGTTCGGGAAGAGGATATCCCGAAGACGGCATTTAGAACACGCTATGGTCATTATGAGTTTCAAGTGATGCCTTTTGGATTAACCAACGCACCTGCGGTATTTATGGATCTCATGAATAGGGTGTGCAAACCGTATCTTGATAAGTTTGTGATCGTATTCATTGACGATATCTTGATTTATTCCAAGAGTAAGGAAGATCACGAAGAACACCTCAGAACAATCCTGGAACTACTCAAGAAGGAGCAATTGTATGCCAAATTTTCTAAGTGTGATTTTTGGATACGAAGAGTTCAATTTCTTGGCCATGTTATTGATAGCCAAGGTTTACAAGTCGACCCAGCAAAGATCGAGGCAGTTAAGGATTGGGCTACGCCCAAGTCTCCTACGGAAATTCGTCAATTCCTAGGACTTGCCGGATATTACAGAAGATTTATCGAAGGGTTTTCTAAGATAGCGAAGTCGTTGACAAAGCTGACACAAAAGAATGAGAAGTACGAGTGGGGAGAAAAACAAGAGTCCGCATTTCAATTATTGAAACAAAAGCTTTGTAGCGCACCGATTTTGTCACTACCTGAAGGTATTGAGAACTTTGTGGTATATTGCGATGCTTCGCATCAAGGACTTGGAGCTGTGCTAATGCAAAATGAGAAGGTGATAGCTTATGCATCTAGACAGCTTAAGACACACGAGAAGAATTACACTACGCACGACTTGAAGTTGGGTGCGGTAGTTTTTGCACTCAAGATATGGAGACACTACCTTTATGGTACCAAGTGTGTAATTTTTACCGACCACAAGAGCTTACAACATATACTCGATCAGAAGGAACTCAATATGAGACAACGTCGTTGGCTAGAATTGTTGAGTGATTACGATTGTGAAATCCGATATCACCCAGGAAAAGCAAATGTTGTAGCAGATGCACTTAGCCGAAAAGAACGACTCAAACCTTTGAGAGTTAGGTCATTGGGAATGACTATCATTTCGCCATTACCATCAAAAATTCTAGAAGCTCAGATTGAGGCTCTCAAGGAAGAAAATCGACCACACGAGAAAATTTATGGTATGCCAGAAAGCGAAAATGGCTTTGTAAAGAGATCAGACGGAGTGTTATGCTTCAAGGACCGAAGTTGGATACCACTCTATGGTGGAGTGCGAGAATTGATTATGCATGAATCACACAAGTCGAAGTACTCTATTCATCCAGGTTCTGATAAGATGTATCAGGATCTCAAAAAGCTTTATTGGTGGCCGAACATGAAAGCAGAAATAGCTATGTACGTCAGCAAATGTCTTACTTGTGCTAAAGTGAAAGCCGAATACCAGAAACCGTCAGGGTTACTTCAACAACCAGAGATTCCACAATGGAAGTGGGAACGTATTGCTATGGACTTTGTCACTAAACTTCCAAAGACGTCAGGAGGTTTCGATGCTATTTGGGTAATCGTTGATCGACTTACCAAATCAGCTCATTTCATACCCGTTAGAGAGACTTATTCCATGGAACAACTTGCTAGACTTTATGTCAAGGAAATAGTCTCAAGACACGGTGCACCAGTTTCCATCATTTCCGACAGAGATAGTCGTTTTACTTCAAATTTTTGGCGGTCATTACAAGATTCTTTTGGATCCAAGTTAGACATGAGCACTGCTTACCATCCTCAGACCGATGGTCAGAGCGAGAGAACTATTCAAACACTTGAAGACATGCTTAGAGCATGTGTGATTGACTTTGGAAATGGTTGGGCTAACCATTTGCCGTTGATCGAATTTTCCTATAACAACAGCTACCATTCAAGCATAAAGGCTACACCATTCGAGGCACTTTATGGTCGTAAGTGTCGATCTCCAGTTTGTTGGGCCGAAGTCGGTGAAGTACAATGTACTGGCCCAGAAATGGTACAAGAAACAACAGAAAAGATAATTCAGATTCGAGAGAGACTCGAAACTGCTAGAAGTCGACAAAAGAGCTACGCAGATGTTCGACGCAAACCATTGGAATTTCAGGTCGGAGACAAAGTCATGTTGAAAGTCTCGCCTTGGAAAGGCGTGATACGATTTGGAAAACGCGGGAAATTGAACCCGAGATACATTGGGCCATTCAAGATCCTGGAGAGGATTGGTCCGGTTGCTTACAAGCTTGAACTCGCGTCAGAACTTAGCAACGTACACAACACGTTTCATGTTTCGAACCTCAAGAAATGTCTTTCGGATGAGTCTGCCATTATACCATTAGAAGAAATACAACTCGATGACAAGCTTAACTTTGTGGAAGCACCAGTTGAAATAATGGACCGCGAGATCAAACAGTTGAAACAAAGTCGAATTTCGATCGTGAAGGTTCGCTGGAATTCTCGAAGAGGACCCGAGTTTACTTGGGAACGAGAAGACCAAATGCGACGCAAGTATCCACAACTTTTCACCGAGCCAACTACCGAGACCAACCCTAACTGAATTCAGGGACTGAATTCCTTTTTGGATGGGCGACTGTCACAACCCACAATTTCAGGTCATTTTTCCAAACTTCGACATTCTACTATTCACAAATTACTATTCATCGATCACTATTCATCGTTTTACTATTCATTATTTTTTAGGTCAATTTGACATTCCGAGACACATTCAGAAATTTTACTATTCACTTGACACTATTCATTTCCGAGAGAAAATCACTATTCACGTGCATTACCCATGTCATCGTAAATTTAGTTTACGAGTATTCAAATTCGCGTAACCGTATTGGTTCAGGAGCGAATTCATGCATTATTATCAGGGACATTTCATACGGACTAGAAATAGTCTGCATATCATTATTAGGGCACTTGCATACTATTCCACTCGTAGGGTATTCAAATTATATTTTTAATATAATTAACGAATTACGTATGTTTATTTTAAATAAACACTAATACGCGAACTATAATGTGACTAACACGTCCAACACTCCCGATTATGATCCCAATATATTTTATATTCATTTTTATAATATAAAAATTATAATATTAATTTACCCGATATTTTGGATATTTATTTTAATTATTAACTTAAGTTTACTAAAATTTCGACGGTTTTCGTAGAAATTAAACTATAATTATCTAAACACCCAATAATTTTACCCAACCTATTTTTATAATTTTTATAACTTTATTTTATCCCGGTTAACTCCGTTAAAATTTATTTTTAGTTAACCCGATACCCGGTACACTTTAAAACTACAAAATAACACTTAATGATACAAATACCTCAAAAGTCTTCCATTCATCCCCCCCCCCCTCCTCCCCCCCCCTTGCCAATCTTCTTACAAAACTACTAACTCACTCTTTCTCATTAATACCTATTACTAACTATATAAAATAATAATAATACAAATAATACTTATCTAAAAACTAGATCTTTTCTATCTCATTTCACAACTAACTCAAGAAACTCATCTCTCTCTTTTTCTCTCTTGAAACTCACGGCCACAACAATAAGGAGGAGCAAGACAAAATTATTTCCCAAGATTAAGTGTTATTATAGTTTAGTTAAGTATTTCTTACAAGGTTTTGAAATATAAACTTAAGAATACTAAGGTTTTATCATCTAATCACACCATCTCTCAAAGTAAGTTTACAAAACTCATTTCATAAATTTTTACAAGTTATTACTATGTTTATATATTTTTCTTGCAAGATCTCATACATGCATTAACTTATACCACTCCATTTTTGTATATATTTAACTTACAAGCCCTAGAAGTGATTTTTGGTTAGATCCTTGTTAAATCTACTTGGTTGTGATGATTAGGAACCCATGACACCCTAAGAAGGTGTATGGTAGGATTAGATTAGTTTTGGTGATTGAAAGTGGTTTGAATGAAGATGGAACTAGATTAGAACCCTAGAAATGGTTTTTGAAACATTTGAAATACCTACTGTCCCTATTTTCATTTCGTGGGAAAATCAGTGGTTGATGGCTAATTTTTGACCAAAGATTTAGAAAATACTTTTAAAAACGAAACTTTAGGCGAAAGAACGGATTAAAATGAGCTTATAACGAAGGAGATATGATTTTTGCAAATTTAACGACGAAAACTATTTTTGTAAAAACTGCTTGCTGTTTGGCAGATTTCGACGGGTAAAAAGAGGTACTAAACGTAACCTAGAGGAGCCGAGTTATCAAAAATATACTAGTATACACAAAAACGAATCCGTGGACATAAAGAACAAGGAAAACGAGACTAAAACGACCGAGTTATACCCGTTTTAACATCGTCAAAACTATATATATATATATAGTCACAAATAAAAATAATAACGTACGTACTAAATGGTATATTTTCTAGAAACGTTACTAAGGACTATATTCTTAACAAATGAATACGTATGACCCAAGGGAATATTTATACGACTTAACGACGTTATTTTAAGGTTTTCGATACGAGGATTATAACGCTAACATTTTCGTACGAGATAATACGACAAGTTATATACTTCTCTAAATGGACTTATTTTTCCTAAGTATGGAAACTATTTTACCATGACGATAACTAGTATTTCCAAATTACGAGTGGTATGAGTATCATGTGCATGTGCATTCATTTCACTACGGCTTGATCTTAATTAGATCACGATTATTCATTTAGGTTGCGGCTAGTACTCGCGCCTCATTGTCCCGACTACTTTTACCTCATTGCACCATCTTTGTACCATCACTTCGAGGTGAGTTCTCATAGCCCCGTTTTTAATTACTTATTTGATTTGAAATCCCACGGGGGAGAATACATTGCACAATTATTTTTGTACATGCCCAAGTATATCAAATTCCATACATTGCTTAAGTTGCCTTACTACCAAGTTAAGTCCCCTTATATATCATGGACCGTTAATTATAGCTAAGCGAGAGTGAGTGGATAGATCTATCGAGGGTGACGCCTCCATTCGCGTTGGGTTGCTCCAACGGGACGAATGCATTTCATGTCTTAACAAATTGAGTGTCTGGTAAACACTCTGGTGGGGCCATTACAAAGTCTAGCTTCGGGGTCATGAGCTTAAGAGACAATGTAGCATTTTTGACATTTTTGTCGGTTTACTTATTACTTGTGGTTTATGTACATATGATTTACTTACAAACCTATGATTATTCACCAACTTTATGTTGACCGTTTTTCGCAATGTATTTCTCAGGTAACTAAGGCATATTCTCATGGCATGCATGGAGTCATTTTGTGTAACAAGGATGATATGGCTCATTCGGACTTTCTTGCACTTATGTTTAAATGTCGTTTGATTGTACTAAACTTGTTTCCGTAAACTTTTCCAACTTTTGGGACTTATGTCTTTATAACTCTGAATATTTGAATGAATCAAACGACGTATTTTTAAAACGACACTTTAGGTCGTTCAATATATCCTTGCTTGTGTGCTATGATCCGTTACACCCTCAGGTATTCAATTCCGCTGCCATTCAGGTATTTTGGGGGTGTGACACATGAGATTCAGTATGAACTTTTTTTCAAAATTTCCGTCCAAAAAAATCCCACGGGATTCGTAAAAAGACGAACTTTTTTTTTTCAAAATTTTCGTCCAGAAAAATCTCACGGGATTCGTAAAAAAATCCCACAGGATTCGTAAAAAAAAATCCCACTGGATTCGTAAAAAAATCACTTGTGATTTGTTATTTTTTTAAATCACAAGTGATTTCTAAAAATGAGTAAATCACTATTTTATACTTTTATGAAATCCCATGTGATTCAGTATGAATCTCAAGGGATTCATTATGAATCCCATTGTGAATCAAAAGCATTAATGAATAGTTTATGATACATTTTTTTTTAATACTACTAAAAGGGAGTCTTTAAAACTTTATAATAGATGGACAACAAAACAATCAACCACTCCTAAGTCCTAACACAGCTCAAAATTAGTACGAAGTAAATTAAAAAAAATATATATAAATCCCATGTGCAAGTAGTCATACGATGGGATTCGTAAAAAAATCCTACGGGATTCGTAAAAAAATAACTGTAAGTACAAAATCACATGAGATTCAGTATGAATCTCAAGGGATTCATTGTGAATCCCATGGGATTATTTGGTGCATCACATGGATTTTTTTAGTATTTTAGTATATGACAAATTGTCTCCAAAAAAATATACACAACACTAAAAAAAACTAAACAAATATTACTACCTAATAAAAAAAATTGAGTTATAAAAGCAAAAAAAAATTAAAAAAAAAAAAAAAAAAAAAAAAAAAAAAAAAAAAAAAATCCTCTTTTTTAAGGTTTATGTGGTTGATCTTCCTTTGATATGCATACTAGTTGATAAAATGAAAATGAATGCTATTTCTAAACTTATTGAAGCTTATATGACCCCATTTCATTAACAATAACAACTTATAGACATTAAGATAAAATTACATAACACTAAAATGAAAATGAATGCTTGTACATAGACTTTGTGGTAGATATTTAGAGCTAAAAACTTTGCCATGAACAACACACTAAAGCAAAACAATATCTAAAGTCATTTTGAACATATCATACAAAATTATAACTTTTTTTTATTGTCAACAAATAATAAAGCTTTTACAAATCACGAACAGAAACCGCCATCATTTCCCAAATTTGCTTCAACAATATTCGATTCACACCAATAACATCCATTGAATTATCTTTAACGATATCAACTGTTGCTTCAACAATATTCGATTCACACCAATAACTACCAAATCAAACAATCACACATTCTCCAGCGAATCACTGTCACCAAACCACCGCCATGTCATCAATGGCGCGTTGTAGATCTTCGGATGCTCCGGCGAATCACTGTCATCAAACCACAAAAAATCAAATTATTTAGTAAAGATTTGGTTATTATTGGGTTTGAAAAATTTATATTTGATGAAGAAGAATGTTTGGTGAGAGAGAGAGAGAGAGAGAGAGAGAGAGAGAGAGAGAGAGAGAGAGAGAGAGAGAATGTGTGTGTGTGTGTGTGTGTGTGTGTGAAAGAGTTTGTGAGTGTGACTGTAAGAGCTTGCGGTATGTTGGGAATTCTGCTAAGTAAGAATTCTGCTGATGGATACTGCTGAAGGATACTGCTGAAGAGCTGGTTCCTGCTGAAGTAGTGTATCTGCTGAAGACTAGTTTCAGCATTATTAGTTTCTTCGGATATAGTATTTCCGTATTTTATGTAATATAGTTTGGATATGCATGAGTTTATTTAGGAAGTGATAATCCATATCTTTTAGAAGTTTTAGTATATACGTTTCTTGGGAAACGGTTTAGGGTTCCTTGTGTTTAAAAGGAACATACGATTATGTATTGAGTAGCGTTTTTAGAAAACACTTTTCATTATTATTAAAAGATCCATAGAGGATCAAAAGTTCTTAGTATTAAACTTGTGTTTGTTTCTGCTTTAAAATACAAGTTACAGAGATTGTCTATTAGTGTGTTAGTGATTACATTAACATAACTAACGATTCTAGAGTGCTCAAGAAGATCTATCAAGGTCTTATATTCAACAAGTGGTATCAGAGCCTCGGGAGAGTCTCTGTGATACTGAGAACAACAAGTCTTACACCATCAAAAACCAAACCAATCATAGAAAATGCCTGGATCAGACGATGTAGTTGATACAACCCAAAACCTAAACACCACTTCTCTCCAACAACTCAACCTCTCCAACAGTAATCCTAAGTTTCCATACTTGAAGAATGCTGAAGACTATGATTTGTGGTCCATGAAGATGCAGAACTGGATCACAAACATTGACTGGAATCTTTGGGAGATTGTCCGAAAGGGGAACAGCCTGAAGAAGCATGTTAAAGATGCTGATGGGGTAGTTACAATTGTAGGCCCCAAAACTGCTGAAGAGGTTCTAGCCGTGCAAAGGGAGAATAAAGTAAGAACAATTCTGCTCTAAGCTATACAAGATGACCACATGGGTGACTTCCACTTCATGGAGGATGCCAAGGATATTTGGATGGCAATTAAGGCTAGATTTGGTGGGAATGAGGAATCAAAAAGGTTGAAGAAGTCAATGTTGAAGCAGCAGTTTCAAGAGTTTCAGATATCTGAGGAAGAAGGAATTCACAAAGGCTATGACAGGTTCCACCGGATCTTAAGTCAACTTAATCAGCTGAAGGCTAGACCAGATAATGAGGACTGTAATGCTAAATTTCTGAGATCTTTGCCACCATCTTGGTTGCAAGTCTGAATTGCTCTCAAGACCAAGGGTGGATTGAATATGATGTCCTTTGATGACCTCTACAACAGGCTTAAATCACTTGAGCCTGATGTTAGAAGTCCCATTCGTCCATCCACTCACTCAGCATTTGTTGGCACAACTACAAAACCTGTGCATCATGCCTCAAGCTCTTACTCCTCAGAAGCATCTTCTCAAACCCAAACTAAATCTGCTCCTAAATCAAAATCCAGTAGTATAATGGATGACATTGTTTATTCATTTGTGGCTGAATATGAACATCAGCAGTTTCTTGCTTATGAGGATTTTGAACAGGTAAATCCTTTGGAGATGGAGGAGATGCACTTGAAATGGCAGCTAGCAATGATTTCTATGAACATCAAAAGGTTTGAGACAAAGTCTGGGAGAAAGTTTGGCTTTAATGGAAGAGATGTAGCAAGGTTTGACAGAAGGAAGGTTAAATGCTACACTTGTGGTCAACAAGGCCATTTTTCAAGAGAATGCAAGGAAAGAAAGTCTGGTGATGAAGTTAGATATGGTTCATATATATTGGAATCAGGGACATCAAAGGCTGCACCTTCTAAGGCATTGGTGACTCTGGATCACCAGATTGATTGGGCTGAACATGAACCTGCTGAAGAGGAACCCTCTACTTCTGATCAAGTGAATTTGCTTGCATACTCACCTTCAGAGGACAAGAAGGAACAAGTCTCTTTAATGGGAATATCTCAGGTACAAAATTGTGTGTTTGGATGTAGTGTAAGATACAATGAACTTAAACAAGAATATGATGAATTGAAACCTAAGTACAATGAATGTTATATAGAAGTTGAGGCCTATAAAAAGGCATTAAAAACTTTAGAAAAACAAAAGGTTTGGTTTCAAAAGAATCAAGTTAAATATGATGAAAAGATAAGAGTTCTAGAAAGTGATTTAGAATGTGCTAAGATAGACTTAAGACGTACTAAAAAAGAGAAATCTGATGTAGAAAAGGAAAAACAAGAATTACAAGTTAAGTTAGATAAAGAGATAGCTGGTCGTATGAAATGGCAGGAAGGAGCATCTAATTTGAATAAATTGATTGATGGTCGCCAATCTGTTAGGTCTAGAAAAGCATTAGGATATGAGAAATATATAGATCCTGAAGAGTTAACTTATCCTGATATGTCTAGTGTTTTTGACCCTGAACCAGCCTTAGCTTATCAAACACCTGTTAAATTTGTTAAGGAAGGGGGAATGAATGTTGTCCCTGGACCTATAAGAGGGGAACATATGCCTATAGACCTGTTCATACCTACAGACTTTGATGGATCACACCATCTCTATGGCAAAAAGTCAAGTGACTTGTCAGACCCTATTATTAAATCTACTGACTTTGTCTCTTGTTGTGACAGTGACAAGTCTTCTGATGAAGGGTCTACCTCATTTGCTAGTTATGATTCAAGTGAGAAGTCAGACCTGCCCAAGACCACTCCCAAGACCACTTTCAAGACCACACCAAAGACATCACCCAAGACTCCCCACAAGCCTTCTAGAGTTGCTGTTGATAACAAGACAATTTCTACTGAAGACTTGTTTTTTAATTCTTCGCAAAACAATATTTCTAGTTCTGTTAAAAACAATTCTGTTAATCATTGTGGTTTGAATGCTTTTTCATGTTATAGAACTTCCTTCAGTTTGAATAAATCTTCTAAAAGGAAGAAATGTTTTGTGTGTGGAAGTAAATCTCATTTGATTAAGGATTGTACTTTTCATGAGCAAAGAATGGGTGTATGTTTTAGTCAAAGGAAACATAGGCAAATATGGAAGAATGTTAATGATATACCTTCTTTTATTCCACATCAGCAGAAATCCAATTCTGCTGAACCACATTCTTCATGGAGAAGAACCAGTAATAGACCTTATGTTCGACCAACTAGTTCTTTCTTTTCTAATGGTTATTGGCCTAATCACTTTGACTCAATGTATTATGGTGGAGGGTATTGGGATACTGCTGTGAAGCCCTCAGCAGGTTGTTCTTGAATAAAGAAGGGACCTAAATTGCATTACAGGCCCAAGAACAATGGCAGATCTAAAACATCTACATGGCCTATCTCTAATGATCCACAAGGCAGGCTCAAGTCAGCAATGACTTGAGTCTCCAATGTGTACTAACTTTTGTATATTTTTGTTGTTGTTGTAGGATCATCCTTTGAAAAGTACTGAAGTAGGTATAGTTGATAGTGGTTGTTCCAGAAGTATGTCAGGGAACAAGGACAAGATGCTTGACTTTGTGCCCATAGAAGGAGGAGGCAGTGTAACTTTTGGTGGTGGAGATGGAAAAATTACTGGGAAAGGAACTATTAAGACACCTTTGTTAGATTTTGAAAATGTTTATTATGTGAAGGAACTGGAGCATTTTAATCTATTCTCTGTATCACAAATTTGTGACACTAAGAATAAGGTTTTCTTCTCTGAAGATGAGTGTCTTGTGCTCTCCAAGGACTTCAAACTTCCAGAAGACACAACTGTTTTGCTGAGAGTTCCTAGAACCTTCAACTTGTACACATTCAATCTGAATGATGTTAAGCCAGAAGGTGATCTAACATGTTTGGTGGCCAAAGCTTCCCAGGATGAATCTACCAAGTGGCACAGGAGAATGGCTCATGTTAATTACAAGACTATCAACAAGTTGTATAAACTTGGTCTTGTTCAGGGCCTTCCTTCTAAACTCTTCACCAATGAACACAATTGTATTGCTTGCAACAAGGGAAAGCAACACAGAGCCTCTTACAAAGACATAAAAGCTGTGAGCACCATTTCAGAACCTCTTCAGTTGCTGCACATGGATCTCTTTGGTCCAACTCCTATCAGAAGTATTGATCATAAGTATTTCTGCCTAGTTATCACAGATGATTATAGCAGGTTTTGCTGGGTATTCTTTCTAAAAACAAAAGATGAAACAACTCCTATTTTGAAAGAATTCATCACTTTAATTGAAAACTAGCTTAACAAAAAGGTTAAAGGCATTAGGTGTGACAATGGGACAGAATTCAAAAATGTGGTTTTCATAGAATTCTGTAAGTCTAAGGGGATTAGAAGGGGCTATAGTACTCCAAGAACCCCACAACAAAATGGGGTTGCTGAAAGGAAAAATAGAACCTTAATTGAGGCAGCAAGATCCATGTTTGCAGACTCTAAATTACCCACTATGTTTTGGACTGAAGCAGTAAGTACTGCTTGCTATGTCTTGAACAGGGTATCCATCACTAGACATCATGTCAAGATACCTTATGAACTTCTCACTGGGAAAGTTCCAGACATACATTACCTTAAGCCTTTTGGATGTAAAGTGACCATTTTAAATACTGCTGATACACTGGGTAAATTTGATGGGAAAGCTGATGAGGGATACATTATGGGTTATTCAGCTCATAGCAAGGCCTATAGGGTTTATAATATGAATGCCAAAAGGATAGAGGAGACCCTTAACCTAAGATTTCTTGAAGATCAGCCTAATACTCAAGGACAAGGCCATTCTTAGTATTTTGACCTAGATTATTTGACTGATTATTTGGGTTATGCTAGACATGCTTCTAATCCTAATGCAGGTACCAAAGATCCAATTTCTAACCCTGTAGGTTCCATGGATGATGACTCAGAATGTGACTCTGAGCCAGAAGAACATACCATTGTTGTACCATCTTTTCCTCCTAACCATTTTGTAGGTAATCATTCTGCTGCTGAACAAGATGATGAGTCACATTATGCAGAGGATTTTGCAAGACTTAAGAAGCAAGAACATGCTGCTACAAAGGAAGCTCAGAGACTCAATGAAAAGGTTACACAAGAGACTGAAGTCATCCTACATCAATCAGCACAAGCAGTCAGTGGAAACAAGGATGCTGCTGACAATTCTACTAAAGGCACACCTATTCCAACTGATAAGTTCAAATATGCTGATACTCATGATGCAAACTCTCCCCTTTCTACTGAAGTGTCTACAGACTTTGAGAAGCCCTTTATAAGATTTCCAAGTCCTTCTGATCTTGGTAATTATCAGCCCAAGCCTGGCCTGTTTCACTCAGCTTCTTATGATACTGAGTTTGGGCCTACAGTCAACAACCTTGATGCCACAATTGATGTTAACCCTACAGCAACAAAAAGGATTCATAATGCTCATCCCCTATCAGAGATTATTGGAGATCCTAAAGCACCTGTTAGAACTAGAAGCACTGTAAAGAATACTAAATATGGTGAAGTTGCTTTCATTTCTTATGTCTACAATCAAAAGAGGGACAATCATACAGACTTCAAACATTATCTGTTTGCATGCTTTCTTTCTCAGATTAAGCCAACTAGTGTTCCTCAAGCACTGGCTGATTCAAGTTGGCTTGAAGCAATGCAAGAAGAGATGCTGCAATTTAAGAATCAGCAGGTTTGGATATTGGTTCCTCTCCCTGATGGTAAATATGCCATTGGGACAAAATGGATTTTGAAGAATAAAAGAGATGCAAGGGGGATTGTGGTGAAAAACAAAGCAAGATTAGTGGCTCAAGGTTTTAGACAAGAGGAAGGCATTGACTATGATGAAGTCTTTGCACCAGTGGCCAGAGTTGAAGCAATTAGGATATTTTTGGCCTATGCCTCTTATATGAGCTTTATGGTTTATCAGATGGATGTTAAAGGTGCTTTCTTATATGGTGAGATTGAATAGGAGGTATATGTGACTCAACCCAAGGGATTTGAAGACCCTGATCATCCTGAGTATGTGTACAAGGTTGTCAAAGCTCTCTATGGACTTCATCAAGCTCCTAGAGCTTGGTATGCTAAACTTTCCACATTTCTGCTGAAGCATGGATACAGAAGAGGTGCCATTGACAAGACTCTATTCCTAAAGAAGGATCCTCGGGATATTATTCTTGTGCAGGTTTATGTGGATGATATCAACTTTGGTTCCACCAAAGAAGCATGGTGTAGAGAGTTTGAGGATCTGATGAAGGGAGAATTTCAAATGAGTGCCATGGGAGAACTCACTTTCTTTTTGGGTTTACAGGTTCAGCAGAAACCGGATGGTATTTTTATTCATCAGGAGAAGTATGTAAAAGATATGTTGTCAAAGTTTGATATGGAGAATGTCAGGACTGCCACTACTCCCTATGAGGCTCCCAAACCAAAGAACAATCTTGATCTTAATCTCCCTGTAAATGTTCATTTATACAGGTCAATGATTGGTTCTTTGATGTATTTGACTGCCTCTAGACCTGATATTACATTTGCTGTGAGTGCATGTTCAAGGCACCAAGTCACTCCACTTACCTCTCACTTGAATGCTGTCAAAAAGATTTTTAAGTACCTAAAAGGCCAACCCAAATTAGGTCTTTGGTATCCCAAAGAGTCTCCATTTCAGCTAGCAGCTTATAGTGATAGTGACTATGCTGGTGCCACTATGGATAGAAGATCCACAGCTGGAGGTTGCCAATTCCTTGGAAGAAGACTGATTTTTTGGCAATGCAAGAAACAGACCATTGTTGCTACCTCTACTACTGAAGCAGAGTATGTTGTTGCTGCAAATTGTTGTGGACAGGTTCTATGGATTCAAAATCAATTGCTGGATTATGGGTATAATTTTATGAATACTACTATTTTCATTGACAATCAAAGTACAATTTGTATTGTTAAAAATCCAGTTTTTCATAATAGAACCAAACATATTGAAATCAGACACCACTTTATCAGGGATGCTTATGAGAAACATTTAATTAAAGTGGTAAAAATTCACACAGATGAGAATGTGGTAGATTTGTTAACCAAAGCATTTAATGGACCAAGGTTTCAATATTTGGTGGTCCATATTGGTATGCTTAACCCTTAAATGCAAAGTTTCAGGGGAGGCATAAGCCTCAGGGGAGGCATATGCCTCAGGGGAGGATTGTGAGTGTAAACTTTGTAGAATTTGTATAATTTGTATACTTTTTGAGTTTTTAACACTAACCCACTAATGTTTCTGCAAGTTTGTTTGGTGTATTTGCATGTTTTATGTCTGTTTTGCAGATGTTCTGATGTTGTAAGTTATATGTTAAAAGTCACCAAGAGCTGTATTCAAGGGAATGTGGTCAAGTATGCTGAACATGGTTTCTTCTGATTAGGTGATTATGCTGAAGGTCATACAAAGTTGATTAATAAAGAAGAACTTTTCATTCATTCAAAGAAACAAGTTGTAGCTTACATTCAAAGTTCCAACTGGATTACAAAGACCATTCCTGTACATTTGCCTAATCGAGTTCTACTAGCTTCTATCATTTATTACAAAATACTTGAGGCTATGACAAGTACAATGATGAAGCTGAAGATGAAAATGGAAAAAGAAGAGAAGGAAGATGATGAAGATGCTCAAGTACCAAAGGCAAGAAAATACTCAAGAACTCTGGTCCATGGCAACATTCCTCAATCATCTACTCCATTTTCCATTTTCCCTTACGTACAATATCTGTCTTCTTGCTCTATCCGTTGTGTTCTTGATAAGAAAGACCAGGTCCTGGAGCAGGAAGATCCAACACCACATTTTGTGATGTTGGAAGAGATGGATCTCTCTTACTTGACCTTGGTTGGGATCTCTCTGGTGTGGAAGGAGGAAGAAATGTTGGATCTTCATTTTCCTCCTCTGAAGAGTCTTCATCAGAGGTACATATGAAGGGAGAGACAAGTTCTCTCTCAGCAGGAATGGGAACATGGCTAGGTTCACCCCTTTTATGTGCATCCCATCAACTTTCCATTTCTCTTTCATAGTCTGAATCAGAAAGCTCCCAAGGATATGGTGGTAAATCTTCTTCTGGTGATGAAGAAGAGGGAGAAGAGGAATTTTGATCTAAAGTTTCTGGTTTTGATGACATGGTTTTGGTGATGAATTAAGGTTAATTGGAAAATTAGGGTTGTGAGATGATTTGGGGTTAATTGATGCCTGAGAAGTGTTATTTGGGGGTGATTAAATAAGCCAAGTTTAGGCGTTATGATAATTAATGCGAGTTGGGTGGCACAGTAAAAATCAAGATATTCAACGAAGATATTTTTACATTTGCTTGGTTTCTGCTGATGTTGACCATTCCTCAGTAGATTTGACTTTCATTTCTGCTGAAGGGTAATTTTGAATTTGGAAGTTTTTAAATTACACGTCAGACTTGGTCAATAATTAGTTCTGATAATTTTGACCACGATTGGGGAACTTCCAAATATAACCCACTTCGCATATCTCTTCCTAAACAAAATTATTCGCTTGTTATGTTCTCTGAGTAATTCATAACCGTCTCATGCAAGTTCATTCAAATGGCACAACTTGAATTGAAAGGAGATCATAACAAGTATGCTATTCTGAAAAAGGCTAAGCTACATGAAGAATTTGATTTAATGGTGGAGTTTCTACAAAGGTCAAAGATTCATTATGCTTTGGCACATAGTCCCAATCTGATTTATGAATCAATGGTGAAGCAATTTTGGGCATCTGCTGCAAAGAGATCTGACACAGAGATTGTAGCTGTAATTGAAGGTGTAGAGTATGTGGTGACAGAAGGTTTAATCAGGACAAAGCTTCAGTTGGATGATGAGAATGGTGTGTATCACTCCAACACTGCAGAGATTCTTGCTGGGCTAAGGGAAGCTGGATATCAAAGTACTGATACAACTAAGTGGCACAAGAATCAATTTTGTCCTAAGTGGAGGTATTTGGTGCATTTGCTGCTCCAATGTATAAGCAACAAGTGTGGTGGATGAAACCAATTCTCTCTACAATTGGGTTGTGGTATTGTTTGTCTTTCTAAGGGTCTAACTTATAATTTTTCTAAGTTTATTTTTGAGAATATGCTAGAAAATATTGATAAACAACAGCATAAGTTTTTAATGTACCCTAGGTTCTTACAAATTATTTTAGATATAACCACTGAAGATAGAACCCATGTGCCTATTAAAAGTCTTGGTTCTAAGTTGTTTGCCTGAATGAAAACAAATTATACTGGGGAACATCGCCCTATGTTAGCAGCTATGTTGCCACATGGCAATGATAATGTAGTTGAGGGTGATGATGCTGGTAATGTGCATACTCAAAATGCTGCTGATGATGGTAATCCATCATCTTCTGGTGTTGCTGCCAATGTTCTGAAAGGCTCAAGGCGCACTAAGGCGCAAAGGGGATCAAAGAGCCTCGAGTCGAGGCGCAAACCAAGGCGCGGGATTCATAAATATGAGGCGCACTATACATTTAGGTTTTTTATAACATATGTGACAACTTATGCATCTTAAATAACAAAAAAATGTCAATATTCAATGCATAATGCCACTTAATAGTTATTACATCTGACAAAGGTTGCATTTAAACCCAAAATATTAAGCAGGAAACATATGAAAATCCATGAACTACCCTAAATTCCTGAATATACATTATAGTATACGAGTTTATGACTTATAAAATTTAACAAATTACCATGTATCAAACTATCAACTATCAACAACAAAAACTATGTTTGTTTGGTAACACTTAACACTAAAGAAACAACATTTGTATATGTTAATAAGTTAGTATTCTTAGACATTAGATTACAAAAAAACATAGTTCTTTGTTGATTGTGTGTTTTCGTTATTTTCTAGAATATTAGGGTTATTAGATATTTTGTAACTTAAAGGGCCAAATGTATATAACATGTAAGCCCAAAATTTATCTTACTATTAAGAAAAAAAGGCCAAAACCCCGTTACATCTTCTAGGCGCACAAATCCCCAAGGCGCTAAAGCGAAAAAATCCCCAAGGCGCTGCGATTTTTACGGGATTCAGGCATGTCGTGAGCCTCGATCTAAAAAATCCCAAAGGCTGGAGCCTCGTGGGATTTAGGGAGTAGGCGCGCCTTAGGCGCGATTTTTAAAAGTAATAGGGTCTTCTGCTCTACCAGCTGATACCAAGAGTAAGGTTCAGGATTTGAAAGGCTACTCTTGGTAATGAAATTGAAAGGCTGAAAAGTAAGGTTCGGGATTTGGAGGCACAGTTGAATCAGCAGAAGCAAAGTAAGGGTGGACTGGATACTACTGAAGTGCCTCAGGAGGAAATTTTAGATTCTCTTGAAATTCTAGCTGAAGTTGCTAGACAGTCTAATGTTGCTCCTTCTAAAGCTGCTGAAGTACATCCATCTAAGCCACCAATTCAATTCAGCAGAAGAAGAAGTAGAAGACAATATTTGGCAAAGAAAGCTGCTGAATCTTCCAAAGTGTCTAGTGGTGATGATGATGTGCTTATGGCTGAATCTACTGATCTTCTTCAGGAGAAACAATCACCAAGTGTTATTGCTGTTGACAAATCTACTGATCATGCACATGCATCAGGAGATACATTCTTTGTAGCAGGGAAAGAGTATTTGAATTCCCCTGTTCATAATTTATCTGGGAATAAGCAAGTTTCTCCTGATGACATCACTGAAACCCTCAAGCCTCAAGGATCTACTGATAACACACTTAATTCAGATGTTCAAGAATTAAATGATGATCCTATGGAAGATTTGGATGTTCCTCATGATGATTTTACTGAAGGAACTGAGGTGGCTGAGGATGAGCTTGTTACAGCTGAAGAAAGAGGTGCACAAGAAAAACTTTTCAAAGAATGGGAAGATTATAAGAAGAGTTCTGATATGGCTGAGGCACAGCAAGCCAAGTTTGATGCAGCATACCAGTCTGCCACTCAAAGATATGTTTCCACTTTTCCTATTGAAAGACAAAAAGAGTTGGATGCTGCTGTTCAAGAGTTTGATGAGTCAGATGGGCAACATATTGGACAACAAGTGATTGCTAATCCTGATTTAGCTGCAGACATTATTGGTAATAGGGTGGAGAAAAAGGACTGGGCTTTTGAAATTGTGAAAGTGATGAAGTTGAGGAAGAAAGTAGCAGATGAGCTAAAAGCCAAAGCTAAAAGAGACAAACCTATGACTCAAGCACAGCAAAGGGAGTACATGAGAACATATGTGAAAAGTCAAAGCAGTGCTTTATATAACAATGCTTGGACTAAGAAACAAGTGTGGGCACTTCCAGATGACAAATTGGTTCAGATGTATAACAGGATCAAGGCTAGAAATGATGGTTCATCTGTTCATGTGGATATTCCTGTTGCTACTGGAAAGGTATCTTTACCTGATACTTCTGCTGATATACCACATGTTGCTGCTTCATCTTATGTGGATAAAGGTAAAGCTCAAGTGATAGCAGAAGATCCTCCATCTAAAAAGAGAACCAGGAAACAAATGGAGGAGGACAGGTTGGTTGAAGAGGCTGCTAAAAGGTTAGATGAGGAACAACAAGCTGACCTGGCAAGATTTCATGAGATTAAGGTAAGAGAGGTTGAACTTCAAGCTGCTAGAGCCAAACAGATAAGGCAGGCTATGGATGAACAATATGCATCTGCTGCACTTGAATCTTCTCAGGATTCTACTGATGAACAATTGGATAATCCATCAGTGGAAACTGATGCTGCAGAAGGTGTATCTGCTGAAGCTGAAGTTCCTGATGCATCTTCTCTACCTCATGCTGCTATTTATGTTCCTGGAAGAAGAGCAAAAAGAATGGCAAGAGTCAGAACTTCACATTCCACACAAAGCTTCATAGATGTGAATGCTTCTGATGATTCATTTATAAGAGAAGGATCTCCTGATGATTGGCCTGAGGCAACTAGAGATGTTTTGGTTCACTAGGAGTTAACTGAAAATGGCCAAGTTAATACCATTTATATATTGGATAAAACTTCTATATCCTTTACATTTCTTCAAGAAATTCTACATCTTGTTGATCATCAGGATTTGGTCACTCTAAATGATTTGGTGCACAAATATTATGCAAATCATACTCCTACAGGGTCTGGATTGTATTTATTGGGTGATCTAAGAGTGTTGTTTGATTCTTCTACTCCCACTGGTGTTAGTTATGACATATGGAAAAACAATCAGAGATGGAAGGTTCAGAGTTGGAAGTTCTATCCTATGCCTTATGTTCATGTGTTGGAAACTACAACTGGTCTAAGGCTTATTATGGATCTTGGCAAAAGATATCCTCTGAAAGTGTCTCTGATGGAGAAAATGCTACAACAAAAGTTGGAGATTCCTCCTGATCCAGTTGGGAATGCAAGATTGTTTGCTGAATCTTTGGTGAAAGTCTTCAAACAAAGAATTAAGACTTCCAGAGCAGCATCTGTTTAATGGTATAATGTTATATATTTGTTTTTCTTATTTATTAGTATTTAAAAAAAAAAACCTAACATTTTTATTGTATAGTATTGTGTCTATTGTATGCAGGTTTGGTGTACCTCACACTATTCTTTGGTCATCAACTTACCTGATGTTGACTATTCCATCAAAAATTTGGCTAGTCCAAATGGTACAGCTTTGGTAAAGACACATCAAATCTGCTGATAGCTATAATGGTTTGCTCAAAACCATAGGGTAATCAACTCACCCATGCTTCATTGCTGAGAGTTGAAATGGTTGTCAATTGACCATGGATTTTTCCTTTATGGATTCCAAATAATTGGCTAGCCCACATGTATATGGCTTGTGGTAAAGGCAATGGCAAACCATATTTGGTAATCAGTTAACCAAGATGATTTTTCATCAAAATAATTGGCTAGTCCTGAGCAAACGGCTACAGGTAAAGACATCTCAAATCCGTTTATAGCTGATGATTTGCTAAAAATCATGTGGTTATCAGTGTATCTTAAAACATTTGGCTACTCTAGTAGTAATGGCTATTGGTAAAGAGACATCAAATCCATTATTTTCAATGATTCATCTCTCACAGGAGTTAACACAACTGGATGTGATGAGAATAGTATGAAACTAATTTGTTTTGATGTACATTTAGTCCTTTGTTGCTGCAAAGAATGGAACTTCCAAGTATTTGCTGATCATAGAGATCCTGCTGATGATGATTCTTTGCTGGTGTTGTGTTATTTCAATCCTCTTGGTATGTAACTTCAAAGATCTATCAAGAATCTTGAACTTAACCATGTCAAATTCAAGATTAGGGGAGGATTGTTGGGAATTCTGCTAAGTAAGAATTCTGCTGAAGGATACTACTGAAGAGCTGGTTCCTGCTGAACTAGTGTATCTGCTGAAGACTAGTTTCAGCATTATTAGTTTCTGTGGATATAGTATTTCCGTATTTTATGTAATATAGTTTGGATATGCATGAGTTTATTTAGGAAGTGATAATGCATATCTTTTAGAAGTTTTAGTATATACGTTTCTTGGGAAACGGTTTAGGGTTCCTTGTGCATAAAAGGAACATACGATTATGTATTGAGTAGCTTTTTTAGAAAACACTTTTCATTGTTATTAAAAGATCCATAGAGGATCAAAAGTTCTTAGTATTAAACTTGTGTTTGTTTCCGCTTTAAAATACAAGTTACAGAGATTGTCTATTAGTGTGTTAGTGATTACATTAACATAACTAACGATTCTAGAGTGCTCAAGAAGATCTATCAAGGTCTTATATTCAACATGGTAACGTGACTTTGGTGCCCGAGTTAAATGTTAACGCACCACCTTAACGCGATGCGTTAACTTACCGCTATTCAAAGGCAAGAAGTGCGTTAAATGGCACGGGCAAGAGCTTAACGTGCGTTAAAGACCATGGTTGTATAAAAAAATCGAAATCAGCCCTACAACGGCAAGTTTTTTTGAGTGGTTTCAAAAAAAAAATCATTTTATATTTTGTTACCGTTTGTAATGGATAGAAAGCTAAAAAAAATAAAAAAAACTTTTTCAAACCCATTTTCTTACAACTATAAATACCCACCTCACACACATTTTATTTTCACACTTACACAACTCAAATTCAACCTTTATACTTCCTTACTATTATAAAAAAATCAACCAAAACTTTCATTTTCACAATGGATCCGAATGAAAATAATCAAGAACAAAGGAGTTTCTCCGATATTGATGATGAATTTGACATGGAGTCTATGATATCCGCGTTCGAATGTCATCAACGTTTGGAACGACAAGCAGCAGCAGCAGAATTAGCTCGACAATGCATCGCGCATACACGTGTCCATCGTGAGTTCGAGGTTGCCGAGGAACTTTTGCTTGGCGACTACTTTTATCAACGGTGTAAGTATATGCACCGGCAATTTCGAAGAAGGTTTCATATGAGCCGGGAACTATTTCTAGAAATAGTAGAAGGTATTCAATCTTATTATTCCGATCCACTTTCAGATCATTTTAAATTCATGAACAAAGGACCCGATGCTACCGGTCGACAAAGATTAGTACACTTATGAGGTGTACAGCTGCCATACGCCAATTGGCATACGGAAACGCACCCGATGCGTTTGATAAGTATTTGCAAATGGGTGAGCGTACCGGACGTGAATGTCTTGATAATTTCAACAAGTGCGTTATGGACTTGTTTATGCCGGAGTTTCTAAGAAAACCAACATGGTCCAACGTTCAGGCTATTTATGAGAAACATGAGCGTGAACATGATTTTCCAGGCATGCTTGGTAGCATTGATTGCATGCATTGGGAGTGGAAAAATCGTCCGGTTGCGTGGCAAGGGCAATATGGTGGCGGTTTAAAAAAAATACCCAACCATAATGCTTAAAGCTGTTGCTTCACAAGATTTATGGATTTGGCATGCATTTTTTCGGATGGCGGGTGCGAATAGCGATATTAATGTTGTAGATAACTCTCCGTTATTCGACGACATTCTTGTTAACGAAGCCCCAAGAGCACCGTATATCGTAAATGGACATCGGTATGAACGGGGTTATTACTCAGCTGACGGAATTTACCCACGGTGGTCAACTTTCGTCAAGTCCTTCTCGGCAACACTAACGACAAACATACTTATTTTAAAAGGAAGCAAGAAAGTGCACGAAAGGATGTCGAACGTGCTTTTGGGGTGTTTCAAGGACGTTGGGGTATACTACGACAACCGGCATGTGCACTGGAAGTTGTCAAGTTGCAAAGAATAATGTATACTTGCATAATTTTGCATAACATGATCTTAAAAGATCAAAAGTTTGCACTACGTGAGTATCCGAAAATGTGGGTGGATCCGACACCACAGTTTAGCCGAGAGAGGTGGATCAACAGATGTGATTCCCAGCGTCGCATACATAGAGAACTACACGATGTTGATATGCATAATCAACTCCGACAAGACCTTATGGAGCATGTTTGGGGAAGACGTCTTCAACATCAAAATGAAGAAGAAGGTTCCGACGACGATGAATAAATGTTTGTAATATTTATGTTTTTAAATTTCATATGTTTCGTAATGTAATATTTATGTTTTAATTTCGTATTGTAATATGTTTAAGAATTTATGTTACATTTTAAATAAATGAAGTGTTTGTTAAAAATTGGGGTTGAAATTGAAAATATTTGGGGTGGAGGTGAGTTAAGGTGAGTTATAGATGAGTTATGCTACCAGGGTGGAATGCCAAGAGTTAAGGTTAAAAGGTTAAAGTTGATGTGGCGCTGACGTGGCAGTGAGTTAACTTTTAACTCATGGGTACCTTACCGCATGCTCTAATGATAAGTTACAAAACTACCGTGCAGCCAATTTAACAATATGTGATGTAATTAAATGTAGGTGTCGGATGAAAAAGGAATGAAGGGCCAGGATTGCATCATTTGATCTTTAAATAAATGTTGTTTCGTATTTAACTTTTCTCAAATTTAAATATAATTAAATTTTGATATATGATAAATCACATCGTGTTTATAACATTTATTATAATATACTCATTCCGTCTCAAAATTATAATTCATATTTTTTTTAGATGTCTTAAAAAAATTGTTCACTTTCCATTTAAAGTAATTAAAAGAGAATTTAATAGGGAAATATTTTATTTGAGTGATTGAAAATTGTAGTGATCACACTTTTTTTCCGCTGTTTGATTTTTGTTTTCTGACAATAATTTTGAGACGGAATTAATAGATGATAATTTTATGGGTTTAATTCTAATCTTTGCATTACAGTTTATTTTTGTACTTGTATTATAAATATTACTCGTTATTTTTTATTTCGCACTACAATGTTTGTAATTAAATTGAACTAATAAAAATAACGGAACGGGTTACTATTCATTAGGAATAGCCCAATTCCGTTATATATAGTTTTCATTAAACCTCCTAATATTGTAGATAATATAGTAATCTCATTCAAATAATACTAGACGAGTACCCGTGCATAGCAACAGGATTTTATAGCGACAGATCGTTTAGTGATAAAAAAAGTTTATGGGTTATAAACGAAAAATAATAAAAGTTTGAAGATTTAAAGATTAAAGATAATGTTTTGAAACCTGGTTCGACCCGTTCTGGACGAAAAATGGTTCGATTTAAATCGAGTGAACCCGACGGGTTAGGTCAAAAACGGGTCAAATTAAACCGGGTCAACCCGCCGGGTTTGAAGCATCCCAGGTCCACCCGGTTTTCGATGTGTATTAATAGTTTCATTTTGAAATATATATTTTCGTATGGCTTTTATTAGTTAGACGAACCGGTGGCGACACCGGTTCCCGGTTGAACCCGTTGGTCCGGTCCAGTTTTCAAAACTACAAGGTTGCAAAAAATCGTGAATCGGTAGTCGGGCGGTCGACCACCTTGTAGCTTGTAATCGGTTTAGGCGTGATTAATCGGATTGGCATTACTGACAAATTTTAGTTATTTCTGGCAAGTTTTGTATATTTATAGTGAGTTATAGGTATTTCCAGCAAGGTATTTTTTAAAAAACAACTTGTAATAGAATTAAACAGTTACTATAAGTGATTAAAACAAGTTTACAGCGAGTTTTGGGTACTTCCGGCAAGATTTATAGGTTTCCGGCAAGTTTGAACACCATTGACCACCGTTGATCTTCGTTGACCACGATTTACCTATTTTTTTGACCTAGTTACATAAATCGGCAAGGTCGAGAGTCTTGTAGCACCTAATCGGCGATTAATCGGCCTTGTAGACCTTTTTTTGCAACACTGCAAAACTATATGTACCATCAACTTATTAGCTTGTATTAAGCTTTGCGTATTTTATTAATTTGTATAATGTGTAAAATAACATTAGTTAGTGTGTTAATTATTTTATATTTAGATTATGTTGTAGCTTGTTTAAATTGTACATTGTGAAAATTTTATTGTACTTTTTAGTAAGGAGTGTTTTAATTGGTTGTTTTTAATTTGACATATATACTTTTAATTAGTTGTACAATGTGAATAAATTATTGTATTTTAAAGTTATGGGGTGTTTTAATTATAGTATTAATTATACTATACATTTCTCTCACCTTTAACTTTCAAGATTTGACCATACATTCTTTATAGCGACAAATAGTTTATTCGACAAATAATTTATTCATCAAAAAAAGTTTATAGGTTATAAATGAAAAATAATAAAAGTTTGAATATTTAGGAATTAAACATAATGTGTTGAAACCCGGTTCGACCCGGGTGGTTCAACAGGGTGAACCATTCCGGTCGAAAAATTGGTCGATTTAAACCAGGTCAACTTGCTAGGTTGGGTCGAAAACGGGTCAAATTAAACCGGTTCAACCCGTCTGATTTGAAACATCTCGGGTCAACCCGGTTTGTGATTTGTATTTAATTTGGTTGATATGTTTTTAATTGGTTGTACAATGTGAATAAATCATTGTACTTTTAAATAATGAAGTGTTTTAATAAGAGTATTAATTATATTTCATAATTTCCTTTAATAAGATTTTCAAGATTTCCACTTTTCAAGATTGACCAGTTTTTCAAGATTGACCATTTTTTCTTTATATGTAGTATAGATTAAGGCTATGTTTGGCAAAAGTAGCATTGAGCAGTAGCATTGAGCAGTAGCAGTGAGCAGTAGCTGTGAGTTGTGAGCAGTAGCCAAAAAAGCTCACAGCTTCATAAAGAAGCATTGGGAAAATGAGCTTTCCTAAAAAATAGCAAAGCCCACAGCTCTCATGCCAAACAAACATCAAAAATAAAAAAGCTCATTCTCACCGCTCATTACCCCAAAAAGCTCCAAAAAAGCTTCACGCCAAACATAGCCTAAGTTTTCATAAAACATCCTCAATAACCATAATTAAAACTTCATTTTTCACCCTCAACAATCAAAACAAAAACAAAACAATGTAAATATATAAGTTAACTTAAATATATATATATTTTTTTTGAAAGGCAGTTAACTTAAATAATTAATGAAACAAAACTAAATATTTACTTTCCAAAAATTTACCTAGCATATAAAATCTCATACGAGTTTCACTCTATAACTAATTTATAATGAATGAGCTGAATATTATAATAATTGTGGTTTATGCATTATTTCATAAAGTGCAAAAACATATAATTAATTAAAACGTATTTCAATGTGTTGGTTCTCACCTCACAAAACTTGGGTGTGTTTGTTAATAATAATAATAATAATAATAATAATAATAATAAAATCTTATTAACCCTCTTACTCTTACCAGTAAAAGGTAGTCAGATATTTTGCTTGTTTATTATTTCTTTTGAATCAGACCCAGTTAGACATATAACATCTAACTCAGTAAGAGGTGGGAGACGTGTCTTAATGCCTCTTACTCGATAAGAGATTGAAGACTCGTGTTAATATAATATATTTGATGATTTATTAACTATGTTATATTTATGATAAAAAATCTTGTTTCATATTTACATAAGTTACTTAATAAATTGCAGAAACGAGCACTTAAAATCATTCGGACAATTATATAACAACAAACAACATTAGTTCGTTCAAATTTAGAATTTTAGCCACCTCTTACTGGTAAAATGTGATAATCAGATTCAGACCTAAAACATCTTAATGAAACAAACACACCCTGTAAAAGTAAATGACTAATCCATAAGTTATGAAGCCATTGCCACACAAACATAAAACTATAAAGTATTAAAAATAAAAAAATAAATCAAACGCTTTTAGGTGATTACAACATAAAAAAATTTATTCATGAATACTCCGCTGCAACGCTTACTAGTATGTTTGGCATGGAATGGTATGAAGCTTTTTAGAATGATACGCGGTGAGCAATGAGCATTTTGATTTTCAGTAGTTGTTTGGTAAACAAGCGATGAGCTTTGCTATTTTTAAAAATGCTCATTTTTCCATGCTTCTTTAAAAAATGGTGAGCGATGAGCTGAGGCTACTGCTCATAATTACTGCTAACAGCTTATTGCCACTGCTATTACTCACTGCTATTTTTACCAAGCACACCCTAAGTATACATATCATCAATCATGGGGCTTGTGGTCTAGTGGTAAAGACTTAAGTAGTTAAGCGAGCCCGAGTGAGAGTAGTACCGGTTGGGTGACCGACCCGGAAGTCCTCACTTAAGAACCACAAGCTCTAATGATATCAGGTGAATTGGGAATAGAAGTGGGGTTATCCCCTAAGAAGAGGCTCGCGGTTGGTATCTCTGCCCGAGGATGCGACACTAACTCGAGCCAACAACTAACAACTAACCCGCCGTTAAAAAAGATAATTAAAAAAAAATAATAAATAAATACATACATATCATCAAGAAACGTTTTGGAAAAGATACACATCATCTACTATCAAAATCTAAAAAGTAGCTATATCTTTTTTATATAATAAAACAAAACCTTAAGTGGGGACTTTTTCATTTAAAAAAAATCAAATCATAACTTATTTAGTAATAATTTTATTTAAAAAAAAATTATTTTCTTATTAGGCAAAATTTTATATTTATCCATAACACAAGTAGAAGATAAATACAAAAAATTTAGATAAGATTCAATTAACAATAGGATTAAAATTTTTAAATAATTATCTTTAATAATAAAAAACTATAATTAAACATCATAAATAAAACAAAACAAAGACTAAATTATTTGTTTTTTAATAAATAAAAATATATGATTCAAAAAATTAAAAAAATTAAAAAAAAAAAAAAAAAAAAAAAAAAAAAAAAAAATCGCGCGTGCGTGGGCATTATAACTAGTGAGTACAAAACACAAAAAGCAAATACTAAACAATTTTAGTTGCACGTACCGTGATGCACCATGCCTCCTCTTTTAAACCAAACAACCAATCAAGCTTGTCCAACACATTTTTTGCCTAAACCTTCATTTTTAGTGGCAATCTTGCCTAAGTTTTTGCCTAGTCAAGCATTAATTACATTTATCAATAATAAAATTTAAATTAAAAAAACATAAATAAAAAAAACTATTTTATTAATAATAATTCAATAATTATTACATAATACTTAAAAAAAAACATAAATAAAACTAAAAATTGCAAGGCCATCCATACTTTGTTGCGAATTCACTTTTTTTTGTATTGCAATTTCCCGCATATCCGGATCTTCTATGTTATTGTGCGGTTCGTTGAAAAATTTAAAAGCTCGGATAAAGGCCTTTTCTTGTGCACCTTGTACTTGTGCCGCCATCAATTTTTCGGCCAACTCATCCTTTGCACGTTTTTTCTCTAGCGACTCCGCTAATAGTTGTGATTTCTTTGAAGCATAAATTTCTAAAGTCGCAGCAACACTATTACTTGTGGACGACTCAGAAACACTTTTTTTGCCCCGTCTTTTACGGGTAGGAGTAGTGTCTTCATTCAAATCCGGAATAATTGTTTCAACATTGTCGTTGCTCGATTCAGACGACTTTTTCCTTTTATCTGAATTAGACGATGATGTTTGTCCGACAATTGGTTGTTCCAACCATTTGTCATTTTGTCTTACAATTTCCCAAGCATCAATGTGTCCAAAAGTCTTGCCTTTTGTTTTTTTTTTTTTTAAATCGGTCATGGCATTTTTCATCACGTCAAGATCGTCACAACCACTATCTCGAAGACGGTTCTACAATTATAAAAGTAATAAATATAATTTGATACAATCATATAAAATATAAACTATATACAAAAAAATATAATTCAAAAATATACCGATTGGATGTAGAGGCCGTTAAAAATATTCATTTCCGCATTCATATTTTTCCATTTTGTGTTCAAGCCATGGTGTGTTCGTTCATGATTTGGTACGTTTTGAGAGAAATGTTCAAGGATTCTTCCCCAAAAGCTTGCCGACTTTTGTTGATTCCCGATTTTTGGACAAGTCGAGATATGCACCCAAGCTTTTGCCAAAGCGACCTCATCTTCCGTTGTCCAAGGTTTGGTTCTAGCTTTACTCGGTTTTGGTATTTCTACAATTTCTTCATCATCATTTTCTCCTTCACCTAATTAATCACAAAAAAAAAAAAAAAAAAAAAAAAAAAAATACGATTTAATAAAAAAAAAATACGATTTAATGCAAAAAAAAATACGATTTATTAAAAAAAAAACGATTTCTACAATAAAAAAAATTAAATGCATAAGATTTATAAAAAAAATACGATTTAATAAAAAAAAATACGATTTAATACAAAAAAAATTACGATTTATTAAAAAAAATACGATTTCTACAATCAAAAAATTAAATGCATAAGATTTATAAAAAAAAATACGATTTAATAAAAATCTATATATATACATATACGACTAAAAAAATTAGTAAACCTTACCCGTTGTATTCGTAAATTGAGTTTCGGGGACAAATTCAATTTCGTCATCTTCATTATCGTAAATAGGTAATGGACGTTCTACACTCGGTTCACGTCTTGCTCGACCATCACGGTATTCGTTGAATGGATTAAATTCATTAGTCATTAAAATATTATAATTGGCCGGATTCATTGGAGGAGGATTTTGAAAATATTGCGGTTGTGGTTGAGGTTGAAGAGGATAAAGGTTTTGATTTGGAGGTTGGGGATAGTAAGGTTGAGTTGGAATTTGGGTGCGATTTGGAGGTTGGGGATAGTAAGGTTGATTAGGATGTTGCGGACCCGTGAATTGGGATGGACCGGGTTGTGATCGAGACCCACGTCCTCGACCTTTGTGTGAGCTTGAACCATGTTTGGATTGATGATCCATTGTTGTTTTTTAAAAGAGATTGATTTGAATGTGTGGAATGTATTTTAAATATTTGTGTAATTTAAATTGTTAATTGTGAGATTTTAAAGGGATTTTTTTTTTTTTTTTTTTTTTGAAAACATCCCAACGTTCCAACAATTAATTGTAACGTTCAAATATTTCTTGGAAATGATTTCTGCCGAATCGGTGAGATATACCGAAGTTCATGCTGAATTATGCTTGCCGAATGGAAGGCAATAGGGATGAGCACGGTACCGGTACCGTAACGAATTAGTGGTACCGAATTTTTCCCGAGCATAAATTATGGTACCGGTACCGTACCGAACGGGATTCGGGTATCGGTACCAGTACTAGTACCTGTACCGGTACCGGGAAATCGGGATTTTCCCCTTTTTTTTCTGGAATTTCCCGATTTGGTACCTGTACCGTACCAAATTAGTGGTACCGAATTTTTTTCCTCCTTATTTCGTAGTACCGGTACCGTACCGTATATCGGGATCGGTACCGTTTCGGTACAGTACCGGTACGGTTCCGGTATTCGGTACGAAATGCTCATCCCTAGAAGGCAATGTGATTTGCCGATCGGTAATGGTTGCCGAACATGAAATGCCGAAGGGTTGCCACCCCTTAAAATCCAAAATTGTAGTTAAGCTTAAATACTGATTTTATTGTTATAAAACGTCAATGGCCTGTTTCCTGGGCTTCCAAATTGTTTTTTCCAATAATAATGACTCTTTGTTCCTCCTTCAAAATAAAATAAATACTTAAGGAACAAGAAATCTATAGTCGCTCTAGAATGGGCTTCTAGGTAATTTGGTGGAATATTCTTGGTTATTATTGCTTGTGTCTCAATTTACACATGGGATTTTTGTATGTGCATTTTGACCGCTACCTACAACTTGTTCCCCCGTTTTTTTTTTTTTATTTTTTTTATTCTCACACGATCCTAGAGAAAACTTGCAAAGTAATTATTGAACTTGTTGTATTGTGTAAACTAGTTATAATACCCGCGCATGCGCTGGTTTTTAAATTTTTTTTTAATCATATATTTTTATTTATTAAAAAACAAATAATTTAATCTTTGTTTTGTTTGATTTATGATGTTTAATTATAGTTTTTTACTAGTTATAATGCCCGTACACGTACGAGGTTTTTACTAAAACTTTTAATTATATATTATTATCGATTAAAATACAAACAAATTAACGCATGCTTTTAATTGATGTATTAAAAATAACTAATGTTATATGTATATGTTTTTTATGTATTTACTTTTTATGTAATGATTTTGTATTGAAAATTATCTTTCATAATTCAAGCAAAATGAAATGCAATAATATTTTTCTAGTCGTATTATAATTGGTATTTGGAAAAAGTCTTCATTAATATTCCAGAGGTAATTTTTGACGTGTGTGAGATGTTAGTAATGATCAAAATCGAAGTTGGGTTACATTGGTTTGTATTTTAGTGTTACGCATTCGGTCACGTGAATTGAATGTGTTTTCTATAAGAACCCGTATTATTATTATAAAAACTCTGTAACAATGAAAAACTATTCCAAACTATTCACTATCAACCTTCCTTTTGTTCTTTTTTATCAAATCTACAGTCGTGATCAGTGGCGAAGCTTGGATTTTTCGAGTGGGGGGTCGGGATCTAAAATTTTTTTTCCCTAACACTATGGGGGGTCGAAACCGAATTAAATTGGGGGGGCGAAACCGAAAATACCGAAATTTTTCTACACGAAAACTATATACCCCTACATTGCAAAAAAAATTTCGGGGGGTCGGCCCCCCCCCCCCCCCCCCCCCCCCCCGCCCCTATGAAGCTGCGCCACTGGTCGTGATATCTGCAATTAAACAATCATCAATTAATTGACTAAACACTAACTTTTGTGTCAAATATGTGTTTTACTTTATATGATTTCTATTACGATTATAAATGTTTTTGTGTTTTCTAGTTAAAATGCATATTAAATCTTACATGCATATGGCAATGGAAACCTTGGCTATTATTGCTACCAAAAATAAATTTTCTACCTTTTTTAAGCATACCCTTAAAGGTTCAGATAAGGACCTAAAAGTGAGAAAATACCAATAGTTACTGGTTGATCAAACAACAAAAAGCACAAAAGGAAAACTTAATACAAAGAGAGTTGCAAATAACATAATATTTCTTAAAATAACAAAAAAGCACAAAAGGAAATCGAAGTTGGGTTACATTGGTTTGTATTTTAGTGTTATCGATTCCACCGGCAGACACATCGAAAATTGCATCAAACATTGCTAAATCAAGTCTTGCACACAATACTCCATTACTTGACAATACTAATGTATAAAAGTTCTCATGGAAACGTTAAACAATTTTTTTTCTTGGAAATTTTGCTAATATTCTAAGGCAACCAAATAGCGTCCCTTATATGTCATTAAGAAACAACTTGCCACTATTATATTCCAAAGCATGAAATATCATCTGAATCTGAATGAATAATATTAAATCAAGATCATTTACCAATCATAAAGTGGTGCAAGGTGGGTTACATTGGTTTAAACTAAGTTAATAGGATGAATGAAGAACTTGAAAAAAAAAATACAACATGCCCTATTTGTCGGTCACTATATCTATTCAGATCTAAGTTAATATCGTGCATACAAATAGAATTGTTCTTACTCATGCTTCAACGTAGCTGACATTGTGTCATGGAGAAGACATAGAATAATCCATTAAATGGTTTCTTAACCTCAGTCAACATAAAATTCTTTCAATTATAGCACTAACCTTAATTGAATGGTTGATTTTTACAAAGACGTCATTACCAGCTTTGTTGATTTCTGATTCACATTGAAAATTGAAAAGGCATCCTCAATCGAGAACTCCACTCTTACAATTGGATGAACATATAAAACCAACAAAGACAAAGTTAAACATAAAGATTTTCATGATCTTTAAAAGTTTTCTTTAACATCAAAATGTTTCGATTGTATTGTTGTTTTTAATGTTAGGTTTTTTTAAAGAGATTTGGTTATTATATCTGAGGTTATGAGAATGAATTTTAGTTGTCGAGTTAGTCAGCCCAAACCATCCCGACCCGTACTAAAAATGGTCCATTTTGACACGCTACCCATCACGACCCTTTTGGCACTTTTAGATTTGAGAAAGGTGTTAAGACAAGCCTAACTTGCAACAAATTGAATGGTTTAGCCTTCGCCAAGCTGAGATCCTGTTGTTCTCACCATATACGCAATATGTATTTCTCGTGTTTCTTCATCTTTCAATCTACAATATTACATTTTACATGTGTTATGAGACGACCCATAAAATTAGACACACGTTGTCTCTCTCTCTCTCTCACACACACACCTACAAAAGAGCACAAAAACTTACTACATGATTGCTGTATAGAGTGTTTGGGTATGGCCTAACTGTATGGCTTCAGTTCTGCTACAACTACCCAGAGACGGAGACATTGGGGGAGCCAGGGAGTGCTCGGCCCCCTCCAACACATCCAATCGCTTTGCTATTTACCTTATAAAATTTAAGCATATGACGCAACTATAGGCAAATGACCCCCTAATCTTTAGTTAAATTACTTTGTTAGCTTGAGAAAAAAATTTCGGCTCCCCTTATTCCTAATTCCTGGCTTCGTCCTTGCAACTACTTACAACTACCTGCATTTGTATATGATGATTTAATCATGGATCTATATCAAAAAAACACACACACACACACACAAACTCCTTTTTTCATTTTCTAGAAAACACTACTTTAACTGAAGTAACAAAGATGTCCATTTTTAACTCCCAAAACTTCTTTGACCTTTTACCCAACTTGACTCAATTACACCACCTACAGCTGTACATAAAAACCAAAAATAACAATCTCACGTAAAGATCTCAACCCACACGAAATTCAGAAATTAAAGTAAAAACTTGATCAGAAAATTTAATTGAACCTCTCCTGACCATGAACCTGTGTACCTTATCATTGTAGTCGATTAATGGTGTTTTTTGTTTACTTATATTCCCATTTAAATTTTTTGATGTCTCATAGTATAATGGACTAAAACTCACAACTGAAAATAAAGTCATTAGCTGCAACCAACGTAAGATTCTTTTTCGATATGAAAAAAAATATATATAGCCAAATAATAGTTATGTTAACACCTTCTGCTTTACATGTATCCAAATTTCTTATTTTTAGTTCAAACTCTTAGAAACATTTAGAAATAATCCTTTTATTAGGCTAATTACATTAAAAAATTAGTTCATAACACAAATTCTTTTTTAAATTTAAAAACAAAATTTCATACTAACTTCAAGAAGGATTTGCTTTACTTTTTAGTCAGGGATTGTGTTGCCTTTGAAACCAATACTTTGCTTTTGACACACATTGCACGACTCTTTTGGGTCTTTTTCTACTACAGTTACCTTTCTTTAAGAAAATGCAAATAACCATCACTCTATATTTTGAGTATACTATAATCATATATAAGGGTGATATGCAAGGGGTGGTGAGATGGGGGCCTTTGGGCCTATCCATGGTCTGAGCCATTATGTGAATAATGGGCTTTGTTTAAGCATGGACTTAATCTATGTAATGTAATATACATTCGTAATCAGTACATATCAAATGCACATTTAACGAACACGTGAGATTGAATGACTAATTAACATATTTGAATCAGGAAAATGGTTGACATTAATTTGATTGAGTATCTTGGGTTAACTGAAAGTGACCACTTAATCTCGAGCAAGTATCATAAAAAAAAATTACCTACTATTGAAGTTGTGTGTTGCAATAAGTATAACCTAGATTACCGTGGCATGTAGGACGTGTATGAGCGTCATTTTTACGCAATATAGTGGCAAGCCTTCTCTGGTGTTTGGGTTGGAGTTGCTGCAGCGGCGATTTAAAGAAAATAAATTAATTTATAGTATTAACCATATGCTATATGCGATAATTAAATGGCACTTTACTTACTTTGAAGAGTTTGAAGGCTGTTTCTATTACTGGCATACCAGGATACAAACATCATTTTTCGCTTTTGTTTAGTATCTGCAACAACGCGTTTAAAAGGGTTAGAAAAACTAAAACCATATTTTACATGTTATACCAGTTAAAGTATTTATTATTGCTAACGACATAATCACAATTACATACTTGCATTCTAAACTGGATTATCTCCAGTTATTGTCACACCAGTGGCTTCAACAGCTCATTGTTCAAACATCCGTTCTTTGGTTCGAACATTTTCTTCAATATCAATATGATTCGGAGATAGAGGTACAGTATGACAACAAACATCCTTGTTAATGCAACCTTTTTTTTATGTAGAACAGTCGGAGTCTTAGATAAATGTTCCATTGACAATTCATTATTGGACACCCCGAGCAGTTTGCTTTTATTATTAGTACCATGTATTGCTCATTGATCATTAGCTACAATGCATATAGAACTAATAAGAATGAAACAATTTAAAGTATGCATAAAGACTGAAGCATCAAATCAAGAATATACTTACATACATTTCAATCGCTTTCGGTATCAAAGAGAGCAGAATTCAAGCATGCAGCAGTTGACGTTGAGCTTTCCTCAATATTATTAATGACATATGATGGCAGCCAACAACGTTACCGACCACTGACCTAAAGACAATGCCTTTATTCCCATTTTGTATCGTTCTTAAGGAAGCTGCCTTTGTTCGGCTGACCAACTATAGCTTCTTGACCAATTCATTTATTCCAGGAGAAAGCCTACCAATTACAAAAGAACATGTGAATACAAAATATTATAGCTCATTTTATTCGCTAAATGATCTTATACAGTAAGTTAAAATACCTTGGGAGCCACTATTCAAGGAAGTCATGGACACGCGCCAATAAAAGGTTTGAAGAGATCAAGTCTCCCGGCTAATGCTTCTTCAAAAGGGACTGACCCACTCATTGCTCTGCAATTTAAGAAAAGTTAATATAAAAAACTGAAACAAAACATGAGAACTTATGTATTTTTACTGAGTGCACACCTAGCGGTAGATTCAGCACATCACGCGTAAGTATTATACCAAATGCAAGAAACACTTTCTTAATATGTGTAAATATACATGCATTGTTGACCAATACATCAATAGTCCCCACGCATCAGCTGCCTGAAATGACTACATAGTCATAAAAAAATCCCAATATATTAAAATAATATAATCAAAATGTAATAGCAGTTTCATTTACCAATTTGATCATAGATACAACCTTTTCAATTTTTGAAATATTTCCCCCAAATGCAAGTGCCTTACCACCCATCATGCATGTAAGGGATAACACAGTTAGCCACTGTCTCCATTGGGTTTATTGATATACGTAAATTGCAAACATAAACACATGTTAAAACATGGACATGTAAAAAAAACATAAGATATCAGCAAAAAAAAGTAAGCCAGCAGTTGATATAAAGTACTATAAAATAGTTAGCGATTAGAGATCATATAAAAAATATATTATGATGGATTAAGCAGATGAGTGTTTTTCTCGTCATGTGAATGTGTTTAAGGCTTTTGTCGTTGTCTTACTTTTTTTTCTCACGATCGAGCTAAGGTTTCGGCTTATTTTATAGGTCACTATATGCTCTTTATCTTGGGATTAATTTGAATTTATGGGCTTACATGTGTTTACTGATCACAATATTAGGAGGTAACAGGATTAACTGAGCCTTCCACATATATCATGTTAAGATGTACTGAGAATCTATTTGCAAACTTATTCAGAATTTCCAATTATCACTCATCATCTAGTCACCTCACATCAAGTGCCCAGTCGAGTAGCTCAATCCCTACAGGTACTACATGCTTTTTCGACAATGGTTATGGTCTCAAAGACTTGCATAATTTATTACTCGGTAACTGATACGATGTTTAATGAGCTTAAATATAATTTCTACAAAGAAGAAAAAGCCATAAGTCTTTCGGAAAATACACACAAACAAATAACATCAGCACAATATCTAGCGTCCTTCCAAAAAAGACATAATTTCTTTTTAGGTTTCATGTTGATCCATTTGTTGCTCAAACTAAATTAGCCTTCATACATGCTAGAATGAAAGTGTGCACACCAAATCTTTTAGGTACCAACAATCTAATTGAACATAAACATTTTAATTACGCATAAATTTTTACCCTAGCTTCAAATTTCCAAATTACTCAGACTGAAAAACTCATATCTATATTCACATAAGTAGGCAATTCATCAAACTCAATACCAAAAAAATCAAAATTAAAACAAAATCAAAGTTATAATTATTACCTAATGTTAAAAATATAATCTTTAAGCATAACCCATATTCTCAATCATTAAAAAATACAAAGCCAAGCAACGAATTCGAATGTTGGAAAACAAAGTGGAATAAATGATTCAGGTGAAAAAGGAATTCGAATATTGATCGAAGAAAATAAAGGGGATCAAATGATTTAGGGCCGTAATCTTCCTTCTTCCTAAATGAGTTAGGTATGGTTTGGTTTTTTTCTTTTACGCCATCTAGGAAGAAGGAAGATTACGGAGCGTGTTTTCTTAATATGTTACAGTTTAGTCCTAAAGTATCAACTATTAAATATTGAGTACATATGTATTTTTGACTTTTGGATACATGAATAAGTAAAAACGAATTTATATCTTTTTTATGCCATATTTGGAAATATTTAAGCTTTTAAAATTCAAAATTTGTTTTTAGAAAAATAATAATAATTCAATTATTACTTAATATGGTATGATTTGATTTTTTTGAAATGAAAAAGTCTCCACTAGAGTTTTATTTTATTAGGAAAAAGATTGTTAAAGATAATTATTTAAAAATTTTAATCTTATTATTAATTGCATCTTATATATATTTATTGTATTTATCTTCTACTTGTGTTAATTGCATCTTATCTATATTTTTTGTATTTATCTTTTACTTGTGTTATGGATAAATATAAAATGTTACCTAATAAGAAAATATATATATATATATATATATATATATATATATATATATATATATATATATATATATATATATATATTTTAAATACAATTATTACTAAATGAGGTATGAATGCATTTTTTTGAAATGAAAAATTCCAAATAGAGGTTTTGTTTTATTATATAAAATTTACACTCGCCAATTACCTTATAAAGGGACAAGTATATATGGACGAATTTTACTTTAGCAATCTTGTGTATATCGTGACTTGTTCAAATCTTACTATATTATAAAGAAGGAATGCCTTTTAATTTTAGCATGCTTAATTTTAAGCCTTACAAATTAATAAGCTTAAAGTACAAGTGATAAAAATATAATTAGACATTTACAAGTTAATAAGCTTAAAATACACACCAATTTTCCCCTCATTTAATTCTAACATACCATTAATACTAACATTAATTAAATATAATAAATAAAACATTATGTACATTAAATACAATTAGTTAACGGGTCAATAAATACAATTAATGCACTTATTAAAACACCCCTTACATAAGAAATACAAATTATCAAGCATATTGTACAACCAACTTAAACACAATTCCTGCATTAAATGTCACTAATACAAATAATAAAGCACATTATACAAATATTCAAGTCCGAACGGGCAACGGGTCAAATGAGCTCGAGCCCGAACGGATATGGGCGAAACGAGCTCGAGCCTGAACGGACACGAGCCAACGGGCTTGAGCCCGAACGGACACGAACTAAACGAAATTTTGGTATCCGTAAATTTATTGTCAAAAAAAACATAATAAACTAAAATTACACGATTCATCGGAAAATTTTAATTTAGAGTACCCGCCGCTGCAACGCGCGGGTACCCTGCTAGTATCATCTAATACGTCAACTATTAATCATGTTGGCTTGATGTTGGTTTATTTTATCACACGAGACCTACACCTCACACTTTGTCATTCCATTTTGCATTAAATTGTTTGGCTTCTTTATGTTAATATAGTTTTGTGAACTCAATCTTTAATCGATCATGCTCTTTTTACTCATTTCTTTGTTTTAGCTTTTCAATTTTTATTTCCAAGAATATAAACTTTAAACTTTTTGCATGGCTTCCCCCTCTAATTTTGTTGGCACAAAAATCTCCATACCATAGAAATCTCATGCACACTATTGCTTTCTCACGTAAACATTCGCCGCCACCACCCGCGACCACTCACCGCCCTCTTCCACCACCGTAAATCCACAAAGATGACGAAATCATTTAGACATCTGACCATAATCCTCATTGTACTTTCAGTGTGCACCTCTCCATCCATGTCAGAGATCAAATCATTAAAAATACAATCAGACAATCGTCCAATGATCCTTTTCGAGAGATTTGGGTTCACACGCCATGGTGTCACCTCTATCGCCATTTCCTCGGTCTCAGTCACCTCCACGTTCTCCAGAATAGACCCTTCACGCCTCGGTTTCTTTCTTCTAACAGAAGAATCTCTAATACAAATCCTTATTGAATTTGAACAAAACCCTACTTTTTGTGTTGTTGATTCCAAGTTCATTCGGTTACTCTTCACATTTCGTGATTTATCGCCTCCACCTCATTCATCTTTTAACAAATCGTATCCTATTAAATACCCGAATGAATATTCTCTTTTTTTTGCGAATTGTAACCTTGAATCACTTGTTACAATGGATGTTCATACCGAGCTATACAATAATGATGGAAATAAAAGGGATTATTTATCGGCTGGATTAACTCAACTACCGTTTTTGTACTTTGTGTTTTCCCTTTCATATATGTGTTTTCTAAGCTTTTGGATCGTTGAATGTGTTAAAAACAAGTTATCGGTTTATAGGATTCATGTACTTATGGGGTGTTTGCTTGTGATGAAATCCCTCAATTTGATATGTGCTGCAGAGAATCAACATTATGTGAAGGTTACTGGTAGGCTACACCCTTGGGGTCTAAATTAAATCTGTTTATTTTGTCATAAGAAGAAATCGTCTGTCATATATTGTATCAGGACTAAACAAAGTCTCAAAACCATTTTTTTCGATCTGTAAACCCGGAATAAAGATACTTCTGATTAATGATCACAATTGAACAGAAAATATTCTCTAAAAATTAAATCAGAAAAGAATTCAGTACAAATGTACAGTATTATATTATTTCATTTCCCTTAATGATTCAATACTAAACTTTGATTCTTCTTTGACAGGTACTCCTCATGGATGGGATGTGTTGTTTTACATATTTCAGTTCCTTAGAGTTGTGCTATTGTTTACTGTGATCATACTGATTGGCACTGGATGGTCATTTTTGAAACCATTTCTACAAGAGAAAGAAAAGAAGATTTTAATGATTGTGATCCCCCTTCAAGTCTTGGCCAATATAGCTTCAACAGTGATAGGCGAAACCGGCCCCTTTATTAAAAATTGGGTGACATGGAACCAATTGTTCTTATTGGTCGATATCATTTGTTGCTGCACTATCATTGTCCCTATCATATGGTCGATTAGATCATTAAGGGAGACTTCCAAAATCGATGGGAAGGCTGCTAGGACTTTAGCAAAGCTAACCCTTTTCCGACAATTTTACATTTTGGTTATTGGGTACTTGTATTTCACAAGGATTATTGTTTTTGCTCTAGAGACAATTGCAGTGTATAACTATCAATGGGTAGCTAAGGCTGCGGAAGAATTAGCAAGCATTGTATTCTATATGGTGATGTTTTACATGTTTAGGCCGATTGCATCTAATGAGTACTTTATTATTGACGATGAAGAAGAGGTAGCAGCAGAAGTGGTTCTTAGAGAAGAGGACTTCGAGCTATGATCTAGTTTCAAGATTTGCGTTCCTTTTGGTTTTGATGTTCATATGACGTGCTAGATTACATTGATACAAGTAGTTTTGATCTAACAACTTGGCTTTAAACTCTGATATTTATCTATTGTAGGTTGTAACGACTTTGTGATTAATGATAGAGGAGACTCATTTCAAACTGTTCAAAATCGAAATACATTTTACCACCAAGTCAAGGCATATTGCCTCGATATTATAATTGAGAATACCAGTTAAGGGTACAGTATGCTTTGACTCGTTGGTAACGAATTGATAGATGATAATCAAGAACACGTGCTAGGAGAAAAATTGGGACACCAACGAAAATTTGGCGTCCTAATCAGATGTGTTCTATTATATTTTGAATGATCCCCAGTTTATTCACATACATCATGTTATGCATGGTAACTTCCGACAACAGAAGCACAATATAGAAAATACCTAATGAGTGCCATAACTTAAATATTCCTGTAATCTTTTTAATGACGATGAAGAGACATATAATGTGGATGAAGGGACAAAAGTGTTGCGCAAAGTGAGAACTGAAAGACAGAAAAAAACAGAGTTGTGTCGTATTAAAACTAACTGGATTGTATAAATATTTAAGCAACGAAACATAGCCTTAAAGAGTTGTGTTTACTGTAAGAATCGTGATATTAAAAAAACAAAACCAAACAAACCTTTAGTCAAAGTTATCGATCTTGACGGGAACAATTTCGTCTGCCACCTTAAAATGTCCCACCAAACGTGCGAAAAATACCATTTGTTGTTCAAGTGTGAATTTAATGTTTTCGGCCTGTATAATATCACAAATTGAACAAATTCAACTCTTTTAACCTTAAAGACTTGTAATCCAAAAACAAACAGATAACTTAATCTAATCACTAACCTTACGAAATCCATGTTGCTCCCCTTCATACTCCACCAGAGCAACCGGCAATCCTTTTGCTTTCAAAGCTTGATATATCTTTCTTGCTTGGTCAGGTGGTACAACCTGCAATACAGCATGCATCAATTTATTAAACTATATATAACCGATATCCCAAGTTATAGTCATTCGGAAAATGTGTCTAATACTTTGTCTTCCAATCCTTGAAAGAGGATTATGGGGCAAGAGAATTGATCAACAAAATTGATAGGTGATCTGTCGAAGAATTCTTTTTCACCTCCTGTTAAAAGATTTAATGTTTGATTAGCGTAAAACTTATGTACAAAAGACGTTTGGTTTAATGAAAAAAGAATTAGTACTTACCAACAAGATTATCCATGTATCGGGACTCGAATTTGTGAGTTTCTTCTTTCAACAACTTCAGGTCAGCAACCTGTTTGGAAGAGTTACAATATAATACGTAAGTGTATTGTTTTGTAAAAGGAGATATTTGATATAAACATTGATTATACTAACTAGAAATGCACTCCTAAATCAAACGGAATAGCTTTTTCTTGAGATGTACCATAATTAAAATTAAACATTTCACCTTTTTGCAATCTTATTTTTTTAATCAAAATTTAACTGTTTAGCCAAGTATTAATCAATGAAAAGATGATAACAGAGGTGGCAATTATGACTCATAACCTCAAATCTCGGCACAGTGGAACGTGTAACCCGCCTGCTGTTCCATTCAACTACATTTGTTCCTGTAATCCATAGCCTAACAGAACGCAGCAGCGAGGGACAACCCGCCCATACCCATGAACGAATCGATTGCCATGTGTTTTTATCTCAAATGGGTCAAATACTCAAATAAAAAAATGTAGCAAAGTGGGGAATGGGTACCCAAAGAGTGTTTTGAATATAGTTTTCAAACACACGCTCAAAGATGACCCATTTCAGGTCAAGGCCCACAACTTAATATACTTTGAGGATTATAAAGCAAACAAATTTCATATACAAATTGGAGCAAAATTTTGTTGGACAATCCATCCTGACTTGACTCAAACTTAATAATGGCTTGTTTCAACCTGAAGTTTTAGCCAACCTGTCCATCTTGCCACCTATAGTTGATAACATACAACTCGGGTTCCCTATAGTGTTACTATTGAAGAACATACTAGATATTATACTAATAGTCAAAACACATCTAATAAAGCATGTGACCGGCCAAACATCGCAAAATGTTTGGAATCAAAGCCATACTTAACAACAAATTTCAATACAAGGTCACATTTCTAAAAAGGAATGAGCACTTACACCATACAACGAAGCTCCAGCCTTAAATGTTTTTTTAAAAGCAAGTGCAGCGAGTGTGGTGTAACCACCAGCAGAACCTCCAGTGATGCAGAGTCTTTCACCATCTGCCTTTCCACTATTCACCTGTACAAAAAGTATAAATAAACGAATGTCAACATGCCTTACAGAAGAGAAAATAGAAGTTCCCATTAGTGATTTTGAAAAGAAATATATTTTTGTGGTCTTTTACCAAGAACTGAGCACAACTGCAACAATCATCAACGTCCACTATCCCCCACTTCCCCAATAGTCTTTCACGAAATGCTCGACCATAACCTTCAAAACAAAATATAAGAGTAAACTAGTGATTTCAGGAACAGTTGCAGGGTTTGGTAACAGTAAAAAACCAGTTTGAGTCATTAAGGGCAGAGCGGGTTTCAAACACTTTCTGTAAAATTTATATAAATTGTGTCAAACTGTCGAATATGATTACCAAATATATATTTATTAAACAGATACTGAACAATAAATCTTGATCGAATTTGATGAATATCAAACTTTCCAAATTTAAACAACATATAAAAATAAAAATGTGTTAATACATATGTTGCTAAAACTGATAACATACCAGTACTTCCACCATAATTCACATCAACAAAAGCCCAACCACGACTGGTCCAAAACTGAATATTAAGATTTAATATCCCACGTGCCTCAGCTGTAGGGCCCCCTGTTCCACAAAATGTGTAATACATATGTAATTTAATATTGCATATATAATTATATATTGTGGAAAAGCTACATCGCCCAACAAAAAAAAGGCATATTACTAAAAACATGCGTCCATGCACTTGATACTTACACATGCAAATGTGACTTTGCTCATTTAATATAATAGACGAATACCCGCGCATAGTGACTGTGTATGGCGGGCAAATAATTATACTTGCGAATTTGTTGTTCTGGTGTGAGTGTGTGACCCTTGATGCAACACTTAAGGGGTCAATTTTAAAACAGGTGTTTTTTCTTTATGTATAGTAGAGAAGTAGAGATAGAAAGGAAGGGAGTGTAATTAGTTAATTACCATGACTCTTCAACAGCAATGGAGGTTTTTCTTGTTGACTGGCTTGATAAACAGGATTAGTTGGTGGATAATAGTAAGCATATGCCATCTCACCAGGAACTTCTGTGGGAAATTCAATAAATTCTGGAGAACTAAAATAAGACTTGTATTCTGAACTAGTCGGTGAAGAAGACCAAACGATCTTGAAATCAACTACATTTGATGCCTGATCATCCAAAGTCACCTGGCCAACAAACAACTATTAGAGTAGGATCAACTTTGAATATTGATTTCTTACTACAAATCTATTAATAAAAATACGGGTGTTTATATTTGCGCATTAGAACTGATTACCTGATAGCTGCAACTTGAAATTCTGCTTCAGATTATGTAACTATTTTTGTGATTTGCAACAGATTATCTTAGGGTAAACTAGAATTACTTTTTTACCGTTTCTTTTAAGCTAATTTGATAGATTTTTACTCCCAATGCAAAAATAACATATCCATTTTTATCAAAAAATAAACTATTGTCAATCAAATATATTACAAGTTCAAACAGCAAAAACACATCCAGACACTATCTTCTACAGCATGTTTTATTTCACCAGAAGTAGGAATAGTACCTTAGCTATTGATGTAGGATGAACTCCAGATGCCCCTTCAACGTACAGACAGCGTACACCCGATGTCTACATACACGATATTTTAGTTAATAACTAAAAAGTTGGCAAAAACAATACAATCATCACGAGAAAGGTGTATTGAGATTACAATATTCCTTAAATCTGTGAAAGGGGTCTCGAGGACAGATAAAGTGTTCTTATTCTTGTCCAGAATTCCGAGATAAGAGCATCCTTTCTGCCTGCAAATCAACCAATTTTTAATTGTTATTTAACTAGACAGTAAACAAAAGAATTAAAAAATAATTGAGTAATGCAAAAGCAATATGTGACCTGTAATTGCAAGCAATTAAGTTCTTATGCTCCTTAATGATTTCATACGAGTTCATGCCAAAAACCCACAACGGTCCTGCAAATTCAGCCTCTAATGAATATATTGGCGCAACCGTGTTATCAGATTCAACCTGTATGAAAAAGAAAATTTAACCTTTAAGTTTGTAAAATTAACTAGTTAAAATTTACCTTTGATCACAAAATAGGAAATGACACCACAAAGTTCATATACAAGATTTTACAGTATGAATCAAGAAATAGTAAGTATTCGGAGATTACCCATCTATGAAGATTCCAGAATCCATTTTTTCTGTCAGTGACAAAGATTAATTCCCCTGAAGTGAAAAAGATGCTAATGTGATTAAAGAATCTTAGGCCATGATTCCAAAATGTGTAATTTTATGTCAATAATAAATTTACCTTCATCAGACCACTTTGGTTCAGTAGGCGATTCTACTATTGTTGGATCACCCCCTGCCACACATACACGTTTATAAACATCTCTGCACAAGGAAACAAAAAAGAGATTCACTTTGTCAAGATAATTATTTAAAAATAAAAATTATCCTATGAAGAAAGGTGTGAACAAATAGATAGGTCTTCTTTAATCATTTGCCAAAAATAAGCTGGGCAACTTTAAAAAAAAAAAAAAAAAAAAAAAAAAAAAAAAGTTTTAGCGTGGTGTACCATGTACAAGAGGAAAAAAGTTTCCATACACAACAGCATTTTTATGCATATAGCATCTTGAATAAAAAAAGCAGATACGCAAAACTTGAGTACCTCTATATATCAGTCAGAGCCCAGAAACATAATACGTATATAGTAACCAAAATAATATGATATGGGACGACAACCACAAGCCCCTATGATAGCCCTAGCACTGAAAATCAAGATCTATACAAAAGATACGTCCAAGCTTATGACATAGGGAACCATTTCAACACCTAACTGGAGACCAAAAATGTGTTCACATTGTTTATTCCTATCATATATTCGTATGGCGTAGCTAAATGATGGTAAAGGAATCTTGTTTGCTATGTTCGGTTTTAGGAGTTGCCACAACCTGAAATATGAAATTTATGCAGTATACTGCAGAGTGCAGACCTGCAGCCAAGAGACAGTGATTAAAAGTGTTGTTTTATCTTATGAAACTAATTATTTGCCATTAATCTAGGTTGTCTGCTTCCCCTAAAAAATTTAATGATGTTACCCTAACACTGTTTGTGCTTTCATTTGTCATCATGCCAAATAAATGACTTTTGGGGAGCAAACATTGCCACCAATAGATGAAACTTTATAAAATATCTGTAATGGTAACGGATGAATTTCAAATCTGAGCCTAGTTTTTGCAAAAAGTGAATCAATGGACTCTTCTGAGGGATTGTATATTTGTGGAAATACCCTCGGAGGTTGTCTATTTTAATTGGCAAATGAAAGCACATGTTTGGTCAACAATTGCACTTCTCAATTATACTCCTTTGGGAAAGGTCACAAGTGACAACCCACAATAAAGCAGCAACAAAAAGAGCAGACATAACAGTTCAATAAGATAAAATAACAACCCTCTTGCTCCTGCATTCCTAAGTGCAGTCTAGTTCTGCTTAAATGCCATTCTCCATGTTCTCAAAAGGCATAACAACGCTAATAAACAAGATATTTAAAATTATTGATTAGTTAAGTCATGCACATTCCTAATATTCGTATTGTGGTAAAAATCTAACTTAGGCACAAATACAGGTAACCAAAGAACCCTCATAAGCATTTATATAGTTTACATGGATTTATTTGTGCATTTGACTTTGTTACGGCTATCACACAGATTTATGCCTCATATTATGATACTTATATGATAGACTCTATGAGAATATACACAGTTTACATGAATATAATAACTTGGCAAATGCCAAATATAGAACTAGGGTTAACTTAACAGCAGATGTCAATTAAGCGAGACCTTAACTTAAAGGTTATACATGCATTCAAACTACAAAGGCTAATCTAACCAATTATATGAATATCTTTAAAAAATATAACACGAAAAACAGAGCATTGAGTTTACCCGGTATCTGAAATATAGCCAACCCAAAGTTCCGATCTATCCCATGGCATGTTAGGATGACTCCATTCAATCCATGCCAGCCTTTTTCCATGAGGATCCAGTCTCGGAAATGCATAAAAATCATTTCCTTCAACTAATACTTTTGGTTCTGCACATCATCGTATATATGATAGAAATTAGTATATTTATCATCATAAAAAAATAAAGTCAGGGTCAACATTGATAGCGCGTATGTGAACCGAACCTTGAATAGTGTTATCACCGAGTGCTATCGATACAATGCTTGTTATTGCATTCAAGCTACTTTCACGCCGATCTTACAAGAACCCAAATGACAATAATGTATTAGTGATAATGAAATAGTTTATAAAGATATACAAATAAATAAATAAATAAATAATGGGCACATAAATAACAATGTACCTTCCCTAACAGCGATAAACCGATTAAGTGGTGTATCATAAACTCCATCCGCATAGCTCACCAAAGGTCCACCATAATCAGGGGTAAGTGGCAAAGGTGCTGAATCTACAGCCAAAAAACAAAATCTTCAAAATTCTACACTCGCAAACTTCTGATACTATTTGACTTTCCTGGTCAAACCAGAACTACTCATTTTGACAACTAAAAACGCATATCAGAATAGTTTTATAAAAAAATAGCTACCAAGCACCCTCTGAATAATTTCAAAAGCCTTTAATAAGCATATTTATCTATTGTACATAAATTTTATGGCAATACAAAAGCATCCATACAATGTCATGACTAATGATTAATATGTCGAACCTTTTGAATCTATTGACTGCTTGTAAAGCCTTTGATCTTTGTAATTCGAAAAAACTAAAGTTTCTCCTGAAATTGAGAAAGCACCACCACCATATTCTTGAGCAACTGTACGTATTGAAAACTCTTTGGGCGTTACATCACTTGCTTCTTCATTTTCGTCACTCCCTCCTCTAACTAAAACCGATCGCCTACAAAACCATGATAAAAAAAGCACATTACCATAATTAGCGCATAGAAGAATCAGATTAAGTTCAAAAGATGCTTGGGATTGCTAGCTTATTCTGTTTCAGTATACATGTATACTACTTTCACTTTTATGCACATTGTAAACACCAAACTGTTTCTTATTTGTATATACTCTGAAACTTATTAGCTTATTTGTTCATAGAAACCAAGAATCACATATACGACGATACGAGTACTTGGATAGTTGGATGGATAAAAAAGCTTCGGCTCTTATGGTTATTTTAAGTTGAATAAGCACTTTTCCATGACCACATAAAAGGTTCTTATTTCTAACATCTTAGATAATACATATAAGCAGAAACCGAAACTTCGGCTTGTATGCTTAACCGTCCCAAAATAACAGTCCACGTTTCTATTTGATTTGTCCCAAAATAAATATGAAATTTGATAGGTCGAAAAGGGCTTTTCTAAAAACGTGTGCCACTCCCTCCCACACACTTATATTGGGACGAAGGGATTACCATGAAACAACCTACTTAAGCGGCGTTTGTATTAGCTTATTTAGCCGGCTCATGGGCTTATTTGATTCAGGAAAAGCTGATAAGCTCACTTTCTAGAGCTTATATCAACTTAAGCTTATGGCGTAAGCCATAACCTTAATTTTATAAACTCATAAGCTTTAAAAAGTGAGCTTATCGGCTTTTCCAAAATCAAATAAGCTCATAAGCCGGCTAAATAAGCTAATTCAAGCACCGCGTGAGTAGGTTGTTGCGTGCTAATTTTTTAAAGCAGTTTCAATAAGGGGGATTATTAGAACCCAATGAGCTTATTAAATTTAGGAAAAGCCAATAAGCTCACATTTTAAAGGTAAAAAAAGCTCATGAGATGGCTAAATAATAAGCTAATCCAAACACCCCTTTAATTAATAGATAAACAAGAAAAGAAATAATAATACCCAGATTCAGTAGGGCGTGATTCGAGCCAAAAGAGTTGACCCTTATCATCAACAGCAGTGCCACCAAGTCCTTTAGCAGCACCCGAAACGACGTCGGATGTGATGGGTGAAGCCCAAGAACCGTACGGCGCAGTGATCTTTTGCTCCGTTGATGATGACATTGTTGTAATGAGTCTACGAGAGTGATGATGATGAATAGTGTGTGTTTTTACACGTTGAGTGTGTGTTGTTTTAATGAAGAGTAGAGTGAGGGTTTTAGTGGTTAGTGATGGTGATAGGGTTTTTGTGTTGCGAGTGGTGGTTGTGATGACGGCGTTGGTTATGGCGGATACTAGTGCCATTTATTTGGAAAGTACATTTTACACTAGTGTTATTATTCCTTTCGTGTAAAATAAAATGAATAAGAAAATAATATTTTGTGCAAAATCTATTTTATCTAACTAGAATGGTACCCGCGCAATGCGGCGGCGGGTACCTGTGACTATATTTTGCATATTCTGCTATTCGGTTACACATTTAATTGTCTTTATGTTTTATAAGTAGAGATGGTGAGGTCAAATAATTTTTAAATGCTTCCATAATAAGCAAGTAAAAGTCTGAATTTTAAGCCTTTCTAATTATAGAATAGTTTCAAATATATTATATAGTAGCATAGATAAACCAAAATAAGTTACTGCTTACAGGTGTTGTTTAAATTCGACTTAATTAACTTAATATAAGTTATAGAAAAACTGTTTGTGTGTGACTTAATAAAAAATGGTGACTGAATATTTTAAATAATAAAACTGCATTAAGTCATATTTTAATTAAAACGTGACTTAATACAAAATTTTAACAAACAAACCATTATGTGTCTGAAATCCGATTGGTTGAATAACTTCGAAAGTAAAACAGATGCTCTTCACTCTTAAAACAAAAATGCATTCATAGAATTCATTAACACAAATGGTAGTTTCGCAAGAACATTTATGTTCCATACATTTAAAATAACATCTCAAAAATAACTGTTGTTGAAGCAATCTTCCTCGACACGCTCCATTATCTGTTCACAATCAGTATTTTTGTCAACCATTAAATGATATCAATTTCATTTTGCACCGATTGAAAAAAAAACACACACAAAACAATACTGATTTAAGAGTTTGTCTAACTATTTCCTTGAAGGCACTAGTTTAGATCACTGTATACGAAAACTTTAATATTATTAATTACAAAATCAGAACTAATTAAGATAAATTATAAGATCAATTAATGTGTATTAAATGCATTTTAAAATTTTAAAACGAAATTTTGGAATGAATTATTGCACCTTAAGCGATGTCCTGTTGGCACTTGTTACACAATCCCATTGTGTAAATATAGGATAAGCATTATTATTATTATTATTATTATTATTATTATTATTATTATTATATTTTTTTTTTAGTTTCCTTCTGAGATATTAAGGATGTGTTTGGTATGGGGGAGAATGTCAATAGATATGATTGTAGATGTTCGGTATAAGTATATAACTTTCAAATATATCATTCATACTTATAGGCTCATTCCTCACTAATTTGGTGTCTATGCAATTTATTCCGTGAGTCTCATGTTATCTTTCTCTTTTCCACTACAAAATTCAAATATATATACATTTTTTTCATACTGTATTTTGTCATCTAAATATAACAATGATAATGATAAACTTATTAATTATATCCATTGTTGTTCTACCTCATACGAAATCTGATATCCATTGTGATCGCAACAAATCAAATGGCCCCTTAAGAGTATTTGGTTGAATGTAGTCTTAAAGATTTGTTGTTCGTATATTTAAAAGGTAAAAGCATACAACTTATAAAGTTATATATGATTCTTATAACAAATAAAAAAGTATGTTGGAATCTGATACTGATTATCTTGCTTCTTGTGATCGGCTAATATATTATTAAGGTGCTAATTTCAATTTGTTATTTATTTTTCCCTTAACCTTGTTTCGCCACCCGGCTCGCCTAAAGACATGTTATAAAGAGCAACGTATGCTATATGCTTAGTGAGTAAACGAAGCACATAACTATAATCATAAACTGTAACAATAAACTTTATAACATGTACTATGATATGCATTATTTAGGCACAAATCATCACTTGACTATGAGTGCTTATGAGCACAATTTACTATAGGTGCGTATCACGAGCACACTTTAACTATGAGTGCTATCATGAGCACACTTTGACTATGAGTGCTATCATGAATACACTGAGTATGAGTGCTATTATGAGCACGGTTCAATTATATGTGCTATCACGAGCACAACTTTCCACAAAGGACTATGGATAATTATAATCAAACGGGTCAAAATGTACTATAAACGATCATAAACACATAAGTGACATGATCATTAAACATAAACTATGGAGTACATGAATATAGATATATAAATAGATTGTCAACATCCTATACTTACTCTTTTACTATGTTTTGTTGTGACGATTCGACGGTTCCTGAATATGTGACAAATTTCTTTTTCCACCTGTAATCATAACACATATATGTATGATTATTCACTATATGAACTTAACACTCTTAAGCTAGTGTTTGGGACAACTATGAATAAAAGGGACATTTGGCTAGTTAATTCAAAACTAACCAAAATTCATTCTTGAGTAAATTTCACAGATCATCCCTGAACTTGTCCTAATTCGCGCGTTTGGTCCCAGGTTTTTTTTGTGGTAAACGGGGTACCTGATGTTACTGAACGGTGTCCCGTTTAGTCCCTGGCACCCCGTTTTGGCTGACGGGCGTTATCTTCGCCCGTTATCTGATGTGGCAAGGGTTGGTTTTTTCGTCTTTTGATGCATGTGTATATCGTTGTAGGAATAGATTATTCTTATCAAGTTTTAAATTTATATTTAGCCGACTTAACCTATAACACACACTAACGAGCAGTGTACCCAATCAATGTAGCTAGTTGGTAAGTAGAGTGTCGATCACTAAGAGTGGAACGTTAACACCTATAATGTCTATCAGTATTTTAATTCCTAAGTTAGTTTTACAACCTAATCTAACGCAAGGGGGTTCAGTCTGAGAAACTGGCACGAATTGAGTTGATTAATTAAAGCTATAAAACTAATGAGATAGAATACAACGAATGACGAACACTTACCCAGATAGATAACAGATACAAATAAGAGGCCTGACGAATGATTAAGTAGCTTGTCACTTCTTTTATTGCTAGTTTTATATGAAAGTGTCGTAATCTATTCCCTCTCGTTGGTATCTTAATTATAGGCGAGTAAACTCTTAATGATTACTTATGTCTATATTATTTAACCTTTTTTAAAGGCTTACACTAACTTATAACACTAGTGAAGTAATCATGGAATGGGTATGGCAACCCAAGCAAGCCACAGCTAGACACAGAGGTTATCAATGCACATATAACAAGAACCAAATAAACATCAAATAAACTTTAATCGATGGGAAAGCAATTTTAAGGGGAACAATATGGCGGTCACAATAAAGTGTACTATTACAATAAAATAAAACTACTTAATTGAATTAAAACACTATATTGGGAATTATACTTAACAGTTGAAACTGTCAAGCTTCAAGAATGAACTGTTGGAAGATTGCACTAGCAGTACAAAGTCAGTTTGTACTGCTAGCACAGAAAGTTAGTACTGCTTATAAGATAATGATCAAAAGTAAAGACGCGTTCAAGATAATTATAGAATAGATTGCATGTATATTTTATACGTTTAGAATGATACGAATATTATTATAGTAATAGTTATCTTGTACAAGACTCCTTGTTCTATAAAAGGAGATTCTAGGTTAAGAAAGTGATATACAGAAACATAGAGAATAGCTTCAAGGTTGTAACCCTAGTGATAACCAAAAGATCACTCGTATTATTTTAATAATATTGAAGCTTGTTTTGGTGGTGAATACACTGTGTTTCTTTCTCATTGTTCCATACATACATTCATACATTTCACATACAATATCTTCTAAGTGTTAACTAGTAAATTCCGCTTGCTAGTTGATATATCCTCAAAGTATCAATCTAACACAAGGCATGTGTTTAGATCCTTCACAAGTGGTATCAGAGACAGGTTTTGATACTTTGAATTTAGAAGACCCAAATAAATAATTCGTTCACTTTCACTAATCCAATGGAGATGGAGAACAATCAATCCAATATTGCTGCAAGACTTCCAAAACTCAAACTCAATGAGTTTGATATGTGGAGAATTATGATTGAACAATATTTCTTTGTCCAAGATTATCCTCCCTGGGAAATTATTCTTTATGGTGACTCATTTAAGCTTGGAACTACAGCAAAAACAATTGATGGCAAGCCTATTGAGAAACAAAACGCTGGTCTTGTCACCAGTGATGAAAGACTTAAAAAGAAGAATGATCTGAAGGCCAGAAGCTTGCTTCTGATGACTCTCCCCAAGGCTCAAATACTTGCTTTTAGCAAGTATACCTCAGCAAAGCAATTGTTTGATGAAATTTGCTCAGTGTTTGGTGGTAATGATGCTACCAAAAAGACACAGGAAACATTATTGAAGCAAAACTATGAAAACTTTTCTGCAACTAGCAATGAGTCCATTGACAGCATATTTACAAGGCTGCAGAAGATAGTTACACAGTTGACTGTGTTTGGCATTGAAGTTGACAAGGAAGATCTCAATAAAAAGTTCTTAAGGAGTCTACCTTCAGAGTTTAGTACACATGTTGTGGTCTGGCAAAACAAGCCAGAAATTGAAACTATGAAGCTAAATGATCTTTACAACAATTTTAAAATTGTTGAACAAAGATAAAAGAAGTCTAGAGGTTTGAGCACAAGCTCTGGGAACATGGTACTTTTGTCATATTCTATTGCTAACAAGTCAGATGATGATGATAGTGATGAAGATGATTGTACTGCTAGTAGTGTAGCAGTTTCAACTGCTAGTTCAAATGCCATCACCACTAGTGCACAAAAGAAGGTTGCTGGACTTGTAGATCCTACATATTATGCTTTCATCTCATGTCAGTATAGTGGATCACTTCTAACTCATGAAGACTAGAAACAAGTGGATGATGATGACTTGGAAGAAATGGATATCAAGTGGCAGGTTGCTCTTCTTAGCATGAGGGCTAAGAAATTCTAGCAAAGGACTGGAAGACAAATTACCATAAATGGTAATGTAACTGCGGGATTTGATAAGAAGAAGGTAGAATGTTTCAACTGCCATAAGTTGGGAAATTTTTCTAAAGAATGTAGAAAACCAAGGAAGCCAGATAACAGGTCCACATGGTACAAGCAGGAAAAGAAGAAAGAGCCATCAGTAGAAGAGCCAAAGGCCATGTTGGCCATCGATGGAGTAAGCTATGATTCGAGTTTCATGGTAGATGAAGAAGAAGCACCTTCTGAAGCAAGATTGGTAGCAACAGAGTTTGCTCTAATGGCTTTCTCAGACTTTGAGGTAAATACTATTGAAAGTTGTTCTAAATCTTACAAAGCCCTTAAAGAATGTGAAAAACTAAGGGAACTTTATGATAATGTAAGAACATAATTGAATGATGCCAATTATAATTTTTCAAATCATAAAAGAGGCATATCTGTTTTAGAGGCACAGTTAGAACATTATAGGGCTAATGAGTCTAAATATAATGATGATATAGTTGTTTTAAAGAGAGATTTAGACTATAAGATAGCAGTTAATGAGGCCCTTAGAGAAGAGTTAGAAAAACTCAAGAAGGCAAATGAAAATGTTCAAATAACTTGTGATACAGTAGCTTATCAGTCTAAGAAAATAAACAAAATTTGGCAAGCACATGTTATAAACAAGGCTAAGTCAGGTGTAGGTTACAATTCTGTTCCTCTACGACTAAGAGGTGTTCCAGCACCTCCAGGTATAGATTTAGCTCACACAAGGTTAGAAGAGTTTCAAGAACCAACCTTTGAGGATGGCCCTAAATTTGTTAAAAGTGGTAGTGAAGAAAAGGTTAAGCCAGAGAATGAAGTATTTGAAAGTGCTAGTGATTCATATTTAGTAGATGAAGTTGTATCAAATGTTAAAATTCAAGAGGAAACTATTGATCCTAAGGTTGTTAGGAATGAAACTAAGTCACCTAAACAACAAGTTAAACAACCTAGGTCACCAATCAAGTATGTTGAGATGTATAGGTCCACATCTAGGTCAAGAAGTCCTAGGGGTAATCAAAGGAATTGGAACAACCAAAAATCTTAATAAATTAGTAGTAATTTTGTAATGAATAATAAAGCATGTTATATATGTTGAAGCTTTGATCATTTACATGCTAAGTGGTAACCATCAGGGAAGAAGGATGGTATGTGGGAAAACCAGGGTCCAGGGAACACAAACCAAAGGGTGAATGAAAATAAGTTTCAAAGAAATACTCACTCTAATGTCCACAGTAACTTGTCTCCCAGAACAGTACAAATAATATCACCTTGTACTACTAGACCAACTAAGAATTTTTACCCAAGACAACTTGTTTCAAGTGCAAAGCCAATCACAACTTTTGTTAAAACAGCACAAACAGGAAAAAGGTCTTTTTATGAGAAAATGGTTGTTCACAACATGAAATGGGTTCTGATGAGTCTCGTATTATACGTATTTATACCCCAATATTATGTAAATTATATAGTAAAATAACCTTATTTATAGGACTTTTGGTACTTAATGTATGAATGAATATGCAGGACTAAGGATTGAAGGAAAGACGCGAGAAGTACAACAAACAAATGACTTTGAGGAACTTAAGATAATTATACATAGTTTGGACAAAAGCACAACGGTCTTATAGAGAAAGTGCGCCACTTACTGGCACCTTTGGTCAACTATGCAACCACAAGTCAATCAGTGAAGTACGCCAGTTATATGTTACAAGTACGCCGGTTACGTAAGGAGAAGCCCACCGATTTTGTTGTGCGGCGTACTTCTCATGGCAGTTATACTTCTACATTAATGAGCCACATCAATGATGAGCCCGATCAGTTGCTTGTCATAACTCTCCAGGGACGAATTAGGGTTGCTTTTGCACTATAAATAGGAGCTCAAATCGGAGTTCTACAAACACCTCAATCAAGAAACATCTCTTGATCATAAAGAAGCAGGTTAGTAGTGGTTTTGCACCAAAGACCACTAGCTAAGGAGTTGAAGCAAAAAGTGACTTTGGAGAGCAATATTGGAACGTACAATACCTGTATCTTCGGTATAACTTTGTTCTAATGATGATAATACTTGTTTACTTTGTTATGAATATGAAGTAGTACCTTTTATGTTTGTTTAAGGCACTTCTGCCATGAGTTGAATTTAGGATTTGTATCATGAATGCTGAATCTATTATATATGCATTTGATATGTCATTGTTTAGCCACTTATCATTTGTCTTGATTAATCATTATGATTGCTTAAAGGTTGAAAGATGGAATTGTGTTGATTACATTATGAATCGTCTATCTATAACGAGTCATTGCTATGCTTGTGAGAATTGGATAGTAAAACAAATGTTAACCTTGACTATGACACGTTTAAGGACTAGTCTCATGTCTAACGACTTGACTAGAGGAAATGCATACTTAGTACTTCATACTTGGACTACACTTTATGCACTTTTTGTAGCTAGAATCAAAGGCCGAAAGGAGATTCTTTTACACAAAGTAGATATACTAGTTTACATGATTATCCGTCATGCTTTACTTCTATGCCTTGTCCATGTACCCTTTATGATACTTATGCTTATTTATCTCATGTGCTCAACCTTGGACAAACATATCTTTAAATCAATTGGGCAAAACATTTCAACAATCTTAAATCCAACAAAAACGGTTTTAGTGATAAGTCACAATCATTGGAATCTAATTTTGTTACTCATAGCTAACATAAGAAATCATTACCTCTTTTGGGACGACCTGGTCTTGCCTAAAAACCTTTACTATAAATGGGGGTTATACTTTTACCCATGTGTTTTGTGTATTAAGGAATCGGTAGAACTAGTCTTATAAATTTAAAGCTTTTGAAACATATCAAAGTTTTTGGCGTCGTTGCCGGGGAGGCTAATTTGGTTTATATTGTTAGTTTTAATGAGAACAATTTACTTTATACTAAGTTTTCTTACAAAAATTTAGAAAAATTTCATCTTTTGTTGTTATTATCTGAAATATTGCATAAGCATAAACTGCACATTAAAATAAAAAAACACAAAAATATTTTGCTTTTACTTTTTATTTGTTTTCCTGCAAATGTTATATTGGATTGCTCTTATGAATGATATGATAATTGCAATTTGTTTTGAACTTTTATCTGAGTTTATGAGTGATTATATTTCTTATTATCATCTGTTAAAACCCAGAAACACGCCGGTTTTATTATTAAGATCGTCGTACTTCTGGAGAATTTCAAACAAAACGGTTAGAAAATCACGTAAGCGCCGTACTTTTTATAAAGTGCGCCAAATTTTTTTGCAAAAAAATTCACAGAAGACTTGTTTTTCTTTTATGATGATAAAACAGATCCATATCTTGACATATATGAGTTATATGAGATTATTGGGGTATGATTATATGCTTATAACTTATTTGACTAACCTATTAATGTTCTGTTTGGTGTTGTGCTGTTATACATTAGAAATAGACAAAAAATCAACTATTGGACTAATGAATGTTGAGAAAGACCAAGTAGAATGTGAAAGCACTTGGCCAGGAACAGTTACTTTTGAGATTGTGAAAGATGAAAGAAAAAATGAACAAAGGGTTCACATTTTTAACAGGATGGAAACTGAGGAGTGTTACATGAAATTCGTCACTCCTTGCTATATAGAGAACAATTATGTTAATGATGTTGTAGTTGACTTGGATTATAGCAGAAACCTGTTGTCAAAAGAATTAATAAAGAAACTAGGAGTAAGCATTGAAGAGAAAGAGAAAAGAAATTACTAGTCCAGATGAATATTGTAACACCCCCAAAATTTGGTACAGCGGAAGACTAATCAAGCTTTCGGGGTGCTACGTGGATTGGTATCCATCACAAGTCATAAAAGAACGAGATAAAGTAAACATAAGTAAAACAAAACCATACGGGGTTTTTAAAGTTTACATTCATCCCAAAGTAGTCAAGTAAGGCCCAAATGAATTAAACGTAGGTCCACAAATACATATCAGAGTTTGAGAAAAATAGATCCTTAAACCGGGTTGCCAAAGCCAAGCCTTCCAAACCATGCATCCAAAGTCATCACTTAATTACCTGAGAAAACGCGCTAAAAGTCAGTTTTCGCTGGTGAGATCATAGGTTTAAATTCTTAATTCAATCAAGTGGACATATACACAAAACGCTTGCTAGCTAGACTAGGCCTCGAATCACTAAACCAATCCTATAGGTGAACACCATAGTCCAAAACCAAATCAAATCACTATGCATTCGCAAGGATGCGACATGCCCAACATTCGTAAGGATACGACATGTTCATGCATTCGTAAGGATACGACATGCGTAATAACCTACCTAGTTCTATAAGCATAGCAAGTTTTAAATAAACAGCAATAATAGTCCACATAAAACAATTTGCCCGTTTCTCACCCCAAGTATTGAAAACAAAGTTCAAAAGTAAAAGTGGGGCTATGACTCACCTCAAGTCTAGATATCAGTGTGGAAAACTAGAAGGGGGGAGGGTTGAATAGTTTTGCGTCTTTTTCGTTTAATAAAAGTTCGCTTTCAAAGAATTGATGGTAATTGTAAAAACCTTTGAAGCTAAAGTATAGATACAAGTTAATTCACATATGTCACATAGACACTACTTATTTAAAGTGTTGAATAGAAATTATAATTTCATATATTCTCACTTAATTATAAGTTTGTATTTATATATGTATATGTGTTTTAATAATTGTATATACGTATATTTTACTAATGTATAATTAATGTTTTAAATGGAACCTAGTTTGATCTTTATGTGAAATCAATATATGCACAACACATAATTATAACAATGTATGAGAATCTAGTAAGTAAGCAAGCAAGGAGTAAGAGATGGAAAGATCAAACCGAGAGACAAAGGATTTATAGTGGTTCGGCTACAAGGACACCTTCCTTGCCCTACTCCACTCCCCGAGCACCGAACTCGAGAGTTTTCTTCACTAAGTCAATAACCTCCCTTATGGCGGAGAAAACCGTACACACCAAAAGCTTACACCAATTTACGACACAAAGCAAGATGTCGAGTTCTAATCGTAGCTAGAACCAATCTCACACCAAATATCACACCACGCCTTCTTCACACCTTTACACTTCTTCTATACTTCTTCACACCACAAGTATCTTCACGCCTTCACAAATACTTCACAACTTCAATGTCTTGCAACTTAACAACTTCAAGGCACTAGCGTCTTCACAACTTCAAGTCACTAATGTCTTCACACCTTCAAGCCACTAATTTCTTCACACCTTCAATCTACTAATGTCTTCTAGTTTTCTCCACTTGGAAGCTTCAATTTCTTCACTACTAATCACTATTGCTACTATCTCCTATCACCACTACTATCCAACACTACTTCTTCACTTTAAGTTCCACTTCACACTTACAACAATTCTAGATTCTACAACCAAATCTAGCTAACTAATACATACACCTTATTCACCAAAATATGAGAGATTTACAAGAAGATATAAACAAGCAATTTAGATAGCAAGATGATACTAAGTTGTAATACTTCTAATAGAAGTATTCTTCTCTTTGCACTTGAGAGTTGAGGCTTGAATCACTTTGAAACAAAGATCAAAGTATATAAGATCAAAGGATTTTTAGAGAAAGGAAATGGATGTTTAGATCAGAAAGTTTTTAGTGCAAAAAGGTGAGAAAAATATGTGGAATGATCCAATATTTATAGGGCCAGAAAACACTGTTCTGGAGCGTGCCGGTCCCTTTAATTAGGGGGCGGTCCCCTTAATGATTAAGGGAGCCGCCTAGTAAAATTAAGGGGGCCGCCCTTCTGAACGTTTGATTTTCTTGTCCTTTTGTGAGGGAAATTTTTCTGGATTAGATTTGCCATTTTTGGTTGAAAATTTGAATTCATAAATATGTAATGAATTAAACATATTCTTTTAATGCCAAAAGTGTTTTACAAAAGATATAAAATGTTTTGTGACATTTTATAAATATTTAGTGATTAACAAAAGTGTTCCTTTGATCTTATAATGCATTAGACACTTTGTTTATTCATACCTTAAGTGATTAGATGGTGAAGATGAGTATTTACTACTAAATACTTGTTTATGTCATAATTTTTGGTTTGATGAGTTTTCGTTTTGTGATTATCAAAACATAGAGATATCGAAAGATATGAATAACGTTTTTAATCATTTATTTATATCAACAATCTCCCCCTTTTTGATGATTACAAAACCTAAACTCATTAAATCCAAAAATTAATTTCTAGACAAAGTATTTAGTGAGTTTATATTCACTTCTCCCCCTTTTTGTAGAATCAAAAAGGTTTAAGCCAATAAGAAGGAGGCTCCCCCTTGATGTATGCTCCCCCTCGTTTGAGGGCACCAAGGGTTCGAGAAATGGAATTCTTGCAAGAAAAATATTAGAAGAACAAGCATGGCACAAGCAAACACATATATCATAATACCAACAAATAATAAGCATGGCAAAAGATAATTAGAAACACATATTAAGTCATTCATTAATAGAAAATGATTATGTCAACCCATAATCATTGTTACAAAGGCCATAAATATAAAATACTAAACTAAGTAGAGCATCCTAATGTGCCCACAAGGAGTGTCACCAAACTTTCTTGAATCCCAAAATGGTTGAAGAGTTTTATTTGAAAATGAGAAACATAAGCATATAAAATGCTTGGTGGTTTAGTGGAGATAAACTTTTGGTTGCATGGATGTTGGTGAGTTTGGAGATGTGGAACTTGGAGGTGGTGGATTTGAAGTAGGGTTTGTTGATTGAGGGTTTTGATGTTGTTCAAGTGATGGTGTTTGTTGAGATCTTGTAAGAAGATACTCAATCCAAGTGAAGTGCTCATTCAAAACAATGGTTTGTTGTTGAAGGAAGATGCAACAAGGGCAATTGTTGACATGCTTCTCAATTTGGTTGATGTTGTGTGGTGATGATGGTGAGCTTGATTGGGGTAGATCCAAATTGCGTTGAGCAAGATGTAATGCTAAAAGAGCACTAAGCTCATGAGCCTCTTTTAGCTCCTCAACGAACTTCAAGTGTTCGGAGGAAGGTGATGATGGTGGAACATGATGGTTGTCTTGGGTGAAGGTTTGAACATGCAACATAGGAATGGCATGTGAAGTTGTAGGATGTGGTGGTGGTACTCTTGGTGGTGGAGACATGGTTGAGCTTGGGTAGTCATGAAAACATGAAATGGGTGGAAGAGGTTCTCCATGAGTGAGTGGTGTTTTTGTTGAATGAGCAACATGTGAAGTATTGATTAAGAGATTGGGATTGTTGTTTTGGGATTGAGCATGCTCATCATAAGAAGAAGCATTAATGAGGGAATGAGTGGGTGATTGGTTGTGAGATGAGTCATTATTGTGGGTTTGAGGTTTAGTAGTTAGTTGACTTGGAACAACATCACTTGAGTTATGACAAGAATCAAGTTTCCTCCTCCAAACGGGTTTGACGGAGATCCTTGCGGTTCTTGAAATCTTAGGTTTTTGGTTGTTGGGAGATGACATGTTTGGGTGTGATGGCATTAATGATGGGAAGAGGGTATTTATAGTGTATGAGAAATGTGGTTTAGGAAGGTAAATTTTGAGGGATAGCATGGGACAAAATATGTTTGTGAATTTTGGGAAGTATAGGCTGAAATGGGTCAAAAAGTGATAAAGAAAACAGTATTCCCGACCATCAGATGGCCGGTCCCCTTAATCATTAAGGGGGCCACCTTATATAATTAAGGGGGCCGCCCATCTGGTGATTTCCAGAATGCCAGAAATGGGTTTTTGGTAGAAAATTTTCAAAAAGGTTGTGTTTTTGGATTTGGATTCAAGTAAATTCAACTCTTTGAGGCAATATAGGGCATACTATTCATGAATGTAGATAGTGATATAGAAATAATTAAATTAGGTAATTAATTTCTAATAATCATACTATCTATTAATTTATCAATTAAGATATGCAACTAAGGAGGCAATAAGGCAAATTAGTTAAATGTGTAACTATATGAAAATGATAATATGTAGTTTAGTGCAAACATATTGATGATAGTTAACAAGTAACAAGTAGGAGGATATGATTATATGGACTTCAAGACTTGTTACAAACAAAATCCATATGGGCAAGCCATGATTCTCATGAAATGATTTGATTAAATTGTGAATGTCATTTCCATAGAAGTGTATGACACATGTGAGATAATCAAATGTGTTTTAAGCAAAACGTTTTTAGTTTTACTCAACAATGTTTTGAAATAAATTCAAGTGTGCATTGCAATAAAATAAATTGAACTTTGTTTCATAACATGTAATAAAAAAAAATTCAATCTTGTTTTTGATTAAAATAAGGTTATGAAAAATTATAGTTAAGCAAATTGTTTGAAGAGAAATAATATAGATATTTGAGAAAAAAAATTTATTCAAAGAGAGAGACGTTTTAAACATGATGTTTTGATCATGATAACAAAAAGTTGCAAATGAAGGATTTGAAATGGAAACTTATCATGCTCAAGAGAATCAATTAAGCCCATTGTCACACATAATCATCTCTAATGACAACTAAAGATATGAAAGAGAGATGGTAGATATTTATGATCTAAATGCAATAAGATAGAAAGGGACAAAGTAAATTATTTATGGATACAAGATAGACATGTGTATATATATATATATATATATATATATATATATATATATATATATATATATATATATATATATATATATATATATATATATATGTATGTGTGTATATAAAGAACATCATAATATCAAGTTACTAACAAGTCTCAATTATAATACATCTATTAATGCAACTAGTAAGATCATATAGCTTAAGTGGAAAGTATTTTACTATAGATCATAGAGGATCTTCAGTATAGATGAAGACTAAGAAAAATGATAATAGACTAAACAACACGAAGGTTAATAATCCTAATATCATATATGCATATACTAGTATTAATGATATAAAAGCATGGCAACTTATGGGTTAAATCATATTCACATACTAATCAAAGGATTCTTAAATATAATGTAATATTGGCAAGTTTTTGAAAAGAAAACTTATCTCAGGTCCAACTTTCCTTTAAGAGTGGGCATAAGAGAAATGGAAGACATCATAAAAGTTTGTCCAAAACATGTCGAAGTAGCAAAGTGACATTCCAACGCAATAGAAATCAAGGGAGCTTGAACCGAAATGCTTAATTGATCACACCAATCATCACAAGTCGTGAATACTAAGAATAATTGTGCTTTGGACCCTTCATCTTGAAATAGTAACGGACACACCATGATATCAATACTCCAAAAGTGAAGAACAACATGCCGAGACAAAAGATGACCGCAACGACGTCATAGGCAAAACATTGTGTAGAATGTGAACCATAGTGAAATGAACCAATAGTCGTCAAAATAAGTGAGCAAGGTGAGCAATCCACAACTTAAAAGTCTCTTCGTTCGTTAATTACCTAAACATGATGAAGAGCTTGGTACCCAGATTATCATGGGTCCGAATTGATTAGTTGAGAACATCCATTGCATTAAAATGCACATGATGAGGATGTCGTCGAGAAGTACAAGAATTCATCAATAGTTTGTTTTAATGAACAAACAATGACTTTCTTGACTAGAGAGATAAATAGTGAGCGTGAGTAATATTAGTTCTAAATTTCTCCACTAGGTTTAACAAATTTTATTTGTTTTGATGCATTTGTTGAAGGATCATTTACGGTAAATCCTAAGCCGGTTTTATCATAAAATGACTTTTGAATGTTAAGTAAATATTTTAAAGATCTAGAGCTATTTTCAAATTTTGCTAATATTTTTGCTTTTTCATTTTCTATTTTAATTTCATGTTTATAGTCTTGACAATATTTATATTTAAGATCAATTTTAATATTGCTTTCAAGTCTAGACATTTTATCTTCTAAAATTATTTCCTTTTCAAAATTGTTTTCAATGAATATTGAAGATTTATTTTTAGGAATCATTTTTGAGTCAATGTTGCAAAAATGTTTGAAGTTGTTTTTCAATTTTGAAAATTCTAATATAAATTGATCGTAGCAAAAATGTTCGTTTCCGGATTATACCTTATTAGTAGTTGTGTAATCTTCACATGCTGTATGTTGATCAATTTCATCGTCTATGTCGCTCCATGTTTTACTTGCAGTTTCGCTTAGATCGAGAGGCATGTAGCCCTTGCCATCAATACTTGTATTCTTATTTGTTTGAATATTTTCACAAGCCGTATTATCATCGTCTTCTTCGTATTTGTTGCACCATGATTTATTAACACACTTTCTTCGGATTTGGCTCATGTATTCTTCGTTATTAATACCTTCAATGATCACATTTGAACTAGTAGTACATGTATTTATTTCAACTAAATATTTATCTATTAAATTTTCTAGATTAACTATTTCTTGTGCAATATCAAGTTTATCATCTTTGGTTTTACATTTCTCTTGGTGAAACTTTAAAAGATATTTTCAAATATCATTTGCCGTTTTACAACGAAATAATCTTTCATATTCAACTCTTGGTAGAGTTTTGAAAATAAGTAATTTGGCTTTAGTGTTTTTATCAATTTTGGTTTGAAGATTATTATATTGACTTTCAAAATCCATTTTGGTTGGTTTAAGATCACCAATTGAAATGATATGCCAAAGATCAAGATCTATTGATTTCACATAATTTTCAAATTTGTTTTTCCATTCAAGAAAATGATCATTTTCAAATAATGGTGGTTTTTGCGTAAATTTCCCTTCTAGATATTTTTCGAATTCCATAGATCGTTACAAGTTTTAAAATACAATATATTTTAAAAATCTTGCTAGACGTGGCTCCTGATACCAATTGTGGAAAACTAGAGGGGGGGGGGGGGGGGTTGAATAGTTTTGCGTCTTTTATTGATGGTAATTGTAAAAACCTTTGAAGCTAAAGCATAGATACAAGTTAATTCACATATGTCACATAGACACTACTTATTTAAAGTGTTGAATAGAAATTATAATTTCATATATTCTCACTTAATTATAAGTTTGTATTTATATATGTATATGTGTTTTAATAATTGTATATACTTATATTTTATTAATGTATAATTAATGTTTTAAATGGAACCTAGTTTGATCTTTATGTGAAATCAATATATGCACAACACATAATTATAACAATGTACGAGAATCTAGTAAGTAAGCAAGCAAGGAGTAAGAGTTGGAAAAATCAAACCGAGAGACAAAGGATTTATAGTGGTTCGGCTACAAGGACACATTCCTTGCCCTACTCCACTCCCCGAGCACCGAACTCGAGAGTTTTCTTCACTAAGTCAATAACCTCCCTTATGGCGGAGAAAACCGTACACACCAAAAGCTTACACCAATTTACGACACAAAGCAAGATGTCGAGTTCTAATCGTAGCTAGAACCAATCTCACACCAAATATCACACTACGCCTTCTTCACACCTTTACACTTCTTCTATACTTCTTCACACCACAAGTATCTTCACGCCTTCACAAATACTTCACAACTTCAATGTCTTGCAACTTAACAACTTCAAGGCACTAGCGTCTTCACAACTTCAAGTCACTAATGTCTTCACACCTTCAAGCCACTAATTTCTTCACACCTTCAATCTACTAATGTCTTCTATTTTTCTCCACTTGGAAGCTTCAATTTCTTCACTACTAATCACTATTGCTACTATCTCCTATCACCACTACTATCCAACACTACTTCTTCACTTTAAATTCCACTTCACACTTACAACAATTCTAGATTCTACAACCAAATCTAGCTAACTAATACATACACCTTATTCACCAAAATATGAGAGATTTACAAGAAGATATAAACAAGCAACTTAGATAGCAAGATGATACTAAGTTGTAATATTTCTAATAGAAGTATTATTCTCTTTGCACTTGAGAGTTGAGGCTTGAATTACTTTGAAACAAAGATCAAAGTATATAAGATCAAAGGATTTTTAGAGAAAGGAAATGGATGTTTAGATCAGAAAGTTTTTAGTGCAAAAAGGTGAGAAAAATATGTGGAATGATCCAATATTTATAGGGCCAGAAAATACTGTTCTGGAGCGTGCCGGTCCCCTTAATTAGGGGGCGGTTCCCTTAATGATTAAGGGGGCCTCCTAGTAAAATTAAGGGGGCCGCCCTCCTGAACGTTGGATTTTCTTGTCCTTTTGTGAGGGAAATATTTTTGGATTAGATTTGCCATTTTTGGTTGAAAATTTGAATTCATAAATATGTAATGAATTAAACATATTCTTTTAATGCCAAAAGTGTTTTACAAAAGATATAAAATGTTTTGTGACATTTTATAAATATTTAGTGATTAACAAAAGTGTTCCTTTGATCTTATAATGCATTAGACACTTTGTTTATTCATACCTTAAGTGATTAGATGGTGAAGATGAGTATTTACTACTAAATACTTGTTTATGTCATAATCTTTGGTTTGATGAGTTTTCGTTTTGTGATTATCAAAACATAGAGATATCGAAAGATATGAATAACGTTTTTAGTCATTTATTTATATCAACAATCAGCACAAAAAAACCGGTAGAATCAAGAAGTATAGCAACTCAAAAAACGGCAAATACGGACTCGGCACTTCCTAACAATATAAGCTCTTTTTAGAAACATTTCCTCAAAATCAAATATTCCCAATCCCGAACGTATTCCATTTTACTTTCCAAAAATCCATTTCTCGAATTAGTTTGGCGTTTGGTATCCATGCGGGTGGAAGGTCGACTCAACACAAACCAAGAATGTGGAAAACCAGAAGGGGGGGGGGGTTGAATAGTTTTACGTCCTTTTTTAATTTGTTACAAAAGATTGTTTGAAAGTTTTCTTTGTTTTCAAAACTTTAGATTCAATACTATGTGATATCAAGTCTTGCACAATATGGACAACAATATATATGTACGATAAAGCAATAATAATGTAAGTAAAGAAATAAATGAGAGATGGAAAGATCGAACCGCGAGACAAGAGATTTATAGTGGTTCGGCTACAAGGTCACCTTCCTTGCCCTACTCTATTCCCCGAGCACCTAACTCGAGAGTTTTCTTCACTATGTCAACAAGCTCCCTTATGGCGGAGAAAACCTTACACACCAATTTACACACCACAACTTGGTCACAACTTGATCACAACTTCTACACAACTTCTTCACACCAATACTTCTTCACACCTTTCTACTTCACACCTATTTACTTCACACCAATCTTCTTCACACCTATTTACTTCACATCAATCTTCTTCACACCTTTCTACTCCCTAACTCTTCTTCTTCACAACAAACTACTAACCTATCACACTACTTATACACATAACTAAACTATCTTCTATCAAATATTCACAACTAATAACACAAAGAGATAGATACAATGGATGATGCTCTAACAACTTGGATGTGGAGATCACAACAAGTTGTAATACTTCTTGTCTTGAGGGATAGAAGTATTATTCTCTTGCACTTGAAAGGATGATGTTTGGATCACTTTGAAACAAATATTTATGAATGTATGATCAAATGATTAAGAGAATGGAAATTGAGATCTAGAACAGAAAGTTTAGGAGTGCAAAAGGTGGGGAAAAATTCCAGATTTAAGATGGTATTTATAGGCAAAGATTCTGACAACTGGAGCGTGCCGGTCCTCTTAAATCATGGCCGGTCCCCTTAATTTTAAGGGGACCGCCCCTTATAATTAAGGGGGCCGCCCAGCTGTAACGGCCAGAATCTTTGTCTTTTATTGGGAAAAGTTTATTTGGTGAAAAATTAACTGATTTTGGTTAAAAATTTGAATTCATATATTTAGTATGAATAAAACATTTTTCTTTATTACCAAAAGGGTTTTTCAAAAATATATAATATGTTTATATAATTAAATAAACTTTGTAAAAATTAATTAAATGCCCTTTTGATCATAGATTACAATAAATACTTTGTTTATTTATACCTTAAGTGATTTGGATGTAAAGAGAATGTTAATCACTAAATACTTGTTTATGTCATAAATTTTAGTTCATTGAGTTTATGTTTTGTAATAATTAAAACATAGAGATATTGATAATATGTTAATAATGTTTTTAGGCATTATTTATGTCAACAATCTCCCCCTTTTTGATTATTACAAAACCTTAAACTCAATAGGTCTAAAATTTATTTTTAGACAAGTATTTTAGAGTTTACTATACTCTTCTCCCCCTTTTTGTAAAATCAAAAAGGTTAAACCGAGTAAGCTTCATAGAAGAAGTTAAACGGGTAGAATGCTCCCCCTTGATGTATGCTCCCCCTCATTTGAGAGCACCAAGGGAACGAGCCATGGAAATCTTGGCTACAAAAAATATGTGAAGAGAACAAGACACACATATATGTATGCAAAGCAACAATTATGCAAATAAAAATAGATTCATTCAAGCATCATAGAAATGATTAGCATAACAACATTCAATATGCTTGAAGCATATTGATAACAATAAAACAAAAGAAAAGACATAGTCCTATATTGCCTAAGAGAGCACTTGGACTTGCTTGCAACCAACGGTTGATTGTTTTATTTGCTTGAAGGGGAACACAAGCATAAAGCTTAGTTGTTGGATGGAGAGGGATATGGAGTGGGGTATGGAGCAGAAGAGGTGGATCTTACGATGTTGTATCGAGTTAAGGGTGGTATTGGATGAGGACGAGTAAGAAGATATTTAATCCAAGAAATATCTTCACTCAAGTAGAGGATTTGTTTTTGAAGAAAGATGCAACAAGGGCAATAGTGAGTATGGTTTGTGACTTGATCCAAATTGAGAGAGTGGGGTAGGCAATTTGCATAGGGTGATGATGGAGGTTGCCCTTTGTTGCATTGTGCATGATGCATAGCAAGGAGATCACTAAGATCATGGATTTGGGTTATTTCATCACGAAATTTTTGCTTTTCCGTGGCAATGTGAAGAGAGTCATTGTGTTGATATGGATGAATTGGGTTTGTGTAGTTGGAATTGTAGTTTGATGGTTGATCAAACTTGTATGGATCATTATAAGTGGTTAGAGGATGAGATGTGTAGTTTGGCATGAAAGAAGATGTTTGGCCAATGTTGTATGGTTTGTAAAGGGGATCAAATGAATGTCCTTGTGGATTTGGTGTAAAGTTTGGGAAGTAAGTGGTTGGAGGTGTTGAGTGATTTCCAACTTCATTGGTTATGATGGATTTGTTTCGAGGGATTTTTTCTTCGCCAAACGGGTTTTTTCGTCATCCTTGCTAGCCTTGAGGCTTTTGGTTTTGGTTTGTTTGGAGAAGTCATGAAGGGATGAATGGAGAGTGTTGAAGATTGGGGATATTTATAGTGTAAGATTTGTGTGTTTATGGATGGATGAAGTTTGTTTGGGAGATTAGGACAAAATATGTTGGTGAAAATTGAGAAATGTAGGATGAATGGGCTAAAAAGCAGAAAAGATTCTGTAAATCCGTCCAGCAGATGGCCGGTCCCCTTAATTAGGGGGCGGTCCCCTTAAAATTAAGGGGGTCGCCTTACATAATTAAGGGGGCCGCCCATCTGGTGATTTCCAGATTGCCAGAATTGGGTTTTTGGCAGAAAATTTGCAGAAAGGTTGTGCTTTTGGACTTGGATTCAAGCAAGTTCAATTCCTTTAGGCAATATAGCATCTAATCTAATCATTATATAGCATGCATGCAAAAACACTTAAGTAAAAGAATAAACAAGCAACAATTAATAAGCTAGGGGAGACATATAAAGGCAAGGGCACTTAATCTTCCTAAGGCAACTATCTTAGATCAAAGGCAAAGGTAACTAGTGTATCAAAAATCTAGTGATTAAACAAGATGACAAAATTATGAGTGATTTTGTCCTAGTGTGTGCCTATATGCAACAAATGTGGAGTTGTGATTGTTTCGACTCCTAAATGCAAAGAAAAAAAAATTCTTAAGAAACAATCCAAAATCTCCTTGATTCGATTTTTGCTCGATCATGAATGTAAAAGATATATATTAGATTATATACTTTAACAATTTATGTGAGAGTTTATGCATGATTTCGGAAAAATGTTTTTAGCATTTGTCAACAATGCAAGGAAAATGATGTTCATGAAATTTCTAGATGTGAGAATAGTAAAAAAAATTGATTGGGGTTTTTTTTTTTTTTTTTTTTTTTTTTTTTTTTTTTTTTTTTTTACAAAAGAGTATATGTAAAGAAAATAATATTTCCCAATCTTTAATTTTGTGCGAAATAGAATCCTAGACTCAGAAATGGAGAAGTGGAAGAAAAGTAAATCTTATGCAAATTTTATGCAAGAAAAAAAAATTGTCTAAATGTAATAGAATTTAGTCAACTTGTTCCATCATTCCTAATCCTAAACGCAAGTGATTGAACAATTCACGCTTAAGGGGTTTAGTGAATATATCCGCAATGTTATCTTCCGATGCAACTTTTTCTATAGATATGTTCCCTTGTTGTACATTATCCCTAAGAAAGTGGTGGCATATTTCTATATGTTTAGTCCAAGAGTGTTGCACCGGATTTTTACTTAAATCTATCGCACCTTTGTTATCACACATAATGGGAACATTTTCTAATCTAATTCCATAGTCTATAAGAGCTTGTTTCATCCATAGTGCTTGTTGACATGCCTTTCCAGCGCTTACATATTCGGCTTCGGTGGTAGAGATAGCAAGAGCGGTTTGCTTCTTCGAAAACTAAGATGTTAGACAACATCCCATAAACGTGCAAATACCGCTAGTGCTTTTTCTATCTACGTAGTCTCCCGCATGATCCGAATCCGCATAGACGATGGTTTCTATGCCGGATCCCTTAGGATACCATAATCCTAAGTGTATAGTGTCTTTAATGTATCGGAAGATACACTTAACCGCTTCTAGGTGAGAGGTTTTGGGATCCTCTTGAAAACGGGCACAAAGGCAAACACTAAACATGATATCGGGTCTACTTGCCGTCAAGTATAGTAAACTACCTATCATTCCTCTATACTTGGTGTTATCTACGGACTCACCATCATCATCCTTTGTGAGTTTTACTTCCGTAGACATGAGAGTTTTCATGGGTTTTGAGTCTTCTAGGCCAAATTTCTTAAGCATTTTCTTAATGTACTTAGATTGGTTAAAGAATATTCCATCTTCTAATTGTTTTATTTGTAATCCTAGGAAGAAGTTAAGTTCACCCATCATACTCATCTCAAACTCATCATGCATGATTTTGGCAAATTCATCACACATGTCTTGACAAGTTGATCCAAATATAATGTCATCAACATATATTTGGACAATGATGAGATTTGGGTCTTTCCTTTTAGAGAAAAGAGTGTTATCTACCATTCCCATGGAATAATCATGTTTAATAAGGAAGGCTTTTAATCGATCATACCAAGCTTTGGGAGCTTGTTTGAGTCCATACAAAGCTTTCTTTAACTTATAAACATAATCAGGTTTTGCGAAGTCAATGAATCCTGGAGGTTGTGCCACATATACCTCCTCATTGATAAAACCGTTAAGGAATGCACTTTTCACGTCCATTTAGAATAACTTAAAATCTAGGGCGCATGCATAGGCAAGTAGTATCCTAATAGATTCTAGTCTAGCTACGGGGGCATAAGTTTCGTCATAATCAATTCCTTCTTGTTGATTATAACCTTGGGTAACTAACCTAGCTTTATTCCTAGTAACTATTCCATTTTCATATAACTTATTCCTATATACCCATTTAGTTCCTATGATGGTCATATTCATTGGATTTGTGACTAATTCCCAAACATCATTTGCCTTAAATTGATATAATTCTTCTTGCATAGCTATAACCCAACTTTCATCTTTTAAAGCCTCATTAATATTCTTAGGTTCTATTGCTGAGAGGAAACAAAAGAAATTATTTTTATCTTGAGCTTGTGACCTAACGGTTCTTTGGTTAAGATGTCCTATTATATTATCTAGTGGATGTGATCTAGATTCTTTAACAATTACAATTTCGTTATTTCCTAAGTTAATGTCTTCATTATCATTTCCTATGGGTTTTGTTTTACTAACCTCAATAGCTTCTTCTTCGACTAAGTCATCATCTTCTAAAGATAAAGTTTTAGGAGGTGGTGGTGTTTCATCAAATGTTACATTTAGTGATTCTTCTACTCTCATGGAGTGTTCGTTAAGTATTATATATGCTTTACTATTTTGTGAGTATCCTAAAAATATTCCTTCATATGATTTTGGATCAAACTTAGTGAGGTAATCATTAGTGTTTAGAATATAACATTTACTTCCAAATACCCTAAAGTAGCTTAAGTTTGGTTTTCTACCTCTTAGTAACTCATAAGGAGTTTTTCCTAGAATTCTCCTAATTGATACCCTATTAATAATATATGTTGATGTATCTACGGCGTGACACCAAAATTTTTGTGGGATGGATTGTTCATTTAACATTGTTCTACTCATTTCTTGTAGTGACCTATTTTTTCTTTCTACTACGCCATTTGATTGAGGAGTACGAGGAGCGGAGAAATTGTGAGATATTCCATTAAAATCACAATATTTTCCGAATTGTACTTCATTGTCAAATTCCCTACCATGGTCCGTCCTAATGGCTACTATTGTGCATCCTATTTTATTTTGAATCATTTTACTAAATATTTTGAATTTTTCAAAGGCTTGGGTCTTGTCATTTAAAAACCTAGTCCACGTGTATCGTGAGTAGTCATCTACTATTACTAAGGTATATTTGTTTCCTCCATAGCTCCGCACAGCGGATGGACCAAAAAGATCCATATGTAATAGTTCTAGGCACCTAGTAGTGGATACTATATTCTTAGCTTTGTGACTAGCATGAACTTGTTTTCTAATTTTACATGCATCACAAAAATGCTTGTCATATTTTAGATTAGGAAAGTTTCTAACTAGTTCTTTAGAGGCCAAAGATTGTATTTGTTGCATGTTAGCATGTCCTAATATCCTATGCCACAATGTGGAGTTTTCGTCTAGGGTCGTTAGGCATATCCTATCCTCAGGTTTGTTTCCTAGTTTCAAAACATATATGCCTCCTTTCCTAATTCCTCTACCTATAATTTTTCCATTTTTAACTATTTCGCTATCCTCTTCGGTAATGGTAACTCTACATTTATTATCGCATATTTGTCCTATACTAAGCTAGTTATATGTTAAATTATCTACATGCTCTACATTTTCAATAGTAAGTGAGTCTTGAGAAATCGTACCTTTGCCAATGATTTTTCCACGTAAGTCACTACCGAAAATAACGTTACCTCCATTGTATGCCTTGTATGTAGAAAATAGCTTGCGGTTCCCCGTCATGTGCCTCGAACATCCGCTATCCTTGATCCATTCGTCAGGCTCCAAATCAATTCCTAAACATATTTCGTCGGTTCCTTTTGCCATAAAACACTTTTCGTCTCTTGGTTTTTCCACTTCTTCTTTGTCACTATCTGATACGCTCAGATCAACCACTTAACCAAAGGATGGTCAATATAGTCAAACCTTGCATGTGCATCATCTCCGGTGAGTATAGTATTTCCCCGGGTCGTTATATCCCGACGAGGTGTGAAATGGTAAACCGGTTCAAGTTTGTGATCGAGTGAAGTGAATAGTGATTTGAATAGAAAAAGTGATTTTTGGATTTTAAGACTAAAAGTAATAAACATAAACTAAAAATAACTTAACAAGCATATAAAACAAGATAGGAAAGCACAAACTAGCAAAAACGTAATTAAAATATAAAAACGCGCACTAATCGGGCTAATCCCGAGCCTAAATACCAAAATGAAGAAAAACTAATCCTATAAATATATGATAACAACTAAATTATGCTAAGCAAAGAAAATAATAAAGCTAATGGCAAGTAAATAATATAAAGTTAACGATAAAAGACAACAACTAAAAATAACAAACTAAATTATAAGCAAGCAAATAAGAAATATATAATAAAAAGATATACTTGTTAAGCAAATTATCACGATCCTTAAGTGTGGTTTATTATTTCATTTAAGTCCTCTTATTGATGAATCAATATCTTTTACGAATAAATATTTTCTCACAACGTTGGTTTATTTTGAAAACAACTTTTTATAAAGAGATATCAATATCTAAATTAAAACCCAATTGTTTTCACGGCTTTTGTCCGCTCAAACAACCAAAATTTTAATCTAAGTAACTTAAAAATTACTAATCAATATATTGTCTAAATTTTTATAAAACCACACTTAATTCACGGAATAATCTACTCAACAAGTATATAAAAGTCTACTCGCTACTCATGACTACTAAGCTAGCAAAAACAAATAAGCCAACAATAGTAAATATATTTCTAAACTAACATATATAAATTACTCGCACACAATAAAAAGTACACTACAAGCAACAAATAAAGCAACAATAATAACTACTAAGCTAAACATGACAATAAATATAAACATACTAAAAATAAAAAGATAAAAGGTTAGAGATAACCAAATGAGATTGAAAGTATAAAGATGGCGAGATAACACCCATTCCATAAGCATCCAAAACACCACATCCTTAACTCCATAAAACCCATAACCTTAACTCATTAGTCTCCCTTTAAGCACTGCTAACTACTTTCAAATTTTCAATCGAGATTAAAAACAGAGGTTTATGGTAAAACAAAAGTGAATGACTAAACTTTCAAGTAACTAAAAAAAACGTGGCAAAGAAAATAAAGTTTAGTTTCAGTAATAAAAAAAAATGATTATCATGACAACAAGCATTTAATATAGTATTTAAGAAACATTGACATATGCTTAAAATTTAAAATACCATGATTCGTACAAATTAAAGAAAAGCAATCCGAACAAAGATTAAAAATTTAATAAAATTAAACTTGCTTGACATAAGCCTTACAACTAAAAATGAAACCAAAAAAAATATCAAATTATTATATTTTAAAATTTAGGAATAGTCACTGATGGAAAAATGAGGATGAAGTTATCTTTTTGTCGCTGAAAATTGGTTGGTCCTGGCGTTCAAACAGTGACACGAAAAGAACAAAGAAAAAAAAATGAAATTATCTTCACGGTATTAAACTACTAATTTAGTGACTAAAATTGAAACACAAATTGATGAGAAAAACATTCAAACATGATTAAAACTAAACATAGATACTAAATAAAATGAGAAGACAAGAAGATTTAAATGCTAATCATTGAAATTTAACACATATTATAAGTATTAAATGCTAAAAGAAAGTTTCATCCTACTTCTACACTACTAAAATAAAAGCAAACAAAAGAAAAAAATGAAGATGGATTCCCTGTGCTTTCGTAGATATATCCTTTATATAGTCAAAACATCCAACTTCTTATAGCAAATTATATATTTTTTTCTTGACTTGCGTGCCACTAGCCCACAAAGATATCCGATTCATATTTTTTTTCTTTCTGTCGTATGCCCAAAAGAGAGATGATCAAAATATCAAATGGCCTTCATTTTTTTTTATTCTTTGTGATAGTGGAGTTTGAGACCCACTTAGATTCTTTGGGAATTAATTTAACTTTGCTCTCATTATCACTTTACACCCCTGGCTTCACTTTAAGTCCTTATCTTCTTAAAACTTCATATGAATTAAACATCTTTGGTCCCTTATCGTTCTTTTTGTTTAGTTCATTGGTCCTTTGAATTAATCATCTTTAAATTTCTCTTCTTTTTGCCTCGATGCTCCAAATAAAATTAACGTTGATCCCGTAATTTTGTGCTTTTTCTAATCTCATGCTCATTCCAACGGCATATCCCGGGATTGACTTTGACTTCGTCTTTACTTTGAAACACGTGAAAACATCATCAAAACTCATCCGAAAATCACCTTTTTTACTTCGTTTTCAATCCTTTTGTACCTGTAAGACATAAAAACACAATCCAAGTATATTTGCAATAATATTTGGTATATTTGGGTGTTTTCAGTAGTTTTTACAGTCTAAATGGGTATAAAATGATGAGTATTTAGACACTCATCAATCCCCCACACTAAACAATTGCTAGTCCCTAGCAATCTTTTGAGAAAACTTAATGGATTTGAAAACTCTTTACCAAAAGCCATCACTTCTGGAGTAGCCAGGTGTAAGAACTGTGGCACACCTGATAACCGTGTGATTTTGAGCAAACCACCAGCTGTCAACGGATTTGATTAGTCTTTACCAAAAGCCGTTTGCTTCTGGACTAGCCAACTCTTGATGGACTAAGTCAACATCTTGGTGAGCTGATTACCAATTTTGGATTTTCCACTGCCTTTACCACAAGCCATAATCTTGTGGGCTAGCCAACTCATTCGCTTTATGGGATATGGCGAGTTGAGGTACCATACAATTTTGGGCAAATTGCAAGCCATCAACGGGTTTGAGATGTCTTTACCAAGAGCCGTTTGCTCCTGGACTAGCCAATCCATTTTGTCGGTTAGACATGGCGGACTGATAGCCACAAAAAATTTTGAACTTTAGTGAAAAAAAATTTAAAAATTTTAACACATATTATAAGTATTAAATGCTAAAAGAAAGTTTCATCCTACTTCTACACTACTAAAATAAAAGCAAACAAAAGAAAAAAATGAAGATGGATTCCCTGTGCTTTCGTAGATATATCCTTTATATAGTCAAAACATCCAACTTCTTATAGCAAATTATATATTTTTTTCTTGACTTGCGTGCCACTAGCCCACAAAGATATCCGATTCATATTTTTTTTCTTTCTGTCGTATGCCCAAAAGAGAGATGATCAAAATATCAAATGGCCTTCATTTTTTTTTATTCTTTGTGATAGTGGAGTTTGAGACCCACTTAGATTCTTTGGGAATTAATTTAACTTTGCTCTCATTATCACTTTACACCCCTGGCTTCACTTTAAGTCCTTATCTTCTTAAAACTTCATATGAATTAAACATCTTTGGTCCCTTATCGTTCTTTTTGTTTAGTTCATTGGTCCTTTGAATTAATCATCTTTAAATTTCTCTTCTTTTTGCCTCGATGCTCCAAATAAAATTAACGTTGATCCCGTAATTTTGTGCTTTTTCTAATCTCATGCTCATTCCAACGGCATATCCCGGGATTGACTTTGACTTCGTCTTTACTTTGAAACACGTGAAAACATCATCAAAACTCATCCGAAAATCACCTTTTTTACTTCGTTTTCAATCCTTTTGTACCTGTAAGACATAAAAACACAATCCAAGGATATTTGCAATAATATTTGGTATATTTGGGTGTTTTCAGTAGTTTTTACAGTCTAAATGGGTATAAAATGATGAGTATTTAGACACTCATCAATCCCCCACACTAAACTATTGCTAGTCCCTAGCAATCTTTTGAGAAAACTTAATGGATTTGAAAACTCTTTACCAAAAGCCATCACTTCTGGAGTAGCCAGGTGTAAGAACTGTGGCACACCTGATAACCGTGTGATTTTGAGCAAACCACCAGCTGTCAACGGATTTGATTAGTCTTTACCAAAAGCCGTTTGCTTCTGGACTAGCCAACTCTTGATGGACTAAGTCAACATCTTGGTGAGCTGATTACCAATTTTGGATTTTCCACTGCCTTTACCACAAGCCATAATCTTGTGGGCTAGCCAACTCATTCGCTTTATGGGATATGGCGAGTTGAGGTACCATACAATTTTGGGCAAATTGCAAGCCATCAACGGGTTTGAGATGTCTTTACCAAGAGCCGTTTGCTCCTGGACTAGCCAATCCATTTTGTCGGTTAGACATGGCGGACTGATAGCCACAAAAAATTTTGAACTTTAGTGAAAAAAAATTTAAAAATTTTGGTCAAAAAACGGGGGTACTAGATAGTAAAATGTGATAAAATTCGCTAGAATAGCGAAATACCCCCCCCCCCCCCCCCCCCCCCCCCCCACTTAGAATGAATATTGTCCTCAATATTCAAAGTCTTGGCTATTATGCCGACTCTTTGAACGTAAAAGGGCAACATTACAAGCTAAGCGTGGAAAACACCATTTTGTTTTTCACTTTTGTAATCATAGCATGGGTGACTCCCCCACACTTAGGGTGAAAACTCTATAAACATGCTACTGTTTTTGTTTACCGAGTCACTAGCTTGACTCGACCCCGAATTCATTTGTCCTTGTGGAAGCATGATGTGGAAGAAATAATCTCCATCGGACTTTCATTCAAGATGTTTGGACAAACATTTGAAGCACGTGAAAGTTCCACACCGATGAGATATACAGACCCTGGCTCAAAAGAAAGATACATGGAAATGCCGGGGTCAAAGATGGAATCCTCACTCCCGATGGAGTGAAGGAGAGGAGACGTCACAACAAATGTGATGAACGGGAGAAAGATTTTAATCACAATCATGAAACATTCTTCATCCTCAAAAGTAGATTTTTCATTTTCAACATTTAAGCTCATTTTGTGATTTTCAACAAAAACCTCGGGAGGGAAAGGCGGGGTTGTGTTATCAATAAGTAAACTCTTGTGATAGAGCTTATCTCCTTCGGGTCAAGGTATTCCTCTAGATCAAAATAGAAATGATCATACTCAGGAGGAGATGTGATATAAGAGAGTTCACCGGCGAACTCCTCAAGAAAAGAAACACTCTCATGATATAAATCTTTGAGCTCGGTCTCTGGAGGTATATACGGAGGTGGGACATGTGCGGTACTTTGTGGGCTATAAATATGCACCTCGTCCATTACGGTCTCCGTATCGGACTCATCACTCTCCTCGTTCTGAATATCAAAGATAGGATTGTCTGATTTTAGAGTAAATTCAGAATCGAAATCAAACAAAGGATTCGTGATAGTCGTATCAAAAGTATGTGAATCAGAATCAAGAAGATCGAAAGGTTCCTTGAATACCCTTGGGATTGGGGCAAGGTCATCAATCTTTTCAACAGGATTGATTTCGACTTCCTCGTCCCCCATTAAAAAGGTATCTGAAGGGTTTTTTTATATTTTTAGGGATCTTTAATTCTTCTTTTTCAAAAGGTTCATCCTCATCACTTTCATCGGAGTTTGAAAAGTGAATAGTGTTAGGATGACCTGGTCCTTGTTGGCAATATTGATTTATATAGCTTTCTTTCTTTCCAAGGACCTCAATTCGTGCAATCTCTACGGAAATGTAATCGGAATGATGATCACTCAAAACCTTGGTAGAGTCATAAAGGACTCCAGTATCCCACTGATAGTGATGTTGTGTCATATTCTCGATCAAATCATAAGCTTCTTGAGGAGTTTTTCGCATGAGATTGCCTCCGGCAGCCAACATGATTTTGTCTCGATCGATCATATTTATGCCATGATAGAAGGTTAAGATTTGATCAAGGAGCAAAATTCTATGATCCGGACATCTCTGCAGCAAGGATTTGAATCTTTCCCAAGCTTCAAATACCGATTCCTTGTGCAATTGTTGGAAATTTAGAATGTCTCTTCTAAACTGCATCGTTTTTGTGTATGGAAAGTATTTTGAAAGAAACTTGAGACACATTTCTTCCCAAGTATGAATTGAATGAGTTTTAAGAGTGTAAAACCAAGATTCAGCTTCATGGGTTAACGAGAAGGGAAAGAGATTCAAACGGATACTTGAGAAACTCCGTTTTGTTTGAAGAATTGAGTGATCGATAGAAATTTGTCTAAATGATAATTAGCATCTTCATCTTCAAAACCATGAAATTGGAAAATCTGTTGAATAAATTCAATCATATGATCTTTCAAAACAAAATCATTTGTCGGAGCAATCGGTCCTCCTCTTCCGATGAGTGTCGAATGATAGAAATCCTCCATGGTCCTTGGATCATGGGGATGAGATGGTAAAGAATCGAACATGGTGGAGAATTAAACAATATGAGGGATAAGAAGATAAGAATTAAACGGTTAAGAGGATAAAGAGATAAGAATTAAACATATAAGATGATAACGAAGATTCTTTTTGGATTTCGTAAAGATAAAAGAAAGGGAAAAATAAAATAAGAAGAAAAATATCTTTTGCATTTTTACAATTGAAAAACAAACTAAGATAGAAGAAAAAAAAAGAAAAGCAAATTTTGAAAAGGAAAATATTTTTGGGTTTTTTATATTTAGGAAAAACAAAAGAATATTCACAAAAAAACGAGACGATATCTTTCGGAGAAGGGTCTTCAATCACTAATCTGCAAACTCGAATCGATAAACGGCTTCACTCCTTCCCGGCAGCGGCGCCAAAAATTTGATACGCTCAGATCAACCACTTAACCAAAGGATGGTCAATATAGTCAAACCTTGCATGTGCATCATCTTCGGTGAGTATAATATTTCCCCGGGTCGTTATATCCCGACGAGATGTGAAATGGTAAACCGGTTCAAGTTTGTGATCGAGTGAAATGAATAGTGATTTGAATAGAAAAAGTGATTTTTGGATTTTAAGACTAAAAGTAATAAACATAAACTAAAAATAACTTAACAAGCATATAAAACAAGATAGGAAAGCACAAACTAGCAAAAACGTAATTAAAATATAAAAACGCGCACTAATCGGGCTAATCCCGAGCCTAAATACCAAAATGAAGAAAAACTAATCCTATAAATATATGATAACAACTAAATTATGCTAAGCAAAGAAAATAATAAAGCAAATGGCAAATAAATAATATAAAGTTAACGATAAAATATAACAACTAAAAATAACAAACTAAATTATAAGCAAGCAAATAAGAAATATATAATAAAAAGATATACTTGTTAAGCAAATTATCACGATCCTTAAATGTGGTTTATTTTTTCATTTAAGTCCTCTTATTGATGAATCAATATCTTTTACGAATAAATATTTTCTCACAACGTTGGTTTATTTTGAAAACAACTTTTTATAAAGAGATATCAATATCTAAATTAAAACCCAATAGTTTTCACGGCTTTTGTCCGCTCAAACAACCAAAATTTTAATCTAAGTAACTTAAAAATTACTAATCAATATATTGTCTAAATTTTTATAAAACCACACTTAATTCACGGAATAATCTACTCAACAAGTATATAAAAGTCTACTCGCTACTCATGACTACTAAGCTAGCAAAAACAAATAAGCCAACAATAGTAAATATATTTCTAAACTAACATATATAAATTACTCGCACACAATAAAAAGTACACTACAAGCAACAAATAAAGCAACAATAATAACTACTAAGCTAAACATGACAATAAATATAAACATACTAAAAATAAAAAGATAAAAGGTTAGAGATAACCAAATGAGATTGAAAGTATAAAGATGGCGAGATAACACCCATTTCATAAGCATTTAAAACACCACATCCTTAACTCCATAAAACCCATAACCTTAACTCATTAGTCTCCCTTTAAGCACTGCTAACTACTTTCAAATTTTCAATCGAGATTAAAAACAGAGGTTTATGGTAAAACAAAAGTGAATGACTAAACTTTCAAGTAACTAAAAAAAACGTGGCAAAGAAAATAAAGTTTAGTTTCAATAATAATAAAAAAAAAATGATTATCATGACAACAAGCATTTAATATAGTATTTAAGAAACATTGACATATGCTTAAAATTTAAAATACCATGATTCGTACAAATTAAAGAAAAGCAATCCGAACAAAGATTAAAAATTTAATAAAATTAAACTTGCTTGACATAAGCCTTACAACTAAAAATGAAACCAAAAAAAAAAATCAAATTATTATATTTTAAAATTTAGGAATAGTCACTGATGGAAAAATGAGGATGAAGTTATCTTTTTGTCGCTGAAAATTGGTTGGTCCTGGCGTTCAAACAGTGACACGAAAAGAACAAAGAAAAAAATGAAATTATCTTCACGGTATTAAACTACTAATTTAGTGACTAAAATTGAAACACAAATTGATGAGAAAAACATTCAAACATGATTAAAACTAAACATAGATACTAAATAAAATGAGAAGACAAAGAAGATTTAAATGCTAATCATTGAAATTTAACACATATCATAAGTATTAAATGCTAAAAGAAAGTTTCATCCTACTTCTACACTACTAAAATAAAAGCAAACAAAAGAAAAAAATGAAGATGGATTCCCTGTGCTTTCGTAGATATATCCTTTATATAGTCAAAACATCCAACTTCTTATAGCAAATTATATATTTTTTCTTGACTTGCGTGCTACTAGCCCACAAAGATATCCGATTCATATTTTTTTTGGGGTACGTTATTCTCACGGGCCCTATTTCTATTAACCAAACCCTCTCTAAAATTTAGCCCACTTTTTTTTTTGTTTTTTCCCTTTTTTTTTTTTTTTTTTTTTTTTTTTTTTTTTTTTTTTAATGTGTTTATGGTATAGTATGTATTTTTTATAATGTTTTTTTGTAATTTTTTTTGTAATGTTTTTGTAACGTCCAATATGTTTTTATTTAATTAATAACAACAACAAATAGCATGTTATACGTTACCACATTAAACGACTATGACAACAAACGTTACCAAAAAAATTTCAACTTTTATTATTTTTAACAAAATACTTTTTTTTAAAACTTTTATAACATTTATTACAAAAAAAAAAAAAAAAAAAAAATTACAACTTTTATTTTTTTTACAAAAAAATTTCAACTTTTATTATTTTTAACAAAATACTTTTTTTAAAAAACTTTTATAACATTTATTACAAAAAAAAAAAAAAAAAAAAAAAAAAAAAAAAAAAAAATTACAACTTTTTTTTTTTTTTTTTAAATTACAAAATTATATTAAAATTTACAACTTTTATTTTATTTACAAAAAAATTTCAACTTTTATTATTTTTAACAAAATACTTTTTTTTAAAAACTTTTATAACATTTATTAAAAAAAAAAAAAAAAAATTACAACTTTTTTTTTTTTTTTTTTTTAAATTACAAAATTACAAAAAAAAAAAAAAAAAAAAAAAAAAAAAAAACCCAAAATATACGGCCGCACTTTTTGACCATGACAGTGGGGGACAAAAACAGAAACATGGCAGTGGGCTAGGGGCGTAGAGCCCGCCCGGTTAACAGTACCCATTTTTTTTTTTCTTTCTGTCGTATGCCCAAAAGAGAGATGATCAAAATATCAAATGGCCTTCATTTTTTTTTTATTCTTTGTGATAGTGGAGTGTGAGACCCACTTAGATTCTTTGGGAATTAATTTAACTTTGCTCTCATTATCACTTTACACCCCTGGCTTCACTTTAAGTCCTTATCTTCTTAAAACTTCATATGAATTAAACATCTTTGTTCCCTTATCGTTCTTTTTGTTTAGTTCATTGGTCCTTTGAATTAATCATCTTTAAATTTCTCTTCTTTTTGCCTCGATGCTCCAAATAAAATTAACGTTGATCCCGTAATTTTGTGCTTTTTCTAATCTCATGCTCATTCCAACGGCATATCCCGGGATTGACATTGACTTCATCTTTACTTTGAAACACGTGAAAACATCATCGAAACTCATCCGAAAATCACCTTTTTTACTTCGTTTTCAATCCTTTTGTACCTATAAGACATAAAAACACAATCCAAGGATATTTGCAATAATATTTGGTATATTTGGGTGTTTTCAGTAGTTTTTACAGTCTAAATGGGTATAAAATGATGAGTATTTAGACACTCATCAATCCCCCACACTAAACTATTGCTAGTCCCTAGCAATCTTTTGAGAAAAACTTAATGGATTTGAAAACTCTTTACCAAAAGCCATCACTTCTGGAGTAGCCAGGTGTAAGAACTGTGGCACACCTGATAACTGTGTGATTTTGAGCAAACCACCAGCTGTCAACGGATGTGATTAGTCTTTACCAAAAGCCGTTTGCTTCTGGACTAGCCAACTCTTGATGGACTAAGTCAACATCTTGGTGAGCTGATTACCAATTATGGATTTTCCACTGCCTTTACCATAAGCCATAATCTTGTGGGCTAGCCAACTCATTCGCTCTATGGGATATGGCGAGTTGAGGTACCATACAATTTTTGGCAAATTGCAAGCCATCAACGGGTTTGAGATGTCTTTACCAAGAGCCGTTTGCTCCTGGACTAGCCAATCCATTTTTTCGGTTAGACATGGCGGACTGATAACCACAAAATTTTTTGAACTTTAGTGAAAAAAATTTTAAAAATTTTGGTCAAAAAACGGGGGTACTAGATAGTAAAATGTGATAAAATTCGCTAGAATAGCGAAATACCCCCCCCCCCCCCCACACACACACACACTTAGAATGAATATTGTCCTCAATATTCAAAGTCCTGGCTATTATGCCGACTCTTTGAACGTAAAAGGGCAACATTACAAGCTAAGCGTGGAAAACACCATTTTGTTTTTCACTTTTGTAATCATAGCATGGGTGACTCCCCCACACTTAGGGTGAAAACCCTATAAGCATGCTACTGTTTTTGTTTACCGAGTCGCTAGCTTGACTCGACCCCGAATTCATTTGTCCTTGGGGAAGCATGATGTGGAAGAAATAATCTCCATCGGACTTTCATTCAAGATGTTTGGACAAACATTTGAAGCACGTGAAAGTTCCACACCGATGAGATATATAGACCCTGGCTCAAAAGAATGATACATGGAAATGCCGAGGTCAAAGATGGAATCCTCACTCCCGATGGAGTGAAGGAGAGGAGAAGTCACAACAAATGTGATGAACGGGAGAAAGATTTTAATCACAATCATGAAACATTCTTCATCCTCAAAAGTAGATTTTTCATTTTCAACATTTAAGCTCATTTTGTGATTTTCAACAAAAACCTCGGGAGGGAAAGGCGGGGTTGTGTTATCAATAAGTAAACTCTTTTGATAGAGCTTATCTCCTCTTGGGTCAAGGTCTTCCTCTAGATCAAAATAGAAATGATCATACTCAGGAGGAGATGTGATATAAGAGAGTTCACCGGCGAACTCCTCAAGAAAAGAAACACTCTCATGATATAAATCTTTGAGCTCGGTCTCTGGAGGTATATACGGAGGTGGGACATGTGCGGTACTTTGTGGGCTATAAATATGCACATCGTCCATTACGGTCTCCGTATCGTACTCATCACTCTCCTCGTTCTGAATATCAAAGATAGGATTGTCTGATTTTAGAGTAAATTCATAATCGAAATCAAACAAAGGATTCGTGATAGTCGTATCAAAAGTATGTGAATCTGAATCAAGAAGATCAAAAGGTTCCTTGAATACCCTTGGGATTGGGGCAAGGTCATCAATCTTTTCAACAGGATTGATTTCGACTTCCTCGTCCCCCATTAAAAAGGTATCTGAAGGGTTTTTTTATATTTTTAGGGATCTTTAATTCTTCTTTTTCAAAAGGTTCATCCTCATCACTTTCATCGGAGTTTGAAAAGTGAATAGTGTTAGGATGACCTGGTCCTTGTTGGCAATATTGATTTATATAGCTTTCTTTCTTTCCAAGGACCTCAATTCGTGCAATCTCTACGGAAATGTAATCGGAATGATGATCACTCAAAACCCTGGTAGAGTCATAAAGGACTCCAGTATCCCACTGATAGTGATGTTGTGTCATATTCTCGATCAAATCATAAGCTTCTTGAGGAGTTTTTCGCATGAGATAGCCTCCGGCAGCCAACATGATTTTGTCTCGATCGATCATATTTATGCCATGATAGAAGGTTAAGATTTGATCAAGGAGCAAAATTCTATGATCCGGATATCTCTGCAGCAAGGATTTGAATCTTTCCCAAGCTTCAAATACTGATTCCTTGTGCAATTGTTGGAAATTTATAATGTCTCTTCTAAATTGCATCGTTTTTGTGAATGGAAAGTATTTTGAAAGAAACTTGAGACACATTTCTTCCCAAGTATGAATTGAATGGGTTTTAAGAGTGTAAAACCAAGATTCAGCTTCATGGGTTAACGAGAAGGGAAAGAGATTCAAACGGATACTTGAGAAACTCCATTTTGTTTGAAGAATTGAGTGATCGATAGAAATTTGTCTAAATGATAATTAGTATCTTCATCTTCAAAACCATGAAATTGGCAAATTTGTTGAATAAATTCAATCATATGATTTTTCAAAACAAAATCATTTGTCGGAGCAATCGGTCCTCCTCTTCCGATGAGTGTCGAATGATAGAAATCCTCCATGGTCCTTGGATCATGGGGATGAGATGGTAAAGAATCGAACATGGTGGAGAATTAAACAATATGAGGGATAAGAAGATAAGAATTAAACGGTTAAGAGGATAAAGAGATAAGAATTAAACATATAAGATGATAACGAAGATTCTTTTTGGATTTCGTAAAGATAAAAGAAAGGGAAAAATAAAATAAGAAGAAAAATATCTTTTGCATTTTTATAATTGAAAAACAAACTAAGATAGAAGAAAAAAAAAAAAGCAAATTTTGAAAAGGAAAATATTTTTGGGTTTTTTATATTTAGGAAAAACAAAAGAATATTCACAAAAAAACGAGACGATATCTTCCGGAGAAGGGTCTTCAATCACTAATCTGCAAACTCGAATCGATAAACGGCTTCACTCCTTCCCGGCAGCGGCGCCAAAAATTTGATACGCTCAGATCAACCACTTAACCAAAGGATGGTCAATATAGTCAAACCTTGCATGTGCATCATCTCCGGTGAGTATAGTATTTCCCCGGGTCGTTATATCCCGACGAGGTGTGAAATGGTAAACCGGTTCAAGTTTGTGATCGAGTGAAGTGAATAGTGATTTGAATAGAAAAAGTGATTTTTGGATTTTAAGACTAAAAGTAATAAACATAAACTAAAAATAACTTAACAAGCATATAAAACAAGATAGGAAAGCACAAACTAGCAAAAACGTAATTAAAATATAAAAACGCGCACTAATCGGGCTAATCCCGAGCCTAAATACCAAAATGAAGAAAAACTAATCCTATAAATATATGATAACAACTAAATTATGCTAAGCAAAGAAAATAATAAAGCTAATGGCAAGTAAATAATATAAAGTTAACGATAAAAGACAACAACTAAAAATAACAAACTAAATTATAAGCAAGCAAATAAGAAATATATAATAAAAAGATATACTTGTTAAGCAAATTATCACGATCCTTAAGTGTGGTTTATTATTTCATTTAAGTCCTCTTATTGATGAATCAATATCTTTTACGAATAAATATTTTCTCACAACGTTGGTTTATTTTGAAAACAACTTTTTATAAAGAGATATCAATATCTAAATTAAAACCCAATTGTTTTCACGGCTTTTGTCCGCTCAAACAACCAAAATTTTAATCTAAGTAACTTAAAAATTACTAATCAATATATTGTCTAAATTTTTATAAAACCACACTTAATTCACGGAATAATCTACTCAACAAGTATATAAAAGTCTACTCACTACTCATGACTACTAAGCTAGCAAAAACAAATAAGCCAACAATAGTAAATATATTTCTAAACTAACATATATAAATTACTCGCACACAATAAAAAGTACACTACAAGCAACAAATAAAGCAACAATAATAATTACTAAGCTAAACATGACAATAAATATAAACATACTAAAAATAAAAAGGTAAAAGGTTAGAGATAACCAAATGAGATTGAAAGTATAAAGATAGCGAGATAACACCCATTCCATAAGCATCCAAAACACCACATCCTTAACTCCATAAAACCCATAACCTTAACTAATTAGTATCCCTTTAAGCACTGCTAACTACTTTCAAATTTTCAATCGAGATTAAAAACAGAGGTTTATGGTAAAACAAAAGTGAATGACTAAACTTTCAAGTAACTAAAAAAACGTGGCAAAGAAAATATAGTTTAGTTTCAATAATAATAAAAAAAAAATGATTATCATGACAACAAGCATTTAATATAGTATTTAAGAAACATTGACATATGCTTAAAATTTAAAATACCATGATTCGTACAAATTAAAGAAAAGCAATCCGAACAAAGATTAAAAATTTAATAAAATTAAACTTGCTTGACATAAGCCTTACAACTAAAAATGAAACCAAAAAAAAAATATCAAATTATTATATTTTAAAATTTAGGAATAGTCACTGATGGAAAAATGAGGATGAAGTTATCTTTTTGTCGCTGAAAATTGGTTGGTCCTGGCGTTCAAACAGTGACACGAAAAGAACAAAGAAAAAAATGAAATTATCTTCACGGTATTAAACTACTAATTTAGTGACTAAAATTGAAACACAAATTGATGAGAAAAACATTCAAATATGATTAAAACTAAACATAGATACTAAATAAAATGAGAAGACAAGAAGATTTAAATGCTAATCATTGAAATTTAACACATATCATAAGTATTAAATGCTAAAAGAAAGTTTCATCCTACTTCTACACTACTAAAATAAAAGCAAACAAAAGAAAAAAATGAAGATGGATTCCCTGTGCTTTCGTAGATATATCCTTTATATAGTCAAAACATCCAACTTCTTATAGCAAATTATATATTTTTTTCTTAACTTGCGTGCCACTAGCCCACAAAGATATCCGATTCATATTTTTTTTTCTTTCTGTCGTATGCCCAAAAGAGAGATGATCAAAATATCAAATGGCCTTCATTTTTTTTTTATTCTTTGTGATAGTGGAGTGTGAGACCCACTTAGATTCTTTGGGAATTAATTTAACTTTGCTCTCATTATCACTTTACACCCCTGGCTTCACTTTAAGTCCTTATCTTCTTAAAACTTCATATGAATTAAACATCTTTGGTCCCTTATCGTTCTTTTTGTTTAGTTCATTGGTCCTTTGAATTAATCATCTTTAAATTTCTCTTCTTTTTGCCTCGATGCTCCAAATAAAATTAACGTTGATCCCGTAATTTTGTGCTTTTTCTAATCTCATGCTCATTCCAACGGCATATCCCGGGATTGACTTTGACTTCATCTTTACTTTGAAACACGTGAAAACATCATCGAAACTCATCCGAAAATCACCTTTTTTACTTCGTTTTCAATCCTTTTGTACCTATAAGACATAAAAACACAATTCAAGGATATTTGCAATAATATTTGGTATATTTGGGTGTTTTCAGTAGTTTTTACAGTCTAAATGGGTATAAAATGATGAGTATTTAGACACTCATCACTATCATTCCATGTTCCACTAACAAAGGCGCCTTGATTTTCATAACCCGACGGCTTTAGACATTCGCCAATGAGATGATTTGGACTTCCACATCTAAAACACTTTCTTTTCCCGTAGTTATCACTTCTATTTCTTTGGAACGGTTTTCTTTCATCTCATGGTGATCTAGTGAATCTTCCTCGTCTCTTGAAGAATTTTTTGAATTCTCTTACGGCCATTGCATATTCTTCGTCTTCACTCTCGTCACTTGAATCATCATCGTCACTAGGTTCCTTTTTGGCTTTTAGAGCAATGGATTTGGTTTGTTCTTTCTTGACTTTGACCGTTTCTGAATCTTTTCTTATAATTTCTTCATGGACCTTCAAGTTGCCAATAAGTTCATCTAGTGATAACGTCATCAAATTCTTTGATTCTTCAATTGCCGTGACTTTAGCTCGCCATTTCGGATGCAATGCCCTAAGAAATTTTCTAACACAATTTTTACTAGAAAATGTCTCATCAAGTGCTTTTAAACTTGTGATAATAGTGTTAAATCTAGCAAAAGCATTATCAATTGATTCCTCTTCCAGAATCGTAAATTGTTCATATTGTTGTACAAGAAGATCTATTTTGTTATCTTTAACTTGACTATTACCTTGGTGAGTAATTAGTAAAGAATCCCAAATTTCTTTTGCGGTTTTACACATAAAAATTCTTTCATATTCTTTGTGTGGTAACGCATTATAAATAACCATTTTAGCCTCATTATTTTTTGCTAGTTTCTTTTTCAAATCAACATTTTGTTTTTCAAAAGATACAATTTCATCCATTTTAGTTTCAACATTATATTGAATAGGGGGAAAATCACCAAAGGTAATAACATGCCAAAGATTAAGATCTTTTGATTTCACATAAGTTTCGAATCTATTTTTCCAATATAAAAATCCATCACTTTCAAATAGTGGTGGTCTTTGCATAGATTGCCCTTCTAAATATTTTAAAGATTCCATAGATCGTTACAAGTTTTAAAATACAATATATTTTAAGAAAATCTTGCTAGACGTGGCTCTTGATACCAATTGTGGAAAAACCAGAAGGGGGGTTGAATAGTTTTACGTCCTTTTTTAATTTGTTACAAAAGATTGTTTGAAAGTTTTATTTGTTTTCAAAACTTTAGATTCAATACTATGTGATATCAAGTCTTGCACAATATGGACAACAATATATATGTACGATAAAGCAATAATAATGTAAGTAAAGAAATAAATGAGAGATGGAAAGATCGAACCGCGAGACAAGAGATTTATAGTGGTTCGGCTACAAGGTCACCTTCCTTGCCCTACTCTATTCCCCGAGCACCTAACTCGAGAGTTTTCTTCACTATGTCAACAAGCTCCCTTATGGCGGAGAAAACCTTACACACCAATTTACACACCACAACTTGGTCACAACTTCTACACAACTTCTTCACACCAATCTACTTCACACCAATACTTCTTCACACCTTTCTACTTCACACCTATTTACTTCACACCAATCTTCTTCACACCTATTTACTTCACATCAATCTTCTTCACACCTTTCTACTCCCTAACTCTTCTTCTTCACAACAAACTACTAACCTATCACACTACTTATACACATAACTAAACTATCTTCTATCAAATATTCACAACTAATAACACAAAGAGATAGATACAATGGATGATGCTCTAACAACTTGGATGTGGAGATCACAACAAGTTGTAATACTTCTTGTCTTGAGGGATAGAAGTATTATTCTCTTGCACTTGAAAGGATGATGTTTGGATCACTTTGAAACAAATATTTATGAATGTATGATCAAATGATTAAGAGAATGGAAATTGAGATCTAGAACAGAAAGTTTAGGAGTGCAAAAGGTGGGGAAAAATTCCAGATTTAAGATGGTATTTATAGGCAAAGATTCTGACAACTGGAGCGTGCCGGTCCCCTTAAATCATGGCCGGTCCCCTTAATTTTAAGGGGACCGCCCCTTATAATTAAGGGGGCCGCCCAGCTATAACGGCCAGAATCTTTGTCTTTTAGTGGGAAAAGTTTATTTGGTGAAAAATTAACTGATTTTGGTTAAAAATTTGAATTCATATATTTAGTATGAATAAAACATTTTTCTTTATTACCAAAAGGGTTTTTCAAAAATATATAATATGTTTATATAATTAAATAAACTTTGTAAAAATTAATTAAATGCCCTTTTGATCATAGATTACAATAAATACTTTGTTTATTTATACCTTAAGTGATTTGAATGTAAAGAGAATGTTAATCACTAAATACTTGTTTATGTCATAAATTTTAGTTCATTGAGTTTATGTTTTGTAATAATTAAAACATAGAGATATTGATAATATGTTAATAATGTTTTTAGGCATTATTTATGTCAACAAAGAAGACATATCGAAAGAAATAATAAAAACGCTCTACAGGTCTAATATTGGCCCAATATATTATTAAAATAAATCATCGAACCTTATCAAATCCGTCGACTTGGTAAATCCTCCACAACTTATTTACCTAATATATTATTCCAAGATCATACCAAAACCTAAGTCACATAGCACGTAGAATACTATATGGTGAGCATTTAAGTTAATAAGTTTCCTAAATATATCGTTAAACTTACCAAATTCGTCAATTTGGTAAACCTCACGAGATATTTAGTAGCTCATTATCCCGCACTCCTACCACAACCTATGGGCGTCGTAGGATACGATACCCGTTAATAGACCCTTTTTATATAACCAAGTAGGTCCTATTTAATCTGTCGATCAAATAAGTTACGTAGTTATATAAAATGAATATATTAACGTCACACATCCGTGACAATCATAATAGTTATTAAATAAATAAGATGGCCTATTGGACTCAAGTGCCCTCGATCTCGTATAACTCGTAAGTTTCTCATTTTTTTTTTCCAAAAATGCATTTTATTTCGTAAAGCATTCAATGTTATAATTAAATCGTTATTTATAATAGTTTATTTATAATAATGTTCCCGACATTTATTATACTATTCTCATAGTGCAATATATATCGTTACATTATTATTTTTATTACTCGTGATCACTTTATTTTTAATATACGCACTTATATATATATATATATATATATATATATATATATATATATATATATATATATATATATATATATATATATATATATATATATATATATATATGTTTTCACATTTATATACTTATATAAATGTTTATATCATTAATATAAGTTATTACGAGTCTTTATTATTAAGTTTAATTATAATTAATATCGAGTTATAAAAGATGAGTCACATGTCCGAGTCCTCACTCTCGGCTCATTGTCCAAATCCAAGTGCTAAGGCGTTTTGCCGAAATCAATCGTTGACTAGAAAGTCAACGTGACTCCGACTCGCACAACCATGAGTCCAAAGTAATACCGTCCAAACCACAACTTCGTCATTTGTCCCATTTCACATGCTACAACAATAGGGTCCGACTACGGCACCCGACTAATCCTATCTCCGTCCAACTAATTGACCGTCTCACAATCGGTCCCCGAATACTACGCTTTGTCAACACAACTTCACCAAAAGAAATACAAGTCCATTGCCAAGACCATAAGGTCTCGGCCTTGCAATGCTCTCGGCCCAAAAGTAATAACAACAACGACAAGAGCAATAAAACAACAACAAGAGAAGCATCACAATATCAATCAAAATGGGTAAAAAACAAGTAAACTTCGAACCGGAAGACCCGTTTGGGTCTCGGTGCACCATTCGAGCCAAAAGAAAACAACAACGAGACCATGAGGGTCTCGGTTAGCTCCAACCCATAAACGAATCAAACCAAACGGACCAAGGGGTCACGTTAAGCTCCCAAGAGCTATAATACCAAAACCAAAGGGACCAAGGGGTCACGTTAAGCTCCCAACGAGCCAAAGATTACCACACCGAGACCACAAGGTCTCGGTTGAGCTCCATCGAGCCATAAACTCAACCAAACGCATCCAATATCAAATCCGAGCACCAAATCAAGAGAGACTCGACACCCATGGATACCATTTCAAGTTTTATATCAAAACCCATTTTCATCTTGAATTTTAACACCCAAATCCAAGATTAAATCCGGGTTTGACTCGAATTAGTCAAACTGTAAAACCCTAAATTTCGTAATCTTAATTTTACGTATAATTTGAATTTTTCTAAGTAACGATACGAGTAATTATAAACGCGAATATAATTTAATGAATTATCCATAAGTCCATAAAAATTTTAACGAAACATCCTATTAGAAATCTTTGAATATATTTGGACTCCAAAATATAGTTGTAATCGAAAATAAAACTCGAGAAAATATAATGCGACACGAACTCTATTGTTGGGCCATTCTCTTTTGCATGCAAACTAATAACAACCCAAGGATTAATAACTAAATTGAGCCCGTAAAACTTTCCTTGGCCTTGACCCAAATTGCGAGCTACACCAACTCGGCCTTATGGCCCAACCAAGACCCACGACAGAAAAAAATAAATAAAAAATAAAAAGGGACTCAGTGTAATTTTCTTTCACACTTTACGCTTCACAAAAAGGTTCTAAACCCTAACCCTAAAACACAAAGAGCGGCATACATATTTTTCTGTGGGTTCTGTTCTGTTCGAGACCAAGAAGGGAAACAAAGATGGCTTGTTTGATCGTGGGTCTTTGCTATTTCGATATAGGGCTTGGACGTGGGTATATTTTGCTGTTCGAATAAGGCGAGACGAGGGTCTATATTTTCAGTCGTGGGTTTTCATTGCTGATTGAGGGGTCACTTCTGCTCGTGTCTAGCGGTGGTGGTATTCGATCCTTGTTGTCTTTGCTTCTTTCCTGTTACATGCTACGAGGGTAAAACTCCAACCTGTTTCAATTCATCTTTCATGTTTTCTTTTTTTGTCGCGTCTTATGACCTGTGGAAGGGTTGCTTTGCGTGTTTATAATCGGCTAATAGAACCTTGCATGAAATCATGAAACTACATAAAATATTAAATACACAACAATATGTATGATCGGCCTGTCTTGCATGTTATAAAGTAGCATGAAATCGTGAGCCAAGACCCTAAGTAAAACAACTAAAAATCTTGTTGTTCGATTGTTGTTTTGTTCTTGTTATTGTCTCGACAAACCTTGGGAAAGCCTTATGTGAATCGGTTATATATAAAAGAAACTGTAACAGATTACATTGCGATTCGAATATGTATAAATCATAAGTGAACCGTATGGAAGGTAGATGCATATAGGCTTGTATTTTCCGCTATAAAATAATGAGTTCATAAATCATGCACAATCCTTTAAGATACATCAAGATGATATGTTATAATATGATATCCATGAGCATATAAAAGTCAAAGTATAATTTAATAGTACATAGGATCGATGATAGGAGTAATACATATTATTAATATACGAAATTTGGAGATTATATAAGTTATGGTCATGCATGTGATAATAATGCTTTGGTCGTCACGGTCTAAATTTTAATGTCGAGAGTACGTTTTTATAAATTATAAAACAACGGAGTTATAAAATGGTCATTTGATATATATATTTTTTTTATAAAACTCTACAATTAGTTATTTGACATTTTTTTTGATAAATTATATTTATAACCCTAAACTTTACTAAATTGACATATTTAACCCTAAACCATTGTATTGGTCATTCTAAACATTCAATATATTTAATCATCAATTATAACCTTAAAGTACTAAATTACTAATTCGGGAATCCTGCTAAAAATAGAGAGTTACTACATTTGGCAAGATACTAAAAATGGAAAGTCGACTAAATGAGTAATCTGATTTAAAATAAATATTAATAATAAGATGATTATTAATCCGTGTAGATTCGCTGAAGAAGGAAGTAACTTTCGATCTTTATGATGTGTTTGCACTTGCGGTTTAAGGTACATATATTCTGACCTTTTCAGTAAAGGTTTCTCATGATTCTCTTTCATTTGCTATCTTTCATTCTGATTAGGGTACCCTAAGCCATTGCTATGAAACCCTTTTGATTCTGAACCTTTTCTGCATGAACCTTTGTTTATCTGAACCTTCTGAGTTGACCTTCTGATTTGGACTTATGATATGAACCTCTGATATGTATTCTGATATGATTATTATGACCTATGATCTGTATCATTTTATGATATTCTGTATGACCTATTCTAGTTTAACACCCGAGCCAAATTTATTTCACTAGGCATGGGGGTTCCATGTCCGTGTCAGGGATGCACCTCTGACATGACTCTAGGGCAGTAGAGTGATGTTCTGCCACATCCCTTTGATTGGTCTACATGTGAATGTGTTGGTCCCTTTTTCTTGGTTAACCGTAACTAAGAAGTTAAAGTAACCAAGTTATATGACTTGAACACAAATGTAGATAATGATTAACAATAAAGAAACGTAAACAAAAGAGATAATATTTTCCAACGTTTAATTCTTTATTAGAAGTTAATCAAAAAGAATCGTACCCAAGTGTTTGCGGAATAACACTTGGGGTTGAATTGACAAGTATGGTATGGACTCCTCACTAAACTCAACTAAGTTGAGTGACAACTTAAATTACCCACTGAGCTATCTCAGGGGCTTGTGTTGTTCTTTGGAGGAGTAAAAGTGGTTTGTGAATGCTTTGCATTAATTGCACAAACTTGTCAACTTTTACTCCTCACATTTGCTTCCTATTTATACACAAGTATAGAACAACTAAATATACATTGGACCTAAAGCTTCCTAAACAATATCTTGAAAGATATTATTCTTCTGGCAAGGAACCTTCATTGAGTTAGATCCAAAAGGCACTTTCTAATGACAGACTGGTTTTAACCATTTGGGGAAAGTCTGACATTAAAGTGATAAAGCACTTTAATAAAGCAGCTCAGACTTTCCCGCCCAGTCCCGCCAAAACTTCAGTCTTCATGTCATCAGTCTTCAGTACGTTTAAGTTGCTGAGGAGTCATTGGGGTTCAGTGAGTTATTGTCATCCTCACTGAACCCATCACCTTCTTCTTGGCTTAGATCACACTTCACTGAGTTCCGCCTCACTGAATGGAGAACCTTTCTTCTTAGGCTCGGTCTTAGCTCCCTGAAGGTGACTCACTGAGATACTGTTCACTCAGTGACTTGTTTACACTTAGGGGATTTTACGTTCAAATCCTTGTTAGAAGATTTGGGGAATTCAGTGACCCAACAATCTCCCCCTATTTGAACATACAAATAGCCTAAGTGATTCTTGATTCAGCTTGAGTCGTCAGGGTACTTATTCTCTTGCTGAATGTTGTAATTGTAAGTAGGACATAACTATTAAAACAAAACATCATTTTATTTATAGCTATTACATTTTCCTACAAATTACAAACAAAAAAAAGATAGTTGTTGCAGATCAGATGTTCAGATGATAGCCAAGTCCCTCAATCTTAGCTTTCTTTGATCTCAGCAGGTGTTTCTCAGGATGCTCCTCAATCTTTGCCCGAAGGTCCATACAGAACCTTTGGTTTGCACCATTTTGTATAGGAGCAGCTAACATCAGGTACGTTACCATTGCCGTGACCCCTGCCTTGTCTATATCAGACCACCTTTGGAAGGCAAGGTCTCCATATTCATCCGTAAAGCATAGACCTCGTTCAGGGGTTTCAAGCACAGTATTGTTCACGAAGGTGATTCCTTCAGGAACAGACCTGTCACAATCCAGTCCTGGGACCTTGACCTCAGGCTCGGATTCAATGTGCTTCCTTTTTCTTTTGGTGGCTGTTGAAGAAGCAGTTCCTGTTGTTGGAGCAGGAAGAAGGGAGGGAATGTTGAGGGCTTCAGGCATTGCTCTCAGTCTGTCATACCTTTCACTCAGTGACTTGAGATGTTGATCAACCACGGCACCATTTTTCTTGGCGATGATGGGTCGGAGTTCATCAAGTTCAGTGATCCCAAGGTCAGCGAATCTGAATGGGTTATGAATGTCCATTATTCTTTTATCAGTCCCCCTGAAGACAGTGACCATTGCGGGTTTCGTGTTCCTGTGGATTTTGATGTCAGTGATGGTTTCAGGCTTCAATCTTTCCTTCATCACCCAATGATATCTTTCAACCCTGGTCTTCCTGATTTGAGCTTGCCTTTTCAGCTTCTCTTCCCTTTCCTTTTTTAGAGCAATCATCTGTTCTTCCTGAGCCTTTTTAAAGGCTGCACCAGCTTGCTCAGTTGCTAGTGCCTCGGTATTCAGACCAATCTTTTCAGCCTCCCCATGAACAACCTGTATAATTTCAGGCTTGCTCAATCTCTCTTCTTCCTGAGCCTTTTTCGCTTTCTCAACTCTTCCCATATAGTCTTGTATTTGGTCATGGGTGAGTTGATAGATTCTGCCATTGATTTCATATGGGACCCTGATTGGTTCATCAGGATCGACTCTGATCAGTGTGGAGGCAGGCTGGAGCACAGGTGTAGGATCAGAGGTGGTGGCAATACCTTTTCCTTTGTCCTGAATGAGAGTGGAGGAGACTGGTTCCTCTTGAGATGGAACTTGAGTGATTGGTGTGGCTTCAGTGACATGCTCCCCCTCAGTGTGAGAGGGCTGTCCAGCTTCTTGTTCATCAGTAACAGGGGTTTCAGGAACATTCTCCCCCTCAACATTTGCCGGAGCTGCAGTGATGGCAAGTGTTGGAGTTACTGAAGATGAAGTAGAAGTACCCTTGAAGGCTTGAAATATTTCCGTCATCATGGACTTGATCTCCGCAGTATCCTGATGAATGAGAGATACCCTGGAGTCAAGTGAAGCCTGAGAACTTTCAAGGGCAGTCATCCTGGAACCCATTGTCCATGCCAGAGATGTGGACTTCTGGGATTGAGCTGTCACTGATGCTTCCAACTGAGTGAAGGAAGACTTGAGGGATTCCACCATGGAGCTGAGATTCTGAACATTTGAATCCCTTATCAATCCAAGTAACTCAGTAAGAGCCGCCGAGTTGACCTGGTATGTCTCAGATGCCTGAAGAATTCTTTTGTTGAGCTCAGGATCATCCTTGACTGATTCTTGAACTGACTTAACCCCTGTAGCCAGCTCCTTAAGGGATTCCAAAAACTGATTGATGTGTGAAGCCATTTGTGTCAGGGAGTGATTGACAGTGGAATTTTGCTCCCTGACATCTTCATTGTAATCTTCAACAGCATCTTTGAGGAGGTGATAGTGTACTGCTTGCTCAGTATGCAGATCAAACACCTCTTCAGTGACCCCCCTGTATAAAACATTGGTCATTTTCTTGATGAACTTTTTGAAGGCTCTTTCAGTGAGAGGAGTGGAAGCGTCTTCTGAGGTTTCCGGCTCGGAATGTTGTTCATCTTCATTATGGTTAGAGGTTTGAGGAGACTGAGTAACAGGTTCAGGGACTGTCTCCTCATCCTCCATATCATCTCCGGCCGTGAAGACTTCCTCGTCACTGTTGAATTCATCATCAGAAAATAAGAATGCCTGAGCATCCGCCAGGGAGGTTATCTGCAACAAATGGAGGTTATCCGGCTCCTCTTCATAAGAAGATTTGCCTTCGTTTTGGCCAGGTCCAGACCCCTCAAATCCGGTAGGTTGGGTTTTACCTACCTGGTCTTTAAGGCCAGTTCCCAAGTTATGCGCACCTCCGGGAGTGGTTATGGGTTCCATATCAGCGGGTGGTTTATATCCCTCTGAATCTTTGTCCCCCGTGACCCCTTCAGACACTGATGGGTGTTTCTCAGTGCCATCACGAGGAGCCGTGATTGTTGTGTCCCTATCAGTGGGTTGTTTGTTTCCCACTGAGTCTTGGGGATAAGTAGGGGTGCCCACAGACAAAAGCTTTGATTTGCGAATGTCCTCATCAGGCAGGTGAGTGGTTGAGTCCCCCTTTCCAACAGGCTTGTTCTGGCCTGTCGAAGGTTTAGGGACATTAACTCCCTGATGCTTGGGTTTTGATTTACCCGAGCCTTTAGCAGGATGTGATTGTTTGTGGACCCCCTTCTCAGTGGAGTAGTGCTGCCCCACCAAGGATTTAGGATCCCTTACTCCCTGAGACTCTGGTTGTGATTTGCCAGAGCCTTTAGCTGGATGTGAAGGTTTGGTTTGTTTCGGCTCAGCTGTCTTGTTTATGACAGTAGAGTCTTTGGAAACGGGTATGCCCGAGGACACTGAGTGTGATTTCTCAGTGCCCTCCGTTGGCTTTTGTTGCAGGCCTAGTGACTGGGTTATTATACTCAGGGTGTCCGCAGTCAAGGGCGGTAATTCATGCCCCTTTTTGGCAACCTTAGGGTCAGAGGTCTCAGTGTCGAGTGACTTGGGTTGAGCCACCTTCCTGGACCCTTGTCCCTTCTTCCTCTTCACCTGTTTGGTGGGAGAGGGAACTGGTGATATAATATTGTCACCCTGGATAGCAGTAAGCATATACTGAGTCAGGGTGACAGGTGTAACCTCAAGAGGGTCCTTAGAGTAATTAGCCTTGTGTAACACTTCAGGCTCAAAACCTACTGAATCAGGCTTTGCATACTCAGACCCAAGCAAGTCTTGTAGGGCACAGGAAATGAATCTAGGGTATGACATGAGTTTTTGTCTAGACTTCCCCCCTAACTTTGCTATGAGGTCCTTGAAGATAATTTCTCCAAGATCAATAAATTTACCCTCAATGAGACTGAACAATATCATTGCTTGAGTATTGTTCAATTGTTCAGTAGAGGACTTATTCCCCCCAAGGACTTGAATGACAAAGGTCATTATTATCCTCCAGGGAGCTGGGAACCAGGTCTTGACAATTGGGGCTTTGGCTAGTAGGGCCCCTGGTGCCACTTCAGGATGAAGTTTGTCATAAGGCCCTAATGTCAGTAAGACCTCCTTCACATCTTTATCAGATGGTGGGGCAACGAAGGTCTGGGTGTAATCAAGCCCAGTGGCTTTGACAAAAGTTTTGTAGTCAAGAGTCAGGGACTTAGTTCCATTCTTGACCGTAAACTTTATTTTGGCCTCCTTAGGTGCGTCAGGGTTTTCAACCACTGAAGTGCACCAGAATTCCCTCAGATAGTCATGATAAATGACTGAGGGGGTCTTTTTGAATGCGGTGGTCAGAAAGCAGTTCTGAAGGAACTTCACCACCTCCCTGTATTCAGGGAACCCTTCAGGGTAGGCAAAGTTCCCCACCACATTATTCTTGGTAAGGTCTACGCTTTCCAGTTGGAAATCCACATTGGGTGCGTATTTTACGACCTTTGAAGTAGCCATTTTTTCAAACGGTCTGGTTTTGATAAAAGAAGAAGCACACAGATTTTGAAAGTAAAAGGTCTTGAAATGTTTTTGCAAGAGTTTTGTTAAGATTTTTTAAAAGCATGTGTGTGTTCTTCTTTTGTGGGGGTATTTATAGGATGGGAATTAGGGTGGTGATGTTGCGGATATCAAAGATTTAATTTATTTAACCGAAACGGCATAATAATTTACGTTTGAGATCCGCATTTAATATCACGATTCCCACTACCCCGCTTTTCTCTCACCCTTTGGGGTGTCTCTGCAAATAATGCACTTTTGCAGAGGAAAAATCATCACACTTTTTGTGTGTGAGAGAGCATTTAATGCTCAGTGGTGTTTGGTGAGAGAGATGTGGAGGCCCATGAAGTGGATGCCAGTTGTGTAAGTGACATATATTCCTATATTTAATAGGAATTAGTCACCTACCTGGGACATTTACTAACTAAGTACTTGGAGCATTTAGTTAGGGTATTCAATGTCATTTTTCATCCACAGCCCCCTGAATGAATTATCATTCAACAAAAATGGGTTTTCAGGAAGGGTGTTATCAGGGACCTTGAGAATTTACATCAGGTTGGAACACTTTTAATCAGTGTCCTGATTCTATGTCCAACATGCCCAGTTCAGCTTTCAACCTTGTGAAAGTGGGTTCATCCAAGGGTTTAGTGAAGATATCAGCTAGCTGATACTCAGTGGGGATGAAATGTAGTTCAATTTCTCCATTAGAGATGTGGTCCCTGATGAAGTGGTATCTGATGTCAATGTGTTTGGTTCTTTGATGAAGTACTGGATTGTTTGAGATGGCTATGGCACTAGTATTATCACAAAAGATGGGTACCATCTTATACTGGATGCCATAGTCACTCAATTGGCTCTTCATCCATAGTACATTTGCACAACACCCTGCAGCAGCCATATATTCAGCTTCAGCTGAGGACATGGCCACTGACTGTTGTTTCTTTGTACTCCAACACACAAGTTTACCACCAAGAATTTGGCAGGATCCTGAAGTACTTTTCCTATCCATATTACATCCTGCATAGTCAGAGTCAGTGTACCCTTTGAGGTCAAATCCTGAACATTTTGGGTAATACAAACCAAGGTTTGGAGTACCCTTTAGGTACCTGATGATTCTCTTGACAGCAGTGAGATGTGATTCTTTAGGGTCAGCCTGGTATCTGGCACACAGGCAGACTGAGAATTGGATATCAGGCCTTGAGGCAAGTAAGTACATCAGGGAGCCAATCATTCCCCTGTATTGGGTTTGGTTCACTGATTTTCCAGTGAGGTCAGGGCCAAGGTTGTTTGGAGGAACCATAGGAGTTTTCACTGAAGAACAGTCAGTGAGCTCAAACTTCTTCAGTATGTTCCTCAGGTATTTTTCTTGGCAGATGGATATTCCTTTCTCAGTTTGTTTGATTTGGAGTCCAAGAAAGTATGTGAGTTCACCCATCATGCTCATTTCAAACTTTGTGGTCATCAGTTTCTCAAACTGTTTGCAAAGTTTGTAACTTGTTGAGCCAAAGATGATGTCATCAACATATACTTGGACAAGAATGACATCATCCTTTGTTCTGTAGATGAACAATGTGTTGTCAATTCTTCCTCTGACAAACTTGTTTTGGATCAGGAAGGCTAAAAGAGTTTCATACCATGCCCTGGGTGCTTGTTTCAGTCCATAAAGGGCTTTGTTAAGCTTGTAGACATGGTTGGGGTATTCACTACTTTCGAAACCAGGAGGCTATTGCACATAAACATCTTCTTTGATGTTACCATTTAGGAATGCACTTTTAACATCCATTTGGTAAACTTTAAAGTTCATGTATGTTGCATAAGCAAAGAAGATCCTGATGGCTTCCATTCTTGCAACAGGTGCAAAGGTTTCCTCATAGTCTATACCTTCCTGTTGATTATATCCTTTGGCAACCAGTCTTGCTTTGTTTTTGATGACTGTTCCATTCTCATCAGTCTTGTTCTTAAAGACCCATTTCATACCAATGATTAAAACACCCTGGGGGCATTCAACAAGGGTCATGACATCATTTCTGTCAAATTGTTCCAATTCATCTCTCATGGCCTGAACCCAACTTTCATAAGTCAGGGCTTCTTTGACATTTTTAGGCTCAATTTCTGAGAGATAGTCAGCATAAAGGCATATATTGGCAGTGGCAGCCTTGAGTTTGGCAGCCTTGCTTCTTGTGAGCATGCCTTCAGTGGGTTCACCAATGATGTTCACAAGCTCAATGATTTTGGATCTAGTCCAGCTATCCTGGGGTTTGGGATAGGAATTTGAACTTGTAGGAGCCTGAATAGGTTCAGTCTCAGGAACATGAGGTAACTCATCAATATGCACTTCAGTGACAACTGTAGGAACAATTTGTTCTGTGGGTTCCTGAACATTTTGTTCAGTGGTGTCAGTCTCATTAGAGACAGGCTGAGTTTCTATGAACTCACTGATAGGTGGTTGGGGTAGGTTGTGAGGGATGATGTAGTAGGAGACATCAGCATCAGCTTGGTATTGAGTTGAGGGATTGTTCTCAGGATGATACTCATCAGGAGGATATCTTGATGAGTCATCAATACCAATTTCTTCAACTGAGGAATTTGAGAACCTGATGGATTCAGTGCTCTCATCAACAGTAATGTGATAAGTTTCCTCAGTTTGTTGTCTCCTTGTGTTGAACACCCTGAAGGCTTTAGAGACCAAGGAATATCCCAGGAAATATCCATCATCAGCTTTGGCATCAAATTTACCTAAGTGATCCTTGTGATTATGTATAAACACAGGACACCCAAATACATGAAAGTAGCTGATGTCAGGAATCCTTCCTTTGAATATCTCATAAGGTGTCTTATTGTGCCTTTTCACAATGATTGACCTGTTTTGAGTGTAGCAGGCTGTTTTAACTGCCTCAGTCCAAAAATGTTTTGAGAGGACTGAGCCATTCAGCATGGTTCTTGCTGCCTCAATGAGTGTTCTATTTCTCCTTTCAGCTACTCCATTTTGTTCAGGAGTGTAGGGAGAAGTGAAATTTTGAGAAATTCCTTTCTCATCACAAAAACACTCAAGGTCTTGGTTTTTGAATTCAGTGCCATTGTCAGTGCTGATCTGTTTAACTTTGACATCATTTTGATTTTCAATGTTCCTGACAAATGACATGATGGTTTCAGCTGCCTGACTCTTTTTGGTCAGGAAGTAAACCCAAGTATATCTTGAGTATTCATCCACTATGACCAGAGTATACTTCTCATGGTTTATGGACATTGGACTGACAGGTCCAAAAAGATCCATATGAAGAAGATGCAGGCAGCTTTTGATGGAAAAGGTTTGTTTGGTTTTGAATGATGCCCTGTGGTGTTTTCCTTTTTCACAAGCAGAACAAGGCTTGTCTTTGGTATACACCAGGGATGGAAGGCCCAGAACTTTGTTATGTTTGGCCAGGTTGTTGATGTTTTTGAAGTTGAGATGAGAGAGTCTCCTATGCCATAGCCAGTTGATTGTCTCACTTGCCTTTGAGAATAGGCAAGTCCCATTTTGAGTCAGGGATGACATGTCAAGGACATATACATCATCCCTTCTGGGTGCAATCAACACAACTTCCTTATTGGCATTAAAGATGGTCCCTCTCTTATCATCAAACTGAACTATGTATTTTGCATCACATAGTTGGGAAACACTTATCAGGTTGTACTTCAGACCATTAACATAAGCTATTCTTGTAAAAACTATACCATTGCAGTTTACTGAACCATAACCCTCAGTGGGAGCTGATGAGTTATCACCAAATACTACTTTGGGTCCTGGTTCTTCCACATATTTGTGCAGAAAACTTTTCACACCAGTCATACTTCTGGAGCATCCACTGTCTAGATGCCAGGTAGGATCCTTGATGTGTTTCTGCACAAACAGTAAACTGGGTTAGTTTTGCTTGTTGACCCACCTTCTAGTGGGCTTAGTCCTCAGGGACTTTTTGAACTCAGTTAGTGAATCATGGTCTGAAGTTATGTGTCCTGAGCTTCCACATGTTTTACATTTTGTGGATGTTGATGCATCAGGTGACTGAGAAGTGTTGGTTTGATATTTCCTTCTGGACTGAATCACTTTGTCATGCCCCCTGGTTTCATGGGAGGGATCTCCACAGATGTCACAGCATACTTTCATCAAACAATCATCAGGAAGATGATCATTGAAACCACAGTGAGGACATGGTGAGAAAGGCTTAGCCTTCAGTCTTTGTTTGGGAGGTGTGGCATACTGATAGCCTTGGGTTTTGTACTGACCCCTTGCCTTTAAAGAGGCAGTGTGGGGGATGTGATCACAAGTTCTGTGGTCCTCTTGTTTGCATATCATACAAAATAGGACTCTGTAGCATTTATCAGTGCTGTGATTTGGATAATTGCACAGTTCACATCTCCCTGAGGGTCTGGGTGTGGTTTTTGGTTTGGAAGAACCTGAGGATACTGAGGGCTTGGTAGATTTAGAGTCAGAGTTTTTCTCAGTAGACTCAATTTTCTCACTCAGCATCCTGACAAGTTCAGCAAGCTGATCAACCTTTGAATCAGTGCTTTCAAGCTTCACTTCAGTAGTTACTGAAGGTTTTTGGTGTTCAGTGGGTGCAGGAGTAGGTCTTTTCAGTATAGTCCTTCCTAACCCTGATTTCTCTTTAGGAGAATGTGGTTGAAAGACTAATGGTGCAAGGTTAGAATTGGGTTCTGCTCCCTGAAGTTGTTTCAGTGGAGGGAGTGGTGAATCAGACTTAGACTCAGTGATGGACTCAGTAGAACTAAGTTCATCAGTGACTCCTAGCAGCTCCTTGATAGCCTGACTTTCAGGCTCCAGAATTCTTCCAGTGTTAAAATTTGGCAATTTACTATCAGGATTGTTTCTTTCAATCCAATCACTGGGTTTGGGAGCTAGTTCCTTGCTAGAGAGTATGTTGGTTAATAGAAAAGTTGTGGAATGACTACTCTCCCCTGAAACCTCAGTGAGTTGATCATCACCTAGACCAGCCTTATTGGGGTTGGGTGAGAGACTCAGTGTTTCATAAAGTTTGGGGTTTTTCTGAGTCCATTTCCAAATAATTTCCTTTTCTTTATTAAGTTCTTCCTGAAGAGCTTGATTTTGTTTTACAAGTTCAGAGTTTTGAATTTGAAGTGTGACACTTTCAAGTTTGGCTTGTTTTAAGACAAGTAATTCATCTCTACACTGATTTAGTTCAAAACTGAGTTTGTTAAATTTTGAAAACAGATTAAGTCTTTGCTCTTCAACATACTTAAGATCAACATTAATATAGTCTAAGTAAGATTTCCAATCATCATTATCATCCATAGAAAGTAAAAGATTTACCTTTCTCATTGTAATGTTGACCCATTCACCATTTCTTGCATGACTCTTCCCCACAGCAAGTTTGTTGTCTTCTGACAGAGCCATCAGGGCACTGATGTGAACTTCATCATCATCAGAGGACACTTCAACTTCATCCCAGTCATATGTTTCAACAACAAGCCCTTTGTTCTTGGCTTGAGTAGGTTTTGGAGCCTGAGGAGGCTGAGAAACTGTTGAGGATGATTCAAGAAGGGCAAGCTTGGCTTTTGCCTTTCTGTACTTTGATTCAAAGTCAATTTGAGGGACTTTTTCAAATCTTTGACTAGATTGAAGCATTTTTGGTTGAAATTTGCTGGGGCCTGAAAAAGAGTTATTTCCTGAAAACTTGAAGGATGGTTCTGAGGTTGTTTTTGAAAAACAATCTTTAGCAAAATGCCCCATTTTGCCACATTTAAAGCATTCAGTATTGTCATTTGCTTTAGAAGGAAATTTGTTTTTCTTAAAAAACCTTTTTGAATTAGCAAGGAGTGCTCTTTCATGAAATTCAATCTGAAGATCATTAAAATACTCCTCACTGGTTCTTTGGTCAACCTCATCATCTGAACCATCCTGAAAATCCTGCACAACACCTTTAGAATAGAAAGCAGTTGATATGGGTGTGATTGTCAAGGCCTTTTTGGTCTCCTGAGCTTTACCAGGGTATCTCCTGGTGATAAGATTGTCTTCATAGACAAACTTCCCATAAATGGCAGGGAGCTCTAGGTTCTGAATGTGGTTTGCATTTCTCAGTCCCTGAGAGAAGTTTAACCACTTCTCAGGGAGACTGTTGACAAAACCAACATTGATTTCATGTTTTGACAGTATAACACCATCATTGGTCAGCTCATTCAGGAGGGTCTTATACCGAGTATAAGTCTCAGAGAGACTTTCAGAATCCTTGGCCCTGAAGGTATTGAATTCAAGCTTCAGGTCCATGATTCTATTCTCTTTGGTATCAGAAGGCCCTTCATAGCTATGAACCAGGTCAGTCCATGTCTGCTGGGCAGTGGGACAGTTGATCACTGATTCCATTATATCATCAGGAAGGCATGATATAATGATGCTTTTCAGGCGCTGGTCTTGATTGACCACCCTCCTTTCATCTGGGGTCCACTGAGCTTCAGGTTTGATTAAACCTTGGGCAGTTGTTGGGACATATGGACCCTCATTAATCAATTTGATATAATAAGGTTCCATCCCAGTTAAGTAGCAAAGCATTCGCTTTTTCCACTTGTTAAATTTGCCAGCTTCAAGTCGAGGGGCAGTTGCTGAATAACTTCCACCCTTTTTATCAACAAGCTGGGGAACATCTATGTCAGTCATAGTGGGATCTTGATTTTAAAAAACTTGAGCACTCTTTAGGTTTTGAAAACGTGTAAAAGTTTTACAAATCAGAGGCTCTGATACCACTTGTTGGTCCCTTTTTCTTGGTTAACCGTAACTAAGAAGTTAAAGTAACCAAGTTATATGACTTGAACACAAATGTAGATAATGATTAACAATAAAGAAACGTAAACAAAAGAGATAATATTTTCCAACGTTTAATTCTTTATTAGAAGTTAATCAAAAAGAATCGTACCCAAGTGTTTGCGGAATAACACTTGGGGTTGAATTGACAAGTATGGTATGGACTCCTCACTAAACTCAACCAAGTTGAGTGACAACTTAAATTACCCACTGAGCTATCTCAGGGGCTTGTGTTGTTCTTTGGAGGAGTAAAAGTGGTTTGTGAATGCTTTGCATTAATTGCACAAACTTGTCAACTTTTACTCCTCACATTTGCTTCCTATTTATACACAAGTATAGAACAACTAAATATACATTGGACCTAAAGCTTCCTAAACAATATCTTGAAAGATATTATTCTTCTGGCAAGGAACCTTCATTGAGTTAGATCCAAAAGGCACTTTCTAATGACAGACTGGTTTTAACCATTTGGGGAAAGTCTGACATTAAAGTGATAAAGCACTTTAATAAAGCAGCTCAGACTTTCCCGCCCAGTCCCGCCAAAACTTCAGTCTTCATGTCATCAGTCTTCAGTACGTTTAAGTTGCTGAGGAGTCATTGGGGTTCAGTGAGTTATTGTCATCCTCACTGAACCCATCACCTTCTTCTTGGCTTAGATCACACTTCACTGAGTTCCGCCTCACTGAATGGAGAACCTTTCTTCTTAGGCTCGGTCTTAGCTCCCTGAAGGTGACTCACTGAGATACTGTTCACTCAGTGACTTGTTTACACTTAGGGGATTTTACGTTCAAATCCTTGTTAGAAGATTTGGGGAATTCAGTGACCCAACAATCTCCCCCTATTTGAACATACAAATAGCCTAAGTGATTCTTGATTCAGCTTGAGTCGTCAGGGTACTTATTCTCTTGCTGAATGTTGTAATTGTAAGTAGGACATAACTATTAAAACAAAACATCATTTTATTTATAGCTATTACATTTTCCTACAAATTACAAACAAAAAAAAGATAGTTGTTGCAGATCAGATGTTCAGATGATAGCCAAGTCCCCCAATCTTAGCTTTCTTTGATCTCAGCAGGTGTTTCTCAGGATGCTCCTCAATCTTTGCCCGAAGGTCCATACAGAACCTTTGGTTTGCACCACTTTGTATAGGAGCAGCTAACATCAGGTACGTTACCATTGCCGTGACCCCTGCCTTGTCTATATCAGACCACCTTTGGAAGGCAAGGTCTCCATATTCATCCGTAAAGCATAGACCTCGTTCAGGGGTTTCAAGCACAGTATTGTTCACGAAGGTGATTCCTTCAGGAACAGACCTGTCACAATCCAGTCTTGGGACCTTGACCTCAGGCTCGGATTCAATGTGCTTCCTTTTTCTTTTGGTGGCTGTTGAAGAAGCAGTTCCTGTTGTTGGAGCAGGAAGAAGGGAGGGAATGTTGAGGGCTTCAGGCATTGCTCTCAGTCTGTCATACCTTTCACTCAGTGACTTGAGATGTTGATCAACCCTCTATATACTTATGAAGATATGTGAATTATGATTATGATATGATATCTGTTTCTGGGCTCGTGGATGATGACTATCCGTTACCTTTACCTTTATTTCCGTTTCAGTTATTTTGAATACATTTCAGTTATTTCTGTTACACTATATTCTGTATTCGTTCTATTTCATGTTACTTTGTTTATATATCTGTTCACTGAGCTTTTTAAGCTCAGCCGCATTTTCTTTTCCTGCGGCAGGTTTAGTAGAAAGCTGGGTTATGGGTGGAGAGTACTTTGGACTTAGAAGACTACACTTTGATAGCTATTCTGGATTTAGAGATGACTATAAGAGATGTACATTTCAGACTTAGTATTTTATGGTTGTTACCTTGTAATCTTGTATCTCCAGATTTTTTTCATTTGTAACCTTTAAGATTCTATTGTATTACTTAAGTCTTGTGCTTGTGTTTGCTTTGATATGTCACCATAATGTAATACTCCTAACTTTATCGGGTTGGGGTGTTACACAAACCCGACGCGTAACCCGCGATTTTCTCACCTTCCAATCGAAATAAAACGTCTCAACAATAATTCACAACATATATATCTCATAATAAATCAATAACTCGAATTCAGTATCTCATAAACTTCAAAATTTAAAACATCGGTTTAAATTTCACAAATCAGTTACGAATAACACTTCAATTATTTAATAAAACTTTAAACTTTTAACGTAATGCAGGTTTTAAAGTCTCCCTAATTTGCCAGTTGTCACATCCTCCCAGCCTCAGAAGAAACCCGTCCCGGGTTTCTCTTGGAACATTCCATCTACGAAGTGAAAAGCTTAGGATATCTCTTCCGAAACTCATCATCACGTTCCCACGTAAATTCCGGTCCATGACAGGAATTCCAACGAACCTTGATGAGTGGAATACAACTGCGCTTGAGTCGCTTAATCTCTCGATCCAATATCTCAATCGGCTCTTCCACGAAGTTCAAACTCTCATCAACGCGGATATCCTTCATCGGTATAACCGGTGTTTCCTCAGAAAGGCACTTTTTCAAATTACTCACATTAAACACATCATGAACCTTACTCAATTCCTATGGTAGCTCCAACCGATAAGCTACGGGCCAAATTCTCTCTAGAATTAGAAATGGTCCAATGTAGAGGGGGTTGAGTTTCCCACGTTTCCCGAAACGTATCACTCCTTTCCAAGGTGAGAGTTTCAGCATCACTTTGTCTCCAACCTGGAACTCAAGAGGTTTACGTCTCTGATCGGCGTAACTTTTCTGCCTATCTCGCGCTGCTTGTAATCGATCACGAATTTGAGTCACTTTCTCAGTAGTCTCCAAAATAAGCTCGGGGCCTGTGAGTTGGGTATCTCCAACCTCAGCCCAACCAATCGGCGAACGACATTTACGACCATATAAAGCTTCAAATGGTGCAGCTTTAAGACTTGTATGGTAGCTGTTGTTATAGTGGAATTCCGCAAGGGGTAGATACTTCTCCCAGCCTTTACCAAAATCAATTATACATGCACGAAGCATATCCTCCAAAGTCTGTATAGTTCTTTCACCCTGACCGTCGGTTTGGGGATGATATGCAGTACTCATATCAAGTCTCATCCCCAAAGTGGTTTGGAGTGATTGCCACAAAGCTGACGTGAAACGACTGTCGCGATCTAAAATTATCGATATTGGAACACCATGATGAGAAATGATTTCTTTCACATACAACCTCGCAAATTTGTCGATACTATCATCTTCGCTAATTGCTAGGAAATGAGCAGACTTAGTCAATCGGTCCACAATTACCCAGATAGCGTCACAACCGCTAGCTGTCTTCGGTAATTTGGTAATGAAGTCCATGGTAATCCTCTCCCATTTCCAAACTGGGAGTTCTGGTTGCGTCAATAACCCTGACGGTCTCTGGTGTTCTGCCTTAACCTTTGAACATGTCAAACACTTGCTGACGTACAATGCTATATCTGCCTTCATGTTTGGCCACCAATACAATTTCTTCATATCCTGGTACATCTTTTCAGACCCAGGATGAATAGAATACCTTGACTTATGCGACTCGTGCATAATCAACCCATGAATTCCTCCATACAATGGTACCCAACTTCGGTCTCCAAAACATAATATTCCATCAGAACGCTTAACAAATCCCTTCTCATTTTCTGCCATCCCAAAGATATTTTCAGCAGGTCGGTTTTCTGCTTTCAACGCTTCCGTTTGAGCTTCTAATATCTGAGATGGTAACGGCGATACGATAGTCATTCCCAATGACCTAACTCGTAACGGTGGTATTCTCTCCTTCCGACTAAGAGCATCAGCAACGACGTTTGCTTTACCTGGATGATAGCGGATTTCGCAATCATAATCGCTTAGCAGCTCAATCCAACGTCGCTGTCTCATGTTGCGCTCTTTTTTATTCAAGATGTGTTGTAGACTTTTATGGTCAGTGTATACAACACACTTGGTTCCATACAAATAATGTCTCCATATCCTTAGGGCAGAAACCACAACACCTAACTCCCAATCATGGGTGGTGTAGTTCTTCTCATGCTTCTTGAGCTGTCGGGAAGCATAAGCTATCACCTTTTCTCGTTGCATCAACACAGCTCCCAAACCTTTATGAGAAGTGTCACAGTAAACAACAAAGTCTTCACTACCTTCAGGTAATGCCAAGATAGGAGCGCTACACAACATCTCCTTAAGTACTTGAAATGTTTCCTCTTCCTTATCTCCCTATTCGTATTTAACATTCTTTTGAGTCAATTTGGTCAACGGCTTCGCTATTTTCGAAAATCCCTCAATGAATCTTCGATAGTAACCGGCTAAACCCAAAAATTGACGAACTTCAGTTGGGGTCGTCGGTGCGGCCCAATCTTTAATAGCTTCAATCTTAGCGGGATCTACATGAACTCCTTGACTATCAATTACATGACCTAAGAATTGTACCGTCGGAATCCAAAACTCACATTTGGAGAACTTGGCATACAGCTTTTCCTGCCTGAGCAATCCTAAGATGAGTCTTAGATGCTCCTCATTCTCTTTCTCACTCTTCGAATAGATTAGAATATCATCGATAAACACGATCACAAACTTGTCTAAGTAAGGCTTACACACCCGATTCATGAGATCCATGAATATCGCCGGTGCGTTAGTCAACCAAAACGGCATCACTTGAAACTCATAATGCCCGTAACGGGTTCTGAAAGCCATTTTCGGAACATATTCCTCGCGCACTCTAAGTTGATGATATCCCGATCTCGGATCGATCTTCGAATACACACTTGATCCTTGAAGCTGATCGAACAAGTCATCGATCCTCGGTAGCGGGTATCTATTCTTCACAGTTAACTTGTTCAGCTCTAGGTAGTCAATACACATACGAAACGATCCATCCTTCTTCTTCACGAATAAAACTGGGGCTCCCCAAGGTGAAGAACTTGGTTGTATTAACCTCTTCTCTGCTAACTCCGCCATTTGTTTCGACAACTCTTCTAGTTTAGTCGGTGCGAGTCGATAAGGTGCCCGTGCCACGGGTGCAGCACCAGGTATCAACTCAATCTGATAATCGTTGCAGGTAAACTTATTAAGATGACATCGTTTTCCTGTTTATTGGAATGGAGACAATCGACGTGTTCTAAGAGGCCACTGTTTTGCTCGTAAAGGGAGTCTTACTTGGTTTCCACTCCGGGAGGATGCTGCTGAACAGTTGGAGTTTGTTTATCGCAGTTGCGTAAGTTATCTATCAAAAGATTAACATAACATCTGTTATATAGGAAATTAACTCAAATATGGTTGCTTTTTGAGAAACTGTTTCATTTGTACCAAATGTTAGTGATTTGCTTGCTTGGTAATGTGTTTGACATTTATTCGTTCCAGGTTTGGCACTGCAGAACATTTCAACCAATTGTATATTATTTGTTGCCCGAGTTGATATGCAACCCATATGTTTGTTTTTTATGCTAAACTTATATTTGGGACATCTAATGTTGTCGTCTTTTATGTTAGCATTAATCACGTTACTTGTTTCTTGCAGGGGCTACATGCTATTTTCACGGGTGAGGATGATACATGGGATGACTGGCTAAAAATTCCCTCAGCTGGATTTTCTGGCACACTTCATTTTTGAGGCGTGGGTATGCTCCATCTCAGTCACCAAAGACAACCCATGTATATTTTTACTGTTTCATGGTTGGCAGATCTTATATTAGTGCCTTGGTTTCTTACATTTCCCATATTTTTTTGCAGAAAGAAACTGCCATTAGACTCAGATGTAAGCCATTTTTTATGTTGTTAACAATTTCATTTTCTAATGCTAACACCATTGTATTTCTTAATTTATATTGCAGGTGACCACTCCAATGGCCATTGAAACTTTGGAAAACGTACCAGTAATGGAAACAGTGGTAAGTAATAAAACATCCACCTTTGATTTTTTTAGTTTTACATACATGACTAATGTACCGTGTTTTATATATACATATAGGAACCTGTTAAAACTATCGGACATACAAAAACGCTTAAGCCACGAAAAATCAGTTCTACAGGTTACACCACCAACTACGATACCAAATATTAGTGAACAAAATACTGGACTAAAATTAGTACCAACGAAGCGAAAACATTTGGTCTCTAGTGAAACCTAGCAAAAGCAAGCTAAGGCGGCAAAGAGTCAACAGGTTTTAACTTATGATTAGAGGTGGCAATTTGTGACCAAAATAAAAAAAAATGGGCTAAATGGGCAAAATTTTAAAACATTTGGGTATATTTGGGCCTATATATTGCTTATTTAGAAGTTAAATGGGCATAATGGACACACATGTTTTTCTTTCAATTGAAGAACATTAAATTGTTTTTAATGAAAAACTTATGGATATATTACTTAAATATAAATGAGGTATTACGTTTGAGGAATTTTTGTTGTTGTTTTAAGTCTTTTTTAAAGTGATTCGTATAACATGTGCCCATTTGGCCCGCGCCCGTTTAGCCCACACCCGTTTAGCCCGTAGCCCGTTTAGCTCATAGCCCGTTTAGCCCATAGCCCGTGCCCGCCCGGCCCGCCCATTTTGCCACCTCTACTTATGATAGTTGAGAATTTGATTATATACGAAATTACAATTTTATATATTTGCTTCATTTATATACATTCGATTTTTATTGAATTTGAAATACAATTGTATATATATTTGCTTCATTTATATACATTATGTTTTATATATATATATATATATATATATATATATATATATATATATATATATATATATATATATATATATATATATATATATATATATATATACTAGCAGTAGTAACTCTGCTCTAGCAGTACTAACGTGGTACTAGTAGTAACTCTCCTATCATGTTTGTGTAGATAGTTGAACCAGTGGCTCATCTAGTTCTGTTATGTTGTGAGCTTTGACATGTTCTAGTTCTGCTCTCATCCTGATGTGTTGATATGCAGCAGCCTACATTTTCAAGGCTTTTATATCCAGATGATGAGATTAGATTAATGGGAGAAAAACTTGTAAGTTTAACTGCAAATTTTATTATTATGTTCATTGTTTTGGATTAAAAGTCTTCATGATGTTGTTTGAATTACTGCTGATCATGTTTGTGTTAATATTGCTTAGATGGATTTAGTGCAGCTCATGAACTTCAAAGAAAATGTGCCAAGTATTTACTACTGCTAGTGAAAGTTGGTACTGCTCAGAGATTAAGACCGCTCAAAGTTGCTAGTTGCTTATGAAAAAAATTATAGATACTTAGGAAACTATTGTAAGCCGACTAGGACTCCTAGGTGTATAAAAGGATGTCCAATTTTATATTTTGTTCAGTTATATACATTCCAATTTTATTGTATTTGAATTTGTTTTGATATATATTTGAATTGTTTTGATATATATTGATTTTTTAAATGTAACTAAAAGATGCATCTAGTCACACTTATTAACACTTTTGGTCACTGTTTGCTTAATTCGTTGTATGACTAAATATTACAAAAGGCCACACAAACATAAAATTCATGTGGCCATTGGATGATCAATAGTCACACAAAAATACACATTTCTTCATTTTAAAAAGCATATGGTCACACTTATTAACACTTTTGGCCACTTGATGCTTAATTGTATGTGACTAAATACAGAAAACGAAGATGCTTTGTGTGACTAAATATTAGAAAAGGCCACACAAACATAAAATTAATGTGGCCATTGGATGATCAATAGTCACACAAAATATACATTTCTTCATTTTAAACAGCATATGGTCACAATTATTAACACTTTTGGCCACTTGATGCTTAATTGTATGTGACTAAATACCCAAAACAAAGATGCTTTGTATGACTAAATATTACAAAAGGCCACACAAACATAAAATTAATGTGGCCATTAGATGATCAATAGTCACACAAAATATACATTTATTCACTTTAAATAACGTAACATATGGTCACACTTATTAACATTTTTGGCCACTTGATGCTTAATTGTATGTGACTAATTACCCAAAACAAAGATACTTTGTGTCATTAAATATTACAAAAGGCCACACAAACATAAAATTCAAGTGGCCATTGGATGAACAATAGTCACACAAAATACACATTTCTTCACTTTAAACAGCATATGGTCACAATTATTCACACTTTTGCCACTTTTTTAAAAAATTGTATGTGACTAACTAAAAAAAAACAATACCTGTTGTGTGACTAAATCCTCACAAACGTCACATTTCTTATATATTCATGTGGCCACAGGACGAGAAATAGCCACACATAATACACATTTACTTGAATAAATCATCTCACATGTCACATATATTATATATTTATGTGGCCAAAGGACGAACAATAGTTACTTTCAAAAAATATTCGTGTGATTATAAAGTGTTTACGGTCACTCATACTGACTAATCCAACAAAACTTGTGCCTAATTTGTCACACATATTCGGGGTTTTGGTCACTCTTTTTCGATGAAAAAGGCTACGCACTCAACAATATGACCATATGCTACCTACGGTGGTGGGACCTTTGGTGACACACAACGAAAAAAACGTGTGTGACTATATGCATATCGTCACACATTTCTGGCGTGACCAACACAACTTTTTGTACCAGTGACAGTAAACACAATAGCTGCTTTCTTGTAGCATTAACCAATAGTTGTTCTCTTATTCAGTTCCAACTCCAAATCACGAATTCTTGATCTTTAGGTGTAGTCTTGCACTTGCATCTCTCTCCTTAGTTGTTGGACTTGTGTATAAAGGTTGTGCATCTCATTTCTGTAGTAACCATAGCGTAGCTTAGGATAAAGAAAGTAGTAGAACGTGCATGTTTACCCGAATCCTAAAAGTAACAAATGAAAACAAAAATTAACTCAAACACAATTAAAAAACATAAAGATCATTGCTTTTCTTATACTTGGATAAGGGCAGCACAAGAATCTTCTAGCTAGGTTTATAGCAGTGCGTGATGTTCTTTCAACCACAAGCAACTCACAAAAGCAATGGTTGGGTATAAGTTGAAGCCAATTGGATGAGGAGGATGATGAAGACACTGTTTTGGTTATGGTGTTAATTAATTGATTTGGGATGGGTAAAAATTAGGGTTAGTGTTTTGGGGAAAAGGGGATGTTATAAAGGGGGAAAAGTGGGGAAACGATAATATATGCTGACTGGGCATGTCACGTCAACAACAACATTACTAACAGGTAAAAAATTGAAAAAGTGGTCATATTAACACGAAACCGAATGTAGACGTACTATATTGGCACGAGAAATAGTACACGTACCATATCGGGACATTTGGGAAAGTAGACAGCCTTTTCTAAAATTCAATATCTTTTATGTTTTTACGTTATTATTTACCAGACATAAGTATGTTCTAATGTCTAGTTGGTCTCTCAATCAAAGTGACTAGTAGGGTACCTAAAATAAATGTTAACGACATCAAAAGGAAAAAGTGATAGCTTAGAGTTGTAAATCTTTCGGGCTCGAGCCCGTTGGCCCGTGCTCGTTCGGGATTGAGCCCGTTTGGCCCTTGCCCATTCAGGCTCGAGCCCATTTGGCCCGTTGCGTTCGGGCTTAAATATTTGTATAATGTGCTTTATTATTTGTATTAGTGACATTTAATGTAGGAATTGGGTTTAAGTTGGTTGTACAATATACTTGATAATTTGTATTTCTTCTGTAAGTGGTGTTTTAATAATTGCATTAATTGTATTTATTGACTAGTTTATTAATGTTAGTAAATGTGTTTTAATTAGTTGTACTTTTAGATTAACAACTTGTAATGCCAAATTTTAAGTATTTCTATTTAAAGATTGCATTTAATGTTAGAAAATGTGTTTTAATTATTTGCATTTTTAGCTTAAGAACTTGTAATTGTATTTAATGTTATAAAATGTGTTTTAATTAGTTGTATTTTTAACTTAAAAACTTGCAATTCTTAATTTTAAATATTTTTTTTAAAATGCTTAAATGCTTTATAAGATATTATTATGATTAGTTAACATAAATTTACATTGCAGACCGTGGATTATAGATTTACAAAAGTAAACTGTAGTTAAATCATCGTCGTAGTCAAATTAACGCATATTATGGCATTTAACATGCCAACATGTGAGCAACTCCAATTGAAGATTTGATACGATTATTAATTTTTTTTTTTTTTTTTTTTCATTTTTTTTTTAATTATTTTTTTAATACAAAATAGCATCCTATGAAAGATGCGTTGAGACTCGAAACTCATTAATTTAGTTAATTAAGTTGTTGCAATTAAATATTACGGAGTACTTAAAAATTGTGTCATATAGATCGTGGTTACTCAATATAATACATGGATGCCAGCTCTCAACAATGTTTCTACAAATGAAAATAATAGAAGAACAAGTCAAGAGATGGTTCATATTCAACAGTAACCCATTGTTTCTTTGCTTCATAAAAATCGTTTCATTAATAGAAACATTATGGCATCCACAATCACAGAGTTCGATCACCTAAAAATCCCACTTGAAAAGATACTAGAAGCCACCAACAACTTTGATGATAAAAACGTCATTGGTGAAGGTGGTTTCGGAAAAGTTTACAAGGGGAAGCTCTTGCACTCTGGTGATGAGTTAATTAATATTTCTGCTCGGAGGTTAGATCGTAAGCACGGGCAAGGAGATGTCGAGTTCTGGACAGAAATCTCTGCGCTCTCTGTGCTCAGACATGATAATATAGTCTCGATGATTGGGTTTTGTGACGAAACGGATGAAAAGATAATCATAAACCACCATGATGTCAAGGGAAGTCTCTCCATGTTTCTAAGTGACCCAACCTTCACATGGTATGACAGATTAAGAACATGTGTTGGCATTGCGAAAGCAATAGATTACATCCATCATGTTGAAGGGCGTGCTTTTTCATTCATACATCGTAACATCAACAGTTCCACAATTTTATTAAATGATAAATGGCAGCCCAGGTTATCTGGATTTGAATTCTCCATCAAACATTCACTAGATCGAAAAAATAAAGTTATCCGTGCTGAAGTTATCGGCACAAAAGGATATATTGATCCAACATATGTGGAGACCGGAACTGTGTCCCAAAAGTCGGATATCTATTCATTCGGCGTCGTTTTATTTGATATCTTGTTTGGGAAGAACACTTATAATCCAAATGAACAAGAAAATAAATGGTTTCGACCTCCATTGCCCAAATTTCATAATGAAAGAAAAACACTACGGGATTCATGGGAAGAATATGGCCAGGGCCGGTTCACAAAATTAGCGTACTCATGCTTAAAAAAGGAGCGAGAACAACGACCAGCTATTAACGAAGTTCTCCGTGAACTTACCGAAATGGAAAGCATTGTACAAGTAAGATTTTCCTTTCGTAGTCTGTTGTTTTTTCTTTCAATTTCATCATTGTGTTTTAAAATAATAAAATAAAAAGAGATAGAAGAAACTACTACATAACAGGTTTTTGCGACAGATTTTTTCCTTCCGTAACAATTGTTTCCAACAGACTTAATTATTTGTCGATCGGAAATTCCGTCAGTGAAAGTCCGTGAGATGAGATTGTCAGTGGGTTATAATGACAAAAATGGTGCTAGTTAAATGATAAGAGTGTTGGAGACTCCAAATATATTTGTGATCTCAAACAATGGCATAACTATTTGGATCCAATAGTGTCAAATTAAAGTTTGAGGAGTCCAACAGCAACATAAGCTCCGTTTATCTTATCTTATCTTACTCCTTTATAAAGCATTTAGCATACTTTAAATAAAAATACTTAAAAATTTAGCTTGTTTATTATAGAAATCCAATAGTTTGCATATAATTTGTCTACTACATAACTTACAAGTCTTAAAGCTTAACGTACAATAAATAAAATTAATGCAGTTATTAAAACAAGCCTTGCATAAGAAATACAAATTATCAAGCATAGTGTACAACCAACTTAAACACAATTATTACATTAAATGACACTAATACAAATAATAAAACACATTATAAAAATATTCAGGTCCGAACGGGCAACAGGTCAAATAGACTTGAGCTGAAATAGGCACGAGCCAAACGGGCTTGAGCCTGAACGGGCACGAGCCATCGGGCTTGAACCCGAACGGGCACTACCAAAACAAAATTCTTGATATCTTTAAATTTATTGTCAAAAAAAATGTACTAAACTAAAATACACGATTCACTGAAAATTTTTATTTCAAAGTACCCGTTATCGCAACGCGCGTGTATCCTGCTAGTATTTAATAAGAGAAATCAAAATTTTGAACTAAGTAATGTTATAAGTAAATATAAAAAATCTCGTTTTTCTTTTCGAGACTATTTGTTTGAGTAATTTGTTGTGGTCTCCTAGCCGAGAGTCCTGAGAGTCCTTTGGATCTGGAAACACAATGAAAGAACGCGTTAGCCTCGTCCCGGGGTTTGTCCCAGGACCCAGCTCAGGCGCGAAAGTAAGTACAGGGTATTAATGAAAGTATGTGTGTGTAAGTGCAGTAAATGCTGAGAATTATAAGAGTAAATGAGAAGTATTTATACTACTTTGGACCTGTACCTTTCTACTGTTGAGGTACTGTGCGTAGTACTAGTAGGTAACTGTTTCTGACATGTAGGGGTAGCACATCCCTGACAGGTAGTGTCAGCTATGGAGGACGCGTGTCGCTGAATTGCCGTCCGGCTCTTTCCTGTCCGTCCGGTAAGATGTGTCCGGTCGTTACTGTACCGTCCGGCCTTGCTGTACCGTCCGGTTACATACACAAACATGTCCCCCCCAGTATCGTGTTACAGCTTTGAGAAGGTGTAATATGATATTTCGTTTGTCCGGACAATTGGGCCCCCGTTGTTCTCGTATTCTTTGTTCTATCCGGGCCAAGTTGTTTTATCGCTGGCTCATTGTTCCATGGGCCCAGGCCCATTACCTAGGGTAAATCGCATTTGTACCGGGAATCGTGAGATGTGGGCACGTGTCCCAAGATATGGACGTGGGTGGCTCAGATTAACCCACGTGTGGGTCTGACACGATGCGACGCTTTACTGTTCCATCAGCCTCCCCTATATAATGCTTATGCCTCCCTTTTTTTTTTCTTTTTACTGTTTTACATTTCTTCCCACACTTGCATTCCGGTCTCTTCGTCTTCTTATCAGGTGCGTTTCTCCGACTCTTCCCTTCCTTTCCCTTCGTAAGAGAGTTACCTTGTCCCTCCGTTCTTAAGTTATGGCCTCCGGTTCGCACGAAAACGTTGCGTCTGCATCTGAGCGAACGGGTAACGTTGCATCGTCCTCCGGCGGCGTGGATGTTATGCCGAAGTTCGATATTCATATATATACGTCCGTTATGTCGGAGGGAGATGTGATTGAGGCCGCAAGGGTATACGGGATTCCCGAGGATTTACATCCCCGTCTACCACCTCCCGGCATGACCATGGAACGTTTACCGAGGAATTCCATTGGGATCTACGAAGCATATCTTGAGTTTTCAGGGATTAGAGTTCCATTTTCGACCTTCCTTCTTCAGGTTCTTAATCATTTCCGGGTGCATATATCCCAGCTAGTTCCGATTGGTTTGACGAAGGTCATTTTGTTCGAAGTGTATTGTAGGAGTTTGAACTTTGCTCCGTATGTGACTTTGTTCCGTCTTTTTTATACGTTGCAAAAGCAAGGGCATTGGTTCTCCTTTGCTCGTCGTGCCGGTAAGGATAGTCCGGCGAGGATTTTCAACGAAACCTGTTCGAGTTTGAAGCATTGGAAGGACAGGTTCTTCCTTATCGACCGCAGGGCGATTCCTCAAGCCATGCCCTGGAGACATCCGGACTCCAGTGTTTCCGAGCTGCCGCCGGCGGGGGGTTATCAGCCAGAGCATGTGGATGCTTTGACGGCCGCTGTTGTGGATATACAGGCCCTTCATCCTGCCCTGCTCTTCGAGGCCGGTTTGTCCAAGCTTTGGAAGTACCCCAGTCATCGACCGGTTTTTAAGGACGGGGAGGGGAACGGTAACTCTCTTTGTTGTAAATCTAGCGTCTTGTGTTCTTTTATGTTTTGTTATGCCGTACTTATACTTGTTCTTTCTATGCAGTTGTACCGATGTCTCGTTTCCTTAGGTTTCCGAACACTTCCCTCTCTCGTGTCGGAAAGGGGCCAGCCTTGGCCGATGGGGGTGCCCCTGAGATGCATGTGACTGAGCCGCTGGGCCCTGAAGATCCTCTTCCTGCCAAGTCAGGACTTCAACGGGTTGTTGAGAGACCCAACCAACGGGTAATAGATGCTCGGGCAGCAAAGGATAGGAAGAAGCAGGCTACTCAGCCTAATGTGAGCAGGAAGCGTACATCCGTTGATCCCCCTCATCGGCCACACAAGAGGGCCCATCCTTCTAGCGTCTTGGTATCGGAGGATGAAGGTTCTTCTGAAGGTGATCGAACTCGATCCCCTTCCCCCATAAACATAAGTCATCCGAACGCCGAGGGGGTCGATGGAGTAAATGTGGAACACCTGGCGGATGTTGCAGATGTGCAGGATGAAGAGAATGTTGAGAATGTGGAGATTCCGGTAGGCGGGGAGGCTGGGAATACCGAAGCTACCAACCTGGTGAGCGGTTCGGAAAATATTGCCCAGGAAACTGCGGGTAATCAACTTGAAGGGGATGGTCATGGCTTTGATATGTTTGATCCGGACGAAGATTTGGGCGGCCCAAATGTTTCAGCTTTTGCTTACGAAGGTATATTCTGAACCTGTTGATTATCGTTGTCTGTCAGGAAGTCATGTTTTGTCTTGTTTTTGTTCGCAGGCCCCTCCGGATCCATTTCCGCTGATCTTAGTCGTCAGGCATTTCCTCGCAGGGGATCCAGAGGTAAATTTGTCTTTTCGTCTCCTTTTTTTTTTTTTTTTTTTCTCTGAAGCAAGTCCTTTGTGTATAGAACGGGGTGATTCTTCAGCACCCTACATTCCCGGATGGAAACTGACCGCTGGGGCCAGTATGAACGATGCAGAGGTTTGCAGAGACTTGATGGTGCATCTGGCTCCTCCCTCTGTCCGATCGGAACAGGGCACTTTGACTGATCACCAGGCCACCCAGCGTGCCTGGTTTGAGTTAGCACGCGGGAGCTTGGCTCAAGCAGATGTTCTTCAGCGTTTCGAGAGGACGAGCTACCACTATGCCCAACTTTATCAGGCACATGAGGGTTGTGTTAGCTCGGCCGATCGGATCAAAGAGCTTGAGTCTGAGCTTTCTGAGCAACGTCGTTCGGTTGAGATTCTGACCAAAGCCAACCAGGAACTTCAGCAGCAGCACCAAAATTGTGCTAGTCGAGAGGAGGGGTTGTCGAACCAGTTATCTGCCGTTGAGTTGGAAAGGGATGGTCTGTTGGCCAAGATTGGTGAGCAGGACGGAAAGATGCAAGCTCTGGAAAATGTTTTGGCCGTGAAGACAACTGCTCTCGAGACGGCCGAAACAAAGGCTGCCGAGTTGAGTCAAACGGTGGAGAGACTGACTGTGGAGTCAAGCCAAGCGGAGATTCTGAGGTACAACTATGTCCGAAAGCTGGTTCCGATGGTTATCAAGAGACTTCAAGAGAGCGATGAATATCAGATGGCCTGGGGAGATGTCTTTAATGCAGCCATAGATGCCGGCTGGTTGCAAGGGATAAAGGTCGGTCGGAAGGCCGAACAGATTGAAGAGATTGTTAATTCCTCCTCTGGTTTTGATATGCAAGGAGCACTAAATTTCCGGACTGCCTATGATGGCATGTTTTCCAAGCAGTTCCCTTTTGTGGAAAAGATAGTTGCTTCTCATCGTCTTCCCTTGGCTGATCTTATGAACATCTTTCCGGAAGGAACTGGAGTTACTCCCGGTGTTGGCAGTTCCGGGGTGGTGAATGATGATCAAGAACAGGATCGTTAGATTATTTCGTTGTTCCGTTTGGTCTGTAATATTTGATTTGTGACCTGACAATTTGTTTTCGTGCTTGTTCATTCGGATGACCCTCCTTTTTGGGATGCGTTTATATATTTTGCTGATGATTCGTCCGTTCATATGTGTCGTGATTTTGCATTAATATCTATATTTTGTATACACTTTGCTGTTATGATCTTCGTGTGTGCTTATGTAGCTAGTCAGATTTTCTGAATGAATGATATTATTCCTTAGGCGTCTTGGCGCCGTAGGATTACAAGACGAACTCCCAGGTTTGTTGCCGTTGGGTTATATGACGAGCCCCTAGGTTTGGTACCGTAGGGTCGTAGGAGTTGTCCCTTAGGTTTTGTTACCGTAGGGTTATATGACGAGGCCCTAGGTTTGGTACCGTAGGGTCGTAGTAGTTGTCCCTTAGGTTTTGTTACCGTTGGGTTATATGACAAGCCCCTAGGTTTGGTACCGTAGGGTCGTAGTAGTTGTCCCTTAGGTTTTGTTACCGTTGGGTTATATGACGAGCCCCTAGGTTTGGTACCGTAGGGTCGTAGTAGTTGTCCCTTAGGTTTTGTTACCGTTGGGTTATATGACGAGCCCCTAGGTTTGGTACCGTAGGGTCGTAGTAGTTGTCCCTTAGGTTTTGTTACCGTTGGGTTATATGACGAGGCCCTAGGTTTGATACCGTTGGGTTTGTATGGTTTCCTGCATTTTAGTAACGGAAAATTACCTTCCCCCGTCTGGGGCGAGGTTGTCAGTTTCATTAGCAACGTAGTTTCATCACGAGTTACATTTGGAATTCAAAACAGAATACAAGCTATAAATAACACTTCCGGAGGTTGACAGCATGCCACTTCCGGGGAACTTCCTGATCGTCCATCGTGTACAACTTATAGGATCCATTCTGGTATGCTTCAGTCACCCTGTAGGGTCCTTCCCACTTTGGGCCTAGTTTGCCTTGGTCCTCAGTACGACTAGCTTCGTTTCTGCGATAGACATACTCTCCGGGACGGAAGGTTACTGGGCGCACTCGCTTGTTGTAGTATTTTTCAATCTTGTTTTTATACTTGGCTTCTCGGACTGCGGCCTCCTCTCTCCTTTCTTGCAACAGGTCCAAATTCAAACGGACCTCTTCATCGTTCATCCCTTCTCTTACTGTTAACGTCCGATGCGTCGGCATCCCTATTTCCGCGGGTATGACCGCCTCACTGCCATACGTTAGGCTGAACGGTGTTTCTCCATTACTCATCTTGAGGGTCGTTCGGTGAGCCCACAGGACGTTGGGCAACTCGTCTACCCAACTGGCCTTTTCTCTGCCCAGCCTTGTCTTGATACCATTCATTAAGCTTTTGTTAGCGGCTTCCACTAACCCATTTGCCTGTGCGTGAGCCACCGCCGTGTTGATCTGTTGTATGTGTAGTTGTTCGCACCACCTTTTGAATGGGTCGTTCACGAATTGCGTACCGTTGTCGGTGACTATTATCCTTGGAAGACCAAATCTACACACAATGTTTTCCCATGTGAACTTTTTGACCTCCTTCCCTGTTATCCGAACTAGCGGTTTGGCTTCGATCCACTTAGTGAAGTAGTCGATAGCTACTATCACGTATTTAGCCCTTCCCGCCGACTGAGGCAATGGGCCCAGAATGTCCATTCCCCACTGGTAAAAGGGCCATGGTGCCATTATGGACGTCATCGGTGTTTTCGGGAGTCTGGGGACCCTGGAGTGAATCTGGCATGAGTCGCACTTCCGGATTTCATCTTTAGCGTCCCGGTGCATGGACGGCCAATAGTACCCCTGCCTCATGGCCTTTGCTACAACCATTCGAGGTTCGGAGTGCATTCCGCACGATCCCATGTGTATTTCTCTGATTACATAATTGGCTTGTAAAGGACCTACACATCTCAGCATGGGTACCAAGTATGATCTTCTAAACAGGACTCCTCCTTCCATTACGTACTGGCTTATTTTCATTCTAAGCGACCGTGCTTCGTTTTTGTCCTCCGGCCAGATGCCTTCGGTCAAGCATTTAACTATTGGGGTCATCCAGTTATCTCCTTCTTCTTCTACCACTGTGTTCACCTCCTTCTTCTCTATGGATCTCTCTGTTAACACTTCCACCAAAACCTCTTTTGTGAGGTGATCAAATGCTACCGTTGCCAGCTTACTTAGCACATCTGCTTTCTGGTTTCTGGCCCGAGGAATGTTACTTATGGAGAATCTATTAAAGCCGGATGTTAGCTCCTTCGTCTTGGCCAGGTACTTGACCATATTGGTATTGACGGCCACATAGTCACCGTTTATTTGATTAGCCACCAATTTCGAGTCAACGTATACCCGTACATCCCGTACACCCATATCCGTTGCTATCCTTAATCCGGCCAAAAGAGCTTCGTATTCCGCCTCATTGTTGGTGGTGCCTTCGAAGTCCAGACGGAGTGCATAGGTGTACTCCGTCTTTGTGGGACTAATCAGCACCAGTCCGGCACCGGCCCCCTTTTGGTTTGAGGCCCCGTCTGTGAACAATGTCCACCTGCCCGTTTCGTCTTTGCTTAGTCTCTTCGCCGGTTGCTGGAAATATGAAGGAGAGCTGTTTCCGATGGGTGCTTCGGATAAGAAGTCGGCGAGGATCTGTCCTTTCACGGCACTCCGCGGAATGTAGTCGATGTTGTATGCACCCAGCTCCACCGAATATTTGGCGAGCTTTCCGGACGCTTGTGCCTTAGCGAGTACTTGTTTAATAGGCTGATCGGTTATGACTCTGATTGGGTGAGCTTCAAAGTACCTGCGTAGTCTTCTGGATGCATGTATCAAAGATAGCACCAGTTTTTCCAACGGGGAATAATTCCTCTCTGCTTCGTTCAGTGTTCTGCTGACGTAATGGACCGGCCTTTGCTTTCCCTGTCTCTCCGTCACTAGCACGGTGCTAACGGCTTCATCGGAGGCCGCGATGTATACATATAAAGTTTCCTCGGCGACCGGTGTAGTGAGAGACGGGAGGTCTACGATGAGTTTTTTCATTTTCTGGAAGGCGTCTTCCGCTGCCTCCGTCCACCTATACTCATTCTTATTCTCCTTGGTTACATTTTTCAACGTTTCGAAGAAGGGTAAAGATCGTTCGGCTGATCGGGAGAGGAAACGATTTAATGCCGCCAACTTGCCACTGAGGCTTTGCATTTCTTTCAGTGTCCGGGGCGATTGCATGTCCAAGATGGCCTTCGACTTCTTAGGGTTTGCCCGGATCCCTTCGGAGGTGACCAAATATCCCAGGAACTTTCCCTCTTCCACTCCGAACGAACATTTCCGAGGGTTTAGTTTCATATTGATCCTTCTTAGATTGTCAAACGTTTCGGCGATGTCTGCTAGCATTCCCCTTTCTTCCTTGCTTTTGATGACCATGTCATCAACATAGGCCTCCAGGTTTCTTCCCAATTGCGATTGAAACGCTGTGTCGACCAATCGCTGATATGTGGCGCCGGCATTCTTGAGGCCGAAAGGCATCTTGGTATAACAATAGGTCCCTTGATCCGTGTAGAAGGCTGTCTTCTCTTCGTCTTCCCTGGACATTTGTACTTGGTGGTAGCCCTTGTATGCGTCCAGGAAACATTTATATCTGTACCCCATCACGGATTCAATCTTCCAGTCAATGTTGGGAAGGGGGTAGTAGTCCTTAGGACACGCCGAGTTGACATTTTTGAAGTCGACACACATCCTCCAAGTGCCGTCGCTCTTTTTCACTAACACGGGGTTAGATATCCACGTGGGATATTTAACCGGGCGAACAATTCCGGCCCGAGTCCATTCTTCCACCTCTTTAAGCACGGCTTGGCTTCTGTCGGGGGCGAATACCCTTCGTTTCTGGCATACCGGTTCAACTGATGTGTTGATGTTTAAATGGTGTTCTATTGTTCTCCGCGGTACCCCCGTCATATCACTTGGTTCCCATGCAAACACATCTAGATTGTCGGCGAGTAATTCCCTCAGCTGGGTTTTGCAGTTTTTAGTCAGCTTACCTCCTATGGTGACGAGTTGATCTGGATATGCCGGATGGATCATTACTTCCTCTGTTTCCCCGGTCTCCTGTTCGTATCTTTCGACCATATCCTCCTCTTTCTCTGCCTGGTTTTCCTCAATCTTCCGACATTCTAAGACTGAGGCAAATCTAGTGGTCAGTGTAGCGATGCCTCCTGGCGTAGGGAATTTCATCATTGAATGGATGGTCGAAGGGACTGCTCGGAGTGTCTTGAGTCCACTCCGGCCGAGGATAACATTGTAAGGGGAAGGGGCACGAATGACAGTGAATTTCATGGTGGCCTTTCGGGATAATTTCCCATTACCGAACTCTACATCGAGTTCCAGTTTTCCCAACGGCTTGGTCACGCTACCTGCAAACCCTAGCAGGTCCGTTCGAGTGGGCCTTAATCTCGACTTGATGGAAGGGTGTAACTGATTGAAGCAATGTTCGAACATAATTTCCACGGACGCCCCTTCGTCCACGAAGACTCTTCGAACGAGATACCCTTCTATCGTCGCCTCGATGATGATTGGTTCTTCCGACACGTCGTCGGGCGATATGGGAGGGAACGTCAAAGGGACATTCATCCATTCCTCCAACAGCTCCCTGTTCTTTCTCTTCCTATCGTTCGTACGTGTTCGGACCATGTTGATAATCCTATCCCTTCGCGGTTCGTCTTCCCGTTGTCTATTGCCTTTCTGTCGGACGTCCTTGACCAGATGATTGAGTTTTCCGGATTCTAGTGCCGTTTCTAGTTGTTTCTTGAGTTGGATGCAGTCATTTGTGTGATGTCCGTTGCCCATGTGATAGTCACAGTACTTATCCTGGTCCTCCCGCCTGGGTGGTCGACCGAGGGGCCTAGGGACAGGGAGTTGTAACTGTCGTTCGGTCGCTAGGATCTCTCGCGGCAGTTTGGTGAGGGAGTTTAATGAGAGCTTGATAGGGTAGGTGTCTTGGCGCATGCGATAATCGTTCCGAGGAGGGAGCAATGGAGGTCGTTCTCTAGGTTTGTAGGGAGCGTATCGATCACGCCCGGTGGTGCTATTTTTACTCTCGTACGGTCTCTTATCTTCCCCGTACGGTCCCCGGTACTGTCTTTCCTCCCGTCTAAAGTTACCGACGGGAGGCCTTCTCGAGGACTCCATTCTTTCTCCTCGAGGCAACTCAGTACTAATGAAGGCCCTCTCTGATCTCACGAAATCATCCACCCGGTTCATCATTTCCTCCACCGTCTTAGGTACTCGGTCAGCAAAGCGCTTTGCCAACTCGGGGTTCTTGCATGCATCCATGAAAGAAGATATTCGCATTATTTCTGGCACCCCTTGAATGAATCCGGTTTCCGTAGTCCACCTTTCCTTGAATTCAGGTAGAGATTCGTTGGCCTTCCTGACGATCCTGGTTATTTCTGTGGGGTCCCTGAGGCATTTCTTGCGGAGAGCAAAACGGGTTGTGAACTGGTGACGGAGGTCCGCCCACTCGTCAATACTTCCGAAGGGGAGTTTGTCATACCAGCCGCGCGCGCTTCCATCCAGTGTCTGTTGAAACATACGGCACCATACCGGCATGGGCCAGCATCCCTGCATTGCAGCCCCGGAAAATCTAGTGAGGTGATCCTCCGGGTCCGTCGAACCGTCATAGAGCTTGATGTGGGATGGCATTCTATGTTCCGGAGCCGAGAATTCTAAAAGCCTTCGGGATAACGGAGAGTTAGCTATTTCTTTGAAAGGTTTTCCCAAATCGTCGTCCGACACTTTTGCCCCCGTTGCGATTCCCCCGGACGTTCTATCCTTTCGCGCCCCATCTCCATTACTGTCTTCGATGAAATCTAACCGGATGGGTGTGACCTTTTCTCTTCGGTTGTAATCTTCCATTAGAGCCTTGAGGGCGGACAGGTGTCCCTCAATCTGTTCTTTCAATTCCGAGGAGGTATCATCGTTACCACCTGAGGTTTCGGGGTTCGGACCCGACATAGTGCGACCCTGGTAGATTGAACCCGGGTCCCACGGATGGCGCCAATTTGTTTGAGTAATTTGTTGTGGTCTCCTAGCCGAGAGTCCTGAGAGTCCTTCGGATCTGGAAACACAATGAAAGAACGCGTTAGCCTCGTCCCGGGGTTTGTCCCAGGACCCAGCTCAGGCGCGAAAGTAAGTACAGGGTATTAATGAAAGTATGTGTGTGTAAGTGCAGTAAATGCTGAGAATTATAAGAGTAAATGAGAAGTATTTATACTACTTTGGACCTGTACCTTTCTACTGTTGAGGTACTGTGCGTAGTACTAGTAGGTAACTGTTTCTGACATGTAGGGGTAGCACATCCCTGACAGGTAGTGTCAGCTATGGAGGACGCGTGTCGCTGAATTGCCGTCCGGCTCTTTCCTGTCCGTCCGGTAAGATGTGTCCGGTCGTTACTGTACCGTCCGGCCTTGCTGTACCGTCCGGTTACATACACAAACACTATTCAAATGAAAATTTGACGTGCATATATTTTAAATTTCTTTAAAACTATTGTTAAAACCACCATTTCACTAAACATTGTTTGAATTTTTGGGGAAAAATTAAACAAAATATTGAAATGTAAGTTTTAATTGGATTGAACATTATCTTTTTATGATTTTTAACCTTTAAGCAAAAATAAATTTTAAATTTTATAAAGTAAGATAAAATAAAAATTTTTACTGATTACATTTATTACTCCTTTTTCTATCTTTTTGCGTGAGTTCTGATTCCACGTTTCATTGATTTATTGTAGGATTCGTTATCGTTGGCTTTGGTTAGATGGATATATAAGGCTCCGGGTAGATTAATGCATTTTGCTTATGAACGTTGTAATATAGAGGTTATTGTGTTACATATGTATATGTTGCTACTAGTCGTCAAAGAACTACTTAAAGAATCCCGCAAAGAAGTTCACAGAGAAGTCGAATCCCGGAAGGTAATTTTCTTCTATCTTGTCTATTCTCAAACCAAGATATGATGATATACGTGTCTAAAATGCAAATAATTTTACAAATTTACAAGTATGCTATGCTTGAACAAAGGGTCATCTTTAGATTTTAGAATCTATTTAATTGGTTCAACATGGAAGTTGCTACTTATAATAAGATAACTCAAAACTACACTTTACACACTTGGGGGATGTTTGGTTCATACTAGGTAAAAGGGATGGCAAAGATTAAGGGAATGCAAAAGAATACTACTGTAATAGATATAATGATTGTATTAATCCTGCTTGATTAGCTACGTACAAGAATCATTACACTCCTTTAGAAATCAGTTATCAAAGTAGTTGTTAGTAATTTATTATTATTACTTTTGTAATTATCAAGTTGGTAATAGTAAACGAGGGGTGCTAGAACCACAAACAAACTTTCACAAAATAAGTTTGATGTGTTTAATTGGTTTAATAAAAAAGAAGATGGAGAACATATACCCAAATATACTAATCAAACACATCTACCTCATTTTGTGGGAGTTTTTTGTGAAAGTTTGTTTGTGATTCTAACTATATCCATAGTAAATAGCACAATGCAATTGTTCTTTGAATCGTATTCAATATGCATTTTGTTAGTGACCTTAATATAATTGAATATCAAATACTTTCATTGTAGTGGATACAAGTTGCAGAATAATTTGTGTAAGTTTTATATGGTGTTTGTGTGACAACTAGAAAAAGATTATGTGTGATTCCGAGATACATGGTCATCAGATTTCAGAAAAAGAAAATTGGCAAATCAAAGTTTAAAAGACTGAAAGGATGGAGTCTTCCGAAAATAAGTGAGAAATCATGCAACATTTATAAATTATGAATTACATTAGTGGCTTTATTCAAACAATTAATATACAACACCAACACCTTATTTATAAAAATCCCCATTCAAGACTTTCATCAAACACGTATATGATTACAAAACCAAAATCCAATAGATAACTATTTCAATAAGACACAAATTAACCAAAAATCAATTAAAACACTAAAATCTTGCTAATTTGTTCCAACTAATCTTTTTTTTTTTTTTTTTTTTTTTTTTTTTTTTCTTTATTTTTTATCAAAAACCTTAATCTATATGTGGAACCACACTCAGATCACAAAACCAAAATCCTATCAATACCACTTAAATTGAACACAAATTAACCACAAATCAATTAAAAAAATATTACATACCTTGATTAAAAAAATTTATGGCAGCGACACTTCATCATAGCACAACAAAAGATTTAAAGAACTTAGCTATTTTTGATCATACTGTGGATGGTCTTTAATATGTGTGGACGGCCCCATATATATTTGGGACCGTCTGCCTAATTAAGGGACTGCCATCAGTGGCAAGACATGTGATGAAGTTATCATATGTTTTGCACTTTTCAAGTTGTGTTAGTTAATATCACAAGCATGATCACACTATAAGCAACATATCACACACATACAAACTCAAAGCAAGTATAAATGTAAAACGATAAATGCAATAGTAGAAAGTAAAGAGATGAGAAGAGAAAACGTAAACCGGACACAATGATTAATAGTGGTTCGTCACAAAGCATCTCTTCGCCCTATTCTACTCCTCGAGTGCCTAACTCGAGAGTTACTTCACTAGTCAACAAGCTCCATTAGGCGGAACAAACCGTAAACCAATGCTTACACCAATTTATGATACTAAGCGGAATGCCGAGTTCTAATCCTAGCTAGAACCAATCTACACAAAAGCACACGTGGCCACACAGACGATCACCCCGTCCACTTGAATCAGTACCCAATCCAAGTATTCACGGACCTTCACCCGGTCCTAGTCTTCACAAGGACTATCACCCCGTCCCAATCTTCATACGGACGATCACCCCGTCCTAATCTACACATGGACGATCACCCCGTCCTAATCTACACATGATCACCTATGGACGTACACACTGTCCTAACCTACACAATCACCCACGGACTTACACTTTGTCCGGATTTATACTTACACACCTAATCACGACTAACACACAAGTCGGATACACTAATATACAAGAATAGAGTTTAGAGGAAGAAGAGAATTGTAACACTAGTTACGTGTGTGTGTGTGTGTGGACTACATTGTAACACTTCGATTCTTGACGACTTCGAGTGTTCTTCTCTTGCACTTGAGATAGAGGATGACGGGATCACTTATAAACACATACCAAAGAGTTATAGTGATCAAAGAAGAAGAAGGAAAGAACATAAAATTTTTGTGGAAAGAGGATTGAGAAAATCTGATAAAAATGGGTCAATATTTATAGGCAGCTCGAGGAGCGGGGGACGGTCCCTTAAACCTTGGATGGTCCCTTATATATATGGGACCGTCGCATGTTTAAAGGAGCATCCCGACAAATACTCCTATTCTTGTTTTTTAGTGGTAAAAAATTATCTGATTTAAGCAGGAAAAAAGCTGTTGGGAATTTGAAATTCAAATTTGAAATTCAAATTTATTTTTCTTTACAATATTTCCTTATAAATAGAAAAATAATTTGTCTAGTTTATTTTTATAAAAATGTTTTGTCACATTTAGAAAAATGTGAGTTTTAAGGACAAATATTTTCTTTGATCACTTAAAAAAGTTGGTATAGAGTTTTTCATACCTGAAGTGATTCAGACTTGATGATTTGTGTAAACGAGTCACTTGTGCACTTTACGTTATATATTACAAGTTACGTGTTTGTTATCATTAAAACATGAAGACATTGTATAGATTAAACGTCATAACGTTTGCAGTAACAATGCTCTCACAAATCATCTCACTACAGGGCTGAGAATAATATCCTCTCCAATCTTATTCAACTTGGAGTTGCAAATTGCCTTCTTGAACAATCTTAATACAAAAAGTTTCGAGATTTGCACCCGTTTTCTTCTCGCGCACTTAGGTTTGGAGGAAAACCAACCAAAGACAATTTGATGGTTGATAACAAGATTTATGGATAACCACCTCCACACTTCCTTGGGTGATGTGGGATGCAACCTTATTTCCATCTCAGGTGTCTTAATTTAAGACATGATATCTTATTCATATTAACTTCATTTGGACACTTATTAGCTCGTTGGAAAGCTTTCTCCAAGGAGAACGCGAACCACAAAGTTATATACATATATTAAATAAACACTCCATTCGTCTCAAAATAAGTGTTCACATTTGAATTTTGAATTTTTTTTTTTTTTTTTCAATTTTAACTTTATATATTTTTCTTTGTTTTATATAGCATTTTATAATATATATATATATATATATATATATATATATATATATATATATATATATATATATATATATATATATATATATATATATATAAATGGATTCATTTCAAATATATTTTCATTAATACATGTTAAAATGAAGATACATTGTATCTAACTAGACGAGTACGCGTGCATAGCAACAGAGGTTCCTAGCGGCAGACAATTAACGATATGCGATATTGTGGTAAGTGATTTGTATAACGTTCAAAATAAAATGTGAAAAGATCAAAATTTAATTTGCAAACAGTTGTACCCGTGGATAGCAACGGAATTTTCTAACGGTTTACTTAGTTTTAATAGTTTTCGTTTGAAAGTATAAGGGGTATTAAAGGGGGGGTTAATTAGACAATTAACTTTAATATTTTTAGAATAATTAAGTTTTCAAAAAATGAGGTATATGCAGTTATTAAGATAGTCGTTTATGTGTGTATGCTTGCATGTTATTTTATGTTTTGAATTTACCAATACAACAATTGTAAAATTATTTGTGGTTCTCTTTTGATTGATGGGTAAGTTAACATTCCGTGTTTTAGACGTTTTGTTTAACCCTTTTTTTTTTCTTTTTTTTTAAAAGAATGTTTAACCTTTGTTTGTTTATGTTCATATTTTAGGTCGAAACAATTATGTTTATATTTAGGTCCATTTAATAAGGCTGCCTTTAATAAAATCACCATAAATAAGTTACTTTCAAAAATCAAAGACAAACAAAACGCTTTTAATTCATTCCAAATTTTTTAGATGGTAAAAATTTCAAACGCTATTACAAAATTTCAAATTTAAAAGATTTTAAACTTTTGGATCTTTAAAAGTTTAAAAATATTTCAAATTTCAAAACTTTTAAACCTTCAAAATATTCTTAAATCTTAAAATTTTCACACTTTCAAAATATTCCAAATCTCAAAGTGTTACACTTACAATAAGATAATTTACATACTCTAATGAATTACAAGATTTACCAACACTTTAACAACCAAATTTACTTACACTTTATAAACAAAATTTACAAACAAATTAAAAAAAAATACAAACATCAAGTATGATTGGGACAAAATTTAAACAACAAAATACACAATAAACTTTACATCATATAAATTAAATTATTTAGAAATATACTTGCAACCAAATTACATACAAGAGTAACCAAAGTGCATAAATAGATTTAAATAAAAAAATGCACAAAGGTCATATGAACTTATATAAATAATACCAACAAATATTGAGAGGCAACTAAATGTTTTGTGGTGATGGCAGTCAACACCACAACAGATTCCGGCCGTAATTAAGTGGATTCCGATGGTAATTAAGTAGGTTCCGGCGGCTGTAGGCTGATTCCAGTGGCGGCAGTAATCTAAAAAAAACTTTACTTAAATAAAATTTTTAAGCTTGAGAAATACATAGATCTATATAAAAAAAAAATACATAGATCTAATCATATAGAGCTTTCAAAATCCATAGATCTTACCCGGAGGCAGCAACCCTTTCCACCTAAAGCGCCAGCGGCTCCAACCCTATCGGCGACAGAGGCGACCACGACGTTGAACTTTTTCGGCAAGATAGTAACGTCACTGAAAAAAATATAAACATACCTCAAAACTATAGGTCTAAATATAAAAATTCTAGATCTATAAAAGAATTCAACACTTATAGATCTACTAAAAAAATTAAAAAATGCCTCTAAACTTGAAAAATTCTTTTGGTGGTTTCTCTCGTGGTAGTGCTACTTAGGTGGTGGGATGACGGTGCAGGATGGATTTCGGTTGTGGAGTCCGGTGGTGTTTCCGTCGGGTTGTGGTACCGTTGGGTGGTGTTGTCATTGGGTGGAGGTGGAGTCAAGTGGCGGTGGCGTCGGGTGGTGATGGTGTGAGTTGTAGAGAGTGTTTGTTTGTGTGTTTTTGTGAGTGTTTTATGTATGTATTTTTACCTTTCCGTCCTTTCAATGCTTACCTTTTAATTAAAATATTTCCTTATTTAAGTCTTTCAAGATATTGACTTTTCAACAATTCACTTTGACCACACACCTTTTATAGATAGTATAGATAGGAATCTTTAAAAGTTAGACTACAAGTTGTGAGTTAATTTGGTCATGCATAATGTCAAGTGCCAAAAAATTGTTCTTATAAAAGGCAACGACAGTTAGCTCATTTTAGCATCCCATCCCATTTCTACTTTCACATAGTGAATGTCTCCTAGATTATTAGTTAAAGTCAAAGTTTGTGTGGTTTCTCCTAATTAAAAGAGATACAAAAGATTAATACTGTTTATCCTTGTAATTAGAGAGAATATGTAACTCTTAATTTTCATCATAGTTCAATGTATCTTTCCTTGTCCATGGTTTTTGCCCTATTGGGGATTTCCACGGATTTAAATCCGTGTGTCATCTTATATAGTATTTCATATTTTAGTTGTAGGTTTGCTTCAATCTGGTATCACTTTTCTCTATAAGTGGTATTAAGAGCTAAGGTTGGGTATGTGTATAATTATTTATCGTATGCTCTATGGTTGGCACTAATAAGTGAACCATCTACATCAAAAGATAAGTAATATTATACTCACTCAAAAGGTATTCGTTACTATTATTAACAAATAATAGTTTTGTCAAAAAGTAGATGGTGAATGTAGCAATTGAGGCGAAATTTGAAATTGAAAATTTCAACTGGAATAATTTCTCGTTGTGGAAATTAAAGATGAAGGCTATCCTTAGAAAGAATAAATATTTAGCGGCCAATGATGAAAGGCCAGCTGAGGTCACGAATGACAGTAAATGGGACGAGATGGATGGAAATGCTATTGCAAATCTTCATCTGGCATTAGCAGATGGAGTGTTGTCAAGCATAGAGGAGAAAAAAAATGCAAAGGGGATTTGGGATCATCTTGCTCGATTGTACGAGGCAAGATCGCTCCACAATAAAAAAAATTCTTAAGAGGAAGTTATATGCTCTGCGCATGACGAAATCTACTTCAGTGACTGAGCACGTTAATAACCTAAATACTCTATTTTCTCATCTCACGCTCTTGAGATGTAAAATGGAGCTACAAGAACGTGCTAAAATTGTACTTCAAAGTTTACCTGACTCATATGACCAGCTTATCATCAACTTAACCAGTAATATTCTTTCAGACTATCTAGTCTTCGATGATGTTACAGTCGCCATTCTGATAAAATAAAATAGGCATAACAATAGGGAGGATACGGAAACTAGTTCAAGACAGGTGAAGGCTTTGGTGGTGACGGGAGGGAGGTCAATGCAACCTAGCTCTAATGGGAGCCACAATCATGGTAAATCTAAAACAGGAAGGAAAAAGAACTTTAAATGCTACAAATGTGGGAAGCTGGGTCACTTTAAGAAAGATTGTCAAGGTTTGAATACCTCTAATCCTTAGGGAAATTTTGCTAGCACTTCAGAGTACGGTAATGCTCTATGTTGTGAAGCAACAGTTGCAAATGAATGCAAGAAGAGATTTGCAAATGTATGGTTGTTTGATACGGGAGCTACTTTTCATATGACATTAAGAAGAGAATGGTTTCATAAATATAAACCAATCTCTAGAGGTAGATCTATTTACAGTTGCAATGATCATGAACTAAAGATCATTGGAATTGGAAATATGATGGTGAAGGTGCATGATGGCACAGTTTGTACTATTCGGGATGCGTGACAGGTGGAGGGCTTGAGAAAGAATCTATTGTCTCTAGGATAATTAGATGATCTTGGTTGTGAGGTTGAAACACAAAGCAAGATAATGAAAGTTCTAAAAGGGGCGTTTGTACTTAAGAAAGGAGAAAAGGTGGCTGCAAACTTATACCAACGGAAAAGAGAGATAATGAAGGAGGCAGAAGCATCTGTTGCTTCACATAATCCAAGTCATAGAGCTGCACTAACATGGCATAAGAAGCTTGGACATATGTCAGAACAAGGAATGAAAATTCTTGTGGAAAGGTAGTTAATTCCTGGCCTAACAAAGATTTCTTTGCCTTTCTGTGAGCATTGTGTAATCAGCAAGCAGCATTGCCTAAATTCAAGACATCAAAATCTAGAAGTGTCTATGTTCTAGAATTGGTTCACTTTAATGTGTGGCAGGCATCGGTTCTATCCCTGGGAGGAGAAAAATATCTTGTATCCTTCATTGATGACTATTCCAGGAGATGTTGGGTGTACCCAATCAAGATGAAATCTAATATGTTTGAAGTTTACAAAGCGCTGGTTGAACTTGATTCTTGAAAGAAAATCGAGTGTTTGAGGACAGATAATCGAGGCAAATACACCGAATTTGATACTTTTTGTATGCTAGAAGGAATCAAAGGGAAGTTCACAACAGCATACACTCATCAACAGAATGGAGTGGCAGAGCAGATGAACAAAACCTTGTTAGAAAGAGCAAGAGCAATGTTGACAACTGTAAGCTTGGAAAAATCGTTCTAGGCAGAAGCAGTCAATACCGTATTTTATGTGATAAATCGTTCACCTTCGGACACCGATGGAGATGTGGATGGGAAAGCCATCAACTATTTATATCTTCATGTATTTGGAAGTCCTGAGTATGTGATGTAAAATTCTCAAGAAACTATAAAGTTGGATCTGAAATCCAGAAAATGTTTGTTCTTGAGGTATGATGATGGAGTAAAGGGGTATCGCTTGTGGGATCCCACCGCACAAAGTAGTTGTCAGCAGAGACGCTGTCTTTGTGGAAGACAAAATTCAAGAGAATGAAGAAGGTGATAGCACTACAAGAGAAGCTACATCAATACAGATGGAAAAGCAATTTCAGTTGAGTGATTCTTCTGAAGACGTACCATATCACAAGGTGAATGAGACAACTGACTCTCAAGTTCCAACAACTCGTACTCTTAATTGTGAAAGAAAACGTTCAGTGTGGCACTCAGATTATGTTATAGAGAGCAACGTCGCATACTGTCTTCTTACAGAGGAAGGAAAGCCATCAACTCTTCAAAAAGTACTGAATAATTCAGATGCGTCGTTCTGGACGGCAGCAATGCAAGAAGAAATTAAAGCTCTTCCTAAGAATAAAACTTGGGAACTGATGCCACTACAAGCATGTAGAAAACCCATTGGAAACAAATGGGGTGTACAAGATCAAGAGGCACGGTGATGACCATGTGCATAAGTATCGTGCAAGATTGGTAGTCATAGGATATCCTCAGAAAGAGGGAGTTGACTTCAACAAAATTTCCCCCCCCCCCCCCTCCCCCCGTGGTTTGAATGACAACTGTTCGAGTGGTTCTGGCAATGTGTGCTACGTATGATGTACAGCTAGAGCAGCTAGATGTGAAAACTGCATTTCTTCATGGAAATCTTGATGAAGAAATTTACATGCTCCATCTAGAAGGTTTTACATAAAAAGGAAAATAGAACTTGGTTTGCAGGTTAAACAAATCTCTGTATGGTTAAAACCAGGCACTGCGGTGTTGGTACAAAAGATTTGATTCTTTCATCATTGGCCTTAGATATAACAGACTACACGCAGACTCTTGTGCGTATTACAAGAGATTTGGAGACAAAGATAGCAGGCTCCAACAAATATCGTATCAATAAATTGAAGGCTCTATTGGATAGGGAATTCAAGATGAAAGCCCTTGGACCCGCAAACAAGATTCTAAGATGCAAATTCACTAAGATAGAGTTAGTAGGAAAATTTGGTGTTCATAGAAAAGTTATGTGAAGAAAATCATGCAAAGGTTTAATATGTAAGATTGTAAGCTAATATCAACCCCGTTTCCTAATAATGTCACCTAGAAATAAATAAGACAGGTGAAGGCTTTGGTGGTGACGGGAGGGAGGTCAATGCAACCTAGCTCTAATGGGAGCCACAATCATGGTAAATCTAAAACAGGAAGGAAAAAGAACTTTAAATGCTACAAATGTGGGAAGCTGGGTCACTTTAAGAAAGATTGTCAAGGTTTGAATACCTCTAATCCTTAGGGAAATTTTGCTAGCACTTCAGAGTACGGTAATGCTCTATGTTGTGAAGCAACAGTTGCAAATGAATGCAGGAAGAGATTTGCAAATGTATGGTTGTTTGATACGGGAGCTACTTTTCATATGACATTAAGAAGAGAATGGTTTCATAAATATAAACCAATCTCTAGAGGTAGATCTATTTACAGTTGCAATGATCATGAACTAAAGATCATTGGAATTGGAAATATGATGGTGAAGGTGCATGATGGCACAGTTTGTACTATTCGGGATGCGTGACAGGTGGAGGGCTTGAGAAAGAATCTATTGTCTCTAGGATAATTAGATGATCTTGGTTGTGAGGTTGAAACACAAAGCAAGATAATGAAAGTTCTAAAAGGGGCGTTTGTACTTAAGAAAGGAGAAAAGGTGGCTGCAAACTTATACCAACGGAAAAAAGAGATAATGAAGGAGGCAGAAGCATCTGTTGCTTCACATAATCCAAGTCATAGAGCTGCACTAACATGGCATAAGAAGCTTGGACATATGTCAGAACAAGGAATGAAAATTCTTGTGGAAAGGTAGTTAATTCCTGGCCTAACAAAGATTTCTTTGCCTTTCTGTGAGCATTGTGTAATCAGCAAGCAGCATTGCCTAAATTCAAGACATCAAAATCTAGAAGTGTCTATGTTCTAGAATTGGTTCACTTTAATGTGTGGCAGGCATCGGTTCTATCCCTGGGAGGAGAAAAATATCTTGTATCCTTCATTGATGACTATTCCAGGAGATGTTGGGTGTACCCAATCAAGATGAAATCTAATATGTTTGAAGTTTACAAAGCGCTGGTTGAACTTGATTCTTGAAAGAAAATCGAGTGTTTGAGGACAGATAATCGAGGCAAATACACCGAATTTGATACTTTTTGTATGCTAGAAGGAATCAAAGGGAAGTTCACAACGACATACACTCATCAACAGAATGGAGTGGCAGAGCAGATGAACAAAACCTTGTTAGAAAGAGCAAGAGCAATGTTGACAACTGCAAGCTTGGAAAAATCGTTCTAGGCAGAAGCAGTCAATACCGTATTTTATGTGATAAATCGTTCACCTTCGGACACCGATGGAGATGTGGATGGGAAAGCCATCAACTATTTATATCTTCATGTATTTGGAAGTCCTGAGTATGTGATGTAAAATTCTCAAGAAACTATAAAGTTGGATCTGAAATCCAGAAAATGTTTGTTCTTGAGGTATGATGATGGAGTAAAGGGGTATCGCTTGTGGGATCCCACCGCACAAAGTAGTTGTCAGCAGAGACGCTGTCTTTGTGGAAGACAAAATTCAAGAGAATGAAGAAGGTGATAGCACTACAAGAGAAGCTACATCAATACAGATGGAAAAGCAATTTCAGTTGAGTGATTCTTCTGAAGACGTACCATATCACAAGGTGAATGAGACAACCGACTCTCAAGTTCCAACAACTCGTACTCTTAATTGTGAAAGAAAACGTTCAGTGTGGCACTCAGATTATGTTATAGAGAGCAACGTCGCATACTGTCTTCTTACAGAGGAAGGAAAGCCATCAACTCTTCAAAAAGTACTGAATAATTCAGATGCGTCGTTCTGGACGGCAGCAATGCAAGAAGAAATTAAAGCTCTTCCTAAGAATAAAACTTGGGAACTGATGCCACTACAAGCATGTAGAAAACCCATTGGAAACAAATGGGGTGTACAAGATCAAGAGGCACGGTGATGACCATGTGCATAAGTATCGTGCAAGATTGGTAGTCATAGGATATCCTCAGAAAGAGGGAGTTGACTTTAACAAAATTCCCCCCCCCCCCCCCCCCCCCCCCCGTGGTTTGAATGACAACTGTTCGAGTGGTTCTGGCAATGTGTGCTACGTATGATTTACAGCTAGAGCAGCTAGATGTGAAAACTGCATTTCTTCATGGAAATCTTGATGAAGAAATTTACATGCTCCATCTAGAAGGTTTTACATAAAAAGGAAAATAGAACTTGGTTTGCAGGTTAAACAAATCTCTGTATGGTTAAAACCAGGCACTGCGGTGTTGGTACAAAAGATTTGATTCTTTCATCATTGGCCTTAGATATAACAGACTACACGCAGACTCTTGTGCGTATTACAAGAGATTTGGAGACAAAGATAGCAGGCTCCAACAAATATCGTATCAATAAATTGAAGGCTCTATTGGATAGGGAATTCAAGATGAAAGCCCTTGGACCCGCAAACAAGATTCTAAGATGCAAATTCACTAAGATAGAGTTAGTAGGAAAATTTGGTGTTCATAGAAAAGTTATGTGAAGAAAATCATGCAAAGGTTTAATATGTAAGATTGTAAGCTAATATCAACCCCGTTTCCTATTTTAGTTGTGGGTTTGATTCAATTTGGCGTCACTTTTATCAACAGTGTAATTTTTATCAAGTATTATATAAAACAAACAAAATTATTTAAAGTTAAAGTTGAAAAAAAAAAAAACTTAAAAAACTCAAAACAAACACTTATTTTGAGACGAATGTAGTAGTGTTCAAATTTTGCAAATAATTATTTTTGCAAAACATTTTCCTACAATAACCGCTAGTGTTTCTCAAAGTTACATAAAAAAATACTACTGCCCAACTAGTAGTCAACTACAAATACTTTATTCTTATCACATCACATGAGATAAAAGATTGGTTAGTTAATTTATTCGTGTATTTAATTCTATTATAAACATATCAAAGTGTACGTAATACAAATAGATAACCATATGAGATGCATTATTTATTACTTATGTTGCAGGTTAAGAACATCGAACACTTGAGGATTAATCTCAAAGACATACAGTTGGCCACACGTGATTTCTCGTTGGACAATCCTGTACAACTCGAGTGTTTTGACAGAGATTATATTCCATCAGTAAAAGGGAAGAATAAAGCAAAACTACCCAAGAAACTCTACACTGTAAGGATGAAACGCATAATATGGACAAAAGCTTTTTACACTGAACTTGAATTTGCAAGTAGTTATAAGCATCACAACATCCTACCACTTCTTGGATTTTGTGATGAAGGTTCTCAAATGATACTTGTTTATCTTTCTTATAAAAATTCACTGAAAGGGTGTTTCAGACCATGTATATGTACTCTTACATGGGAACAACGTTTGAAAATTTGTATAGATGTCGCTCAAGGATTGCACTACCTACACTATGAAATGGAGGACCAAAAGATGGTAATACACAATAATATATCTCTTGGAAGCATTACATTGGATGATAATTGGAGGGCAAGGATTGTCGGTTTTAAACGCTCGGTATTTCTGCCTCTAAAGCAAGATGAGGTAGCTTTTGATAGTGAAGTGCTTTACAAGAAATATTATTACATAGATCCAGAATATTCAAGGAGTAAAAAACTAAGAAGAGAATCAGATGTATATAGTTTTGGGGTAGTCATGTCTGAAATCCTATTTGGGAAGCCTATGAATTATGATTTTTCATTTGAACCACCTTTTATGCGTGATCCGAATACTTTTGATAAGCCTTGGGCACGAGACAAGGGAATAATAAAGAAAGAGATATGCCCTGTACTTATGGGAGAATATAGCGAGAACAATTTCATTTTACATAAAGGGCCCGATGAAGATTCTTTGGACACGTTTATACAAATAATGTACGAGTGTTTGGCACCAACTCATAGCCAACGCCCAACAATGAAAGTTGTCATTGCCAAACTTAAGAGAGCATTATCACTTCAAGTAAGTTTTATTCTACTTATTCATTCATTAATTTGTGGTACAGAGGAATTTCAGCCGGTGTATAGTGTCAGGGTTTTAAAAATAACAAATTTAGGTATAACATATATATATTCTGATTGTGATAAAAAAATTAGAAAATAACATAATCAGGAACACTTTGTTCAGTGAAAAATGCTAGAACTAAACAAATCTTACAAAAAACATTCACACAATTATGTGACATGTTAACTTAAGGATTTGAGAGTTTAAAAGGAAGAAAAATAATGCCACAAGTTGGGATGGCACATCATTGTGTGAATTTTTATGTGTGAAATTTATGTGGTTCTAGCAATTCTCTTAAGAAAAAGGTAATATAATAATATTATTAATCGGCCTATAGTTTAATCCAATGTCGTATACTTAATTCCCAGGAAAATTACAAGGACACTTTCAGAATATTATATGAAGACATTGAATCAGCCACAGAAAACTTCAGTCATCACAATTACGTTGGAGGAGGAGGTTTTGGAGGGGTATATAAAGGATTAATTGAACGTGGAAACGGACATCAAGCAATTGTCGCAAAGCGGTTGGATACACGTCTTGGTCAAGGGGAGGAACAATACTACAATGAACTACAAATTCTTTGCCGGTATAAGCATGAGAATGTTATTGGTCTTGTAGGCTATAGCAATGAAACAGGCGAAAGAATCATCGTTTATGAACATGCATCCAGAGGAAGTCTAGATAGATATTTGAATGATGATAGACTTACATGGAAGAAACGACTTAACATCTGTATTGATGTTGCAAGTGGGTTGGCTTTCCTTCATGGCGATGCTGAAACAGGACAGGAGGTGGTGATACATAGGGACATCAAGACTCCAAATATTCTTTTGTTTGATGATTGGAAGGCAAAAGTTGGTGACTTTGGGCTTTCTTTGATAAGTACAGTATATGAAGAAGAAAACTATATCATCGACCATGCTTGTGGCACAAAGGGCTATGTTGATCCATTGTACCGAAAAACAGGTTTCTTAACCATTGAATCTGATATATATTCCTTCGGGGTGGTTTTATTTGAGATCTTGTGTGGTAGATCAACCTATCCAATCAACAAAAACGAGAGTCTGTTTCTCGATTCTGTTAAGCACAGCTTTGAAGAAGGGAAACAAGATGAGATGGCGTTTGAGGCTATAAAGAAACAAATCGTGCCAAAATCGCTGTTAACATATCAGATGATTGCCTACCGGTGCCTACACGATGATAGAGAAAAAAGACCAACAGCTAAAGAAGTTTTAGCACAACTTAAGATGGCATTGGAATACCAAGTAAGTTTAGCAATGTTTTACTAGAACGGGCTGTGTTTAAATGCTTTCTTATATACCAAAACTGTCATGTGTATCTAGTAAAAAGAAATAGCGAGTCAAAAGATATAAACAAATGCACATTGCAGTTTTGGTTTATTACATAAAATGGCAATTAGCAGATTAGCTAATTAGATCAAAGTCATAACATTTTTATGCAACAACCTTTATATAATATTTAACAAGTAGGGTTGGATCAGTTGGAAAACCCCTTGCCTCTTAACCTAGAGGTCAAGGGTTCGATCCTCACTCCCTACAAAAGGCCGGAGGTCCTTTTCTACCTTAGGTAGAACCGGAAGCAGCCTCTCTACCTTAGGTAGGGGTATGGTTGTCTACGTCTCAACCTCCCCCATACACCGTGGAAGACGGTATTGGGACCCATAACCCGTGGAAGACGGTATTGGGAGTTACTATACTAAAACCTTTATATAATATTTCATGAGGATGAAACGCAAAACTATTTTGGAAAAGTTCAATATGAAATTTGAAACCTACTTTTGGTGTATATCTTCATTTATTATCTGAAGTTAAAAAAAAAAAAAAAAAAAAAAATTGCTGCATCATTATGAGAATGGAATCAATCAATTACCTTGTCTTGTTTCTGATTTATACATAGGAGGAGAACAATAAACAGGAGCCTGATGTCATGGATTTATCTGGGAAACTGGAGGATATCAATCTTAAACCAGGTGGCTCGCTAAACCAAACTGCCTAATGAGAACAGGAAACATACAAGATATCATAAACCTCAAGATTAACTCTGTCCAATCGAAGAAGGTTCCTTGTGGCGAACTGGCAATTGACTCTGTTTTCTTGTCTCAATTTTTGGTGTTTTTTCTTTGAAAATTATACCCTTTAAGACATCGAATAAGTGTTTGATGTAATCATGTACTATTGTACTGTAATATGTTATTTTCTTTTTTGAGCAAAGTAATGCATAATTATATAAACAGGGTTTTTTACGTTGGTTTAGTAGATTTTGTGTGCAAGCAACGTAATTCATCTCTAGAAAAATACGAGTGGACAGTCGATATACTAGCCTCCAGCAACTTTGAGACTCAACTCAAAACCGAATCGTAATAAGAAAGGAAAATTAAGAAGGGAACAAGGATGCTTGTGACAAGTATCACTACAACAAACAAGAGGACGGGCGACGAGCTTTTTGGCGGCGACGCATATGTCCCCGCCGAAACTCACTACACGACAAAATTGTGCTAAGCTGGCACAAATTCTCGCTGATCGTCCACTACATTTTCAACGCTAACTTTTTGGCGGGGACAAGTCCCCGCCGAAAGTATTTTTGGCAGATCACAAATTTGACCAAAATAGTCGCATTTTCAACTCCTATTTTTGGCGGGGACATAGTATTTTTGGTATTTCACAAGCTTTGACCAAAATAGTTGCGCTTTATTGTCCCGGGTATTATTCCCGCCAATACTTTTAGCGGAATATGCCTAACTTTTGGCGGGGACATGTCCCCGCTAAAAGTTTAGGCGCCAAATTTCCCAAATTGCAACTTTCTTCCAAAAACTTTTTAATATATATTATAACATACACAAAATACATATTAAATCATAAATTCGGCAAAAAAAAAATACAAAACACACATAACAATGGATGGTTTAACGCTGGAACAGGAGTGGGCAAAGGCTTTATCACACGAGCTCTTGTATAATGAAATTATAAATCATTGGGGCGTTGAAATTTTTGATGAATATGGTTCGTACGCGAACTGTGCACCGTGGCAGAGAGACCGGACTTTGGTATGGTTGAGGAAAAAGTCATACTATAGAGAGTATTTGGAAGAGGTAGATGCTGCTGAAGCTCAACCTGCTGTTGAAGCTCAAGCTGCTGCTGTTGGAGGTGAGGATGAAGCTGAAAGCACGTTTGATGAAGCTGCTGCTGTTGATAATCTGGAAAATAGAATAACAAGTCTTGAAGCTACGTTTGCATATCTCAAGGAAATAAGAGCAAGGAAATGAAGAGGTGGTGCGAGTTCAAGCAAAGCGGGAGTTAGCCGCAAAAAAAGGTAAACGGGTTGTTTCATTTGGTTGTCGATTTGTTTAGTTTGAGTTGTTTTGTTTGGTTGTCGAGTTGTTTAGTTTGAGTTGTTTCGTTTGATCTGGTTCATTTGCTTGTCGAGTTTTTTAGTTTGAGTTTGTATGAAAATGTATCTGGTTTACAACTCTTGTATGGTTTGAATAAAATGTTTGCCTTCATGTTTGAACTAAGCGTGTGGTGTTTGGGATTGCTTTATAAACTGCTTAGGTTCTTACTGTGGATGTTTTATTAGATTAATAATAACAATCTTGAGTGTTTGGATAGAAGTTTACAATTTCTAGTGATAAAGCAATTTTGAGTGTATCTAATCGTGTGTGGACATCAGTTTTCACAACAACAACATTTTATTAAACAACAACAACAATAACACAACAAACAACAAACAACAACAATAACACAAGAAACAACAAACAACAAGAATAACACAAGAAACAACAAACAACAACAACAACAACAACAGCAACATCAACAATAACAACATTACATACGAAGATTTTCCATGTCACTTAACAAGTCACGGAGTATTGCATCCGATTGACATGCGTGGTCATTATTTTCGGGATTCGTTGCCATTTCAAGTCTTGCCTCGAGCAACCTGACTTTTGTCTCTAACACCTGTTTTTGTGCCTCCATCATATTTATCCTAAGATCTTTTTCATGGCAGTTTGTGCACCCAGAACCGTGAGATGTTGAAGCAAAATGTATTACTTGTAATTGTTCATCAAATTCACTCTTCCACATTAAATATCCACATCCATGACCTTTCTCTCTTGGCTTCGAAAGAGGACATGCATAATACTCCCATCCAAATGTATCTTTTTGATGTGATGTTCTTTTTTTTATATTTCCTACTCCACAAGTACACATAAACGGATTATATCGCTCCATCTGGTTGACAATGTGTGTTTGTAGTTGTGTGTGTTAGAATCGTGATCGGGGTGGCCCGATCTACAAGTTGAGTTGATAAAAGGTGGTGGCCAGAAAAAGATTCCGGCGGCCGAAAACTGCTGGTGTCGCCGGAAAACGAAAACTGCTAGAGAGAGAGATATATAGTGAGATGAGTGTGTGTGTGAGATGATATGGGTTAGATGAGTGTGTGTGTGTGAGTTTATATTGTGAGGATAAGTTGTTAGGTGGGAAAATATCTCGTGTATAACCATAGCATCTCGACTCGTTCGTTTAACATCTCGTGTAATACCACATCATCTCGACTCGTTCGTTTAACATCTCGTGTATAACCATATCATCTCGACTTGTTCGCTTAACATCTCATGTAATACCACATCATCTCGACTCGTTCATTTAATATCTCGTGTAATACCACATCATCTTGAATCGTTCATTTAACATCTCGTGTATAACCATAGCATCTCAACTCATTCGTTTAACATCTCGTGTAATACCACATCATCTCGACTCGTTCGTTTAACATCTCGTGTATAACCATAGCATCTCGACTCGTTTGTTTAACATCTCGTGTAATACCACATCATCTCAACTCGTTCGTTTAACATCTCGTGTAATACCACATCATCTCGACTCGTTCGTTTAACATCTCGTGTATAACCATAGCATCTCGACTCGTTCGCTTAACATCTTATGTAATACCACATCATCTCGACTCGTTCATTTAATATCTCGTGTAATACCACATCATCTCGAATCGTTCATTTAACATCTCGTGTAATACCACATCATCTCGACTCGTTCGTTTAACATCTCGTGTATAACCATAGTATCTCGACTCGTTCGTTTAACATCTCGTGTAATACCACATCATCTCGACTCATTCGTTTAACATCTCGTGTAATACCACATCATCTCGACTCGTTCGCTTAACATCTCGTGTAATACCACATCATCTCGACTCGTTCATTTAACATCTCATGTAATACCACATCATATCGACGGCATCTCGACTCGTTCGCTTAACATCTCATGTAATACCACATCATCTCGACTCGTTCGTTTAACATCTCGTGTAATACCACATCATCTCGACTCGTTCGTTTAACATCTCGTGTAATACCACATCATCTCGACTCGTTCATTTAATATCTCATGTAATACCACATCATCTGGATTTGTTCGTTTAACATCTCGTGTAATACCACATCATCTCGACCCTTTCGTTTAACGTCTCGTGTAATACCACATCATCTCGACTCGTTCGTTTAACATCTCGTGTAATACCACATCATCTTGACTCGTTCGTTTAAAATCTCGTGTAATACCACATCATCTCGACTCTTTCGCTTAACATCTCATGTAATACCAAATCATCTCGACTTGTTCGTTTAACATCTTGTGTAATACCACATCATCTCGACTCGTTCGTTTAACATCTCGTGTATAAATGATTTAACATAATAAAAATGAATTAAAAACAATTTTAAATGATTTAAATTAATTATAAATGATTTAACTTAATTAAAATGAATTAAAAATAATTTTAAATGATTTAAATATAATTATAAATAAATCATAAAATAATTAATTATTAATGATTTATATATAATTTTAAATGATTTAAATAATAATAATAATAATAATAATAATAATAATAATAATAATAATAATAATAATAATAATAATAATAATAATAATAATAATAATAATAATAATAATAATAATAATAATAATAATAATAATAATAATAATAATAATAATAATAATGATAATAATAATTCATTTGTATAACATTTTTTATTATTTATAATACGCAGGTGAAGCACTGGTCGAACCAGGATAATTTGAAGAGAGGGGAGACTAATAGGCAGAACCGGCTCGCCAATCCGACTGCCAGCCTTCATGGGTCGCATTCGTTAGCTGTTATACGCGATAATTTCGTAAGACACTTTTTAATCATTTCATTTATATATATAGTGTTTGGTGAGTCGTTATTGAGTTTAATTATAAACATCTGAGAGAACCTACCGACGCTGTGGATAGTAGAGACTTTATTGCGATGTACAGACACAACCATACGAGAGACGACGTTTGGGAGTCTACATTGTCCGAGGCTAGATATGTAAGTATAATTTATTTCCATAAAACTCACCCACATTAATGCAAATATAATAAATCACGACTTATATATTACTTTGCTTGTTTTTTTGTAAAACAGAACCAGATGATACAGATGCGGACGGAGAGCACCTCCGGGGGGACGACCATGTCTGACCTTGATATTATGCGCCACGTGATCGGTGGCAAGCAGCGAGGTCATATTCCTGGCATAGGTCCAGTCTTACCCGGCGGTGGTCGTAAGATGACCCTCAGCGCCGCAAGAGCTCGTGATCAAGCCTCCGCGTCCTCCCTGCACGAAACAGTCCAGAAGCAAACCCAGGAGATGTCCCAGCAAAGGACACTGATTGATATGTTGTTGGGGTGGGCTAAGACACAGCCGGGTTTCCCCGCTGAGCTAGCGACTCAGGCGACGACATCGGGATCCCAGGAGGCTTCACAAGGTGAGTCTACAGGTACCCAGGAGGAGGGGAGTGGGGCTAGTGGGGGGAGTGGGGAGACTCAGGAGTAGCGTATGGGTTGATTTATATTTGTTTTGGGGTTATGGACAAATGTTTGGATAGTTTCATGGATTATTATGTCTTAATGTAGTTTATGTGTTAGGATTCCCGCTACATTGTTCCCACGTATAGTTTTGTAGCGTATAGCGGATAGCTAGCTTATGTAGTGATCATGTCATAACGGTTTTATAACCGTATTTTGCGAATTTGGATACAAACACATGATTTTGTTAATTTTTAACAAATTTGGATATGTATGATATTATGTTTGGCGAATTTGTGATTTGAGTGTCTTGTGATGTTGTAATTAGATGATATACAGGTTGTGAATTTGTAGTGATCATGTAGATTTTTTCGGGAAAAATTCCGGAAAAAATCTGGAAATTACCCATTTTGCAGCAATTTGTTGCAAAATGGGTCAGTCACTTTTAGCGGGGACATGTCCTCGCCAAAAGTTTGCTGCAATATATGTGGACACAACTTTCAGCGGGGATGTGTCCCCGCCAAAAGTGTGAACCATTCACTATGTAAAACACTTTCAGCGGGGACGTGTCCCCGCTAAAAGAGTGAACCATTTACTATGTAAAGCACTTTTAGCGGGGATGTGTCCCCGCCAAAAAAGTGAACCATTTACTATGTAAAAGTACTTTCAGCGGGGACGTATCCCCGCGGAAAGTGATGCCACGCTGGCATGTTTGACCTGACCAAAATTGTCCACGCTGGCAGTGTGGGTCCCACGTGTCACCGCCAAAAGAGACGTCCGTCGCCACCGAAAGTTTAAGCGAAGGGCTTTGGCCAAATCACTTTCGGCGGGGACATGGCCCCGCCGAAAGTGTTGGGCGGGGAGAAGTCTCCGCTGAAAGCGAGGAAATGTCCCCGCTAAATCCAGTGAATGTTGTAGTGTATATTGATTGATCGGATAAAAACGTGAGCTCAAAAACAAATGTGAACTAGAATTCATATGCATAAGTTAATACAGTAAGATTGTTTTAAAACACCCACAAAATGACACCCATGCATTAAGGCGGCACCATGCTCATTGCTACACAGGTCATTCACAAGGACATAAGCAAGATGGTAATGTATTTTTAACTAACGTGACATGGTAATAGTTTGATTAGCAAATACCTACTGGCTACTGCCGATTAGGGTTATGTTTAATCTCTAAATGATCAAACACATAAAATAAGATATTAAAAAAAAAGTAATTAAGTAGCAAAAACAGTCTCATTTTTCTCCCAAACTGTGTATATAATGGCATGATACCCACCCCAGAAAAAATCTTATTCAAGCACTAGATATGATAGAAGAAGTATATTTTCTGTAATATCTGATGAAATAGCTATGAGATAGAAGAATACAAGTTCGACCAGCTTAAAAAAAATAGAGATGCAAGCATCCTTTTATAATAATACCAGATGTAATAGTGACCACCCATTACTGTCACATTAGCATCCTCTCTCACCATCAAACCAACGGCAACCACCAAACCCATTATACACAAACATACCACACTTTAACACAAACATAACCACACGCCACACAAACACACATTTGGTTCAGTCAAGAAAGTGACCAACCCATCTCCAGAATTGGTGCTTGAAGCATAGGGGGGAGGTGTCTGTAGTGATGCTTGACGCGTGATGATGCCCACAAATTTGTTTCTGGCGTGACACATTTGGTCTAAGCCTCTAAGGGTTACACAAATAAATAACTAATGTAGTACTGTTTTCAATATGGCGATTCAAGAACCAGTAACACCACTCGTATACATGAAACAAATCACTTTCAGTCATTTACTCCATTATTCCTTCTCAAAACATTACATTGTTAAATCAAACTAACTGCAATTCCTACCCACCCTTTAAAGTTTGAACTGTAATATTTTACACGTCGTTTCCAGAATATTCAAGACAAACAACCACAACTACTACAATTTCAAACTCAGACACTATCTATCTTTTATAGCCAAAGACGATGTGTGTACATAATGTTTCAGTTTTTGTATGCCGTTGTCGATACAAGGATTAGTGTGAGTGGAGGATGGATATAGGAAACTGATCAGCAGTGTGAGTGGAGCACAAAAAATAGGAAATGAAATAGAAAGGGCTCTCATTTAACTAATGGAGCAGAAGAAAAGGAAATAAGACTGAGACGAAGCAATGAACGGATGAAGCTGAAACAAATAAGATTGCATTCCATAGTTCAATGTAATTACATAATGTTTCGGTTTTTGTATGCCGTTGTCAATACATGAATGATCCTTGTCATGTAAACAATATGTTTGCAACATGTTCGTTGCTTGACTAAACTAACCCTATAATTTGATCAAAATAATTATTAAATGGTAAAAGCTAGCCATTAAATAAATGTCACATAACCATGAATTCTCATCTGCAACTACGAGTCAGCAATCCTACCATCAACATTCATCATCTTATTACTCAAACAACAATAACCATAAAAACAATTTAGCGTTAGCGTGATATACCCAGAAAATGAACAGGGCAGAATTACAATAATAGAGTCAATGATCATAGAGAATCTGCTGACACAAAATAGTTTGCGAGTACTAAATTAAAGGGCAAATAATAAAAAAAGGTAATATACTTGTCACAATTTCATCGAATGGGTAGTGAACTAAAAATTTTCATTTTCAGCACCATTAACTTGTCTTTTTTTCATCGTATGGGTAATATGTGACTTGTTCAACAGGTACCAAGTTCCACCACCACCCAGAAGATGAATATTTGGCAAGTATAATACTTTTTTTTTTAATAATTTGCCATATTGGTAAATCCTTAGTTTATATATCTCAAGTGTTTAGGTCACCGGAACACTACTACCACCAACATGAACACACTACCACCATTTTCTTGATCTCTACATTATTTCCATTACTCTGGTACCCTTCACGGGCCGAGAAACATCTCTATCACCACTCGTAACTCAACCACAGCCACACACCCACCACTGAAAACATCTCTCTCTCTCTCACTCATACTCTCTCTCTCTCTCTCTCTCTCTCTCTCTCTCTTGTTGATACCCAACATCCAACGTATCAAGGAATGTGGGATGTTTTGGGTTGCAATTAAAGTGTGTTAGGTCACCATTTATGTAAACACAAGTATGATATTGATAGAAATGAGATGAGAAAAGAGATTGGTTGATTATAAGAAATGAGAGAAAAGTAAGAACAAGAGTTTCACTAAGATATTCAAATAACCAACAAATGTAAAGTTTACATAAGCATGATATATATAGGGGAGGAGTAGGGAAACACTCCCTACCTCCCACTTTCATCCAAATCGTGGGCTTTCTAGGCCCATGGGCTTACATGCTTAAGCCTTGTAACATTAACATAGTGAATAAAATAACTAAGCAACCTATTACAAAAGGTAATGACCGAGACTTGACTAAAATACAAAAGTATGATCCCAACAATCTCCCCCTAAGGGTCGGTCATCACAGTTGCTTGACGTCTTCATCATTGTCGTTGACTTGTGACATGTAAAGCTTAAGACGTCTTCAAAATGGTTGAATGATAATGAATGTACTTTGCTCTATGTCTTTGTTCTTTGGTGATGATGTAATGAAAGTGTCATGAAGTAGTCTGCCATTCGTCACTCCTGCGTCTGTGGTGGTTGTCCGCCATTCCAACATACTCATACATCTTCGGACTTATACTTTCACGTGCACGAAGTTCCTTTTCATATTCTGAGATCTTTAAGTCTTTATACTTTGTAGATTCTTCTTCATTGACGTAGAATCTTTCTTTGAACTTTGTGGTGCTAAGATCTTTGGGGGAGCTTTCTTATGCTTCAAGATGTATGTATGAGCATGTTGGAATCTACCATCATGGAAGTGAGGTACCTGCAAGTAAACAGTTAGCAATAAATATCCGGTACTTACAGATAAGGATATAGAGTTTATCAATAGCATATTGTGAAGACTCCCTCTAATCCTTATCCAGGCCGTTCCCATATCAGATGCTCCCGAAGGAGCTTACGAGACCTACTAAGTAGCTCAATGACTGGGTGAGTCGCTGGGGATCACTCCACAACTGTAGACCGCTATGGAACCACCGCAAACACTAAGCGTAACCCTTGTGGGGTTACCGAAGTGACCTGCTGTCAGGGCTGTTTGATGTTGACCCTAGCAGGATTTCCGTTCAATCACTGAGAAATACATTTGTAATTCTCTCATAAACGTTCTCGGCAGATTGCTAAGATCTGCGAAGGACTCGATAATTTACAGCTGGTGTCCATTGATGTAGAACAACAGTTGTAGAAATACTAAGTATTCCTAAGAGATCTTTGATGTATCTCAAGGCTCTAGACTCTATAAGTGCACACTTAGGTTTCCTATGCGGAGACTAGGGAGGGGTCTCCTGCTTCAATATCAACTATCTCTAAGAGATAAGTCGATAGATTACACTGGTTCCCCGTGAGAATGAAACAAGCTCTTTTAAGAGAACTTGAGTGGTTAAGAAGGTTTAGTGCATTGCGTCACTGGGTCCATGACGACTTTGTTTTCAATACCGGTGTAGCCTTAGCAACAACCAGTAGCATACGAGTTGAACCCGGTGTCTGCCCTAAGGTTGAACATATGGAGGGCTATTTCTTTTCACCCTTTTCTTTACTTTTCTTTTTAATTCTTCAACTCCTTCTTTCCCTTTCATTCTTTTCTCTTCTTTTTTTTTTCGTATCATACCTAAGGACTTCTAATTCTAACTATGGGAGATGTCCTTGGGTAGATCCCTCCGGCTCTGGCGGATCATAGGACGGTTATTCCTATCTTAATCACCTTATAACTCCGACAGCAGCCAAGAAACCTTTGATTGAAAAATCTCTCAAAGTGTTTGTGATAATCAAATATTTTGGTTAACACTTTGAGAGTTTTGTGTACACTTTTGAAGGGCTCCCCCTGCACATGTGCTCATAAGTGTTTAATAAATTTGCACATGCGGGAGGAGCAAGCATTTTGAATTGATCCACTTTCCGTGAACAAGACCGATTCGAGACACGCTTACATCACTAGATAAACTAGCTTGAAGTTATTACCCGGCTTGGTCAAGTCCACAGAAAGTTTCTCGAGACGGTACATTTCTACTAAGACAAATCCTTTTCGAGACACGCTTACGTGGTTTAGTTAAAGAGATACATTGTCAGCTTTTAGGTGACAACTAGCCCTAGTAACTAACTTGATGTTATTACCCGTCAAGGATAAGTCTTTTCGATATTACTAACTTTTATTGTCTCGTCAATTCCTGGGTCAATACTGAGTCTAGCTCGCACATGATACAACTTTTAAGCTTTGACTTCGTATATTTTAATCACCTTTTCATTTTCTCCCCCTCAAAAATAGCATATAAAATGATGTTTTTGACAATCTTTTAGATTAAAATATGCCTTTTGAGTCTTACGGGGAGATTCACCAAGAACTTTTGATTTAGAGCAAAGTATTTTGTTTTGACAAGTGCTCCCCCTCAACAAGTTATTAGGTCTTATTGAGGTGAAATACTTGTCCTTTTGAGCAGAATTATGAAAATTCAGAAACATTTGATTAATTCTACTCAAAAGTAAGAAGCCTTCGCTCCTTATATTTAGGATTGAGGCACTAATGCGTACCTCAGGGTCCTTTCTTTACAAGTTTGGGTTGTACACTGTAATGCGTGTACAAGCCATTATGAAGTATATTAATGACAAATCAAATCAAACTCTTACAACTTTCTACCAATCAGGTCTCTGAAATGTCAACACCGGAAACTTTTGTCTGCCTCCAACATAGCTTTCCAATCTCCAAAATTGATCCCTGCGCTTCAACCGGTTCTCAATTCTTGTAATGAATCTGTGAGCTTCCCTGGCCTCATCGGTGTTCCATCTTTTGGATTTACCCAGTGCGATGTCATTTAATCTGCTTTTGATTCCATCTCTGACGAACTTCAGGGTTTCATCACAGAACTTATGTATTTCTTTGTAGCCCATGAAGCAGTTTCGACCGTTGACATTGCGGTAAGTGAACTCAAATGTTGGATGCCTGATCAAGGTGTATTGAGGTAGATGTTGAAGGTCGGGGATGTCGAACATGTTAGGTTTGGTGAGATTCAGCTTCTTCTGATAACTTTCCACTCCCAGTTGAAGATCTTCTACTCTTTCTCTGATGACTATCTGCCTAATGAAGATTAGGAGAGCTTGGATAAAGGCAAGCTGCATCTCTTTGGGTAAGTTGCAAAGGTTTCCTTGAACTTTGAGCAGGTACATATCTTCAATGTCGTTGAGAAGTAGTCGTGGAAAGTCTGACTCGGAAATATCGTACTCCTTTTCATCAAGTCTTTTCAGTGTGATTTTGCTGAGGAAGGGGTACCCAAAGTGAGTGACAGTCGAAATGAACTGAATCGAGACTATCTTCAAATCACTTGCCACATCACCCATCGTCTGATTGAGTCTGATGCTACGATAATACTATGCTCGGTTATCTGGCCAATGATGTATACCATAGAGTGCATTCCGGTCATAGTCAACAACTTTGTCGATGAATAAGGCAGATGCTTCTTCTTTGATGGCATTGTTGAGATATCTAGCTGCCGGGAGAAAGGCAAGTGAGTTGGCGTACTTCTTCTCAATCTTGCTGCCGAGTTGCAAAAATTCCAAGTCATTGTTGAAGAAGAACTTGTAAGGAATCTTTGGTTCCTTAGGCTTCCCAATCATCGGTAGTGGTTTGGACCAGTCAGTAATGTAGGGTGCGGTTTTCCTTGTGACCGGATCGACATAAGATTCAGGATTGATCCAGTCAATATTGCTTGACATAGCTCGAGCAATATTTTCCAGATGGTACTCAAGTTCGATTGAGTTAGCAGACCGATCTTTCAGAAGATTGAACGCATCATTCTTGATTCTTCGCAGCTCTTTCTTATTCATCTTTTTCATCTGAAACTTATGCTGAATAAACTGAGCGTATTCCACTGTTCGACCATCTTGAGGTTCTTGATTGTCTGCAAGTGGTGGTTGCGAATTGATCATCTTCTCAAACCAGGAGTATTCGGTAGTATCATCTTGGTCTAGCCATTTGAGGACATTTTTCGGTTTCTTGGGTTCAGTGCCTTTTGATGAGGTGTCCGGTTTGTGCTGATGATGTTTTCGCTTTCTTTATTTCTTCTTCTTAGATGACGATTCTGGCACTTCATCGGTATGAGGAATCTCGTCACCACCTGTGTATACAAAGTGATCATGTGCTTTGGGAGCGGAACCAGATGCCTTGGGTTGTTGTGAAGATGTTGTAGTAGTTGGAGGGATGACTGGTTCTTTTGGTTGAGATGAGGGTCCTTCGGCTTGCTTTTGTTTCTTTGCCTGAGAGTTAGGATCCTGATCTTCATCATCTCTTTGACGTTTCAGTTTATCGGCCTCAGTGCTGCAGGTCTCTTTGGTCATCTTGGCTTTCAACGCTTCCAGGACTTTGGCTTCTTCAGGTGACAATGTGAACTTGCTAGCCAATTTGTCAAAGAGCTGGGTTTCCAATTCGTCCATAGATAACCCCGGTTGTGGTGCAGTTGATTTGTCAGCTCGAAGAGTAAACGTGGTAGATCAGATCACTTTCTTGACAGCTTGCTCTGCGAACTTGGTGAGTTCATCTCTCATGGGTGCCAGTAGATCTTTCAACTCAACAACTAAGTGTTGTTCCATATACTGATGTGCTTGAGCTGCTAATGTGGCTTCCAAGTTCTCTTGTATGTCCTTAGCTAAGAAGGTATCAACTTTTTCTTGCAGCTCCTGGACGTTCATATTCAACTTCGTCAATTCAGCAACTTGGGTTGCTAGTGTTGCAACCTGATCTTCCAGTTTGTTTTTCTTCTTATCATGAACTTGTATAAATGCTTTCTTTATCAACTTGGATGCAGCAGAGGCTTTGGTACTTGCGGGTTTCTTGATTGATTTGTCATGGGTTGATTCGGATGCTGGAGGTGATGACTGTGAAGATTCAAGGTTGGTGGTAATGTCTTTGTCATCTCCTCTTTGTGGTTCGGGTTGATCAACTTTTGTAGCTATGGCTGCTTCCTCTTTCAATCTCTGTTCTTCAGCCAGTCTGTCAGCCTCGGCCTTAAGCCTTAATTCTTCTGCGAGCTTGGCTTCTTCTTCTCTTTTCAACTTTTCTTCCGCCAGCTTGGCTGCCTCTTCAGCCTTCCTGCTTTCTTCCATACGGATGGTTTCTTCGAGTTTGGCTTGTGCAAGCTCCTCAAGCCTAGCCTCTTCAGCTTCTTGCTTTTTCCCTAATTCTTCTTCTTGAGCCCTTTTTCTGAGCTCCATTTCTTCCATAGACAGCAAATGTGGAGCATCAGTATCCATGGGATCTTCCTCTTCCTCTTCTCCCGTTGCTGAAGCATTAGTCATTTCTATATCTGTGGGAGAAACCGAAGGATTGTCGTAGGCGACCAAGTCAGTGTTGATTCCTGTAGTAGAATCAGGAATGCTGCTAGATCCGCCAGCTTCGGTAGTATGAGAGAACACTGGAGGTGGAGGTAGATAAGCATTGAATGCATCTATCTTGCTATGGAGGAGACCCAGATTGAGAGCTCTTTCATTTTCTTCTTCAACTGAAAGGCCTGTGTTTGAGTGAGCAGACTCTTGTTCGGCAGTCATAGGTTCCTTCATCTTCTCTCTCCTGATCCTTTCTTCTTCCAAGATTGACTCTGCTTCAGTGAACGGTCGTTGATTGAGATCTGCTGGGTATTCAGCATTATCAGCAAACTCATCAACGTTTTTCTCCCAATCTTCGAAAGTCAAGTCTTTATCATCAATGTCTTCAAGATTCACATCCTTGTCAATGTTAGCATAAGCTTCCCTATACACTGGACCTTCGTCGGATTCTGTTTCTGAGTCAGATGGTTTTGGAGAAGGTGGTGAGGGAAACCACCCAGGTTCAGGAATGGATGCGGGCTTCTTGGCAGGAAGTCTTCTCTTAAGAGTACCCTTCTTCTTTTGTTTAGACTGGGTAGAACTGCCGGAGCTCCCAGTCTTGCTGCCTTTCTTCCCCCTAAATGGTTGAACTTCATCCAAGAAACCAACTTTGTCTTCCTTAAGTGCTTGTTCGTAGTACTTGTAATTCTGGCAAAGCTTCACTTTGTCATTCAAGAGACAATCGGGAAATTTCTTTCCTTGCTTACGAGTGCTGGTGTCAAGTCTCTTAATGATTCTGAGAGTATCCTCATTTCTGAAAGTGTTCTTGTCTTTGTCATCAAGTCTCTGTGGAATATCGTCATACTCACGAAGGAAGCTTTCGATGAGTAGTTTGGTGAAACGAACAAATGGAATGTTGGTGGTCTTGTGTTGAATGTGCCATACAAGGTCTTCCCAGATAATGCTGGCATAATCAACTTTCTTGACGTTTGCCACGGCCCAGAAACGTTTGAGGTGTTGGAGCTTGGGGTGTTCATGGCCAGTGTCTCTGCCAGATAAGGACTTGGCAATCAGAATGTATAGGGTTCTCCATGGTTGTGGAAGAAATCTGATGTTGACCCTAGAATGTCTTGTCACAACTTCTTCTGATTCGTCATAGCCAATATCTCGTAACCACTCTATCAGCTCTTCCTCGGTAGGTACTTGATCATATTCTTCATCTGGGCCAAGTTCGGGTAACCCAAGAACATTCCTAAGTAAATCAATGTCCACAGTCACTTGTCTGTTGTGAAGCATGCAAGTGAAGGAAGCTTCCCAAGGTCAAGCTGAAGTGTATGCCAAAACTGATGTATGTAGAAGCAGGAGACTGAAGCTGACTTAGTGAACAACAGCTTGTTGGGGTGATAAAGGAGAGCATCTACTGCAACAATACATGAGGATTCGTTGCAAGTGATTTTGTTGAAGTTGATACGTAAGTTGTTCTTTCCTATCTTCCTGGTGTAATCAGCTGGAAAGGTCTCTTCCCATGAGAGTTTTGGTTCAGGTTCTGGTCCATATGGAATGTCATTTTGTTCTGCCATCTGAATTGATCATAAACAAATACAAACACGGCAATGATTTACTGTGTTAGCTCAGACATTCAATTACATGATGGTGCACACATTATTGATTGATCAGTGGGTGTTTGTGTGTGAAAAACTTTTGTTATATGACAAACTTGTGTTTTTATCACATGGTAGTAACAATTAAGTTACAACATGAGTTTATCTTAACAAGAGATTACACATTGGAAATTTTACAACACTTAGAAAAATTTCATAACTTTGACAATGTTACGCGTAAGTGGAAAAACTATGCATAACTTATATTACGCGTAAGAAATGATATTAAGCGTAGGTGCAAAGTCTACGCATAACTTTATATTTTACGCGTAAGTTCAACTTCTGCGTAGGCTTAATTTTACGCGTAGGATTATATCTTATGCGTAAGATTAGAGCTTAGGCAAAGGATTGAACCTTAAGCGTAAGATATAACTTGTGCGTAGGTTTTGACTTACGCGTAAGATCATGTCTTAAGCGTATGATCAAGACTTATGCGTAAGTTAATCTTTATGCGTAAACATTGTCTTATCCAAGACAATGTTTGTCCACGTGTCGAATCTTACGCGTAAGATTCAATCTTACGCGTAGGATGAACAACTTGTGCGTAAAAACGTCTTTTTCCAGAAAATCACCTTTAGTAATTTGAGTTGTTTGATTCCTGAAAGTGTACAAACATAACCACTGATCAATATTCATTCCCACACACTTAATATGCACATTTTTTATGCGTAAACATGCCTAAAACTGAGTTACGCGTAGGATCGTTTGAACACTTAATTACAACCACATGCAAACGTGATTCTGGGTTGAAATTAACTTAGGGCAAGTGATTATAAGTTTATAACATCCTAAGGAACATATGGTCCAAATTATAACAACATTTGACCACAAAATCATAAGATCACAACTGCTAGTGCATTCGAACCCTAAACCTATGATTCATGATCAATACAAGTTTCTGAAATAATTAAACCATAATAACTTGATCCTAGGCTTACATGAACACTATCCCCATCACCAATTTCAATCCTAACGCACAAAATCAAGAACCCCTAAATCCATCGTATGAACCCTAATTCACAAATCAATCAATTGATGTTTCTGGGTGAGTTTAGAGATTAGATACATGTTTATAAACATCTTAAGACCATTTCCCATCAACCAATTCAACCCAAACACAGCAATTTTCTGGGTTTGATTGCTACACAAAACTCAAGAACAATTTTAACGATTAAGGAAAAATTAGCCGTTGGATTGATATGCAATTAAAAGCCCTTGTTAATAATCATGATCAAAGCATGTTACAACTTACAGATTAGAAGATAGATCCACGGATTTGTAAAATGATTGTGAGTCGTTGATTAAGGTTGGTGTAAATATTAAATGTGTGTAAGTGAGTTTGCAGGTGTAGTAAATGTTGGGTCAAAGTGAGTATTGACCAAGGTAAAACAAGTTTCACATTTTGACAATATTGGCCCTTTAACCTTATGTAACATCCAAACCTAATGCCCACTATAATTCTCATATTTAACTTAGGTTAACTACACCAAGCTTATGACGAGAACAACTTATGTAATTTAACTCCCCCTCGACCTTAGACCGTAGTCTTAAAGAAATCTTAAAATTTATTTATAATGGTCAAGGTGAGTATCCCGAAACACTTTTGAAGCATCATTTAGTTAAAAAAAAATGTAATATTTTTGGTAAAATGCAAGTATAAAGTAAATAATTTTGAGAGATTTGAAAACTTACTTTTCCTCCCCCTCAACACTTGTTTTGAATAATTAAAGACGTTTTTCAAAGAAATTAGTGTTGAAAAGAAAGGAATATACTTGCATTTTTTTAAAAGAATATTTACAAAGATAGTTTTGATGTTTGACGATCAATTGTGTTTTGAAAACTTTTCCAGATCATCTGGAGTCAAACATCGCATACCAATTTGGTGAACTAGACTAGCAAACCTTGATGGTGCTAAAGATTTGGTAAGTAAGTCCGCCAATTGGTACTCAGTCTCAACAAAATAAAGTTCAACGGTACCCTTTTCCACATGCTCTTTGATGAAGTGATATCGGAGATCGATGTGTTTGGATTTGTAATGATGTACTGTGTTGCAGGAGATAGCAATTGCACTTTTGGAATCACAGTAGATAGGAATCTTGTTGAATAGGTAGCCACAATCCTTAAGTTGTGATCTCATCCAGATGACTTGAGCACAACAAGCAGACATGGCTACATATTCAGATTCTGTAGACGACAGTGATGTGCAGTCCTGTTTCTTTGATTGCCATGACACAAGTTTATCTCCGAGAAATTGTAATCCACCAGATGTACTTTTGCGTGTGTCTAAACATCCTGCATGATCAACATCTGAAAAAGCAATTAGTTCAAAACCAGAATCCTTCGGATACCAAATTCCCAAGTTAATGGTTCCCTTTATGTATCGAAGGATTCTTTTGACCTCACTGAGGTGTTTTTCAGTTGGTTTAGACTGATAGCGAGAGCACATGTAGACAGCAAATACTATATCAGGTCTACTAGCTGTGAGATACATGAGTGACCCAATCATACTTCGGTATTTGGTAGGGTCAACTGGAGTCCCATGTAAATCAGCATCTAGTTTTGTGGTATAGCCCATTGGTGTATTATAAGTATCACAACTCATCATTCCATGTTTCTTTAAAATTTCTAGAGCATATTTGGACTGATTTATAAAAATTCCACGGGGTGATTGATGAACTTGTAGTCCTAGAAAGAACGAAAGTTCACCCATCATGGACATTTCAAAATTATCTTTCATTAATTTTGCAAAATCATTAGAGTAACTTCTTTTTGTTGAGGCAAAAATAATGTCATCGACATATATTTGAACAACAAGTAAGTCCTCCCCGTAGGTTTTTGTAAATATTGTTGGATCCACCGATCCTTTAGAAAATTTATTGGCCAGCAAGAAAGTGGACAGTTTGTCATACCACGCCCATGGGGCTTGCTTAAGTCCGTAGAGTGCCTTTTTGAGTCGGTAAACGTGATTAGGACGCTCAGGATCAACGAAGCCATCTGGTTGGCTCACATACACTTCTTCACGGAGTTCTCCATTAAGAAATGCGGTTTTCACATCCATTTGGTAAACAACCATGTTCCTGTGTGCAGCATAGGCCAAAAAGATCCGAACAGCTTCATGTCTAGTCACTGGAGCAAAGGATTCAGCAAAATCAAGTCCTTTTAGTTGGGAGTATCCTTTCGCTACCAGGCGTGATTTGTTACGTATGACAGTTCCTTCAGCATCTAGCTTATTCTTCCAGATCTATTTTAACCCGATGACAAAGACTCCGTCAGGTCTTTCAACTAATTCCCAGACTTCTAATCTTATGAATTGCTGAAATTCCTCTTGCATAGATTCAATCCAGTTGTCATAAGTCAATGCTTCTTTAATGTTCTTAGGTTCTTCGTGACAAACTGTGAGTGCATAGATACAAGTTTCTCCATCAGTGTGAAGTCGTTGTCTTGTCATAACAGGTGCATCTGGATGGCCAATAATATGAACTAGTGGATGGTCTCGAGTCCATTTGTGTGTCGAAGGGTGTAGTTGATAAGTATCTCGCATGTTAGCAGGATCCAAATTGCGTGTAGACGACTCAGCAATATCAGGAAAGGTAGGAGCCGGTGCAAACGGGTTAAAGAACGCATCAGGATCATGCTCTGCGGGTTGTGGAACTGATTGTGGTGTAGGATCTTCAGCTGAATGGCGGGAGTTAGAAACAGTTTGTTCTGCTGTAGATGGTGATGCAATTGGAGAACCGTCTCTCTCAACACTTGTTGTAGTTTGTTGAGGTGAGTCTGGTACTGGAATGTTTTCAGGTTGAGCAGCGGAATTAGGTGAGACCTCAGTAGGACGATATTCAATTGTATCATCAAACAGTGGAGCAAACAAGGTTTCCAATTCTTTGCGGTTGAGTGGCAATGATTCAGCCGAAGATTCCGGAGAGTTAAGACGGTTGAATTCGGGTCCTAAGCTGTGTTGCTCAGAAGACATTTGTGTGAGTTCATCAAAATTAGCGTGAATGGTTTCTTGAATTTCTCTTGTTCGACGATTCCATATCCGAAAACCTTTAGAATTTTCACAGTATCCAACGAACACTCCGATGTCAGCCTTTGCTTTAAGTTTACCTAAATCATCACGATCATTTTTCGGATAACAAAGTGCTCCAAATACATGAAAGTAATCGATGTTCAGTTTTCTCTTGTGAACAATTTGATAAGGTGTTTTGCGATGGCGTTTAGTGATCATGCAACGGTTTTGTGTATAACATGCGGTTGAAACAACTTCCGCCCATAAGTAATCCGGTAATTGAGCATTAATCAACATAGTTCTAGCAGCTTCCACTAACGTCCTGTTGCGTCTTTCAACAACTCCATTCTGTTCTGGGCTTCCAGGAATAGATGTTTGATTTTCAATTCCCACTTTCTCGAAGTATGACAGAAGTGTCTGATTCTTAAATTCAGTTCCATTGTCAGTTCTGACTATTCGTACCGTATTGCGTAGCTGAACTTGAATTTTAGTGAGAAAGGTGATGATCATTGAAGGAGCCTGATCTTTACTTCGTAAGAAATAAACCCAAGTCCATCTGGAGTAATCATCCACAATTACAAGAATGTAGCGTTTACCGTTGATACTTTGAACACGCATCGGCCCACACAAATCCATATGTAGGAATTGTAAAACATGATTCGTACTGTGCTCAGGTTTTGAAGGAAAATGAGCCCGAGTACTTTTTCCTTGTTCACAGGCTGAACATAAGTGATCTTTGGGAAAACGGAATCTTGGAAATCCATCAACAAGTTTATAACGAGCAAGGTCAGTCATAGTTTTGAAATTCAGGTGCGAAAGGCGTTTGTGCCATAACCAAGATTTAGTCGATTCTGCTTTGGAGAGAAGACATATCGGAGATGTAGCAATCATATCTGACATTGATATGGTATAAAGATTAGAACCACGTGAGCCAGACATCAGATCGTTTCCTTGTAAGTCATGAACGAAACAAGTTTTCTCACGAAATGCAACTTCTAGATCCCCATCACAAAATTGACCAACAGAGAAAAGGTTGTGTCCAAGGCCTTCCACATAATAAACACGACAGATTTCAATGTTCCCACTGACATAGTCACCATATCCCATGATTAAAGCGTAATGATCATTCCCGAATCTGACAGTACCAATGAACTTTGAGACAAATTTTGTAACAGTTTGAGATTGCCTGTCATATGTCGGGTGCATCCGCTATCAACAATCCAGAGAACAATCTGTACCACCCGCATCACAAGAAGAAGACACGGATGGAACAGAAGTAAGGGTGTAACCCAATGAAAGTGCGGATTCCTGTTGGCTAGAAGCACATGTATTCAACAATTTAGGAATCCATTTAAAGTCTGGTTTGTGTTGTAACCAACGTTGCCAATTCTAACTAGTTCGTGCTTTCTTAATGGTGAATTCACTAGTGGTTGGCTGATTCCTAGATTTGTTCTCGGCACTTATGGGGGTAACTTCAACTTCATTAGAAACCGTAGAAGGCGGCTTTCCTAAGTTAGAATTAGAGGTAGTAGTGGGCCTAGAAGGAATGCTTGTCCTACGTTTCTTATGACGATTAAGAAGCGAATTAGCTATATATTTTGTATGATCACCAGATGATACGCTTTTACGACAAAACACACAAGATGCATTAATATTCAAAACATTCAAAGGTTCATCATTCGTTACATTTAGATTTTGATTACAATTTGCCAGATTAGAATCTAAATCTGATGCAACATGAGTTTTATTCAAATTCCTAAGTTGATCTTCTACTTCTTGAGCTTCTAGTGATCATCTCTTACGTTGCCAGAGCCTATTCTTCTTTTTACTTTTTCGCTTGGGTCTGCTAACGCTATTAGTGGAGACTAGTCCTGTAGAAGTGGAGTTATCAACATTAGTATTTTGAACAATATTTCCTTTAGCAGTTTTGTCTATTTGATACAATCCTGGTGCTATCACCGTGGTGTCAACAAACTTTCCTTTTTGGAGTATCTTGATTTTCTCTTTCAAATCTATGATGATGTGATTCTTATCCTGAATATTTGACTCAAGTACACCATTGCAATATTTGATGTCTTCGTGGTTTTGTTGATATGCAACGTTTTCACTTTTTAAATCCGCAATTTCTTTCTCGTATTTGAGACACAGACTTTTGAAAGACTCACTGTTTTTGCAAAGCTGACAAGAGTTTGAAATATTTTGACTTTGAAGTTTCAATTCCGTTTCAAGACTTTGAGCTTGACACCATTCAAGCCTTTGTTTGAGTTGACAAATTTCTTTAGAAAATTGTTTTGTCACATCATCATTTTGTATTCTCAGCTTATCATTATCATGTTTAAGTGTCTCAATTTCCACATTTAACAAGTTATTATCAACACAAAGATCATCCATAAGCATAGAAGTACTAGATTTATAGAGATCATTCATGATAACAGACAAACTATCAGCATTGAGAACTTGTTCCAAGAGTCGATCAGCATCATTCTTTAAAATTCTATTTCTTTGCTTTTGAACCACAATCTCATTTTCGGTAGAGTTGAAAATGTTTATCATATTTTTGACCTCGTTTTGAAGTTCCTGATCCCAACGTGTAGCACAGAGATGGAGGTGTTTGACAATTAGCAACATTTGTTTTTGAAAAATATCTCACTTTTCTCGCTCGTAAGCGGATTGAAAAGTTTCAATTTTTATTTCAGAATTACGTTCAATTGTTTCCTCCAAAATTTCGATGTCTTGCATAAAAGTTTTGAAATAATTTAAGACACGACAACTTTTCGGTAAAGGTGTAAGTTCACCGGATGATGGTAAAGGACCATTAACTTGTGCTACAGTTTGGACAGGGGCCGCATTAGAGGATGAAACATATGACTCTGTGACATACCATGATTTCTCAGGTAATTCCTTTTGAGGAACAAAAGATTTAGAAATGTGTGGAGCTTGTGAATAATCATATGGTGTCCAATATTGAACATAACTCATTTTTGATCGACTCTCGTCTTCAAGTTCTTCTTCTTCCTCAGTATCAAAAACAACAGCACGCACAATCGTATTATCAAGCATGTGGTCCATACTGTAAATCTTAGGATTTTCTTTGAATGTTGTGTGAAGAAACATTGATTTGAAATCGCAAAGTGCAAATCCTTTATCGGGTCTCAGTTTTAAAGAAAATTTCTATATTGTTGTGACAGAGTTCCCGTGTTTGTAAACAATGTTACGAAATTCTTTGAGTTGTTTTTCAAGATCAACAATCTCACTGAGTAAGTCATCTATATACTTCCTTTTTCGTATTTTATGATCACAAAAATCCTTTTTACAACTTGACAATTCTGTTTCTGTTTTTGACAGTACTGTTTGAAGACGTTCAACTTGCATTTTCAATTCACACTTCTCACTTTCAAGTTTAGAAATCAACTTTCCGTTTGACTCAATTAAATCTTGCATTTTGTGTTGCAGATCTTGCTCTTTGTTATACGAATCTTGAAAAGCTTTTCAAAACTTTTTGCATGTTTAATCTTGTCTTCCTGATTTGAAAGTTGAATTTTATAACACTCAATATCTCTTGCAAGTGACACATTTTGTTCTTTTAAAACTTTGTTTTTCTCGTTGCATTTTATGATTTGCAATTGTTGTGCATCCAGTTGTTTAGATAACAATATTAGGTCAGGGTCTGGATCAAATGATGGTTCATGTTGTTCTATATGATCATGTTTATCATTCTCAATAGGATCATCAAATGAAACAGCTGTGTCATCATCAAATATGACAACTGTGCTTATTTGTTCATCTGTTTGAGAAGATGAAGATGATTTAGATGGAACAACTTGCGCCATATCTGATTCAGAAGCAGAGGGTGAGGCTATTTCATGTATTAGGCATGCTTTGTGGTCATGTACCTGAGACAAGCCGTCAGTGTCATACACTGGACTTGAATCATTAAACTGAAGTTCCTGCATGTTGGCCATAAGCATCACAGCTGCATTGGCTTCCAGATCTTCCATGTCATCATCATTGTTCACATTTGCCATGAAGTTGTTATCTTGTTCAGGGAAATGTCCATCTTTTTCATCTTGAAGAGCCATGAGTAATGCCTGCTTGTGAAACTTACTACCCCGAGTTCTCGGTTTGGGACATGCTGTCGCTATATGACCTTGTTCATTACAATTTTAGCACCATACTGCATTCCCTGAGTTGGAGTTCCTAGTTGCAACTGGTTCAGACCTTTGCTGAGAAGATCCTGAGTTGTTCCTGAACCCCCCATTGTTATTAAACCTCTGACCATTCCCAAAATTTCCTGAAGAACTTCCTGAACCAGATCTACCATAGTTACGATTCTGAATTTCCACTCTTCCATCATTGACAACAGCTTGATTCCTTGTGTTTGAAGACGAACGTTGACGGTTGTTTGTTTTGTTGGAGAATTTGCTGAAAGCACGAGCAATAAGAGCAAGTCCCTGATTCAAAGTATTAAAGTCATCATCGTCATCTTCATTGGAGTTGGAGTAATACACTGCATCATTGTTGTTCAATGGAACAAGTTGAGTGGAAGTATTCTGTGGAGATGAATCATAAGGGACCATTTGGTTCGAGGTAGAAGATTGTGGATAACTGAAGTAGTTTTGCTCTTGAACATATGCATGATTTGACATTGGTGGTGGAGCATAGGGAGATTGAGCTACGAGAGCCAAAGAATTTGGTGTTGGTGGTGGTGTGTATCCTCCTCGTAGAGCTCGATCTTTTTCAACTTCAGGTTCATGGTGTTTCAGAAAATCATACAACAAACCATATGGTGCATCATGAAGATTTTTGGTTTGACGAACAAATGTCACATATTTATGCCAATCTGGGCCAAGACTACCAACGAATTTGGAGTTCACTGCGATCCTTGGTACTGTGATTTTGTGACGTTCCAGATTGTTAATACAAATATCGCCTAAAAACGTTATTTATATTTTACGATCTTTGCTAAGTTTTGTTAATAACAAAGTATGAACTTTAGCTAAAAGTAAATTATCACTTGAGTGTTTAAGTCTTGTTTAACTAATGTTTACATTTCCTTTTAAACTAAACATTGGTTTTATTTTTTAAATTAGAAATAGTCACATCACATTTATGGCAAGTTTTGTCATTATGTATTTATGGCAAGTTATGTGTTTGACTTGCTTTCATGTTGCTTGCAAGTATCATGTTTGACTTACTTTAAGTGATGTGACATTGTTTGGTTGCTAGAAGTTATGAGACAAGACATTGTTTGGTTTGGGAAGTTATTGCAAAAACTTACTGCAGACCCGGCGGTACCCTGGGGGTACACGGGCGGAACCCATCTCAGGGTTCCGCCTGATCCGCCAGACGTGCAGAATAGTGTGCTATAAATACTAAACCATTTGTTTGTTTTGTGTAACCCTTTAGGACTTATTCTCACATATTCTTTCAACTAACTCAGTAACCCTTGACTTGTGTGATTCTCTTATGTAGCAAGGAACTCCACAAGATCATTCAAGAAGTTGCAAGCTTCAACTCTAAAGTTGCAAGTCTTGGTAGCTTGGTCATGTATAAGCTTTGGTAGTTTATACTTCATGTGTGTCATGTATGTAGAAGTTATAGGTTAGTATTTTAGGCCTCAAAATACAAAGAGTGTTGGGAGTTGTTGTACCCTAGTAAAAGAACTAACGGGAGTGGTTGTACCCTTGGAAAAGAACTCGACATCTAGCTTTGTGTCGGTAAAAGTGTAAGCGACGAATGGGAGTGGTTGTACCCTTGTAAAAGAACTCGACATCTAGCTTAGTGTCGGTAAAAGTGTAAGCGACGTTGTAAAGGTTTTCTCCGCCGGTGAAAGGAGCTTGTTGATTAGTGTTTATAACTCTCGAGTTGGAAACTCGGGGCGTGGATGTAGGGCAAGGAAAAAGAGTCCTTGTAGCCGAACCACGATAAACTATCGTGTTGTGGTTTGATTGTTTCTTTCTCTATCTTTGTTTATTATATGTTGTTGTTTAGTTAGAATTGTTGATCACATATAAAGCTTTTCAAAGAACCAAAACAAGTAATATTGTTCTTATATCTTTCAACATAAGTAAAGCTTTTCAAAGAACTAAACAAGCAAAGTTAGAATCATTACAAGTAAAGCTTTTCAAAGTATAAAACAAGTTAAGTTAGAATGGTTATCTACATGTAAAGTCTTTTCAAAGAATCAAACATATTAAGTTGTGTTTATATCTTTAACCAAATGTCAAGTTCTCAAAGATTATTTAAGAAAATAAGAATCGAAAAAGCGGTAAACTATTCAACCCCCCTTCTAGTTTTCCACAATTGGCATCAGGAGCTACGTTACCCAAGTTCCTTAAAATTAACTGTATTTTAAAACTTGGATCGATCCATGGATTTTGAAAATCTCAAAGAAGGGCAACCTATTCAAAACCCACCGCTATTTGAAAAAGAAAGCATGCTTAAATGGAAAAGTCAATTTGAAAACCAAGATGATCAATTTGATCTCATCTTTGAGTTAGAGGTCTTAGAAATATTAATGGATAGACATCTAGTTGAGATTAATACATGTGCTACTAGTTTAAATGTTTTAAATGAAGGTGTAAGGGAAGATGACTTCTCATGTCAAGCTCTTGGTGGACTTGCTTATGATTCATGGACTAACACGGATGAAGATGAAGTCAACCATCCGGTTTGTGATTCTCTCTTAGCTAAATCACCAAGCAAGGTACATCTTGAAACCAAACATTTTTGCTTTGACACATTCACCCTAGAGTTTTCTAAAATAGAAAATGAGTCTAAACTTTCATGCAACATGGACCTAAAAACTATCTTTAACAATGAAGATCTTGTGTAAACACTTTTGAAAATGAAATCATGTTAGAAGATAAGATGTCTAGACTTGAGAGTCATGTTGAAATTGATTTAGAATGTAAAGTATGTCTAGAGTACAAACATGAAATTCTAAAACAAAATGAAAAAGGAAAAATGCTTGCTAAATTTGATGAAAGTTCAAAAACTCTTGAAAGTTGTTTGAAGAATCAAAGGTCATTTAGAGATAGAACCGGATTAGGATTTAACTCTAATGAATCATCAACAAGTAAAACAAAACATGTTGTGTTTGTGAAACCTAAGAGTATATTGTAGGAGTTACTCTAGCTCTAGTAGGAACACATGATAAAGGGATAAAAATATCATGTTCAATACATTTATGTGTCTTTCTAACTTTCTTGGATTTATAAGAAGTTATGGTTAGCCTCTCTACATATCAAGATTATGTGCTTTATGTTTATCTTCTTGATGGCTAATCTATGGAGCTTAAAAGGTACACGTCTCTTCAACTTACCTTTTAATGTTTCTTGTTGATTAGTTGTATGATTTGACATAAGTGTTAGTATTAGTCTTTACTATAAGGCGTCTATGTTGTGAGAGTAACAATAAGGATTTGATCCTTCATAGGTAAAGTAGTTTGATACTACTTCTAGTAGGAGATATAAGGTGTCTTGCCTCGTTTAATCTTTTGGGTAAATACACGAGTAACTCTTGAGTAAGTCTCACTTAATTCTTATCTACAAGTGAGTGAACTAAGAATCTCTTAAGTGATAAGACAACCAACACTTTTGTGATGCTTGCAAATCTAGCAAAACCACTACATTTCATAAACACTTGAAGTACAAAAGTCTTTTGGTATTATACCCTATATTTTCAATATCATCTTAAGTCCAATCATTCTTTTGCTAAAAGTTTCACGAAAGACACACAAAGTAAAATAAATCTGTTGAATTTTATTTGAATGATTGGGAGAAAATGATGTATTAAACTTCTAGGATGTGAACATCAAATTCGACCCATAGTCTTATGATGTTGCATATCTTAGACATTTACACTTATGAGGTTTTACGAAAATAAACCCAAAGAGTCGAGGAATCATTAAGTTTAACATTCAATGAAAGACAACCTCCTTCTAAGATATCATCTTTGGAAGATGATGACTTAGTCGAAAGCCCAACATTGATAAGACAAGATTGTCAAGATCAAAAACAAGGAAGATGGACTATTAAAAATTGAAAAACAACATCCTTTCGTCTTGTGTCAAACATTGAGTCAAGCAATAACAAAAAGAATGATAATCTTTAAAAGATTGTTTATTAACCTAAGCATGCTCCAAAAGAAATGGATAATCACTCAAAAACATTCCTAGTTATTCACTTGTTCAAAATGATTAAGTACTTTATGACTTATCGAGAATAAGATTAGTAAATCCATAGGTAAAACTAAATGTAGAGAAATGTTTGGAAGACTACTTGTTCTCATAACAATTAGATTCAACATTATGTTTAGCTTTTGCCTATGTGCTCGTGTCAAAGAAAATCCTAAAACAACTTTTTAGTTGAGCCTTTTTGGATACATCATAAGGTACTACACAACTAGAATTATGGTCTCCCAAAAGAACGGGAATAAAAACCATAGTGTTTGACAAATGGAATTATGTCGGTAATAAGTTGATGAGAAAAGCACAAGTGGTACTTGCACTTTTATACTTATTTACCCAATGATTCTCCAAAAACGCGCATGATTCTCAAATTTGTATCGAATGGAGAAACACATCAACAAGCTCCGCTTGAACAAGCAAACTCACATCAACAAAGGAATTCATCTTATCAACATTGTTATACCCTCAACAAAGGAAGCATCGACTTCAGCGACAATTCAATCCATTATGTTCTTTATTGACATATTGTGATCCATCATCATCGTCTTGGTAAAAATGTTCATTGAGGAACATCTTAACTAAGAAAGTCTTATACGTTAACCATTCTATTAACGTTTTCACAAAACCTCTTGAATGAGAATCATTCATCATCCCTAGGCTTAGTCATGAACTCATAAGACCAAAAACCTTAGTTTTGAACATTAGGATAGAACCACAAAAATCAAGACAATTCCTTTTAAGTTTTTCCCTGCAGAACCCACGGCACCTTCAGACCATACGGGCGGAACCCATTTTTTGGTTCCGCCTGGTCCGCTAAACCTCAAAGTGTTTTAAACTCTTTATTTCAAAGCCAAACACCCTATTAAGTCTTAACAAAAACTAACAAACAGCATCACCCTCTCTAAAACACATATCCTCGCGAATTTTAGGGCTTCTAATCCAATCTCTTCCAATCCAACTAACTTTGTAAGTATTCTAATCACAATTACATTTTTAATTTAATCATAACATTTTTGCTTACAATCATTAACTAGAATCTTAGGGCTTTTGCATAAAACTTCATGATTCATGAAAAACTTGGTGGCTAGTCAATTATGTATTTCATTAAGTTAAGAAATGTATCTTTTCATTGTTACCTTGATTTACCAAACACACCAAGAGCATTATTTTTCTAATTGCAACATGATTCATCACCACATTGTTAAAACAAATGAAAAACATCATTTAAACATCACTTGCATACTATCTCTTGAATGCTAAAGGGGATACATAACTAATATGTATTTTCGGGTACATTCAATCGAAGACACATTCAATTAGGAGAGTGTTGGTTATCTTTTGTTTTTACAACAAAATTTGCATAACAAAAAGATTTGGGAATCAAAATGAGTCAAGATAACCATGTCTTCACATTGTCTTGCATATAAGAATATATTAGAACATCCTCGTTGTTAAAAGTCATTAACATACAATTTTATGTTTTCTAGGAATCAACATGCCTCCCGCAAACAAATCCGATCACAAAGAAACCCTTAAATACATGCCCAAACACCATATGACCAAAGGTCTCAACCCGGTTCAAGTAGAAACCTTTAAGGCATTAGAAAAATGCTATGTTCACGAAGGTAGAACCATTGATCCATCCTTTCTAGAAGGAACTTCTATTCGCCAAAACTTTGCCGCAATTCACTTTGATTGTCTCCTTGATATAGATGAGCCCATTTGTCCTAGGTTCATCTTGGAATTTTATGCAACCGTAAACCTTTCCTCATGTGCCGGTGGTAGGATCTCATTAAACTTCACAACCAATCAAATATCACATGATATAGATTTAAAAGACTTAGCTATAATTCTTGGTGTACCAAATGAGGGAACTTGCCTCTACATGGATAAGTGGCCCATTTCAAGTCTTGATACTATTGATCGTTTTTATCCATACGATACACCTCTTGCTAGTAAGGAAACTATTAAGGAACACCTCTTTGTTAGAACCTCTACCACTAGGGTGAACCGTTCGGGGAATACTATAGATAAAGATCCTTTTGGTATGGAGCTCAATGAGCTTAAACCGCAATTTAAGAAATGGGAAGAAATTCTTAGGGCTAACGTCATAAGTACCATAGGAAATAGAGATCACATCAACACATGTCTTTGCTATATGCTCTATAGCATTTCAACCGGTCAACCCTTCAACTTAGCCTACTACCTAGCCAAAAGGATGGCCGACATATCCTTAGTTGGAACAACCGCTCTTCCCTATGGTATGCTTCTTACTCGCCTCTTTAGAGGAATCTCACCCATTTCTCCTAACGAAGATGGAATACGCCTTGACTATTTTCTAGTTCCTCACACCTTCGTTCCTCTAAGTGATAAACGAGTTTTCAAAAATAAGGGCAAACGTACTCGATCACCTACTCCATCTTCATCATCATCCGGCATGAGCGACGATGATAAACTACCAAACTCTAAGTTACCTCCTTTAGAATATCTTCAAGCTCTCCCCATCATTGACAATGCTTCCGAAGAATTCAAGCAAACCAAAGGAATGTTCAAGTGTTTTGGAAGGTACCTAAACAAGCTCAAAAAGAAGATTGACCAGTTGTGAGAAGATTAAGGAGCGTTTGTCTTATGTGTGCTTTAGAAGCGTCTTTGTGTTAAAACTATGTGAATTATGTGATTTGTATTACTTCTCATATTCATGTCTTATTACGTTTGATGGATTATGTTTTGTATGCTCTTTTATGATTAATGACAATATTGGTGGTATGTGTCAATTTCATGCTTATGGTAAAATTCACTAAGTTAAGTGAAAATCGTTAGCCCCCGGTCAAAGTCCTAAGAGATGAATGTCTATATGCCCAATTTTTGCATTTCCTAATCTGTCATATAGTAAATTTTCATTTCCAAGAGTTTTCGAAAAATTTGAAAATCGTTTCGCGGGTCAAAAACGCGGACTGTATACTTTTGCAGCACTGGCGGATCAGGCGGATCCCAAAATTGGGTTCCGCCAGTACAATTTCTGGGAATTCCAGAATTGGCCCAACGGACCAGGCGGATCCCAAAACAGGGTTCCGCCTGTGTAGTCTCAGGGTGCCGCCAGTACCTGCAGAAAATTTGTGAACATTTTTCTTAAGATCATAACTTGTAAAGTGTCAAATCATTATCCCAAGTGAGAAACATCTTTCATTAACACCAACAACCATATTGGAACAAACCTCACTCACTAAAACAATTAGGAAGACACTTCCCGCCAAAATTCAAATTCAAAACATAACTACCCAAAGGAACCCTTTTAAAGGATCCTTCAAACCTTTGATACATTTTCAACCAAACCACTTCCCATGATCACAAAGCATTGAGTGCTTAGGTTGGTCTTTCACTCCATCCTATTCATTAGATTGACCTCAAATGATGTGACATGGTCATGAAAATCATTTGACACCTCAATCTTTGAATAGTAAAACATCAAATCCAAATACTATTTCAATACCTTTCTCATCCTATAAAATTGAAAGCTTCACAACAATTCTAATCACACCATCACCATCAAGACTTCTTCCCTCAAACATCAAAACCAAAACCTTTGAAATGACCAAATCTAACACCTCATCCGAATCATCAAAGTCATGTGCTAAAACCACTAGGATTAGTGTGAAACCTTGTTGCTTCAACAAAACCACAAAGTCAAGCTCATCTTCATCAAGTGATGCTTCACTTAACATCTCCTCACCTATCCAAGATTTTCTTAATCTAACTACCTCAACTACTCCTTCAACACCTTGTAACACAAATGTGATCACCATTCAAGATTTGCTTAATCTTGCTACACCACCACCTTCTCCACCTCATTGCAACTCAAACCTAGCCATTAATCCATCACCAACTAGACCTTTGAGTATATCAACCTCACCTTCTCAACAAGCCTTTAAATCAAAAACTCCTTCACCTCAATCACCAACACCTACACCAATGGAACTTTTCCATACACCACCAACATCACCACTACCAAATTTAGAAACTTTTGATGATCTATCATCAACTCCACCATCCTTCTCACTTTTTGACACCATTGCTCAAATAGAAACCCAACAACAACCTAGTGAGCAACTAGATGATGAACCCCATCACCCATCTATAGTAGAACGGTTAGCTTACCGTTATGCTAGACCATCCATTTTTCCAAATGATCAAGGTCATACCCACCAACAATCATTTGTGTTTCACCCAATTTACAAAGACCTTCATGGCAATCCTTCCGGCGAACCAAGCTTTCGCCATTTTGTTCAAAATCAACAACCACAACTACAACAACAATCACCACAACAACAAAATTCCCAAAATTTTGAAACTCTACTTTCTTCTTATAAGAAAATAGAAACATCCTTATGGGAAAAACCTCCAACCATGAATGAGGAAATAAGTACTCATTTAGCCCACCTTAAGGCCTTCAAACGAATGGTTGACTCTCAAATCAACCATGTTATGGAATTTCATACGGCATTAGACTCAACAAGTGAAGGAAGCAAACACACCTCTCAACCATCCACATTTGCTCCTTCAAGTTCAAACCATCCACCACCAACAAATCAAACCATCCATCCACCACCATCATTCCCCCGCCATGATTGCGGACATTGCGAGAGAACCGCTCACATTAGTGAAAGATGTCGAACGGAACTTCGTGAGTTTTCCGAAGAAATGAGGTTTATTCTAAACCACATTTTGGAGCGTCTACAATCCTTGTCTCACCCACCTCAACCTTAGAGTCTCCAAAATGAAACGAAACCGTTTCTATTGGAAAATGTCCCCATTTTAACCAACAAACCAAAACCAAGACACCTCCTCACCTCTCCAAATAAAACCCGCTACAACCTTCAACCCACATTTTTCATCCTTAAAACAACCCAATCCTTGTTTTTGGAAAATGTTTCTCATTAAGGAAAATGATGATTTCCTTGTAGCATTGTTAGTTTTTTTTTTTAGTTTTTCTTAGTCTTTAAAAGTAGGATGTTGTCATCTTAATGTTGTGTCTTTGACTATCTAAGAGTCAAAATTTTACAATTTAATGAATGTCATTCTACTACAAGGTTTAAATTGTTTGATGACCATTTAGGTATGATGAGTGAACTATATCTTGGTATGGTAACATACATAAACCTTGTGCTTTAGAAACTAATTTTTTTTTGTAGGTTCATTATCCATGTCTTCCTTCCTTGAAACTCCATTTAGGGGAGTAACATTCAAGGGGGAGCATGAGTCTTGCTTTATTCCGCTTCACAACTCTTAGTTGTGTTTTTAAACATGTAATGCTTTCATGACTTATCTTGTGCGGAAACTAACTTTTCTTTTGTAGGTTCAAAATCCATGTCTCCTCTCTTGGCACTCCATTTAGGGGGAGTATCAACCAAGGGGGAGCATGCCTATAATTCCGCTTCGCTACTCTTCTTTTTGTTTCGACAAAAAGGGGGAGAATTTATATGAAACTTGCTCTATTATTTTAAACTTCCGCGTAGCTAACTCTTTGCAAAAACAAGTTTCATTACTAACTTTATAAGACTTAACACTAAATCTTATGACTTTCTTTTAAATAAAGTTTATGTTTTGTCATCAACAAAAAGGGGGAGATTGTTAATACAAATATCGCCTAAAAACGTTATTTATATTTTACGATCTTTGCTAAGTTTTGTTAATAATAAAGTATGAACTTTAGCTAAAAGTAAATTATCACTTTGAGTGTTTAAGTCTTGTTTAACTAATGTTTACATTTCCTTTTAAACTAAACATTGGTTTTATTTCTTAAATTAGAAATAGTCACATCACATTTATGGCAAGTTTTGTCATTATGTATTTATGGCAAGTTATGTGTTTGACTTGCTTTCATGTTGCTTGCAAGTATAATGTTTGACTTACTTTAAGTGATGTGACATTGTTTGGTTGCTAGAAGTTATGAGACAAGACATTGTTTTGTTTGGGAAGTTATTGCAAAAACCTACTGCAGACCCGGCGGTACCCTGGGGGTACACGGGCGGAACCCATCTCAGGGTTCCGCCTGATCCGCCAGACGTGCAGAATAGTGTGCTATAAATACCAAACCATTTGTTTGTTTTGTGTAACCCTTTAGGACTTATTCTCACATATTCTTTCAACTAACTCAGTAACCCTTGACTTGTGTGATTCTCTTATGTAGCAAGGAACTCCACAAGATCATTCAAGAAGTTGCAAGCTTCAACTCTAAAGTTGCAAGCCTTGGTAGCTTGGTCATGTATAAGCTTTGGTAGTTTATACTTCATGTGTGTCATGTATGTAGAAGTTATAGGTTAGTATTTTAGGCCTCAAAATACAAAGAGTGTTGGGAGTTGTTGTACCCTAGTAAAAGAACTAACGGGAGTGGTTGTACCCTTGGAAAAGAACTCGATATCTAGCTTTGTGTCGGTAAAAGTGTAAGCGACGAATGGGAGTGGTTGTACCCTTGTAAAAGAACTCGACATCTAGCTTAGTGTCGGTAAAAGTGTAAGCGACGTTGTAAAGGTTTTCTCCGCCGGTGAAAGGAGCTTGTTGATTAGTGTTTATAACTCTCGAGTTGGAAACTCGGGGCGTGGATGTAGGGCAAGGAAAAAGAGTCCTTGTAGCCGAACCACAATAAACTATCGTGTTGTGGTTTGATTGTTTCTTTCTCTATCTTTGTTTATTATATGTTGTTGTTTAGTTAGAATTGTTGATCACGTATAAAGCTTTTCAAAGAACCAAAACAAGTAATATTGTTCTTATATCTTTCAACATAAGTAAAGCTTTTCAAAGAACTAAACAAGCAAAGTTAGAATCATTACAAGTAAAGCTTTTCAAAGTATAAAACAAGTTAAGTTAGAATGGTTATCTACATGTAAAGTCTTTTCAAAGAATCAAACATATTAAGTTGTGTTTATATCTTTAACCAAATGTCAAGTTCTCAAAGATTATTTAAGCAAATAAGAATCGAAAAAGCGGTAAACTATTCAACCCCCCTTCTAGTTTTCCACACAGATCATTGACCACATTTGTGAAACGATGATAGTAGGATTCAAGTGACTCTCCTGGTTCAATTGTGATGTCAGTGTATTCTATGTAGAGTTTGGATTCCATATCATCTTTGTTCAATTGAGTGCCTTCTATAAGGAGATGAACATGTTCCCACATAGCTTTGGCTGTTTTCTGAGTATCGACACTTCAATAAATTGGATTAGGTATACCTTGAAGTATATAAGCCATTGCATACTCATCAGCTTCACGATGTAATTTCTGTTCTTCTGTGAGTACAGATTCTGGAAGAGGTCTATCACCAGGAGGACGTGGAGGATCAGCATTTGGATCACCAATTTCAAATCTTGTTGGCCACTCAAATGGTCCTTCAAGTATCACTTGTTTCAAGAATTTCCCATGAGGTTTCTTTAGTTCAAGAAATCGTAAGAATCGACTTGACCATTGAACATAGTTCCCAGGTGTTAGCATTGGAGGTGTGTCAAGTGATCCTGCCTCATGTCTGGATTGTTGAGTTGTAATAACTTCACACATTCTATCAAACCAGTGAGGTTGTTTGGAGGAGAACTGAGTGTTTTGTTGGGACATTTGATATAGTTGTTGTTGAGGAATGATTTGATGTTGTTGCATCATGAGATATTGTGGTTGTAGATTAAACGGTTGTTGTTGAAAGTGTGACTGTGAAGGTTGTTGATATGATTGTTGTTGATGGTATTGTTGTTGCTGATACTGCTGATGTTGTTGCTGAGGATTAGAGAAGTAGTAATGTGGTGGTTGAGACATCTTTGAACACTTGTGTAGAAATGGATCTTTGTAGAAGATTGAAATGCAAGTTCCTTTGGTTAAGTTCAAAAATCCCAGGGGTAAGTTGAGTTCTTACGCGTAACAATAATCTTACGCGTAAACTATAGGTTATGCGTAAAGAGTAGTTTATGCGTAAACACAGAGTTTATGCGTAAGTTTTCTCTTTACGCGTAAGCTTTGGCTTATGCGTAAGTTTAGACTTATGCGTAAGGTTAAACAACCAAACAAATCTTTCAAACTTATCCAAGCTTGAAAGATATCCAAAGTCGAAGTATTCCACTAACTTATCCAAGCTAGGGAAGTACTGAGTCACCGTAACACAAGGAGAAGACCTTTGATGAGAAGACCTTTGATGAAGTTATGCGTAGAACTCTGAAACTTACGCGTAAGATATGATCTTATGCGTAAGAGCTGATCTTCTGCGTAGAAAGTGACTTAGGCGTAGGATTCACAACTTCTTCGTAGAATCTTGAGCGTAGACAGTGGACTTACGCGTAGGAAATGGACTTACTCGTAGGTTTTAGGCGTAGTAGACCAAAGTTACTCGTAAGAACAGGGTTTTGACCTATGTTACTCGTAAGAAAAGGGTTTTAACCAAAAGTTACTCGTAGAAAGGACAAAAAGTACTGTTGACAGCTTTTTAATCGTACTGTTCACGTATGTTACGCGTAAAGAGGTCAGAAACTTGAAAAATCTCAAATTTTTGAAGAAAAATGCTTAGAAATAAGGTACTTTTGATCAAATAACTTCACCAATACTTAGAAAACACTAACTATTGAAGATTTTGCTACCAAAAACTAGTTTTCCAATATCAAAGAAGCTATAAAACCTTAAAAAACCTTAAAAATCAAAACTTTATTGAAAAAACTAAGCTTCAAATCACTATATCAACCTTGAAACTTGTCCAAGCTTCAAGATTTGAGTGAAAGAAACAAAGAAAAATGCAAAAAGAAGGCAAAGAACACCCTTAACCCCACGTTAACCCAAAGAAACACACTTCAAACTCTATTAGGCGAATGATACCACTTGTTAGGTCACCATTTATGTAAACACAAGTATGATATTGATAGAAATGAGATGAGAAAAGAGATTGGTTGATTATAAGAAATGAGAGAAAAGTAAGAACAAGAGTTTC